>CM053265.1:51257399-51961005 GCA_028583415.1 Protea cynaroides
TGATACACACGACTCCTCTTGCGAGTGCAACTCGTGTGTATTTGATTAGATATTTTTATAGGTTCCTTTATTGGATTTATAAGACATGTATTTGATATTTAAATATTTATGTCTCAAGTTGAATACATAATAATTTGCTATTATTTATGGATATCATTTTAGTTCTCAGTTCATTTATTTATAAGACTTCCCCTATTGTGTATTTACTCTGATTATGATGGTGAGTATATGAAGGTTCAGGTAACGCGGGGATAGCCTATTTGAGATCCTGGTTGAACCATTGGTTATTTAGCGGTTCATCACACCATTCTAAAATGTGCGGAATTGGGGTGTGACATAGGGTTAGTTGTTAGTTGAAACCTATGATCAATAGGCCATAGACTGACTTTAGGTTGAATCCCAATATCAAGGAAAATGAATGGATCGAACACATGTCTGGTACACAAATTAGAGTTGTGTGGTTGCATCACTGGTCAACCATAGTGCGACCAGTGAGTCGGCCACAGTCATTCCAAAAAAATTCCCAGAGTTGTGTGGTCGCATGATATACGACCATAGAGTCGACCGCATAGTGTCTGGTCAACATATACCTGCGATCACAGAGTCACCCAGTCAGTAATTAAAGAATTTGTTTTAGATTTTGACTGCTGTAACTTGACACAATCAAACCCTAAATTAAGTACATAAATTTATTAGGTCTCTTATTAGTTTAAAGTGACTTTGAAGGCTCGAAAGAGGAACAAATATCGCTTACAGGGGAAGAAACAAGACCTAAACTAATTGGATAATAACAAGTCATCTTTCTTTTTATTTTTTGTCAATCTAATCTAATTCCATGCTTATATGATTATTTGTGTATCTCACATGTCATCCAATACTTACGGTATAACTGCTCATGCTTATTTTACTACTGTTCCTATTTGATATGATGATGATACTAGGAATAGGCATGTGCTTGTGTGTGTGGTTGGTGTTGTCATACCCCAATTCTAGACTAACCAGTAGTGTGATGAACCGTCATAAGAACCAACGGTTCAATCAAGATCTCGTATAGACCGTGCCAACCATGTTAAACCAAAACACAATCCACAGTAATAATCAGAGATAATAATTAAATAACAGAAGTCTTATTAATAATTAATTGAGGTCCACATGATAAATAATTAAATAATTCAGTTATTCTCCAAATAACCAAAACATAATTAATACCTATTACAAGTATCAAAATACGAAGGTTAACCACTAAGCATAGACAAAGTTAAAACACTCGCTTGACGAGTCATATTCGTCCTCCACAGCTTGCACATCCATAGCCACCACATATCTATACGTTGGCGTATTCATGTAGTCTTCAATCGTAACACCTGCAACATTAGAAACTAAAAAGAATTGTGCGCGCGAGGGTCAGCTCTCCAACTTGAGCTCATTGAGTGAACAAAACAATATAACAAACATATGCATGCATTCAATTCATATCTTTGGATAAGTTTTTAAGTTTACAATATGCTATAGAAAGGTTTGGTGGCCCCTGCACCACTATACACGAGTGTGTGAATCCGTCTAATGGATCAAACACCATTGTTTTCCCATATGCACCCACCATGGAATTGTGAGGACTTTCACCCATCTTTGATGGACGAAAAAATGATTTGGAATTGCCACCTAGATTAAGGTCTAGGACCTATAAAAATGTAGTCTCATCATAAGAAAAGACTTCTATTGACTCATTTGACCCAATATATTAGCTTTGGTCTATCAAAGAACGGGTAAGCGTTCAAGGTACAATTTGGAAAGGTATTAGGCACCCAAAGCTGCCCGATCCAAAAATTGGCCTCCTATGTGATTCTACTTTTTTTAGACTCAATGGTTCTAACTGTTCATGCTCAATGGATGATGACTAGGTCTCATGGAGGATCCTACGCCAAGTTGTTAAATTCTTCTAACCTAGGGTTTAGCCAAACATGTTCCCAAAATAAATAAACAAGCAAAGTAATATACAGTGAACCAAACCAAAAATGATTCGATGATGGACTAAATCTGAGACGTCCAAGACATCTCAAATTGCCTACGTATTTCAATCCTAGAAATCAAGTCCATAACGTAGCTTGAAACGGAATGTGATTAAGGTTTATGTATGTGGTTTGCTTAAGATTTCTTAGATTCAATTGTTCAAGTTGAAGTTTATACTTGATAATAATTGAGATCAAATCTAGAGATAGCCTAATGTGGATTGAAGTGAATATGGATATGGATATGGATATGGATACGGATATGGATACAGATATGACCTAAGGATACTAAGATGAAGTACCGTACTTGGAGAGGTCGTCCAAGTTGCCTATGTATTTCAGAGGTCCTAAAAATCAAGTACAACGTAATTCATTGTTTTTGGGTTGATACTCTCGGGGAGCAAGCTATCTCTCTCTACTGTCGGGGAGCAATCTATTTATCTCTTTCTACTTTCGGGGAGTAATCAGTTTCTCTCTACTCTTGGGGAGCAATCTATTTCTCTCTCTACTCTCGGGGAGCAATCTATCTTTCTCTCTCTACACTCGGGGAGCAATCCATCTCTCTCTACTTTGAAGGAGCAATCCATTTCCCTCTACTCTCGGAGAGCAATTTGTTTCTCTCTACTCTCGGGGAGCAATCTATCTTTCTCTACTCTCGGGAAGCAATCTGTCTTTCTATCTACTCTTAGGGAGCAATCTGTTTCTCTCTACTCTTGGGGAGCAATCTATCTCTCTCTACTCTTGGGGAGCAAGGGTTTGAGTCCGTGTTTGGGAATATTTTCAAACTGCTTACGTATCTTAGGATGCTGCCCTAACCCTAAGAGTTAGGATCCGCATAGTTCAGAAGCAGATTCAATTCAATGATGTATTTTTCATGATCAGGGTGTGGAACCATATTTGGAATCTTCCCAGACTACCTACGTATCTTAGGGTGCTGCCCTAAGAATTAGGATCCTTGTAGTTCGGAAGCGGATTCATTCATTCATGTTCTTCTTTCAATATCAGGGTGTGAAACCTAAATGCTCTATGGTTCGATTCATCACACCTATTTAGTTCTCTGTATCCTAAAGGAAAATGAGCTAAGGGGTAGGGATCGTCTCTTGATTAAAATTTATCATTTTCATTCTTACCCTTCTCGTGAATGTGGGTGCC
The DNA here is from genome assembly GCA_028583415.1 of Protea cynaroides. Lineage (NCBI taxonomy): Eukaryota > Viridiplantae > Streptophyta > Magnoliopsida > Proteales > Proteaceae > Protea > Protea cynaroides. The sequence continues at coordinate 51,260,561 of CM053265.1, forward strand.
TACATGCACGTCCCCACACCTAATATGTCTTCTAGATGTACAGATATAGCAGTTCGACTAGGGTGTTGTAGAATTAAGTTATTGCCAACAATAAATGTCATTCAAATATGGCAAGTAACAATAATATTTCATCTCAGATTTGGCAATAAAGCATGTGAATAATCAAAACAGCAAGCATGTGCAAGCATTGGTCATCAACAATGTGACCAAGATCATATTTGATCGACTACTCAGATTTGATGTAATCGATCATCATCAATGTAATCAAGATCATATTTGATCGAAGGTTCAGATTCACTTAAAACAATTATAAGGTCAATCCGATCATTCAAATTCAATTAGATCACTCAAAAAGGTAATCCAACGGCTTAAATCACTCAAGATGGTAATCTAATCGTTCAGATCATTCAAAATCACTCACAATAATGATCCAACAGCTCATATCACTACAAATGATAATTTATCCATTCAAATTCCTCTAAATCATTCATAATCAAGATCCAACAGTTCATATTCATTTACATCAATCATCAAGATAATCTGATGATTCAGATTCAAATAAAATGCTCATGATCATGATCTAATGGTTTATATTTCATATCACTCATGATCAATGGCTAGATTCATTTCATTATAAGATCCAAATCAAAATTAAACATCCAATGGCTTATAATTAACATTCTCCCATGATCCATATAAAAATAAATCTTTCAATGGCTCAAAATTAATCATATTATAAACTCTAGATCAATGGCTATATTTTAATGACATCAAATTCCAAGATCAATGGTCAAGATTTAATCATGTAAAAATTCAACATCACATGGCCATATTTTTAATCAAATTGAATCCAATCATCAATTGTCTAGATTTCATTCACATTAAAAATCCTAAATTAAAGGCCATGATTTATTCACATTAAATTCAAGATCAATGGCCATAATCAACGCCATTAAAAATCCCACTCATATGGTTTAATTTTAATAATATCATATGATCGGATCAATTTCATTCAATTTTCACAATCGAATCAATCACATTGCAATTTCTATATAACCGAATTAGAGCAGGTTATCGGTTGAAGATGGGGTTGAGTAGGTGTTTAGATAGGCTTCTTAGTTGCTCTACAGGTGGCTATGATCAGGTTCTTGTAGCAGGGTTTGATAATGAAGATGGATGGCTAGGTGGAATGGTATTGGTGGTATGGCATATGTAAACAGCTGGGGTTGTCATAATGGTAGTGCAGCCAGGTTTCACAGGTGGTAATGGATCTGCAAAATGTGAGGGACAGCATGAGGGACAGATGGAGAATGGCAATAAGGTGGAAAGTTGGGTTTTTCGGTGGAGATGCTTGGGAATGACAGGTGGTTAAGTGAAGAGATCTGCAAGGTGAGGTTTGAATTACTGGGTTGCGGTTTGCAATGGGGCACTAAGGCAGCAAGTGTTGAGGATCTGGTAGGGATGAAGGACCGGGTTGTATGTGTCACTGGTTTTGGTTCACAGTAGGGTGAGGTCGAGTTGATCTGCATGATAGAGGGGTTGAGTTTCGACTCTAGCCACGGGTTTGAAGGAGTTGCAATGGTGACAAATGATAATAATAAAAAGAATGAAAGAAGGGAAGGTTTAACTGATTTGCAGACCCCCAAACCTTCTGCTATTCTTCTTCTTCTTCTCTCTTTGGTACTCCCAATAAGTCTCTCTTCTTCTTTCCATCTCTCCCACTTCTCTTCTGTGCTCTATTTCTTCCTCTCCTCTTTTTCTGAATTTTTTTTTTCTTTTTCTCCCTTAGAGTCCATCGACTCTCTCCTCTTCTCCTTTTTTTCTATTTTTTTAGAATCCCCACGGCTCTCTCTCTCCTCTTCTTTCCTTTTATTTTCTTTCCATTTTTTCGTTCCTTTTTTTTCTTTCCATTTCCTTCATTGATCCTTTCCATTCTAAAAAACCAAAACCTTGATCAATCCTTCCTCTTTTTAATTTCTATTTTTATTTTCTTTCCTTTTTCCTTCATTGATCCTTTCCATTCTAAAAAAACCAAAAATCGAGATCAATCCTTCCTCTTTTTAATTTCTATTTTTATTTTCTTTCCATTCTAACTCCAATCCAATTGATTCTATGTCTCGGGAATCACTCGAATTTCCATATATATATATATATATATATATATTATATACACAGTACACTGCACAAGGGTTGCTTGAACCAAATCGGTCTAGATTGGTCTGGGTTAGACTGAGTAAGTCTGAACTGAGATTGACATGGGATTGGGTTGGCCAAGATTGGTTTTTCTCTCTCATCATTTCATAGGCCATTTTCATCGCCATTCCGCATGAAATATTTTGACGGACTCTATCCCAAATTTCTACAGTTACTTTGTAAAACACTAAAAATGAGAAATACTGGAGCTTGAATCACCTCATTTGGATTTAAAACGGTCAACTTATGAATTTATGAAGTTTAAACAGGCCAATTTATGATAATTCAGCTAACAACTCTGCATGGGATGCCTCGGAAACCTCTACCCTAAATTCTTCATGTCCACTTTGTAGAGCACTAAAAATGGAACATATTGAGACTTCAATCACCTGATTTGGACGTTAGATAATAAAATTATGAGGAATTAAAATTTAAACGGGCATATCGGCTTGCAGCTCCGTATGGGATCCCCGGAGACCTCTGCACCAGATTTTCCACATCCACTTTGTAGAGCACCAAAAATGAGGAATAATGACACTGGAATCACCTCATTTGGATGTGGGATGAGCAAGATATGAGAAGATAAATTTTAAATAATTAAACTTACTATAATTTGCATATAGGCCCTCGGATGATTATTATTAATTTCTAGAAAATAACATTATTCTTATTCTTAGACTAAAATCACCATATTTTCTCCATTTGACATTTGGAATTGATTGATTCTGATCTCATTTTGAAGGGATTTCTAAGACCTAAGCATCAATGCAGGTTGTAGCCCCTGTCCTTACTGGGGGGCCCGTTGAAAACCTCCTCAAAGTCGCATCCAAAATCCAAACCTCTCAATGCACCAACTTACCATAAGTGTTCACTTAGGCTCTTGGGCACTGGGGATCATTTCAGTTATTTTTGAAACATTATGGAGAGCATACCGGGGCTAATCGACTATCATTTTTGAGAGAGTTTCACGCGCCTCCACTGTACTTTTTAAACTTTCTCTCATCTCTCCTACTTTGTTGTCTACATTCCAGTAAGACTTTGTTCAACTGGGGATGGCAAAAATGGGGTGCTTACAAATACCCCTCTTTAGCCGAGATTGTATCAATTAAAGGTAAAGATAAAAGAACCATATTTTTGCCTTTCATATTGGAGAGACGAAAATTTAAAGAGGTAAGATCATCAAACCAAACCACTCATCTTTTATACACGCCATGGCAATCATAGTAACATCAGGACTAGCAATCATCATCACACAAATCATGTACATTCAAAACAAATGACTCTGTTAGCATGCATACTCTGAATGGATTGGGAAGGAATGCTAGAAATGAAAATTATTCTTAGTGGCCAATATGCTTGAGATGAGGTAAAGAATAAGTTTTAAACATTGATAACTCATTGAGATTGAGTTTAGAACATTGATATCTCATTGAGATTGAATTTGGAGATTCAGATTTGAACATTGAAAGCTCTTTGTGACCAAACTCAGAAATTTAAGATGTGGACATTGAAGCTCATTGGGACTAACCTTGGAGAAGACTCCAAATTGCCTACGTATCCTAGGATGCATCTTTCCCAGGAATCAGGTCACCGCATAGTTCGGTTGAAGGTAGTCAAACCTGACCAATGGGTCAAATCAAAGCCTTAACTAAACTGAAGGTAGTCGAACCTGACAAAGGGGTCAAATCAAAGCCTTGACCAGACTGAAGGTAATCGAACCTGAAAAAGGGATCAAATCAAAGCCTTGACCAAACTGAAAGTAGTCGAACCTGACAAAGGGGTCAAATCAAAGCCTTGACCAGACTGAAAGTAAAAGATTTGATAAATGATCATTTTGGGAAAAACTTCTCTGACTTAAGATGATTTTTCAGATTATCAAAACAAATGCTACATTAGCGCCTTCTCTTTTCTATATTATATATATATATATATATATATATATATATATTTTTTTTTTTTCTTGCATTTTTGTATTATTTTTTTTTTGTATTTTTTGTATTTTTTTTTTCTTAGGTTGGGAACCTTGCACTTATTAGCATGATTCATGGAGCATGAAGATCTCACGAACACTATTAGCATAAACCATTGATTTAGACATGAGATATGGCAATTGTAATTTGATGTCAAAACCTATCGCAGCTTCAGCGCGAACACAGGGATTCATGGTCATTCATAAGAGTGCGGAAATTTGACGCATGAAACCCATCACACCAGGTCATTGCTATATTTCAGATTGAAAGATGCCCTAGTGAAAACTCTATATAAAGCTGGAAAGCACAACAATCTCTGACCGAAGTCCTTGATCAACTTTGGTGCTAACTTGCTGGGAAAAATATAATCGACTGAACCTTTGATTGTACATTGTAGTAGATCAAATTGGTGGAACACCCTTGCAGTGAACATAATGTGATATGGGTCAAGCTCATGTTCTTGATTTGCGATCTGCTCAGAGTTTTTGCAACAATGTCGTATCCAATTTGAGCAATGTATGAATTCAGCCTAAATTAGACGTAAGATGCCACTGGATTTAGAATTCTTCCTTTTCTCCGGATTTAAACTTTCAAGATAAGGTTTGGAGAAAAAGAATGGTGGCTCAATTGATCTCCCATTTATAAGCAGAATGGTTCGATAATCTAATCTAAACGAGTGCAAGATTGCATCCAGATTTCCTTTCTTAACATGATTGAGGAAAATAGAACGCATGAAGGAATGGTTAAATGGGCATATTTCGCTAATCATGAAAGTCACTAACTTTTAAAGATTGGAGCCCGAGTGAATTTTTATATGCACAGAGGTAATATACATGATGAAGCCTAATTCTCTTAAAAAGGATGTATCTATACCCCTAGTGTCTATACATTGTGCCAGCTCACCCTCTAGTGTGCAAGGAAATAGCCAGAAGGAAACAAGCATTCTACCTCAGAGTTGAGAATAGATGAACCCTGTATTGCACATGAGACTTGACCAAGCTAGATCCTAGATCGAGGAGGGCCGACGAACTGATTATGGACGATGTCACTCAGATGAACCTCTACCCTGAACCTTGAAAATGAAGAAATGAAATGTTCAACTACCCAAGGATGAATTTGTTTCTACCAACCAGATTGAAAATGGTATTTTTGACTATCCGAGGCTGCTTTGGCACTTAGGGGAAGCAAAGGGCAATGATTTTGATCAGCTCCACTAGGTATGACTCGCACCAAGATAAGAGGAAGTTATCTATGGAGGTAAACTGGGTATGCTTTGGATTCTCTGTAAAGGGTTGGATAAATTCCACCTTTATTGCATCGGCAACTGGATTTTCTTGACATGAAGTTGCCAATAACATTTGGATATGGCCAAAAGGTTGGGAAGAACAAAACGCTCTATCAGCAAATATCACTTTGAATCATCCTCCTTGATGGAGGTTTGCTCTCGAGTGAGAAAGGATCCTTTACCTCAGTGGAGGGTAAATAAGATTGATAGCCTCAAGATTTTTTCTTTGAACTTCCCTTCTTTGTATTCATATAACTGTAGTGAAAATGAACAAAATGGTCTTAATGTCACGAGTATGTCATCAATGGGTCTGTGCAAGATCCTATGGCCTTTGAACTCACTGGTAGCTTCTCAATGTGTGATGCCTAGGGTCAATGGGTAATTCATACCTCAGTCTTTAAATCGGCATCTACATCTATTAACAGGTAGGCAATTCTCGATTAATCACTAAAGACAGTCATAAAGGGATGGAATCCCAAATCAAAGTACAACACCAAATAGCTCTTTCCCTCTTAGAGCAACTCAGATAAAGAATTCATTTCTACAAGCTGTATCAAGACACTGAATCAGTTGTAACCATGTTTGGGCCGAAAACCTCTAAGTCCAAAGACAAATATGATAAAGAAGGTCCAAATAGACTGATAAGAAACTATCCATTTGGGTCTACCATTGGGAGAGTGTTTGGTTATTTATGTAGAATGGTTTATCCCACTGAAGAGATACCACTTTATTGGCTTTCCAAAAATGGACTATCGAAATCCTTGGATATCTTTGAATTAATGAATGACAGATGGGCATTCCAGTCAGATTTAATGAATACTTTTATGCATAAAGGGCTAACACGCTCACTAGAGGCGATGTCATGAAATTTTGATTGATCAATGAAGGGCTCATAATGGAGACTCTTTTGAAGACCGTCAGATTGATGGACGGGAGGAAGAGTTTATTGCCAACAAAAAATTATACTCTGATGATGATGAGTTGATGAGACCGTCCCCTGTAATGGTGGGATGTAGTGACCAAAATCAAAAGTTCAGTCCAACTTACGTCTATGAAAGATGACGAAGATCAATCTTACTATCATGTGCTATCGATGTACTGTAATCAGATGAGTTTCCATCAAGCTTTGAAAATGTGACTTTGTTGAAGCATGAAAAATGACCCGGATCTCTACCAATGAAGCTTTAATAAAGTAGACATACCAAGAGATGCAAGAAACTAATGGGCCTTTAGTTGTTCTTCTTTGGGAAATGCCATCCAACATCTTTATTTCATGTATAGCTCCCCTTCTCTCTTTTTTTTTCTTTTTATATTTTTTTTCTTTTGTTTTTTTTTTTTTTTTTTTTTTTTTTTTTTTTTTTTTTTTTTTTTTTGTTTTTTTGTTTTTTTGTGGAAACTATATATGGCAGTGCTTCACTTGATCATGATTGGCTTCAAACTAGTACTCTTCACTCTAGGCTTCCATTTCTGAAAGTTATTGGCCTATGAAAGTTCTTGAAAGTGATATTTCTTTGTCGACTAGAGATGCTGTCTCTATTTGGTAAAATATAAATCACAGTGGTACCTAAATCAAAATTCTGCTCTCTTGCTGCCTCTTGTGGTAAAGTAATCTATCAACTCCATTAGTGCTTATCCATTTGGTCACATGTTTCTCTGATTGTCATTTGTATCATGCTCAATAACATCTACATATGCTCTATAAATATCAATGCTTGCCAAAGCGGCATATCCATATGATCTCTTATGAAGAAAGACCACAATCTTTTGGCTCATTGATATTTTTCCTCCTTGGGAAGCATATCCGTATGATCTCTTCTGAAGAATGACTGTCATCTTTTGGCTCATTGACATTATTCCTCCTTTTCAATGACATAGGGAAAGACATGTGCTTGGCTGTGAGAATCTGAGTACATATCCCTTATTTTACTCTTTTAATTTTTCTTTCTTTTTTCCAATGATGTGGCTTTAAAACATGATTAATCCTCAAGGCATCTCAATTCTACCAATGTCGTACTTCTGTGCATCTAGACCAATCATTTTAAAGTCATCCACAGATGGATTAGACTTTCTTTTCTCAAGTGTCCGGTGGCGTAGAAGTTCGGGTGACAGCTCATCATCCATATCATCTCCAGAGCAAGAATTAACTATGCACATGAAAGGGGAAGAATTCCAAGCTGGGAAGAAATGTATTGGAAAGAAACCAAGCACAACAATAGAAGTCCCAAATGGGATGATTTTTTTGTTTATTTGATAGAGCACGAATGGATTAGTTTTGTCTACAAACCTATCAGACTTGGGCCCAGACAGAGACAACTTATCAGATACTGATAACCATAAGTAAAGACAAAAATAATGCATCCGAACGACTTCAATTGGTTACAAACATCTTCAGTGACACCCTACGATCGTTGTGGGACTAAATCCCCATTCAGACCTCCTAAGGTCCATGATGCCTTCCTACCAATAGGTGTTCGATGTCCGACAATATGATTTACCCCAATTTGGGTTCAAGGTCATTCAGGTTCATACCCCAGTTTGGGATCTATTAAATTTCAGCCTTGGTTGTCCCATAATTTAGATTTCCTTGAGATTCAAACTTGAGTTGCACACAACTTAGGTTCAATATTGTCACACCCCAATTCCGTACCATTCGGAATGGTGTGATGAACCATCAATAAACCAACGGTTCAACCAGGATCTCGAATAGGCTATCCCACATATGATAAACCAAAATACATTCCACATTAATCAGAGATAATAAAGTAAATAGCGGAAGTCTTACAGATAATGAACTGAGGTCTAGTTATGATAAATAATTAATATTCTATTTATTTTCAAATAACGAAAACATAACTTAATACATATTACAATATCCAAATACGAAGTCTAAACACTAAACATATCAACAGTTGAAACGCTGTCTTAACGAACCATGTTTATTCTCCACCGCTTGCTCATTCATAGCCTCCACCCGTTCATATGTTGGCGTGTCGACATAATCTTCAATCGTAATACCTGCAACATTAGAAACTAAAAAGAATTGCACGTGCGAGGGTCACCTCTCCAACTTGAGCTCAGTGAGAAAACAAAACAATGCAACAAACATATGCATGCATTCATTCATATCTTTGGTCTGGTATATAAGTTCGTAATGCGCTATAGAAAGGTTCGGTGGCCGCCTCGCCTCTATGCACAGGGTGTGAAGGCCCGCCCAAAGGTTAACATTTATTATCGTCCCCATCCATCCTACCGTGGAATAGAGATAGAGCTAAAGTGCTAAGCCCCGACCTATGACACTTCCCCTGATACTCTACCCATACCAACACGTCAGCCCCTGTTGGTAAGGGCTTGCAAACTGGGCTCGTAACTAACCAATACTAATGTCAAACAGTGTATCCAAGACCTCACCCTAGCATCCCTCAATACGTCCATAGAGATAGAGCTAAGACCCCCCGGCAGAGTCCGAGACTACACGGTCCGAGACCACCTCCCCTGATACTCTACGACGTAATAGTTCTGCTAAGGTAATGGCGATACGACAACGTCAGTGGACAAGACTTGAGTTTGAGATAGAGCTAGAGTGCTAAGGCCCGGCCTATGACACCCCCCTGATACTCGCTCGCATCAAGCACACTAACCACACACACATTCACATGCCTATTCCTATCATCATCATCATCATCATGTTATAAACAATAAATTTAAATATGCATGAACAGTAATAATAGAAATATTGGATGACATGTTAATTGCACATGACAAGCATACACGCATAGAATCAATCATGGCATTGGACTCAAGAAATAAAAATAGTTTATTATTAACCAATTAGTTTAGCTCTTATTCCCTCACCTTTGCTTGATTATAGATCCTCTTTCAAGCTTTAAGAATCACTTTTATATCAATAGGAAACCTAAAAAGTTGATAGATTTTAGTTAGAATTCATTTCGAAAATTTTAGGCTTGCTGTTAAGTGGGGGTAACAGGACGGGTAGCAGGACGGGTAGCAGTTTTCTACGACCCCCAGGGGTAGGGTAGATGCCAGGGTCGGATGTTCCATCGACCCTGGGTGCGACCACCCCTTTCTTGGACTTCCCGAATGCTGGGGGTCGATGCTAGGGTCGGATGTTCCATCGACCCTAGGTGCGACCCCCCTGGTTTGAGTCGAGAATTTCATCCTACATTCCATTCTTTCATGTTTGGGTCCTATGGCTTACTTCCACAATCCATTCTATGCTTGTTCTATGGCTTAAAATATCTAGGTTTCTTCGTTACTTTGCCTACCATGATTTCCTTCATGGATTTCATTAAAATCCCCATGGATGAATGATTTGGGTTTCTCCTAAGTCATACCCTCTTCATGAACCATTCTAGGCTCCTAAATAAATCATGGAGAATGTATTCATACCTTAGGTTTGCTGAGATTCAGAGTTTCCTCTGAATTTCCTCCTCCTTGGTCTTCTTCTTCAATTCTCCTTCTCTTCTCCTTCTCTTCCTTCTCTTCTCTTTCACCCAATCCAATTAGGGTTGTAAAAGGAGTGAAAAAGGCATAGGTACATCCTGTTTATAGATTAAAACCTCCTAAAATAAGTCCCATTGAGTTTAGGAAAGGTTCCCATTGAAATTAGGAAAGTTTCCTAATTTTTGGTTCGTGCTGTCTTTGCTGTTTTTCGGGGGTCGATGGTAGGGGGTCGATGGGGGGGGTCGGACAATTCAAGACCCCTGCGACCCCCAGAACAAAAAGTCATGGGTCGGATAGGGGGTCGACCCTGCCTATTTAGGCATGCGACCCTACCCTCATTTTGACCATTTTTGAGTAAAATTTCATATTGGGTCTTGGGTTTCTTCACACACTTGGTCCACTTGGCTCGACCATGATATGTAGACCGGTCATGACTCAAAATGTAAGGTTGGACCGGGTTCGTGGTGCGCGGGTCTTACAACTCCACCACCCTTAAAAGAATTTTCATCTTCGAAATTTGAAAGTACGGATCTTACAACTCCCCCATCCTTAAAATAAATTTTGTCCTCAAAATTTGAATTTAGGTGGGAATTCTATTTTCGCATTGCATCTTCTTCCTCCCATGCAATCTCCTCCGCATATCGTCTTCGCCAGGTTATGTTCATATACTAATTATCCCAGCTTTGGAGATGTTGTACCTTCTAACCAGTGCACTAGGCTGGTACCATTTCAATAGTTGAATCTCCTATCTAAACTAGTGGATCCGTGGTCATTATCTCTTATATGGATCTCCAATGTACTTATTCAATAGAGACATGTGAAATGCATCATGCGCACTAGACATGGACAGCGGTAACGCTAATTGATATGCAACTTGTCTTTCCAAAGTCTATAAGATCCAACACCTATATAGAATATAACTTTCCCTCGTTTCAAACTTTGCATAAGTGATATCTTCAAGAACACTTTGTCACTTATGGTAAACTCAAGGTCTTAGTGTCTCTTCTGACATCTTGAGCTATCATGCCCCTTTTCTTTGATCTTGTCTACCAATCGATAGTTTTCATCAATAGACTCAGGTCTTAAAATTCTTCATTTACTAACTCCATTCCAAAACAAAGGAATTTGACATTTCTACCTTACCATGCTTTATAGGTGACATTTACATAGTAGCTTGGTAGCAACTTCAATTCTTGATTAACTTCTCAACTCAAGCTCCTTGAAATCAATTTCACAAACTCGGGAATATCTCTTAGGATCTGTATAGTCCGCCCCGACTGTCTGTCGGTTTGAGGTAAAGTGCGGTACTAAACTTCAACTTTGTCCCCATTATTTTCTATAGATCCTCTTAAAACTTCGAGATAAGGCATAAGCCTCTGACTAATACTAAGCACTCATGCATACCATTTAATCTGGTAATATTATCCACATATAGCTTATTTAACCACTCCAAAGCATACCGAGGTCATATAGCAATGGAATGAGCTATCTTCATAAGGCGATCAACAATCCCCCAAACTGCATCAACCACTCTAGGAGTCAGTGGCAAATCAGTGACATAGTTCATTGTAATACAGTTTCACTTCTAGACTGGCTTTGATAGTTATTGTTGTAGCCATGTTGGTCTTTGTCTTTCAGCCTTTACTTACTGATAATTCAATTACTAAAAGATGCATCTAAACCACATTTGTTATCATTCCTCTTTACCAGTACCATCTCTTCAGGCCATGATACATATTGGTACTCCAGGATGTCCTGAATATTGAGTACAATGGATTCTTATCATTATCATCTTCATAATATCCGAGTTTTTATCTTTATGTATTCAAAATCTACCTCTGTATCTGAGTACCGTCTCTGCATCTAAAGTAACTCAGGGTTGGGTTTTCCTTTTTTAAAATCTGCTTACACCGTTCTTATTTACGGATCTCACAAAATTGCTACTTTTACTTCATCCATCAATTTAGAAATGATCATTAATGCCACAAGCACAGCCGAATTATTGCTCCATAAGTTCATTCATAAGTTCTTGCTCTATTGGATCATCACGAGTTTCTATTATATGTTATTCTCCTTCCAAATCTGAATTTGTTGCTGTGAAACATAAGACAACATCTATACTTGTTCCTTCCTCGAACTTCATAATTCTCTTTTTGCTCAAGGCCTTAGCTACTACCTTAGCCTTGCTCGGATGACACTGTATATCACCGTCTAAATCCTTGGGCAATTCCAGTCATTTTCTTATTTTTATGTTTAACTCCTTCTAAGGAAGAGATAAATAAAACTCTTGTAATCCGATTTAATTTGAAATTCTTCTCTATATAGGTAATGTTTCCAAGTCTTGATTGCATAACTCATCACCGGTACTTCCAAATCATGAGTAGGGTAACTCTTCTCATGCTCCTTCAGTTTTCTTGAAGCATATACAATTGCTTATTTACCTTGCATCAACCCGCATCCTAGATCCAATCCGAAAGTTTCCACGTATAGGGTAAAAGGTTTCCCTAGTACCGGAACAATCAAGATGGAAGCTGATATCAACCTTGTTTTTAGAGTTTGGAAACATTCTTCATACTTGTTAGTCCAATTAAACTCCTCTCCTTTCCTGGTTAGCTTGATAAGAGGTTTTGCGATCTTAGAGTGGTCCTCCATGAATCGTTTGTAACAACCAGTTAAACCTAAGAAACTTCTGATCTTCACAATATTCTTTAGGTGTTTCTCACCTTATGATTACTTCTATCTTAATAGAGTCTACTTTAATCCCTTTTTACGATGCTATGTGATCTAAGTAGATCACTTTGTTTAATTGGGTCTCATATTTCTTGGACTTGGCATAAAACTTTTCTCTTTTCAGCTGTTGTGAAGTTGTTCTAAAATCTATTGTATGAGTTGCTATCATTCTTGGAATAAACTAAAATATCATCTATGAAAACTATGACCGATGTGTCCAACATGTCATAAAACACCCAGTTCATCCATTCCATAAAAGATGTTAGGGCATTGGTTAATCCAAACGTCAAAATTGAGATCTCATAATTGGCCAATCTCGATTCTAAAAGCTATCTTCGAGATATCGCTGTCCAAATTCTTCAGCTGATGATATCTTGATCGAAGATCAACCTTAGAAAATACCTTTGCTCCTTGCAACTATTTAAACAAGTCATTGATCTAAGGTTGTAGATATTGATTCTTGATCGTGAGCTTGTTAAATTCTCAGTAGTCTGTACATAATCGGACACTACTGTCCTTCATCTTCTCAAATTGCATTGGCGCTTCCCGTGATGCAATACTTAGCCGATTAGAACCCTTGTCTAATAACTCTTGTAGTTGAGTCTCAGTTCCTTCAACTCCGTAGGAGCTACTCTATAGATGCATTTGACACAAGTATCGTCCTTAGTAACAAGTCGATGACGAACTCGGTCGCATGATCAGATGGTAACCCAAGTAAGTCTCCTGGAAACACATCAGAAAATTTATGCATCACATCAGTATCTTCCATCTGTGGTGCTTCTTTGGTAACGTATACCACAGATACCATATCTCCAACTCATTTCTCTTCAAAGCATCTCTTCTCCCTTAGCATAGAGAGGATCAGCTTTCACTTCTTAGGCAACATGCTTCCGATAAAACTAAATTATATCTCATCTTTATTCTTGAATGATAACCTCTTTTATGCACATACAACTTTGTAGAGTGTTGAGAAAACCGGTCTATCCCTAAGATGATGTCAAAGTCTGCCACCTCAAGTCGAATTAGGTTGCATCCTATTTCTGTCCATCCATACTATTCGAACATTATTCATAACACTCATCTAATGCACATCTAGTCCAAAAGGGCTTGAACTAATAAAATCTGGTGTAAAGGTCTTAAGAGCTTGTCTAGTTCCTTCATCTCTTATGATTTTTCAAAGACTATCGTCAAAATCTCATATTGCACTCATTAGCTTATATTTCTTTTATCCTTGTTGTTTTACCCTGATCTCTCTTTCATATACTTCGAAAAATATCTTGTGATTGTTACTTCATATCCCAAGTCTATCTATAAGCACTAGGGTATATGCTTATAATTTCATTAATTCAGCCAACTTTTTTGGTCTTTACTTAATCATCTTACTCGACATTTGGCATAACACAGTATTACTTATACTAATCTGAATACTATCAATGCCACAATTTTGACTTTATCCTTGTATCCACTCTTAGATTTGCTTTTAGGAATTTTTTGCTTTGTCAAAATTCATACCGATATAGCCATCTTTAACTTTACTTGAGTGCTATCTACTTTTTCCTAGTCACTCTTGATAGTATTCACTTTTGCTCATGCACTCTTTTATGGCCATATCCCTCTAATCAGTAATCTCAAAATTGATTCTCCATTACTTCATCTGAGGTTCATTGGCCATAGCATTTAATCTTAATCCAATCATCTTTCTTCCAATAATTCCGTTATTCTCTCAATATCTTATCAATGGATGTCGGGAAATATAAGAATCAAAATGTTTATCCAAAAGAAATTCATTTCCTTCTTTCAATTTAGTATGACGACAAACACTTTCTTTATCTAATGAACTTAAGTTTAAAGGATCAGGAGTAAATCTATGGTAATCTAACCGGCATTAAAAGGTCGTTAAGTTGCACGGTGGTCCAAATTCATGGAAATAGAGATTTTACAATTCTTAACCTCATGGTTACAGTTCTATTGAGTGTATAATGTCATTGGTCAAGGCACTATAAGAATAAATTTGGAGAAAGTTTTGGTACATCATTAAATCAGGTATAAATAAGAAGATGTACGCTCAACATGATTAAACATTTAACTATTCATTCAGTTCATATCTCTATTCATGTTATCGATCATGAGAGTAGCTCAGATTGGTATAATTATGACTAATACTAAAGAAACAATATCTAGAACTCCAATTGACAGGTTAAATCAAGAAGGTATCCTATCAAGACACGAGAATTTAAAATCTGGTTTGTGCATCCTCTATAATCATAAGAGTAAGTCAATAATGCACCGCATCCTATATAAACCTATCTACTTATATGGCCATAATAGATTTGATCCTTTGCTGAAAATGTCTGAGGCATCATCTTCAGAAGACATTCTTCAATCCTTGTCGGATCATTCTGTCATGATGCAACTATCCCATACATCGGTGGCTGATAAAGTTAACCACCATGATACACTGGTTGTTGTGCACCAAACTTCTGCACTGGGGTGTGCATTACTGGGACTTACTGTATGGTAGGCACTGTGTTATAGCTAACAGGTGTTGGGGTACAGTGATGCTACCAATTGGTACCATACTTGGTTTGACCCGGAGGTGTTTATGTAGCATCAACAACATAGGTAGTAATTTACATAGCAACTTGCATAGTCGGTCTCATCTGTTGTCGCTCTTGTATTTTATTGGGTCAAGTTTATGACAACCATAACCAAGGTACTTGATAGTCCAGGTGGTTGGCTGGAGTGGTCTGGTTGTTCACCTCCTTTGATTCACTTTAATCTGATTATCATTATCTAGTATCTGCTCAGATGAGTTTTCATTACCCATTCTCGACCCTGATAGTGGTGGGGTCAAGTTGCAACCTCTTCTTAATGCTCAGCGGGTAATGGATCAGCTTGTGATGGATCTCACCCTGAGTCTCCATGTCACCCAGGAGTATAGTTACTCTTATTCTTAATGTATGACCATTATTCTCTTATCTCTGTTGGATTTAGCCCGAGATCTTTTCCTTTATCTCTACAGGGGTTTTGGCATTACTAGCCATTTTCTTTCTTCCTTTGTCCTACATCGAGTTTCACATCTTGTGAGTACCAACTCGGTATTCCAATTTTCTACTATACAGATGCTTCCTTCTTGCTACAGTACTATATCCCTTGTATACGTAGATAACTACCCAACTTATGGATAGTACCCTATATTATTTGTTTATCAGGATAAATTTTGATCTTCTCTTTCTGTTTGAGTGTATATATATGGTTCCACATTTATATGTACATTATTGTCTTGTTTAAGTTCTGTCTCAACCAACACAGGTGTTGATTATGTGTTTGTATTAAAGCTTTTAATTTATCCTAACTCAGTTCATGGATTCTAGTGGAAGTATTCAGGTTTCATGGGGAGGCCTGAGAGAGCTCTGATACCAAGTTGTCACACCCCAATTCTGCACCATTCGGAATGGTATGATGAACCGTCAATAAACCAATGGTTCAACCAGGATCTCGAATAGGCTATCCCACATATGATAAACCAAAACACATTCCACATTAATCAGAGATAATAAAGTAAATAGCGGAAGTCTTACAGATAATGAACTGAGGTCTAGTTATGATAAATAATTAATATTCCATTTATTTCCAAATAATCAAAACATAACTTAATACATATTACAATATCCAAATACGAAGTCTACACACTAAACGTATCCACAGTTGAAACGCTCTCTTAACGAACCATGTTCGTTCTTCACAGCTTGCTCATTCATAGCCTCCACTCGTTCATATGTTGGCGTGTCGACATAATCTTCAATCGTAATACCTGCAACAATAGAAACTTTAAAGAATTGCACGTGCGAGGGTCAGCTCTCCAACTTGAGCTCAGTGAGAAAACAAAACAATGCAACAAACATATGCATGAATTCATTTATATCTTTGGTCTGGTATATAAGTTTACAATGCACTATAGAAAGGTCTGGTGGTCGCCTCGCCACTATGCACAGGGTGTGAAGGCCCGCCCAAAGGTTAACGTTTATTGTCATCCCCATCCATCCTACCGTGGAATAGAGATAGAGCTAAAGTGCTGAGGCCCGGCCTATGACACTTCCCCTGATACTCTACTCATACCAACACGTAAGCCCCTGTTGGCAAGGGCTTGCAAACTGGGCTCGCAACTAACCAATCCTAATGTCAAACAGTGTATCCAAGGCCTTACCCCAGCATCCCTCAATACGTTCATAGAGATAGAGCTAAGGCCCCCCGGCAGAGTCAGAGACTACACGGTCCGAGACCACCTCCTCTGATACTCTACCACGTAATAGTTCTGCTAAGGTAATGGCGATACGACGATGTCAGTGGACAAGACTTGAGTTAGAGATAGAGCTAGAGTGCTGAGGCCCGACCTATGACACCCCCTGATACTCGCTCGCATCAAGCACACTAATCACACACATACATTCACATGCCTATTCCTATCATCATCATCATCATCATGTTATAAACAATAAATTTAAATATGCATGAACAGTAAAAATATAAATATTGGATGACATGTTAATTGCACATGACAAGCATACACGCATAGAATCAATCATGGCATTGGACTCAAGAAATAAAAACAGTTTATTATTAACCAATTAGTTTAGGTCTTGTTCCCTCACCTTTGCTTGATTGTAGATCCTCTTTCAAGCTTTAAGAATCACTTTTATATCAATAGGAAACCTAACAAGTTGATAGATTTTAGTTAGAATTCATTCCGACAATTTTAGGCTTGCTGTTAAGTGGGGGTAGCAAGACGGGTAGCAGGACGGGTAGCAGTTTTCTACGACCCCCAAGGGTAGGGTAGATGCTAGGGTCGGATGTTCCATCGACCCTGGGTGCGACCACCCCTTTTCTGGACTTCCTGAATGCTGGGGGTCGATGCTAGGGTCGGATGTTCCATCGACCGTAGGTGCGACCCTCCATGGTTTGAGTCGAGAATTTCATCCTACAGTCCATTCTTTCATGTTTGGGTCCTATGGCTTACTTCCACAATACATTCTATGCTTGTTCTATGGCTTAAAACTCTAGGTTTCTTCCTTACTTTGCCTACCATGATTTCCTCCATGGATTTCATTGAAATCCCCCCATGGATGAATGATTTGGGTTTTTCCTAAGTCATACCCTCTTCATGAACCATTCTAGGCTCCTAAATAAATCTTGGAGAATGTATTCATACCTTAGGTTTGCTGAGATTCAGAGTTTCCTCTGAATTTCCTCCTCCTTGGTCTTCTTCTTCAATTCTCCTTCTCTTCTCCTTCTCTTCCTTCTCTTCTCTTTCTCCCAATCCAATTAGGGTTGTAAAAGGAGTAAAAGAGGCTTAGGGACGTCCTATTTATAGAATAAAATCTCTCAAAATAAGTCCCATTGAGTTTAGGAAAGGTTCCCATTGAAATTAGGAAAGTTTCCTAATTTTCGATTCGTGCTGTTTTTGCTGTTTTTCGGGGGTCGATGGGGGGGTCGGACAATTTGAGACCCCTGCGACCCCCAGACCAAAAAGTCACGGGTCAGATAGGGGGTCGACCCTGCCTGTTTAGGCATGCGACCCTACCCTCATTTTGACTATTTTTTAGTAAAATTTCATATTGGGACTTGGGTTTCTTCACACACTTGGTCCACTTGGCTCGACCATGATATGTAGACTGGTCATGACACAAAATGTAAGGTTAGACCGGGTTCGTGGTGTGCGGGTCTTACAAATATGCTTCTAGGTCATACCCTAGTTTGGGGTTCATTGCTTTCCAACATCAGGTTGTTCCATTATGATCCTGGTTTACCCCAGCTTAGGTCCATTACGTCTCCATTAGGTTTTAATCTTTGTTTACCCTAGCCTGGGCTCCATTGAAGTTCATTATTGGACCGTTCCTATTTAGGTTCTCATTCACTTTGCTTTATACCTCAGTCTGGATTCATTAAAGTTGATCGCCAATTTTTCACAGTTTAGGTGATGGTGGAAGATGGGAGTTTTGGATTCTTGAGAATTTAGGACCGACTCCATTAGTCAACAAAACCCAATTGCCATGGATAGGTAGAATATCGTCACAACTCAAATGTCCAATAAAGATTGACCGACAATATTACTATAAACACAAACCTATAGTTTTCACTCTGGATGTTCGAATCTATTTTGCAGCATTGGGTTTTGATTGGTAGAGACATACCATGAGATGGAAATTAAATGATAGGATTTTCCTCAATTTTAAACCGAACCAGAACGTAAATCGGAGGTGACGATCAAACTGGCCTAGGGATAAATCAGGGCATTAGATTTAGATTGGTTTAACTTTCCTCAATTATGGCTTAAACCGAAGGCAACGGTTGGACAACTTAGGGATAAAACATTGACAAGCTCAAACAAATGATATTTTCCCACAATCATAGCATGAACCGGAACATGAACTGGAGGCAATATGTCACACCCCAATTCTGCACCATTCAGAACGGTGTGATGAACCGCTAATAAACCAACGGTTCAACCAGGATCTCTAATAGGCGGTATCCATTAAAAATAAAACCATGCACATCCACAACCATAATAAGAATAAATACACAATAGCGGAAGTCTTATAGTAAATGAACTGAGAACTCTAACTATAATAATCACAATTAAAATATCAAGTTATTGTTATATCAACTGAGACATAAATAAAATATCAATATCATCCCTTTATAAATTCAAATAAAATCCTAATAGAATACGCATGAGTTGCACTCGCATGAGGGGTCATGCGTATCCTTTAAGTCTTCAGCTTCCATTGCAGCAACACGTGCATACACCGGAGCATCCATATAATATTCAACTGTAGTACCTGCATCATCAACTAAAAATATTCGACGTCGAGAGGTGAGCACACATCATGGCTCAGTGAGCAAACAAAACAATGCAACAAACATATGCATGCATTCAATTCATATCTTTGGTCTGGTAAATAAGTTTGCAATGTGCTATAAAAAGGATAGGTGGCAAAGATCACGTTTATTGACGCCGCACCTCTATACACGAGTGTGTGAAGCCGCCCAAAGGTAACGTTTATTGTCGATCCACATGCACCCACCATGGACAATGTACACGCAAAGGTCACGTTTATTATTATACCCGTTGCCCATACCAACACATAAGCCCCTGCTGGCGAGGACTCGCAAACTGGGCTCGCAACTAACCAATCCTAATGCCAAACTGTGTATCCAAGGCCTCACCCCAGCATCCCTCAATACGTCTATAGAGATAGGGCTAAGGCCCCCTAGCAGAGTCAGAGACTACATGGTCCGAGGCCAACTCCTCTCATACCCTACGACGTAATAGTTCTACTAAGGTAATGGCGATACGACGATGTCAGTGGACAAGACTTGAGTTAGAGATAGAGCTAGAGTGCTGAGTCCCCGCCTATGACACCTCCCCCTGATACTCGCTCGCATCAAGCACACCAACCACACACATACATTCACATGCCTATTCCTAGCATCACCATCATCATCATGTTATAAACAATAATTTAAATATGCATGAACAGTAATAATAGAAATATTGGATGACATGTTGAATGCACATAACAAGCATACACACATAGAATCAATCATGGAATTGGACTCAAGAATAAAACAGTTTATTATTAACCAGTTAGTTTAGGTCTTGTTCCCTCACCTTTACTTAATCTTGGGTCCTCTTTCAAGCTTTAAGAATCAACTATATATCGATATTATATCACTTGAAGACCTAATCAAGTCGATAGAATTTAATTAGAATTAATTATGACTTTAAAAAGCGTGCTGTTAACTGGGGGTCGATGTCAGGGTCGGAGGTTCCATCGATCCTGGGTGCTACTACCCAGATTCTGGACTTCCCGAACATTGGGGGTCGATTGTTTGGGTCTGGTAGGGTCGATTGGCCATCGACCCCCCGTGCGACCCCCTGTGGGTTTAGTCAATTTTTCATCCTACAGTCCATTCCTTCGTGTTTGGGTCCTATGGCTTGCTTCTACAATCCATTACATACATGTTCTATTGCTTAGAACCATAGTTTATTCCCCTACATGGTTTCTATGATTTTACCCATGGTTTTTGTAAGACCCGTGTCAAACTAACCCGGTATTACCACCTTGAACCAGGTCTACCCATCATGGTCGAGTTAAATGGACCAAGGGCGTGAAGGAGAGCGAGATCCCAAGTATCAAATCGACCCAAAAATACTTAAAATAGAGGAAGGGTCGCATACCCAGCTAAACAGGGTCAACCCTCCCAAATTAGAAACCCAGACCCTTAAAATTTGGGAGAGGGTCAGACAGTGTCAGACCACAGGGTCGACGGGATCATTGACCCTCTCATCGACCCTCACTTACTGCCGAAACTAAAATTAGGAAATTTCCTAATTTTCGATTGGGATTCTTTCCAAATCTCAATGGGACTATTATAGGAAATTCCTACTCTATTTAAAGGACGTCCCTAAGCCACTTTCACTCCTTTCACAACCCTAATTGAATTGAGAGAAAGAGAGAAGAAGGAAAAGAGGAAGAAAGGAGGCAAGGAAGAAGACTTAGCAAAAAGGAGAAGAATTTCCAGAGAAAAGTAATCTTCTCAGGTATGGATACTAATTCCATGAGTTTCTACAGACCTTAGGTTAGATATGGTTGAGTGTAGGATTTCGGAGAAACACAAACCATCCATTCATGGTGAGGTTTTCATGGAAAACCCAAGGATAATGCATGAAAGCCATCTAGGAGGATGAATCATGGTTTCAGACCATGGGATGAATGTTTTATGGAATGTGGAAGCAAGCCATAGGACCCCAAACACGGAGAATGATGTAAAAAGTGGAAATTGGACCAGGGTGCACCGAGGGTCGCACACAGGGTCGATAGACCCATCGACCCTAGGCACCCTGACCATCGACCCTCAGCATTCGGGAAGTTCAGACAGAGGGTAGGGTCGATAGACCCATCGACCCTATGTATCCTGAGCATCGACCCTCTGATCGACCCTCAGTTAACAACATGGTTTTTAAATGCGGAATTAATTCTAATTAAATTCTATCGACTTTGTTAGGTTTGCTAGCATTATAATAACACTGTAGAGGTGATTTTAAAGCTTGGAAAAGTATCTTATAGCAAACTAAGGTGAGGAACCTTAACTCCAAACTAAATCGGTTAATAATAAACTGTTTTCTAATTCTTGAGTCCTATGCCATGTTTGATTTTATGCAAATAAATTTGTAATGTGCATACAGCATGCCATCAAATATTTCTATTACTTGTTCATACATATTTACTTTATTGTTTATAACATGATGATGATGATGATGATAGGAATAGGCATGTGCTTGTATGTGTGTGGTTGATGTACTTGATGCGAGCGAGTATCAGGGGAGGTGTGATGAGAACGTCAATAAACGTTAACCTTTGGCGGGTCTCAGCACTTTAGCTCTATCTCTAACTCAAGTCTTGTGCATTGACATCGTCGTATCGCCATTACCTTAGCAGAACTATTGTGTCGTAGGGTATCAGGGGAGGTGGTCTCGGTCCTTGTAGTCTCTGACTCTACCGGGGGGCCTTAGCTCTATCTCTATGGACATTCTGAGGGATGCTGGGGTGAGGCCTTGGATACACTGTTTGGCATTAGGATTGGTTAGTAGCGAGCCCAGTTTGCAAGCCCTCGCTAACAGGGGCTTACGTGTTGGTATAGCATTATATAGCAATAAACGTTAACCTTTGTTGTATAATGTTATGGTAGGGTGGATGGGGACGACGATAAACGTTAACCTTCGGGCGGGCTTCCACACCTTGTGTATAGAGGCGGTGTCAATAAACATTAACCTTTGACCACCCAACCTTTTTATTGTGCATTGCAAACTATAAACCAGACCAAAGAGATAAATGAATGTGCATGCATATGTAATGTTGCATTGTTTTGGCTACTCACTGAGCCGTGTTGTGTGCTCACCCCCTCGACGTCGAATATTTTTAGTTGATGATGCAGGTTACACAGTTGAAGACTACATGAATGCTTCTACGTACGGGACGGTAGCAGCAATGGACGCTGGAGCTGAAGATGATACACACGACTCCTCTTGCGAGTGCAACTCATGTGTATTTGACTAGATATTTTTATAGGTTTCTTTATTGGATTTATAAGACATGTATTTGGTATTTAAATATTTATGTCTCAGTAAACCACAAAATAATTTGCTATTATTTATGGATATCATTTTAGTTCACAGTTCATTTATTTATAAGACTTCCGCTATTGTGTATTTACTCTGATTATGATGGTGAGTGTATGAAGGTTCAGGTAACGCGGGGATAGCCTATTTGAGATCCTGGTTGAACCGTTGGTTATTTAGCGGTTCATCATACCATTCTGAAATGTGCGGAATTGGGGTGTGACAACTTGGTATCAGAGCATCTCAGGCCTTACCCGCTGAACTATCATACATTCACAGCAATAGTGAACTGAGATAGGATAAAATAAAAACAGTAATATTAACACATTATAAGCACAAGTGATGTTGAGACCAAATTTAAAAAAAGAGAATAATACATCTATTAAAAAGAGAAACAAGTTGACATACAATGAGAGCGAAACAAAGTGTAAATATATATCTAACGCAGAGTACAGTCCAAAACCCGGACAGTTACTCTGAAGTACAGGAAAAACAAAAAGTACAATCAGGAAGCAGGAGGCGAAGGAGGAGGTGGAGCCTCACGATCTCTGTCGTAGTCCTCAGCATAGACTCTAGTCAACCAGGCTATCTGAATCTGGGTCGTCTGTAGACTAGCTGTGAGATCGGCTACTCTCCTGTCTGTCGCACGCTGGATCTCCATGAGCTCACCTATCCGCGCGTCAGATGTGTGTTGAGCAGCCAACAGCTCATCCACTCTCATGCGCTGAGCATCTAGCAACTTCTCCATCCTCAGGTCCGATCGGCGCTGAGCCTCTCTGATCTCGTGCAACATCTCCATCATATCAGAAGACGGATGCGAAGGACAGCCTCATGAGAAGGACCAGTCTCAGGTACAGAATCTGCCGCATGCGAAGTATCAACTCCAGCCGCATGTGTAGGTGAAGGCGGGGGTATCGCGTCGACGTCCATGTACATACGATCATCATCATCGACGGGATCCACCTGAGCTCTAGCAACAGCAGCAGCCTTAGCATCAGCCACCTCAACCCGAGTGTGAGGACATACCATTGCGTTCCTCTCATCATCGCTAACCTGAGCGTCTCGAAGTCCCATCTTGCATATAGCCTCCCAATCTAGAGGCGACGAGAAGGTCTTCTCCTGAATCTTCTCATCTACCAGGTCAACCCCCAAACGAATCAACAGTGTGGTGATCATACGTCCATAGGGAAGATTACCCCTATGACCGGACAATGTAGTACTGATCATCGTCCGCATGATGATGTAAGGAAGACAGACGGGCTGATGAGTGCATATACTGTAGATCAAAAACTGTGTCAGCTGAGACACCCTCTCATAATGCCCACTCTGCGGGATCAGGTTGTGCTGAATGATCCTATAGAACACCCGTGGAGCCGGACGCAAGTAGCACGCCCTCATCTGCCAGTGATTGGGTTGTAATAACTGACTATCAATCTCGAACCGCAACCACGTCTCAATAAATTCGTGCTCACCCGGTGCACAGTACACCATAGGACCATCATAAGGAATGCCCAACAGGTCGGCCAGCTGTCGATAATCAAAAGAAATCTGCACCCCCTTGACGTAGCTAGTGATGCGCAACTCCTGACCAAGCTCCACATCGTTGTGGTTTCCCACAATCTGAAGGTTACAGTAGAACTAGCGCCCTAACTCTGGACGTGTGCATGCATCGTATGTGATGACAGGGAGTCACCCCATATCCCCAAAAGCTCTCTCTACATTGAACAAGGCTAGCTCAGCCATGTTCACCATACGACCCCCTTCCACTTTCTTGCCTGCATAGTAGGCATACTATGCCTCGGCTTCATTGGAGCGGAAGCAAAGCGGATCACAAACCCTGGGTATTTTGGTACGAACCATAGTATTTGCAGATAAGAAAGAAAAAGGAAAACAAGGAGTTAATAGGATAAAAATTTAAAAATTGGGCATTATAACGACGTAAGTTGGTCAAAAGCCTCACTTTTCACCCATACAAGTGGGCAGGAGGACCTACATAAGTTCCAACACATCATACAACAGTTAAACAGAAGGAAATTTTAACTGAAAAGGTCCAATTTGAAGAAATTGCAAGAAGTCGAAAAATTTCGACAAATTAGGGCAAAAAGAGAAAAATCTAAGTTTCTCGATAACCAACCGATGAAACTCAAAAAATTTTGAGGGCTTTCGTTCCTCATGACACCAACAACAAAAGCCCCCAATAAAAATCGAATTTTTACGGTTGGAAAAAGTTTAATTTGAAAAATACAAGTTAAATGGGCAAAAACCTAGGAATGGGAACCTAAAAACAAGTAAAAATGGGAAAGCATACCTGTAGGGATGAAGTGGATGTCGAAACTTGGACTAAAATCGATCCACAACAGTGAAGTAGCACTGTAGCAACTCGGAGAGAAGAGGCGAGTCGAAACGGGAGGGAAATAATAGAAAATGACCCAAAATCAGACTTTAAAAATCTGATTTTTGGTCAGAGGGTCGGACAATTCGACTAGAGCCATCGACCCTCTGATCGACCCTCTAATCGACCCTCAGCTCTCGGGAATCTGACAAAAAAACACAGGGTCGGACATTAAGGGTCTGACATACCATCGACCCTCACCATCGACCCTATATAGAAAAGACAGTATTTTGTTTATAAAATGAGCTCGAATTGGAATTGATTATTGGTTAACTTGCCTACATGACATATACATGATTTCTCACCTATCTTGATGATTTTCAGGCACCACCAATCATCAAAAAGAAATATGTCTAGACGTAGAGTTACCCGACAGACCCGAAATACAGTCCCACCACCACCACCAGTAGAGGAGACTAGTCAAGAGAATAACCATGCACAGGATAATCCAGAACCGGCAAACCCTACAAATTTGCCACCTCCACCACTGGAGCTAGCAACTGTGCTTATGAACTTAGCTCAGCAGCTACAGCAGATGCAACACGCACAATCTCAAATGCAGGTTGCCATGGGGATTATGTATCAAGCCACTCAGGCTGCACCCATACACACTGGGCAAGCCAGTGCAGCACCAGTGGGTAACCACCCAGCTCCTCAGACAACTCAACAACCGGCTGCACCAATTCCTGTGCAGGTCCCAGAAGCAGCACAAGGGATGTAGAACTATCCACCCCCTATGTTTGGGGCACACCAAAATCAACTGGATCACTCCCGACTAGTGGAGAGGTTTTTGAAAATGAAACCGAGAGAATTCAACGGCAAGCCGTCTGATCCACTGTGGCCAGCACACTGGATAGATGAGATGGAAAGGAACTTCCTTATGATGACTATCACCGAGGAAGAGAAAGTACTATGCGCCACCTTCATGCTCAAAGCCGACGCACACCATTGGTGGAAATCTACAAAGACGTACTTATTGACCAAGCACACCCTACTGACATGGGCTATATATAAAGAAGCGTTCTTCGAGAAGTATTTCCCAAGAAGCTTCAGAGATTCAATGGAGAAAGAGTTCTTGAGTCTGTACCAGGGGCAGATGTCCATAGACTCGTATCAACAGCGCTATGAATAGCTATTTTTCTTCACACCGGCTAGTATGCAGGAAGAAGATACCAAAACCCGTAGGTTTGTCGTGGGACTAAGAGGAAGCATAAGAGAAAATGTTCTGGGCTTAGAGAAGAAAATCTATAACGAAGCTGTACAAATTGCTCGAGTGATCGAATCGAGCCAGAAGGAGAGTTATTTCTCCCAGAATAGAGGCATCAAGAGACCAGCCGGAAACTCCTACAACGGGGGCAATAATAGGACGTATAAACCTTTTCATCCTCAAAATTTTGCTACTGCACCAAAGTCTACTTCCGCAGCTCAACCACAGCCAAAGCCAAATTCTGAAGCCCCGAAGTGCTATAACTGCAACCAACCAAGGCATATGGCAAGAGAATGCCCAAAACCCAAGAAGCAGTTACATCAAGGACGGGTATATGCTGTTACATCAGAGGATGCTGTCGCATCGCCCGATGTGGTCACAGGTATGACCGAAACTTTTAAGATTATAATTTCATTGATTGAGCATGTAGACTAAGTAAAAACGAATCACAGGTATCATACCTATCAATGGC
Source organism: Protea cynaroides (assembly GCA_028583415.1). Classification (NCBI taxonomy): domain Eukaryota; kingdom Viridiplantae; phylum Streptophyta; class Magnoliopsida; order Proteales; family Proteaceae; genus Protea; species Protea cynaroides. Next base: position 51,287,454 of record CM053265.1, read on the forward strand.
GTACCAGCCAGAGTACTCTTTGATTCAGGAGCTATGCATTCATTTATATCTGTGTCGTTTGGAAAGAAGACCAATTTACCCATCAAAACATTAGACAACAAATTACTTGTACGGTCACCGATGGGATTAGAAGTGGAATTAGAGAAAGGTTATGGGCCATGTCCAGTTCTCATTGGTGAGAAAACCTTAGATGCAACTTTAATACAACTTGAGATGGCAAACTTTGACGTCATCTTGGGAATGGACTGGTTAGCTCGGCATTCAGCAAACCTATTATGCGCCGAAAAGAAGCTAACGTTCAAAGACAAAGAATGAGCAGAATTCATTTTCTCGAGAACCAAACTTCCCAGGAGACGTAAGCTCATACTCTCAGCATTAAAGGCTAAGAAGTGCCTTGAAAAGGGAGCCATCGGATATCTAGTATCAGTGGTCGACCTAACCAAGGACGCGCCACGAATGGAAGATATTGATGTCATGCGGGATTACCCAGATGTATTTCCAGAGGAACTACCCGGATTACCACCCGACCGAGCCACGGAGTTTGTAATAGACCTTCTACCCGGAGCCGCACCAGTATCAAAAGCACCTTATAGAATGGCTCCTACTGAACTGAAGGAATTAAAAGTGCAATTACAAGAACTGCTGGATAAGGGTTATGTTAGACCCAGTATATCTCCATGGGGAGCACCGGTGTTGTTCGTAAAGAAGAAGGATGGTAGCGTTCGATTATGTATCGACTATCGAGAGTTGAATAAGCTGACAATCAATAATCGATATCCGCTACCTCGGATCGATGACTTGTTCGATCAGTTACAGGGAGCAAAGGTATTTTCAAAGATCGATCTTCGATCAGGCTATCATCAACTGAAGATTAAAGAAGGTGACATTTCGAAGACAGCCTTTAGGACAAGATACGGACATTATGAATTCTTAGTAATGTCATTCGGATTAACTAATGCACCGGCAACGTTCATGGAACTTATGAACCGAGTTTTCCACGATATGTTGGACACGTCGGTGATAGTATTTATTGATGACATATTGGTATACTCCAAAGACAAGGAAACCCATGTCAAGAACCTAAACGCAGCCCTACAGCGTTTAAGGAAAGAGAAGTTATACACCAAATTTTCAAAGTGTGAGTTTTGGCTAAGTGAAGTCGCCTTTATAGGCCATGCAGTATCCGCTGAAGGAATCAAAGTGGACCCCAGTAAGATCGAGGCTATCGTAAAATGGGAAGCACCAAAGAGCGTTTCAGAAATTAAAAGTTTTCTGGGTCTAGCTGGTTATTATCAGAGATTCGAAGAAGACTATTCTCGGATTGCCGTACCTCTCACCAGTTTGACCAAGAAATGTGAAAAATTTGTATGGACGGATAAGTGTGAAAAGAGTTTTCAAACACTGAAGACCAGATTAATATCCGCTCCGATTTTGACTATTCCGATCCCAGGTCAGACGTTTACCTTATATATCGATGCGTCGGGATTGGGATTAGGATGTGTGCTTATGCAAGGAGAGCAAGTGATTGCCTATGCCTCGAGACAATTGAAGGTACATGAGAAAAATTACCCCACTCACGATTTGGAGTTAGCGGCAGTAGTACATGCTGTCAAGATATGGAGACATTACCTATACGGAGAGAAATTCCAAATTAAGTCGGACCATAAAAGACTTACTTATTTATTTAATTAGAAGGAGTTGAATATGAGACAAAGAAGATGGCTGGAACTATTGAAAGACTATGATTGTGATATCCAGTATCATCTGGGAAAAGCGAACGTAGTAGCAGATGCATTGAGCAGAAAAGCAATGATAAAATCTCAAGGAGAAGTTAGCACGACTGCGGCAATGTGCACTACCGGAATTGTATTCAATCACGGCAACGAGCAGTATGTGATAGACACAACGGATGGATCAGCCAACCAAGGGTTTATTCATCGGTTTTCGAATATGTTCGTGGCATTGAAGATTATACCAGATATAGTGGATGAAGTGAAGACAGCTATCAAAGCAGATCCTTATCTGAGAACAGTACACGAAGATATTGAGAAAGGTAGGACTAACCCTGAGTTCACCTTGGATGACGAGAAGGTACTGAAATACAAAGGAAGAATATGTGTACCCGAAATAGAAAGTGTAGACATTAGACACCGACTCATGAAAGAAGCCCACACCACCATCTACTCGGTACATCCTGGAAGTACAAAGATGTATCATGACCTAAAGAAATTATACTGGTAGAGGGGAATGAAAGCGGATGTAGCTAAGTTCGTGTCTCAATGCCTAAATTGTCAGAAAGTAAAGGTTGAACGACAAAGACCCGCAGGACTATTGCAGCCGTTACCGGAACCAGCATGGAAATGGGACTGCATCACTATGGACTTCGTCACGGGACTACCATTGACTCCTCGAGTAGTAGACGCAGTTTGAGTGATTGTAGACCGTCTGACAAAGACAACTCGTTTCATACCTATACGACCTCAGTATACACTGGAAAGGTTAGCAAAGCTGTATGTGGATAACATTGTTCGCTTACACGGTGTACCAGAAAGCATTGTGTCGGATGGAGATCCACGATTTACTTCTAAATTTTGGGAAGGATTGCAAAAGGCTATGGGTACAACGTTGAAGTTCAGTACTGCATTCCACCCACAGACAGATGGACAGTCAGAGCGCACAATTCAGATTCTAGAAGATATGCTACGAGCATGTGTAATTGATTTCAAGGGATCATGGGATGAAAGGTTACCATTGATCGAGTTCGCTTATAACAATAGCTATCAAGCTACTATACATATGTCACCTTATGAAGCGTTGTAGGGCAGAAAGTGTCGAACTCCTTTGTTTTGGAATGAAGTTGGAGAACGTAGTATTGTTGGATCAGAATTTATTGAAGAGACTTGTCGAGTGGTCGACATTGTCAAGGAAAGAGTAATAACAGCTCAGAACTGTCAGAAGCAATATGCGGATACTCGACGAAGAGATCTAGAGTTCGTCGTAGGTAATAAAGTATTTTTGAAGGTATCGCCTATGCGAGGATTGAAAAGGTTCAGACAAAAAGGGAAACTAAGTCCAAGATATGTCGGGCCATATGAAATTCTGGCTAAGCGTGGAAAAGTAGCTTATCAGTTAACACTACCACCATCTATGTCGAGTGTGCATGACGTATTTCACATATCCTTGTTGAAGAAATATGTCAAAGACCCAACACATGTTTTGAAAGTGGATTTGCCAGAATTGACTGATGATTTGACATTTGAAGTAACACCAATGGAAATCACTAGTCGAAAGGTTCAACGTCTACGCAACAGAGATATCTACTATGTTAAGGTCACATGGAAAAGTAGAGACATGGAAGAAGTTACATGGGAAGAAGAAAATGCTATGCGGAAGCAATACCCTCATTTATTTGGTACGTCCAATTTCGAGGACGAAATTTTTATAAGTTGGGGGGAGTTGTAAGACCCGTGTCAAACTAACCCGGTCTTACCACCTTGAACCAGGTCTACCCATCATGGTCGAGTTAAATGGACCAAGGGCGTAAAGGAGAGCAAGATCCCAGGTATCAAATCGACCCAAAAACACTTAAAATAGAGGAAGGGTCGCATACCCAGCTAAACAGGGTCGACCCTCCCAAATCAGAAACCCAGACCCTTAAAAGTTGGGAGAGGGTCGGACTGTGTCAGACCACAGGGTCGACGGGATCATCGACCCTTACTTACTGCCGAAACTGAAATTAGGAAATTTCCTAATTTTTGATTGGGATTCTTTCCAAATCTCAATGGGACTATTATAGGACATTCCTACTCTATTTAAAGGATGTCCCTAAGCCACTTTCACTTTTTTCACAACCCTAATTGAATTGAGAGAAAGAGAGAAGAAGGAAAAGAGGAAGAAAGGAGGCAAGGAAAAATACTTAGCAAAAAGGAGAAGAATTTCCAAAGAAAAGTAATCTTCTCAGGTATGGATACTAATTCCATGAGTTTCTACAGACCTTAGGTTAGATATGGTTGAGTGTAGGATTTCGGAGAAACCCAAACCATCCATTCATGGTGAGGTTTTCATGGAAAACCCGAGGATAATGCATGAAAGCCATCTAGGAGGATGAATCATGGTTTCAGACCATGGAATGAATGTTTTATGGAATGTGGAAGCAAGCCATAGGACCCCAAACACGAAGAATAATGTAAAAAGTAGAAATTGGACCAGAGTGCACCAAGGGTCGCACACAGGGTCGATAGACCCATCGACCCTAGGCACCCTGACCATCGACCCTCAGCATTCGGGAAGTTCAGACAGAGGGTAGGGTCGATAGACCCATCGACCCTATGTATCCTGAGCATCGACCCTCTGATCGACCCTCAGTTAACAGCATGGTTTTTAAATGCAGAATTAATTCTAATTAAATTCTATCGACTTTGTTAGGTTTGCTAGCATTATAATAACACTGTAGAGGTGATTTTAAAGCTTAGAAAAGCATCTTATAGCAAACTAAGGTGAGGAACCTTAACTCCAAACTAAATCGGTTAATAATAAACTGTTTTCTAATTCTTGAGTCCTATGCCATGTTTGATTTTATGCAAATATGTTTGTAATGTGCATACAGCATGCCATCCAATATTTCTATTACTTGTTCATGCATATTTACTTTATTGTTTATAACATGATGATGATGATGATGATAGGAATAGGCATGTGCTTGTATGTGTGTGGTTGATGTACTTGATGCGAGCGAGTATCAGGGGAGGTGTGATGAGAACGTTAATAAACGTTAACCTTTGGCGGGTCTCAGCACTTTAGCTCTATCTCTAACTCAAGTCTTACGCATTGACATCATCGTATCGCCATTACCTTAGCAGAACTATTGTGTCGTAGGGTATCAGGGGAGGTGGTCTCGGTCCTTGTAGTCTCTGACTCTACCGGGGGGCCTTAGCTCTATCTCTATGGACATTCTGAGGGATGCTGGGGTGAGGCCTTGGATACAATGTTTGGCATTAGGATTGGTTAGTAGCGAGCCCAGTTTGTAAGCCCTCACTAACAGGGGCTTACGTGTTGGTATAGCATTATATAGCAATAAACGTTAACCTTTGTTGTATAATGTTATGGTAGGGTGGATGGGGACGACGATAAACGTTAACCTTCGGGTGGGCTTCCACACCCTGTGTATAGAGGCGGTGTCAATAAACGTTAACCTTTGACCACCCAACCTTTCTATTGCGCATTGTAAACTATAAACCAGACCAAAGAGATAAATGAATGTGCATGCATATGTAATGTTGCATTGTTTTGGCTACTCACTGAGCCGTGTTGTGTGCTCACCCCCTCGACATCGAATATTTTTAGTTGATGATGCAGGTTACACAGTTGAAGACTACATGAATGCTTCTACATACGGGACGATAGCAGCAATGGACGCTGGAGCTGAAGATGATACACACGACTCCTCTTGCGAGTGCAACTCGTGTGTATTTGACTAGATATTTTTATAGGTTTCTTTATTGGATTTATAAGACATGTATTTGGTATTTAAATATTTATGTCTCAGTAAACCACAAAATAATTTTCTATTATTTATGGATATCATTTTAATTCTCAGTTCATTTATTTATAAGACTTCCGCTATTGTGTATTTACTCTGATTATGATGGTGAGTGTATGAAGGTTCAGGTAATGTGGGGATAGCCTATTTGAGATCCTGGTTGAACCGTTGGTTATTTAGCGGTTCATCACACCATTCTGAAATGTGCGAAATTGGGGTGTGACAGTTTTCCATGAAAACCTAACCATGGATGGATGATTTGGGTTTCTCCTAGATCATTCCCTATTCACTATCTATTCTAAGGTCTATAGAATTACATGGAGATAGTATCCATACCTGAGAATTAGACTTGTCTCTCTGAAGCCTCCTCTTTGATCTTCTTCTCCACTTTCCTTCTCTTTTCTTTCTCTTCTCCTTCTCTTCTCTTTCTCTCAATCCAATTAGGGTTCTAAAAGGAGTGAAAGAGGCTTAGGGACATCCTATTTATAGAGTAGGAACTCCCAAAATACGTCCCATTGAGATTAGGAGAGAATCCCATTGAAATTTGAAAAGTTCCTAATTCACGGTTTCTGTCGACAGACTGGGGGTCGATGAGGGGGTCGGAGATCCCGTCGACCCCTGGTTCTAAAATGTCCAATCCCAGGTTAAAAACTCAGGGTCTGACTTTTATACTGGGGGGTCCGACCCTGCCTTGCTGGGTATGCGACCCTCCCCCTTATTTTAGTGTTTTTGGGTCAGTTTAATACCTGGGATCATGATCTCCCTCAAGCACTAGATCCATTTCGCTCGACCATGATGGGTAGAACTGGTTCAAGGTGGTAAGACCGGGTTAGTTCGATACGGGTCTTACAACTCCCCCCTACTTATAAAAATTTTGCCCTCAAAATTGTACATACCTTCCGAGTCAAATAAATGAGGATATTGCTTTCGCATAGCATTCTCTTCTTCCCAGGTGATTTCTTCCATGTATCTACTTCTCCAGGTGACCTTAACATAATAGATATCACGGTTGCATAGTCGTTGAACCTTGCGACTAGTGATTTCAGTCGGTGCTACTTCAAATGTCAAATCTTCAGTCAAATCGGGTAAGTCCATTGTCAAACGTGCGTCGGATCCTTGACATACTTCTTCAATAAGGAAATGTGAAATACGTCATGCACACTTGACATAGATGGTGGTAGTGCTAATTGGTAAGCCACTTTCCCACACTTAGCTAGAATCTCATATGGCCCGACATATCTTGGACTTAGTTTCCCTTTCTGTCTGAACCGTTTCAATCCTCGCATAGGCGATACTCTTAAGAATACTTTATCACCCACGACGAACTCAAGGTCTCAGCGTCGGGTATCGGCATATTGCTTCTGACAATTCTGAGTTGTTTTCACTCTTTCTTTGATAATGTCAACCACTCGACAAGTTTCTTCAATAAATTTCGGTCCAACAATACTACGTTCCCCAACTTCATTCCAAAATAAAGGAGTTCAACACTTTCTGCCATACAATGCTTCATAGGGTGACATCTGTATAGTAGCCTGATAGCTATTATTATAAGCGAACTCAATCAGTGGTAACTTTTCTTCCCATGATCCTTTAAAATAAATTACACATGCTCGAAGCATATCTTCTAGAATCTGAATTGTACGCTCTGACTGTCCATCTGTCTTTGGATGGAATGCAGTACTAAACTTCAATGTCGTACCCATAGCTTTTTGCAATCCTTCCCAAAACTTTGAACTAAATCGTGGATCTCTATCGGAATCAATGCTTTCAGGTACACCGTGTAATCACACAATGTTATCGACATACAGCTTAGCTAACCTCTCCAGTATATACTGAGGTCGTATGGGTATAAAGCAAGCTGTTTTAGTCAGGCGGTCTACACTCTCCCAAACTGCGTCAATTACTCGAGGAGTCAATGGTAATCCTGTGATGAAGTCCATCGTGATGCAGTCCCATTTCCATGCTAGTTCTGGTAACGGCTGTAACAGTCCTGTCGATCTTTGTCATTCAGCCTTTACCTTCTGATAATTTAGGCATTGAAACATGAACTTAGCTACATCTGCTTTCATTCCTCTCCACCAATATAATTTCTTTAGATCATGATACATTTTTCTACTTCCAGGATGTATCGAATAGATGGTGGCATGGGCTTCTTTCATCAATCGGTGTCTAATGTCCACGCTTTCTGTTTCGGGTACACATATTCTTCCTTTGAACTTCAGTACCTTTTCTTCGTCCAAGGTGAACTCAGGGTTAGTCCTACCTTTTTCGATGTCCTCTTGTACCGTTCTTAGGTAAGGGTCAGATTTGATAGTTGTCTTCACTTCATCTACTATATCCGGTATAATCTTTAATGCGGCGAACATTTTTGAAAACTGATGAATAAACCCTTGGTTGGCTGATCCATCTGGTGCATCTATCACAAACTGCTAATTATCGTGCTTAAATACCTTTCTGGTAGTACACTTTGTGGCAGTCGTGCTAACCTCTCCCTGAGATTTTATCATTGCCTTTCTACTTAACGCATTGACTACTACATTAGCTTTCCCTGGATGATACTGGATATCACAATCATAGTCTTTCAATAGTTCCAACCATCTTCTTTGTCTCATATTCAGCTCCTTCTGATTAAATAGATAAGTAAGACTTTTATGGTCTGATTTAATCTGAAACTTCACTCCATACAGATAATGTCTCCATATTTTGACAGCATGTACTACTGCCGCTAGTTCCAAATCATGAGTGGGATAGTTCTTCTCATGTGTCTTCAGTTGTCTTGAGGCATAAGCAATTACTTGTTCTCCTTGCATAAGTACACATCCTAATTCCAGTCCTGACGCATCGGTGTACAAGATAAATGGTTGTCCTGCAATCGGGATGGTCAAGATTGGAGCTGATATCAATCTAGCCTTCAAGGTTTAGAAACTCTTCTCGCATTTATCCGTCCAGACAAACTTCTCGCCCTTCTTAGTCAAACTGGTAAGAGGTACGGCAATTCGAGAATAGTCTTCCACAAATTGTCGATAATACCCAGCTAGACCCAGAAAACTTCTAATTTCTGCAACGTTCTTCGGTGCTTCCCACTTTACAATAGCCTCGATCTTTCTGGGATCCACTTTAATTCCTTCAGCGGATACTACATGGCCTAGAAATGTGACTTCCTTTAGCCAAAACTCACACTTTGTAAATTTGGCGTAGAACTTTTCCCTCCGTAGTCGCTGCAGAGCGGCGTTTAGATTCTTGACATGAGTTTCCTCTTCTTTGGAGTAGACTAATATATCATCAATGAATACAATAACCGACGTATCCAACATGTCGTGGAAAACCCGGTTCATAAGTTCCGTAAAGGTTGCTGGTGCGTTTGTCAATCCAAAAGACATGACCAAAAATTCATAGTGTCCATATCTGGTCCTGAATGCTGTCTTGGGAATATCACCATCCTTAATCTTCAACTGATGGTAGCCTGATCGAAGATCGATCTTGGAGAACACTTTGGCACCTTGCAACTGATCGAACAGGTCATCGATCCGAGGCAATGGATATCGATTCTTGATTGTCAGTTTATTCAGTTCTCGGTAGTCTATACACAAGCAAATGCTATCGTCCTTCTTCTTCACGAATAATACTGGCGCTCCCCATGGTGATATATTAGGTCGAATGTTACCCTTGTCCAGCAGTTCTTGTAGTTGTACTTTCAATTCCTTCAGTTCAGTAGGAGCCATTCGATAAGGTGCTTTCGATACTGGTGCAGCTCCAGGTATAAGATCTATAACAAACTCTGTAGCTCGGTCGGGTGGTAATCCTGGTAGTTCTTCAGGAAATATGTCTGGATAATCACGCACGACATCAATATCTTCCATTCGTGGTGCTTCCTTGGTAAGGTCGACCACAGATACTAAATACCCGACTGCTCCTTTCTCAAGGCACTTCTTAGCCTTTAGCGCCGAGAGTATGAGCTTTCGTTTACGGGGAAGTTTGGTTCCCGAAAAACTGAACTCTGCTCCTTCCTTGTCTTTAAATGTCAGCTTCTTTTCGGCACACAATAGGTTTGCAGAATGCTGAACTAACCAGTCCATTCCCAAGATGACGTCAAAGTTTACCATCTCAAGTTGGATCAAGGTCGCATCCAAAGTCTTTTCACCAATAAGAATTGGACATGGTCCATAACCTTTTTCTAACTCCACTTCTAATCCCATAGGTGATCGTACAAGTAGTTTGTAGTTTAAGGATTTAAGGGGTAGATTTAACTTCTTTCCAAACATCACAGATATAAAGGAATGAGTAGCTCCTGAATCAAAGAGTACTCTAGCGGGAATGCCATTAATAGGTATGTTACCTGTGATTTGTTTTGGTTTAGTCTACATGCTCATACAATGTAATACAACTAACTAAAAATGTAAGTCATACCTGTGACCACATCAGGCGATGCGGCAGCATCCTCGAATGTAACCGCGTAAACTCGTCGTTGATGTAGCTACTTCTTGGGCTTAGGACATTCCCTTGCTATATGTCCCACTTGGTTGCAGTTACAACATTTTATCCCTTCAGTAATTGGCTTCTGTTGCTGTTGAGCTACGGGAGTAGTCTTGGTTGCAACGGTAAAGCCTTGAGCACAAAAGGGTTTGAATGTCTTATTATTCCCTCCATTATAAGAATTTCCAGCTGGCCTTTTGATACCTCTGTTTTGCATGAAATAACTCTCCTTCTGGCTCGATTTTATAACTCGAGCAATTTGTGCCGCTTCATTATAAATTTTCTTTTCATGTCCCAGAACGTGCTCGCGGATGCTTCCCCTAAGTCCCATGACGAACCTTCGGGTCTTTGTGTTTTCCTCTTGCATACTAGTGGGTGCAAAGAAGAACAACTCTTCATAACGCTGTTGATACGCATCCACGGTCATCTGTCCTTGATATAAACTCAGGAACTCTCTTTCTATAGAATCTTTAAAACTTCTCAGGAAGTACTTCTCAAAGAACGCCTCTTTATAAATATCCCAAGTCAGTTGGGCATGCTTTGTAAATAAATACGTCCTGGTAGACCTCCACTAATGGTGTGCATCTCCTTTCAGCATAAAGGTGGCACACAACAATTTTTCTTCTTCATTTAGTGTCATCATCATAAAATTTCTTTCAATTTCGTCAACCCAATGTGCCGACTATAAAGGATCTGCTGGCTTGCCATTGAATTCTCTGGGCTTCAGTTTCAGAAAATGCTCCACCAGTCTAGAGTGGTCTAGTTGCTGCGGGACATACGCTCCATACATAGGTGGTTGGTATTGATATCCACCTTGAGCTATCTCAGGATTCGGTACATGAGCCTGCATGATAGGAGTCTGAGGTGCGTGGGGTACTGTGTTAGTTCCCCCTGGTGTTGTGCTTGCCTGTCCGACTGGCATTGGAGGTGTTTGTGCAGCTGGAAGACTTATGCCTATGGCAGCTTAGATAGTAGCTTGTGCTTGTTGCATCTGTTGCAGCTGTTGGGCCAAGTTTATTACGACTGTGGCCAAGTCTGTAGGTGGAGCTGGCAGATTTGTAGGATTTGTCTACCCATTTATGACGGACGGTGCCTTCATGTTCCCCTGTGTTTTCGGGTGTGTCTGGTTATCTTCCCCCATAGGTGGTGGTGGTGGGATAGAGTTACGGCTCTGTCTCGTTACTCTGCTTCCCGCCATTAATTAATCTGATAGTGGGATTGCCTGAGAAATATTGAACACGAGAGACAATCATTAAATACTTCATTATCATATTTTAAAACCATTAACAATTGCAAATTTCAAAATTTTCAGGTCATTCTGTCGAAAATGCTGTGTTTCCACTGCAGGGTCGATGGTGGGGGTCGATGGGTGTCCGACCCTCAGTCTGCGACCCTGAGAAATCACTCATTCTTCCCGAGAGCCGGGGGGTCGATGGGGGGGGGGGTCGGAAGATGTCTGACCCAGGGTGCGACCCTTGGTTCTCTGTCAGATTCCCAAGAGTCGAGGGTCGATGCGGGGGTCGATGGGTGGGTCGATTGTTTTAATCAAATTTTCTGACCCCCGGGCTAAAAATCTGATTTCTAAGTTTCGATTCAGAGTCCATTTCTCATTCTTTCTTCTCTGCTTCGACTCAACTCCCAGAATTGACAAGCGGATGAGTTTTCTAGTTGGCTATATTGTCACACCCCAATTTTGCACTATTCAGAATGATGTGATGAACCACTAATAAACCAATGGTTCAACCAGGATCTCAAATAGGCTATCCCCACGTTATCTAAACTTACACACATCCGTAATCATAATCAGAGTAAATACATAATAGCGGAAGTCTTATAATAACATAAACTGAGAAACTAAGATGATATCATTTAATTTAATAGCAAATTATTCTGTTTTCAACTGAGACATAAATATTTAAATACCAAATATAGGTCTTAATAAATCCAAATAAGAAACCTATAAAATATCTAATCAAATACACACGAGTTGCACTCACAAGAGGAGTCGTGTGTATCCACTTCAGCTTCAGCTTCCATCGCTGCCACGTTCCCGTACGGAGACGCATTCACATAGTCTTCAACAGTATAACCTGCATCATCAACTAAAAATATTCGACGTCGAGAAGTGAGCACATATCACGGCTCAGTGAGTAGCCAAAACAATGCAACAATACATATGCATGCAAAAATCAATTTATATCTTTGGTCTGGTATATAAGTTTGCATTATGCAATAAAAAGGTTTATGTAGCCAAAGGTCGCATTTATTGACCCCGCCTCTATACACGAGTGTGTGACGTTACCCGAAGATCACGTTTATCGTCAACTCACATGCACCCAATCATGAACATTATATAACAAAGGTTACGTTTATTGCTATATAGTGTCATACCAACACGTAAGCCCCTGTTAGCGAGGGCTGCAAACTGGGCTCGCAACTCACCAATCCTAATGCCAAAAAGTGTATCCAAGGCCTCACCCCAGCATCCCTCAGAATGTCCATAGAGATAGAGCTAAGGCCCCCCAGTAGAGTCAGAGACTACAAGGACCGAGACCACCTCCCCTGATACTCTACGACATAATAGTTCTGCTAAAGTAATGGCGATACGACGATGCTAATGCACAAGACTTGAGTTAGAGATAGAGCTAAAGTGCTGAGACCCGCCAAAGGTTAACTTTTATTGACGTTCTCATCACACCTCCCCTGATACCCGCTCACATCAAATACATCAACCACACACATACAAGCACATGCCTATTCCTATCATCATCATCATCATCATGTTATAAACAATAAAGTAAATATGCATGAACAAGTAATAGAAATATTGGATGGCATGCTGTATGCACATTACAAACATATTCGCATAGAATCAAGCATGGCATAGGACTCAAGAAAATAGAAAACAGTTTGTTATTAACCAATTTAGTTTGGGAATCTGGTTCCTCACTTTAGCTTGCTAATAGATACTTTCCAAGCTTTAGAATCACCTTTACAGTGTTATTGTATTGTTAGAAGCCCTAACAAAGTCGATAGAATTTAATTAGAATTTATTCAGAATTTAAAAACCATGCTGTTAACTGAGGGTCGGAGGTAGGGTCGGAGTCAGGATCGACCCTGGGTGCGACCCTCCCTTAACTCTGAACTTCCCGAACACTGAGGGTCGATGGTCAGGAACACCTTGGGTCGGATGGTCATCGACCCTCGGTGCGACCCTCGGTGCACTTTGATCCAATTCCCTCTTTTAATCCATTCTTCGTACTTGGAATCCTATGGCTTACTCCTACATTCCATTCTACATTCATTCCATGGTCTGAAACCATGTATAACCCACCTAGATAGCTTTCATGCATTCTTCTATGGTTTTCCATGGAAACCTAACCATAGCGTGATGGTTTGGGTTTCTCCAAAATCACACTCTTAACATTAACTAGCCTGAGGTCTATAGAAATTTATGGAATTAGTATCCATACCTGAGAAGATAATCTTTCTCTGCAACTCTTCTCTTTTGGCTTAATTCTCTTCCTTGTTTCTCTTCTTCCTCTTCTCCTTCTCTTCTCTTTCTCTCAATTCAATTAGGGTTGTGAAAGGAGTAAAAGTGGCTTAGGGACGTCCTTTAAATAGAGTAGGAACATCCTAAATACGTCCCTCTGAGATTAGGAAAGAATCCCAATCGAAAATTAGGAAATTTCCTAATTTCTATATTCGGAAGAATCCGAGGGTCGATGGAAGGGTCGATGATCCTGTCGACCCTAGGGTCTTAAGCTGTCCGACCCTCCCTTCAAAACTGAGGGTCTGACTTTCTGTTTTGGGAGGTCCGACCCTGCTTAGCTGGGTATGCGACCCTTCCCTTATTTTAAGTGTTTTTGGGTCGATTTGATACCTGGGATCTCGATCTCCTTCACGCCCTTGGTCCATTTGACTCGACCATGATGGGTAAACCTGGTTTAAGGTGGTAAGACCGGGTTAGATTGGCACGGGTCTTACAACTCCCCCCAACTTATAAAAAATTTTGTCCTCGAAATTGTACGTACCTTTTGAATCAAATAAGTGAGGGTATTGCTTTCGCATAGCATTTTCTTCTTCCCATGTAACCTCTTCCATGTCTCTACTTTTCCATGTGACCTTAACAAAGTAGATATCTCTGTTGCGTAGACGTTGAACCTTTCGACTAGTGATCTCTGTTGGTGTTACTTCAAATGTCAAATCATCAGTCAATTCCGGTAAATCTACTATCAAAACATGCGTTGGATCCTTGACATACTTCTTCAATAAGGAAATGTGAAATACATCATGCACACTTGACATAGATGGTGGTAGTGCTAACTAATAAGCTAATTTTCCACGCTTAGCCAGAATTTCATATTGCCCGACGTATCTTGGACTTAGTTTCCCTTTCTGTCCGAACCTCTTCAATCCTCGCATAGGCGATACCTTCAAAAATACTTTATCACCTATGGCGAACTCTAGATCTCTTCGTCGAGTAACGGCATATTGCTTCTGACGGTTCTGAGCTGTTCTCACTCTTTCCTTGATGATGTCGACCACTCGGCAAGTCTCTTCCACAAATTCCGGTCCAACCATACTACGTTCTCCAACTTCATTCCAAAATAAGGGAGTTCGACACTTCCTGCCATACAGTGCTTCATAAGGTGACATCTGTATAGTAGCCTGATAGCTATTGTTATAAGCGAACTCGATCAGTGGTAATCTTTCATCCTATGATCCCTTGAAATCAATTACACATGCTCGTAGCATATCTTCTAGAATCTGAATTGTACGCTCCGACTGTCCATCTGTCTATGGGTGGAATGCAGTACTAAACTTTAGCGTTGTTCCCATAGCCTTTTGCAATCCTTCCCAAAACTTGGAAGTAAATCGTGGATCTCTATCTGACACAATACTTTCTGGAACACCATGTAATCGAACAATATTATCCACATACAGCTTCGCTAACCTTTCCAGTGTATACTGAGGTCGCATAGGTATGAAGCGAGTTGTTTTAGTCAGACGGTCCACAATCACCCAAACTGCGTCAACTACTCGAGGAGTCAATGGTAGTCCCGTGACGAAGTCCATAGTGATACAGTCCCATTTCCATGCTGGTTCCGATAATGGCTGTAACAGTCATGCGGGTCTTTGTCGTTCGGCCTTTACTTTCTGACAATTTAGGCATTGAGACACGAACTTGGCTACATCTGCCTTCATTCTCCTCCACCAATATAGTTTCTTCAGATCATGATACATTTTTGTACTTCCAGGATGTATCGAATAGATGGTGGTATGGGCTTCTTTCATCAGTTGGTGTCTAATGTCCATACTTTCTGTTTTAGGTACACATATTCTTCCTGTATTTCAGTACTTTCTCGTCATCTAAGGTGAACTCAGGGTTTGTCCTACCTTTCTCAATATCTTCTTGTACTGTTCTCAGATAAGGATCTGCTTTGATAGCTGTCTTCACTTCGTCCACTATATCCGGTATAATCTTCAATGCCACGAACATATTCGAAAACCAATGAATAAACCCTTGGTTGGCTGATTGATCCATTGTATCTATCACATACTGCTCGTTGCCGTGATTGAATATTATTCCAGTGGTACACATTGCTATGGTCGTGCTAACTTCTCCTTGAGATTTTATCATTTCTTTTCTGCTTAATGCATCCGCTACTACGTTTGCTTTTCCCGGATGATACTGGATATCACAATCATAGTCTTTCAATAGTTCCAGCCATCTTCGTTGTCTCATATTCAACTCCTTCTGATTAAATAAATAAGTAAGACTTTTATGGTCCGACTTAATCTGAAATTTCTCTCCGTATAAGTAATGTCTCCATATCTTGACCGCATGTACTACTACCGCTAGCTCCAGATCATGAGTGGGATAATTTTTCTCATGTACCTTTAACTGTCTTGAAGCATAAGAAATTACTTGCTCTCCTTGCATAAGCACACATCCTAATCCCAGTCCCGACGCATCAGTGTATAAGGTAAACGTCTGTCCTGGAATAGGAATAGTCAAAATTGGGGCAGATATCAATCTGGTCTTCAGTGTTTGGAAACTCTTCTCACATTTATCGGTCCATACAAACTTTTCACCTTTCTTAGTCAAACTGGTGAGAGGTACGGAAATCCAAGAATAGTCTTCTACGAATCTTCGATAATAACCAGCTAGACCCAGAAAATTTCTGATTTCTGAAACGCTCTTTGGTGCTTCCCACTTTACAATAGCCTCGATCTTGCTGGGATCCACTTTGATTCCTTCAGTGGATACTACATGGCCTAGGAAGGCGACTTCACTTAGCCAAAACTCGTACTTTGAAAATTTGGCATATAGCTTCTCTTTCCTTAAACACTGTAGGGCTGCGTAGGTTCTTGATATGAGTTTCCTTGTCCTTGGAATATACCAATATGTCATCAATAAATACTATAACCGACGTATCCAACATATTGTAGAAGACTCGGTTCATAAGTTCCATGAACGTTGCTGGTGCATTAGTTAATCCGAAAGACATAACCAAAAATTCATAATGTCCGTATCTGGTCCTGAATGCTATCTTCGGAATATCACCTTCTTTAATCTTCAGCTGATGATAGCCTGATCGAAGATCGATCTTAGAAAATACTTTCGCTCCTTGTAACTGATCGAACAAGTCATCGATCCGAGGTAGTGGGTATCGATTCTTGATTGTCAGTTTATTCAACTCCCGATAGTCGATGCATAATCGAACGCTACCATCTTTCTTCTTTACGAACAACACCGGTGCACCCCATGGAGATATACTGGGTCGAATATAACCCTTGTCCAGTAGTTCTTGTGGTTGCACCTTCAGTTCCTTCAGTTCCGTAGGAGCCATTCTATAGGGTGCTTTTGATACGGGTGCGGCTCCAGGTATAAGGTCTATCACAAACTTCGTGGCTCGGTCGGGTGGTAATCGAGGTAGTTCCTCCGGAAATACGTCAGGATAGTCCCGCACGACATCAATATCTTCCATTCGTGGCGCTTCCTTGGTTAGGTCGACCACGGATACTAGATACCCGATTGCCCCTTTCTCAAGGCACTTCTTAGCCTTTAGTGCTGAAAGTATGAGCTTGCGCCTCCGGGGAAGTTTGGTTCCCGAGAAACTTAATTCTGCTCCTTCTTTGTCCTTGAACGTTAGCTTCTTTTCGGCGCATAATAGATTTGCAGAATGCCGAGCTAACCAGTCCATTCCCAAGATGACATCAAAGTCTGCCATCTCAAGTTGTATCAAGGTTGCATCTAAGGTTTTCTCGCCAATGAGAACTGGACATGGTCCATAACCTTTCTCTAGTTCCACTTCTAACCCCATCGGTGATCGTACAAGTAATTTGTAGTCTAATGTTTTGATGGGTAATTTTGTCTTCTTTCCAAATGACACAGATATAATTGAATGAGTAGCTCTGGAATCGAAGAGTACTCTGGCGGGTACGCAATTTATAGGTACAATACTTGTGATTTATCTTTACTTAGTCTACATGCTCATTCAATGTAATTATAACTTTAAAAGTTTCAGTCATACCTGTGACCACATCGGGTGATGCAGCCGCATCCTCGGACGTAATAGCATATACACGTCCCTGATGGAATTGCTTCTTGGGCTTAGGGCACTCCCTTGCCATATGTCCCGGCTGGTTGCAGTTAAAACACTTCAGGACTTCAGAGTTTGGCTTTGGCTGTGGTTGAGCTGCTGGAGTAGTCCTGGTTGCAGTAGTAAAATTCTGAGGACGGAAAGGCTTATATGTCTTGTTATTGCCTCCATTGTAAGAATTTCCGGCTGGCCTTTTGATGCCTCTGTTCTGAGTAAAATAACTCTCCTTCTGGCTCGATTCTATAACTCGAGCGATCTGGACAGCTTCATTATAAATTCTCTTTTCTAAGCCCAGAATATGTTCCCTGATGCTTCCTCTCAGTCCCGTGACGAACCTACGGGTTTTGGTATTTTCTTCTTGCATGCTAGCCGGTGCAAAGAAAAATAGCTCTTCGTAGCGCTGTTGATATGAGTCCACAGTCATCTGTCCCTGATATAGGCTCAGGAACTCCTTCTCCATCGAATCTCTGAAGCTCTGTGGAAAATATTTCTCAAAGAATGCTTCTTTATATATATCCCAGGTCAGTAGGGCATGCTTGGTCAGTAAATATGCCTTCGTGGATTTCCACCAATGATGTGCGTCGCCCTTGAGCATGAAGGTGGCGCATAGTACTTTCTCTTCCTCTGTGATAGTCATCATGAGGAAATTTCTCTCCATATCGTCTATCCAGTGGGCTGGCCACAACGGATCAGACGGTTTGTCGTTGAATTCTTTGGGTTTCATCTTCAAAAATCTCTCCACTAGTCGGGAGTGGTCCAGCTGGTTTTGAGGGTTTGCCCCAAACATATGGTGTGGATACTGGTAATCACCCTGATCTGCTTCTGGAACCTGCACTGGAATCTATGCAGCAGGTTGTGGAGGTGTCTGATGAGCTGGGTGGTTACCCACCGGTGCTACACTGGCTTGTCCTGTGTGCATGGGTGCAGCCTGAGTGGCTTGAAACATAATTCCCATGGCAACCTGCATCTGAGCCTACGCGTGTTGCATCTGCTGCAGCTGCTGTGCCAAGTTCATCACCACGGTTGTTAGCTCTGGTGGTGGAGGTAGCAAATTTGTAGGGTTTGCCGATTCTGGATTACCCGGTGCATAGTTATTTTCTTGACTAGTCTCCTCCACGGGTGGTAGTGGTGGGACTTCATTTCGGGTCTGTCGGGTTACTCTACGTCCAGACATGATTCCTTTCGGTGATTGGTGGTGCCTGAAAATTATCAAAATAGGTGAGAAGTCATTCATATTTCATGTAGGCACGCTAACCGATAATCAATTCTCATTTCTAGCTCATTATATAAAAAAAATACTGTCTTTTCTATGCAGGGTCGATGGTATGTCCGACCCTTGGTATCCAACCTTGGGAATAACCTGTTCTTCCCGAGAGCTGAGGGTCGATGCGAGGGTCGATGGGTGTCCGACCCTCAGTTCCGACCCTTGATTTTCTGTCAGATTCCAGAGAGCCGAGGGTCGATGGGAGGGTCAATTCGAGGATCAATTGTGCTAATCGAATTGTCCGACCCTCGGACCAAAAATCAGATTTTTAAGGTCCGATTTTGGGTCATTTCTCACTATTCCTCCTCCGTTTCGACTCGTCTCTCCTCTCTGAGTTGCTACAATGCTACTCTACCGTTTTTTATCGGTTTGACTCCGGGTTTCAACGTCCACTTCATCCCTACAGGTATGTATTCCCATTTTTACCTGTTTTTAGGTTTCCATTTCTAGGTTTTCGCACGTTTAACTTGTATTTTCCAAATTAAACTTTTTCCAACCATAAAAATTCGATTTTTATTGGGGGCTTTTGTTATTGGTGTCTCGAGGAACGAAAGGCCTAAAAAAATTTTGAGTTTCATCGATTGGTTATCGAGAAACTTGAAATTTTCTCTTTTTGCCCTAATTTGTCGACATTTTTGATTTTTCTTGAATTTCTTCAAATTGGACATCATCAGTTAAAATTTCCTAGTGTATGTGGGTTGTAGGATATATGTTAACCTACGTAAGTTCCCATGCCCACTTGTATGGTGAGGAATGGGGCTTTATGGTCAACTTACGTCGTTATTAAATCAAGTTTTGGATTTTTATCCTATTAATTCCTTGTTTTCCTTCTCTTTCTTATTTTGCAGATACCATGGCTCGTACTAAGGGATCCCGAGTTCGTGATCCCCTTCGCTTCCGTTCCAATGAAGCTGAGGCACGGTATGCTGACTATGCCCGTAAGAAGGTTAAGGGTGGTCGTATGGTGAACTTGGCTGAGTTAGCCGTGTTCAACGTAGAGGGAGCCTTTGGTGACATGGGGTGGCTTCCTGTCATTACATACGACGCGTGCACATGCCCGGATTTGGTGCGTTAGTTCTATTGTAATCTCCAGGTGGTGGGGAATTACATTGACTTTCAGCATGGTCAGGAGTTACGCATCACCAGCTACGTCAAGGGGGTAGATATCTCCTTCGACTATCAGTAGCTGGCCGACTTGTTGGGCATTCCTTATGATGGCCCCATGGTGTACTGTGCACCTGGAGAGCCACAGTTTGTTGAGATGGAGATGAGGGAAGAGTTCGATAATCAGTTGCTTCGTCCTGATCGTTGGCAGATGAGAGCTTGTTACTTGCGTCCAGCTCCACGGGTCTTCTATAAGATTATCCAACATAATCTGATTCCACAGAGTGGGCACTATGAGAGGATTTCTCAGCTGACCCAGTTCCTGATTTATAGCATCTGCACTCGCCAGCCCGTCTGTCTTCCATACATCATCATGCGGACTATGATTAGTGCTACATTGTCCAGTCATAGGGCTAATCTACCCTATGGACGCATGATTACAGTCCTACTGACCCGTTTAGGGGTTGACCTGGTGGATGAGAAGATCCAGGAGAAGACCTTCTCGTCGCCTCTAGATTGGGAGGCAATCTGCAAGATGGGTATGCGGGATGCCCAGGTTAGTGATGAGGAGAGGAACGCGATGGTGCGCCCTCACACTCGTATCGAGATGGCTGATGTCGAGGCTACTGCTGTCGCTGCTAGAGCTCGCGTGGATCCTGTCGACGATGATGACCGTATGTATATGGATGTCGACTCGATACCACCGCCTTCACCTACACATGCGGCTGGTGTTGGCACTTCTTCTTGCGGCGGACCCTGTACCTGAGGCTAGTCCTTCGCATGCGGCTGGTCCTTCACTTCCACCTTCTGACATGATGGAGATGCTGCAGGAG
This sequence comes from Protea cynaroides, assembly GCA_028583415.1. Classification (NCBI taxonomy): domain Eukaryota; kingdom Viridiplantae; phylum Streptophyta; class Magnoliopsida; order Proteales; family Proteaceae; genus Protea; species Protea cynaroides. Next base: position 51,308,277 of record CM053265.1, read on the forward strand.
ATCAGGGAGGCTCAGCGCAGATCTGATCTGAGGATGGAGGAGTTGCTAGACGCCCAGCGTATGAGGGTGGATGAGCTGTTATCGGTCCAGCGGGCGACTGATAGGAGGGTAGCCGATCTTGCAGCTAGTCTCCAGACGACCCAGACCCAGGTGGCTTCGTTGACTAGGGTCTATGCTGAGGACTATGACCGAGATCGTGAGGCCCAGCCTCCTCCTTCACCTCCAGCTTCATGATTGTATTTATTTTCTTGTACTACAGAGTAACTGTCCGGGTTGTGGACTGTACTCTGCTTCAGTTATGTATATACGTTTTGTTTCTCTTTCTCATTGTATGTAACTCGTTTCCCCTTTTATAGATGCATTATTCTCTTTTTAAATTTTGTCTCAATCATCACTTGTGCTTACAGTGTGTTTATATTAATGCTTTTATTTTATCCTATCTTTGTTCACTATTGTCTTGAATGTATGCTAGTTCAGTGGACAAGGCCTGAGATGCTCTGATACCAAGTTGTCACACCCCAATTTTGCACTATTCAGAATGATGTGATGAACCGCTAATAAACCAACGGTTCAACCAGGATCTCAAATAGGCTATCCCCGCGTTATCTAAACTTACACACATCCGTAATCATAATCAGAGTAAATACACAATAGCGGAAGTCTTATAATAACATGAATTGAGAAACTGAGATGATATCATTTAATTTAATAGCAAATTATTCTGTTTTCAACTGAGACATAAATATTTAAATACAAAATACAGGTCTTAATAAATCCAAATAAGAAACCTATAAAATATCTAATCAAATACATACGAGTTGCACTCGCAAGAGGAGTCGTGTGTATCCACTTCAGCTTCAGCTTCCATCGCTGCCACGTTCCCGTATGCAGACGCATTCACATAGTCTTCAACGGTATAACCTGCATCATCAACAAAAAATATTCGACGTCGAGGGGTGAGCACACATCACGGCTCAGTGAGTAGCCAAAACAATGCAACAATACATATGCATGCAAAAATCAATTTATATCTTTGGTCTGGTATATAAGTTTGCAGTATGCAATAGAAAGGTTTAGGTAGCCAAAGGACGCGTTTATTGACCCCGCCTCTATACACGAGTGTGTGACGTTACCCGAAGATCACGTTTATCGTCAACTCACATGCACCCAATCATGAACATTATATAACAAAGGTTACGTTTATTGCTATATACTGCCATACCAACACGTAAGCCCCTGTTACCGAGGGCTACAAACTGGGCTCGTAACTAACCAATCCTAATGCCAAAAGTATATCCAAGGCCTCACCCCAGCATCCCTCATATTGTCCATAGAGATAGAGCTAAGGCCCCCTGGTAGAGTCAGAGACTACAAGGACCAAGACCACCTCCCCTGATACTCTACGACATAATAGTTCTGCTAAAGTAATGGCGATACGACGATGCTAATGCACAAGACTTGAGTTAGAGATAGAGCTAAAGTACTGAGACCCGCCAAAGGTTAACGTTTATTGACGTTCTCATCACACCTCCCCTGATACCCGCTCACATCAAATACATCAACCACACACATACAAGCACATGCATATTCCTATCATCATCATCATCATCATCATGTTATAAACAATAAAGTAAATATGCATGAACAAGTAATAGAAATATTGGATGGCATGCTGTATGCACATTACAAACATATTCGCATAGAATCAAGCATGGCATAGGACTCAAGAAAATAGAAAACAGTTTGTTATTAACCAATTTAGTTTGGGGTTCTGGTTCCTCACCTTAGCTTGCTAATAGATACTTTTCCAAGCTTTAGAATCACCTTTACAGTGTTATTGTATTGCTAGAAGCCCTAACAAAGTCGATAGAATTTAATTAGAATTTATTCAGAATTTAAAAACCATGCTGTTAACTGAGGGTCGGAGGTAGGGTCGGAGTCAGGATCGACCCTGGGTGCGACCCTCCCTTAACTTTGAACTTCCCGAACACTGAGGGTCGATGGTTAGGAACAGCTAGGGTCGGATGGTCATCGACCCTCGGTGCGACCCTCGGTGCACTTTGATCCAATTCCCTCTTTTAATCCATTCTTCGTACTTGGAATCCTATGGCTTGCTCCTACATTCCATTCTACATTCATTCCATGGTCTGAAACCATGTATAACCCACCTAGATAGCTTTCATGCATTCTTCTATGGTTTTCCATGGAAACCTAGCGTGATGGTTTGGGTTTCTCCGAAATCACACTCTCAACATTAACTAGCCTGAGGTCTATAGAAACTCATGGAATTAGTATCCATACCTGAGAAGATAATCTTTCTCTGCAACTCTTCTCTTTTGGCTTAATTCTCTTCCTTGTTTCACTTCTTCCTCTTCTCCTTCTCTTCTTTTTCTCTCAATTCAATTAGGGTTGTGAAAGGAGTGAAAGTGGCTTAGGGACGTCCTTTAAATAGAGTAGAAACATCCTAAATAAGTCCCTCTGAGATTAGGAAAGAATCCCAATCGAAAATTAGGAAATTTCTTAATTTCTATATTCGGTAGAATCCGAGGGTCGATGATCCCGTCGACCCTAGGGTCTTAAGCTGTCCGACCCTCCCTTCAAAACTGAGGGTCTGACTTTCTGTTTTGGGAGGTCCGACCCTGCTTAGCTAGGTATGCGACCCTTCCCTTATTTTAAGTGTTTTTGGGTAGATTTGATACCTGGGATCTCGATCTCCTTTACGCCCTTGGTCCATTTGACTTACCATGATGGGTAATCCTGGTTCAAGGTGGTAAGACCGGGTTAGATTGGCACGGGTCTTACATATATTCTATGTCTGCCTTTCCCCTTATTTTTATAGGCATTTTTTATTTCTGTTTCGGCTCTCCATGACCCCAAAAACATTTCGCCCGTAGCTCATTTCTATCTCTTCTATTCCTGTGAATACCGGCACCAGCATTGTCCCTCTGAGTTGCTACAGTGACAACTCCAATCCGTTGGTGGTTTTCACTCCTTGTTTCCTCGTCTACACCTCCGCTATAGGTATGTCTTCTACCTTTTCATGTTTTTAGGTTTCTTTACCTAGGTTCTTGCCCGTTTATCTTGTATTTTTCTAATTAAACTTTTTTCAACCATAAAAATTTGATTTGTATTGGGGGATTTTGTTGTTGGTGACTCGAGGACGAAAGCCCTCAAAAATATTTGAGTTTCATCGGTTGGTTATCGAGAAACTCGAAATTTACACTTTTTGCCCTAATTTTGTTGAGATTTTGAATTTCTTGAAATTTCTCGCAATTCAATCTAATTAGTTGAAATTTCTGACTGTATGAGTCTCACAGGATAGTTTAGGATCTATGTAAGTCCACCTGTCCACGTGTATGGGTGAAAAGTGAGGCTTTTGACCAATTTACGTCGTTATTATGTAGAAATTTTGGGTTTTTTACTCTCTACTAATCTATTATTTATTTTTCTTTCTTATTACAGATACTATGGCTCATACCAAGGTACCCAGAGTTCGCGACCATCTTCGCTTCCGTTCCGATGAAGCCGAGGCACAGTATGCCCACTACGCTCGCAAGAAGGTAGAGGACGGCCGCAAAGTGGACCTGGCTAGCTTAGCCTTGTTCAATGTGGAGGGGGCCTTTGGTGATATGGGATGGCTTCCCATCATCACCTATGATGCGTGTACCCATCCTGACTTGGTATGCCAGTTCTACTGTAATCTCCAAGTGGTGGGAGATTACAATGATGTTGAGAGGGGTGGTGAACTTCGGATCACCAGTTACGTCAAGGGGGTTGATGTTTCCTTTGATTATCGAAAGCTGGCCGACTTGTTGGGCATTTCTTATGCTAGACCCTTGGTGTTCTGTGCTCCTGGAGAGACCCAGTTCTTTTCTCTACAGATGAGGGCTGAGATCGATCGTCAACTCATCAGACCTGATCGCTGGGAAATTTAAGCGAGTTATCTACGTTCAGATCCATGGGTATACTGCAAGATCATTCAGCATAACCTGACACTGTAGAGTGGTTACTACGAGAGGGTCTCCTAGTTGACTCAGTACCTGCTGTACTGCATATGCACTAGGTAGCCCGTCTGCCTTCCCTACATCATCATGCGGACGACGATCAGTACCACGTTGCCCAGTCACACTGGCAACCTTCCTTATGGACGCATGATCACTACCTTGCTTACTCGTCCGGGGGTTGATTTATTGGATGAGAAGATTCAGGAGAAATCCTTTTCATCGCCTCTGGATTGGGAGGCTATTTGCAAGATGGGCATGCGGGATGCCTAGGTCAGCGATGAGGACAGGAACGCGATGGTTCGCCCTCGCACTCGAGTGGAGACGGCTGACGCTGATGCAGCAGCAGCAGCCGCTGGAGCAGGGGTTCATGGGGATGATGATGATCGGCTATACATGGATGTAGATGTCATACCTCCTCCATCACCTACTCATGCTACTGGAGCTGGTCCGTCTTCTTCAGCTGGTCCTTCGCATGCAGCTGGCCCTTCGTATTCTCCATTTGATGACATGATGTGGATATTGCATGAGATACGAGAGGCTCAACGTATGTCTAACCTGAGGATGGGAGAGCTTCTAAAGGCTCAGCGCTCGTCCAATCAGTGAGTGGGAGAGCTTCTAGCTGCTCAGCACGTATCGGATCAACGGATGGGAGAGCTGAGGGATGCTCAGCGTGTGACTGACCAGCGGGTGGCTGATCTCACAGCTAGTCTCCAGACGACCCAGACTCAGATAGCTTGGTTAACTAGAGTCTACACTGAGGGCTATGATAGAGACCGTGAGGCACCGCCTCCCTATCACCTCTAGCTTCTTGATGTACTTCTTTTATTTTTATTTTTTTGTACTTCAAAGTAACTGTCCGGACTGTAGACTGTACTCTGCTTTAATCATATATATATATATAAACATTTGTTCTTCCTTTTGGTTGTATTTGTTTCTCATTTAATAGATGCATTATTCTCTTTCAGTTTAATCTCAACCAATACAGATGCTTATGGTGTGTTATGATTACATCTTTTAAATTTTTATCTTATCTCAGTTCACGACCTTTTGTGGAAGTATACGGTTTCACAGATAAAGCCTGAGATGCTCTGATACCAAGTTGTCACACCCCAATTCTGTACCATTCAGAACGGTGTGATGAACCGCTACTAAACCAACGGTTCAACCAGGATCTCTAATAGGCGGTATCCATTAAAAATAAAACCATGCACATCCACAACCATAATTAGAATAAATACACAATAGCGAAAGTCTTATAGTAAATGAACTGTGAACTCTAACTGTAATAATCACAATTAAAATATCAAGTTATTGTTGTATCAACTGAGACATAAATAAAATGTCAATTACATCCCTTTATAAATTCAAATAAAATCCTAATAGAATACGCATGAGTTGCACTCGCATGAGGGGTCATACGTATCCTTGAAGTCTTCAGCTTCTATTGCAGCAACACGCGCATACACCGGAGCATTCATATAATATTCAACTGTAGTACCTGCATCATCAACTAAAAATATTCGACGTCGAGAGGGTGAGCACACATCATGGCTCAGTGAGCAAACAAAACAATGCAACAAACATATGCGTGCATTCAATTCATATCTTTGGTCTGGTAAATAAGTTTGCAATGTGCTATAGAAATGATAGGTGGCCAAAGTGTTACACCCCAATTCTGCACTCTTCAGAATGGTGTGATGAACCGCTAGCAAAGCAATGGTTCAACCAAGATCTCGGACAGACGATATCAGTTTTATCTAAACCTCATACATCCACATTCATAATCAGAATAAATACACAATAGCAGAAGTCTTATAGTAAAATGAACTGAGAATCTACTGTGATATTAATATTTAAATAACAAATTATTCTGTGTCAACTAAGACATAAATAAATATCAAATACATGTCTTTATTAAATCCAAATAATGAAAATAACATCTAATCGAATACACATGAGTTGCACTCTTAAGAGGAGTCATGCGTATCCACTTCATCTTCAACTTCCATCGCCGCCATGTGCTCGTACACTGGAGCATTGACATAATCTTCGACGATAGTACCTGCATCATCAACTAAAAATATTCGACGTCGAGGGGCTAAGCACACATCATGGCTCAGTGAGCAAACAAAACAATTCAATAATACATATGCATGCAATCAATTCATATCTTTGGTCTGGTTTAAAGTTTGCAATATGCAATAGAAAGGTTTGGGTGGTCAAAGGTTAACGTTTATTCACCCCTCCTCTATACACAAGTGTGTGACGCCGCCCGAAGGTAACGTTTATCGTCGACTCACAAGCACCCAATTCATGAACATTGTACAACAAAGGTTAACGTTTATTGTTGTACAGTGCCATACCAACACGTAAGCCCCTGTTGGCGAGGGCTTGCAAACTAGGCTCGCAACTAACCAATCCTAATGCCAAACAGTGTATCCAAGGCCTCACCCCAGCATCCCTCAGAATGTCCATAGAGATAGAGCTAAGGCCCCCCGGTAGAGTCAGAGACTACAAGGACCGAAACCACCTCCCCTGATACTCTATGACATAATAGTTCTGCTAAAGTAATGGTGATACGACGATGCTAATGCACAAGACTTGAGTTAGAGATAGAGCTAAAGTGCTGAGGCCCAGCCTATGACACCCCCCCTGATACTCGCTCGCATCAAGTACACCAACCACACACATACATTCTCATGCCTATTCCTATCATCATCATCATTATCATGTTATAAACAATAAAGTAAATATGCATGAACAATAAATAGAAATATCGGATGACATGTTGAATGCACATTACAAGCATGTTCGCATAGAATCAAGCATAGCATTGGACTCAAGAAATAAAATAGTTTATTTTTAACCAATTAGTTAAGAGTCTTGTTTCCTCACCTTAGCTTGCTAGTAGATCCTCTTTCAAGCTTCAAAATCACTTTTATATTGTTATTATATTGTTAGATGACCTAACAAAGTCGATAAAATTTAATTAGAACTAATTTTGAATTTAAAAATCATGCTGTTACTGGGGGTCAAAGCTAGGGTCTGAGTTATGATCGACCCTGGGTGCGACCACCCCTATTCTGGGCTTCTCGAATATTAGGGGTCGATGCTCAGGGTCTAGTAGGGTCGATTGGCCATCGACCCCCCATGCGACCCCCTGTGGGTTTTATCGATTTTTCTTCCTTCAGCCCATTCTTCGTGTTTGGGGTCCTATGGCTTGCTCCTACAGTCCATTCCACACATGTTCTATGGCCTAGAACCATGATTCATTCACCTACATGGCTTTCATGATTTCCCCCATGGTTTTCCATGAAAACCTAACCATGGGTTGATGGTTTGGGTTTCTCCGAGATCATTCCCTCTTCATTATCTACTCTAAGGTCTTTAGAAACTCATGGAAATAGTATCCATACCTGAGAAGATTACTCCTTCTTTGCAACTCTTCTCCTTTTGCTTTCTTCTCTTCTTTCCTTCTCTTCTTCTTCTCTTCCTTCTCTTCTCTTTCTCTCAATTCAATTAGGGTTCTAAAAGGAGTGAAAGAGGCTTAGGGACGTCCTATTTATAGAGTAGAAACTCCTAAAATAAGTCCCATTGAGATTAAGAAGGAATCCCATTGAAATTAGGAAAGTTTCCTAATTTCTATTTTTACCGAGTATCAGGGGTCGATAGGGGGGTCGCAGATCCCGTCGACCCCTGGTCCGTAAAATGTCTGACCCCCCATATAAAACTGGGGGTCTGACTTCTATACTGGGGGGGTCCGACCCTCCCTTGCTAGGTATGCGACCCTCCCCTTATTTAAGTGTTTTTGGGTCAGTTTAATACCTGGGATCGTGATCTCCTTCACGCACTTGGTCTATTTGACTCAACCATGATGGGTAGATCTGGTTCAAGGTGGTAAGACCGGGTTAGTTTGATACGGGTCTTACACAAAGAGCACGTTTATTGATGCCGCACCTCTATACACGAGTGTGTGAAGCCACCCAAAGGTAACGTTTATTGTCGACCCACATGCACCCACCATGGACAATGTACACGCAAAGGTCACGTTTATTGTTGTACCCGTTGTCCATACCAACACGTAAGCCACTACTGGTGAGGGCTCGCAAAATGGGCTCGCAACTAACCAATCCTAATGCCAAATAGTGTATCCAAGGCCTCACCCTAGCATCCCTCAATACGTCCATAGAGATAGGGCTAAGGCCCCCTGCAGAGTCAGAGACTACACGGTCCAAGACCACCTCCCCTCATACCCTACGACGTAATAGTTCTGCTAAGGTAATGGCGATACAACGATGTCAGTGGACAAGACTTGAGTTAGAGATAGAGCTAGAGTGCTAAGGCCCCACCTATGACACCTCTCCCTGATACTCGCTCGCATCAAGCACCCCAACCACACACATACATTCACATGCCTATTCCTAGCATCACCATCATCATCATGTTATAAACAATAATTTAAATATGCATGAACAGTAATAATAGAAATATTGGATGACATGTTGAATGCACATAACAAGCATACACGCATAGAATCAATCATGGCATTGGGCTCAAGAATAAAACAGTTTATTATTATCCAGTTAGTTTAGGTCTTGTTCCCTCACCTTTACTTGATCGTGGGTCCTCTTTCAAGCTTTAAGAATCAACTATATATTGATATTATATCACTAGAATACCTAATAAAGTCGATAGAATTTAATTAGAATTAATTATGACTTTAAAAAGCATACTGTTAACTGGGGGTCGATGTCAGGGTCGGAGGTTCCATTGACCCTGGGTGCTACCACCCAGATTCTGGACTTCCCGAACACTGGGGGTCGATTGTTAGGGTTTGGTAGGGTTGATTGGCCATCAACCCCCCGTGCGACCCCTTGTGGGTTTAGTCAATTTTTCATCCTACAATTCATTCCTTCGTGTTTGGGTCCTATGGCTTGCTTCTACAATCCATTACATACATGTTCTATGGCTTAGAACCATAGTTTATTCCCCTATATGGTTTCTATGATTTCCCCCATGGTTTTTCATGAAAACCTAACCATGGATGAATGATTTGGGTTTCTCCTAGATCATTCCCTCTTCACTATCTATTCTATGGTCTGTAGAATTACATGGAAATAGTATCCATACCTGAGAATTAGGCTTATCTCTCTGAAGCCTTCTCTTTGATCTTCTTCTCCACTTTCCTTCTCTTCTCTTTCTCTTCTCCTTCTCTTCTCTTTCTCTCAATCCAATTAGGGTTCTAAAAGGAGTGAAAGAGGCGTAGGGACGTCCTATTTATAGAGTAGAAACTCCCAAAATACGTCCCATTGAGATTAGGAAAGAATCCCATTGAAATTCAGAAAGTTCCTTATTCATGATTTCTGTCGGCAGACTGGGGGTCGATGAGGAGGTTAGAGATCCCGTCGACCCCTGGTTCTAAAATGTCCGACCCCCGGTTAAAAACTCAGGGTCTGACTTTTATACTGGGGTTCTGACCCTGCCTTGCTGGGTATGCGACCCTCCCCCTTATTTTAGTGTTTTTGGGTCAGTTTAATACCTGGGATCGTGATCTCCCTCACGTACTTGATCCATTTGGCTCGACCATGATGGGTAGACCTGGTTCAAGGTGGTAAGACCGGGTTAGTTCGATACGGGTCTTACACAATAGTTAGATGGACTTATGGCTAAAACATCAACACCGGATTCAGATGAAATAGAGCTCTCTTTGATTCTGACATGAACCGAACATGAACCAGATGTGACTACTGAATTGATCTAAAGCTAGATCATGGCATTGAGCATAGAGGGGTGGAACTCTTTCGAATTTCGATACGAACCAGAACACGAACCAGATATGACGATTGAATCGGCGTAATAATGGATCTCTCATTAGTTCCAACATGATCCTGACATGAACCATGTGGTAACAGTTGAACCATCCTAGGACTTGATTTCTCTTTAGTTCTAACATGAACTGGACATGAACCGAATGCGACAATTGAACCATCCTTGGGCCAATTCTCTCTTTAGTTCCAACATGAACATGACATGAACTGGATGTGACAATTAAACCATCTTGGAAGTATTTTCTCAGGTACCATCAAGTATTTTCTCTGAAATTAGCATCCATTATTTCCCAAATCAAATCCTCAACTGAATCAAGTTCCCTCGGATAATAACATAATTCTCTAATCTGGTTGTCCTATCCTTTATAGAACTTGGCTTTTACTCAGACCATTGTGGACCTTCAGAAGTTTGACAGGAGGGTTGAATAGGCTTCGAAATGGGACCCTAGTCATACTTTTGATTATATGGTATCTTACTCCACTGAGTAATAGGAGTCCTAGTCAATTTTTTAAAAAGAGAAATATCTTATTTGAAGGATAAACAAGATTGTAGGTTCACCTCAGCTCACTTTAAAAGTATAGGAAAAAGACTGAACGGACATGTATTACGAATTATGGAGTAATGGGAATAAGAAAGGGATCACATATATATATATACAGGCTGACTCAACCATACAAATGTTAACTCCCTTAAGAAACCCATTGAACAAACATTATCTGGGTCAATTTAATTGCTTCGACATAACCCTGTGATTAGTCTTGGGCTTCATGACCCAAACGGTTCATTAGGCAACAAGGTCTGACTACTTGGTTCGTCGAATTCAAAGAGATTAAAACTGATATACTCATTTATAGCTTTGATATGGGATAGTTAGCAAAAGTGGTTCATGACTAAACAAACCAGTAAATAATAGCTCGATCTCAACACCTATGTCGTAATAGGGAATTTTTGCTCATTTTTTAAGCCTATCTGTTAACAATGATGGATCTGACACTCTGAGTTCATTAATAGAGAGTGTACAATGGCCATCCACTATGTCATGGGACTGGTTTTTATATTTCTCTTGCTCCCATCAAGTGAGAGTTCAAGATGCTCATCGTGTGGATTCTAACATGTTAACTAATCGAGCGTAAAAATGGACAGAACATCGACGTCAATGGCATGGATGTCATGATTAAATAGGTTTTACCATGTTGGTTCAAGGATGGACAAAAAATAACAAACATGTGGCTCAAACTAGGTAAGGACCGGCAAGTCTTCCTTGACAAGGAGGAGTGGCCTATCCCATCTACACGGTGAATCATGGGCCCCTCGATTCCTTTTGATATACTATTTTGTAAAATGTCAAGACCTAGAGTAGTATGAAACCTTCCCGGGCGGACCCAAGAAATAATCGTTAGAGGCTCTTATCGGTAAAGACTTTTACAAGATACGTGTCAAGGTTGGACTTTTCGTCTACCAGGCAATCCCATCTACGTGAGGACCCTGGTCGACTAATGGCACAATATGTGACTGAACCCAAACCCCCCAAAATAATATGTACAAACATAAATAATAGTATCTATAGATCTAGCATCCAATGTCAATCAATCAATATAAGGAAAGTAAATCTAGAGTTTGAACGTAGGATCCCTAGCGGAGTTGCCACTGTGAGGACAAATGCATCTCTTCCACCCATCTCTGATGGATGAAAAAATGATTTGGAGTCGCCACTTAGATTAAGGTCTAGGACCTATAAAAATGTAGTCACATCATAAGAAAAGACTTCTATTAACTCATTTGACCCAATATATTGGCTTTGGCCTATTAGAGAATGGGTAAGCGTTCAAGGTACATTTGGGAAGGTGTTAGGCACCCAAAGCTGTCTGATCCAAAAATCGGTCTCCTATGTGATTCTACTTTCCTTAGACTCTATGGTTCTAACTGTTCATGGTCAATGGATGATGACTAGGGCTCATGGGGGATCCTATGTCAAGTTGTTAAATTCTTCTAATCTAGGGTTTAGCCAAACATGTTCTGAAAATAAATGAACAAGCAAAGTAATATACAATAAACCAAACCAAAAATGGTTCGGTGATGGACTGAATCTGAGACGTCCAAGACATTTCAAATTTTCTACGTATTCCAATCCTGGAAATCAAGTGCATAACATAGTTCAAAACAGAATATGACTAAGGTTTATGGATGTGGTTTATGCTTAAGCTTTCTTAGATTCAATTGTTCAAGTTGAAGTTTATGCTTGATAATGATTGAGATTGAATCTAGAGATAGCCTAATGTGGATTGAAGTGAATATGGATATGGATATGGATATGGATATGGATACGGATATGGATACAGATATGACCTAAGGATACTAAAATGTGGTACCGTACTTAGAGAGGTCGTCCAAGTTGCCTACATATTTCAGAGCGTCCTGAAAATCTGGTACAACATAGTTAGTTTTTTTTGGGTTGATACTCTCGGGGAGCAAGCTATCTCTCTCTACTCTCAGGGAGTAATCTGTTTATCCCTTTCTACTCTCGGGGAGCAATCTATTTTTCTGTACTCTCGGGGAGAAATTTCTTTCTCTCTACTCTCGGGGAGCAATCTATCTTTCTCTCTTTACTCTCAGGGAGCAATCCATCTCTCTCTACTCTTGGGGAGCAATCCATCTCTCTCTACTCTCGGGGAGCAATTTGTTTCTCTCTACTCTCGAGGAGCAATCTATCTCTCTCTATTCTCGGGGAGCAAGGGTTTGAATCCATGTTTGGGAATCTCTCCAAACTGCCTACATATCTTAGGATGCTGCCCTAACCATAAGAATCAGGATCCGCGTAGTTCAAAAATGGATTCAATTCATAATGTATTCTTTCATGATCAGGGTGTGGAATAGTATTTGGGAATCTTCCCAAACTACCTACGTATCTTAGGGTGCTGCCCTAAGAATCAGGATCCTCGTAGTTCGGAAGCAGATTCATTCATTCATGTTCTTTTTTCAATATCAGGGTGTAGAACCTAAATGCTCTATGGTTCGATTCACATCACACCTATCTAGTTCTTTGTATCCTAGAGGAAAATGAGCTAAGGGGTAGGGATCGTCTTAAGCTACCCTTAACCTAAAACCCTAATTTGGCATTTGTTGGGCTAGGCTTCATATCTCTTGATTAAAATTTATCATTTTCATTCTTACCCTTCCCATGAATGTGGTGCCTACATGCATGTCCCCACACGTAATATGTCTTCTAGGTGTACAGATATGGCAGTTCGATTAGGGTGTTGCAGAAATTAAGTTATTGTCAACAATAAATGTCATTCAAATATGGCAAGTAACAACAATATTTCATCTCAGATATGGCAATAAAGCATGTGAATAATCATAATAGCAAGCATGTGAACATTGATCAAGCGTCGATCATCAACAATGTGACCAAGATCATATTTGATTGACTACTCAGATTTGATGTAATCGATCATCATCAATGTGATCAAGATAATATTTGATCGATGGTTCAGATTCACTTAAAACATTCATAAGGTCAATTCGACTGTTTAAATTCAATTAAATCACTCAAAAAGATAATCCAACAGTTTAAATCACTCAAGATGGTAATCCAATCGTTCAGATCACTCAAAATCACTCACAATAAAGATCCAACAGCTCATATCACTCCAAATGATAATCTGTCCATTCAAATTCCTTTAAATCATTCATAATCAAGATCCAACGGTTCGTATTCATTTACATCAATCATCATGATAATCCGATGGTTCAAATTCAAATAAAATGCTCATGATCAAGATCTAATGGTCTATATTTTATAGCTCATGATCACTGGCCAGATTTATTTCATTACAAGATCCAAATCAAAATTAAACATCCAATGGCTCACAATTACTATTCTCTCATGATCCAAATAAAAATCAATCATCCAATGGCTCAAAATTAATCATATTAGAAACTCTAGATCAATGGATAGATTTTAATCACATCAAATTCCAAGATCAATGGTTAAGATTTAATCATATAAAAATTCAACATCACATGGCCATATTTTTAATCACATTGAATCCAATCATCAATTGTCTAGATTTCATTCACATTAAAAATCCTAAATCAAAGGCCACGATTTATTTACATTAAATCCAAGATCAATGGCCGTAATCAACGCCATAAAAAATCCCAATCATATGGTTCAATTTTAATCATATCATATGATCGGATCAATTAATTTCAATTTCCATAATCGGATCAATTTCATTCAATTTTCACAATCGAATCAATCACATTGCAATTTTGGATATTACCGAATCTGTCACATTAAGATTCAAGTACATGGCTAGAGCAGTTATCGGTTGAAGATGGGGTTGAGTGGGTGTTTGATAGGCTTCTTAGTTGCTCTACTAGGGCTATGATCAGGTGCTTGCAGCTGGGTTTGATAATGAGGATGGATGGCCAGGTGGAATGGTGTTGGTGGAATGGCTTATGTAAACAGCTGGGGTTGTCATAATGATGGTGCAGCCAGGTCTCACAGGTGGTAATGGATTTGCAGAATGTGAGGGACAGCATGAGGGACAGATGGAGGATGGCAATAAGGTGGAAAGTTGGGTTTTTCGGTGGAGATGCTTGGGAATGACAGGTGGTTAAGTGAAGAGAACTGCAAGGTGAGGTTTGAATTGCTGGGTTGCAGTTTGCAATGGGGCACTAAGGCAGCAAGTGTCGAGGATCTGGTAGGGGGATGAAGGACCAGGTTATATGTGCCACTGGTTTTGGTTCACAATAGGGTGAGGTCGAGTTGATTTGCATGACAGAGGGGTTGAGTTTCAGTTCTGGCCACGGGTTTGAAGGAGTTGCATTGATGACAAACGATAATAATAAAAAGAATGAAAGAAGGGAGGGTTTACCTTGTTTGCAGACCCCCGAACCTTCTGCTATTCTTATTCTTCTCCTCTCTTCGGTTCTCCCAATCGGTCTCTCTTTTTCTTTCCAATCTCTCCCACTTCTCTTTCGTGCTCTATTTCTTCCTCTCTTCTTTTTTCTAAATTTTTTTCTTTTCTTATTCTCCCTTAGAGTCCACCGACTCTCTCCTCCTCTTCCCTTTTATCTTCTTTCCATTTTTTATTTCCTTTTTCTCTTTTCTTTCCTTTTTCCTATATCGATCCTTTCCATTCTAAAAAACCAAAACCGAGATCAATCCTTCTTCTTTTTAATTTCTATTTTTAATTTCTTTCCTTTTTCCTTCATTGATCCTTTCATTCTAAAAACCAAAAACTTATATCAATCCTTCCTCTTTTTAATTTTTATTTTTATTTTCTTTCCATTCTAACTCCAATCCAATTGATTCCTTGTCTCAGATTTCCTTCTTGATTATATATATATATATATATATATATATATATATATAAACACATGGGTTGAACCAAATCAGTCCAGATTGGTCTGGGTTAGACTGAGTAAGTCTGAACTGATATTGACATGGGGTTGGATTGGGCCAAGATTTGTTTTTCTTTCTCTATCATTTCAAAGACCATTTCCACTGCTATTCCGCATGGAATCTTTTGACGGACTCTATCCCAAATTTTCTACGTTTACTTTTTGGAACATTAAAAATGAGAAATACTAGAGCTTGAATTACCTCATTTGGATGTAAACCGGTAAACATATGAATTTCTAAAGTTTAAACAGGCCAATTTATGATAATTCAGCTACTCTGCATGGGATTCCTCGGAGACCTTTGCCTAAAATTTTTCAAGTCCACTTTGTAGAGCACTAAGAAAGGAACATATTGAGACTTGAATCACCTGATTTGGACGTAGGATAATAAAATTATGAGGAATTGAAGTTTAAATGAGCATATAGGCTTGCGGCTCCGTATGGGATCCCCAGAGACCTCTGCTCTAGATTTTCCGCGTCCACTTTTTAGAGCACCAAAAATGATGAATAATGACACTGGAATCACCTCATTTGGATGTGGGATGAGCGAGATATGAGAATGAAGTTTAAATAATAAACTTACTATAATTTGCATGCTGGCCCTTGGATGATTATTATTAATTTCCAGAAAATACCCTTATTCTTATTCTTAGACTAAAATCACTATACCTTCTGCATTTGACATCGAAATTGATTGATTTTGGTCTCATTTCAAAGGGATTTCCAAGACCTATGCATCCATGCAGGTTGCAGCCCCTATCCTTATTATGGGGCCCATCGAAAACCTCCTGAAAGTCACAGCCAAAATCTAAACCTTGCATTGAGATTCACCAACTTACCATATGTGTTCACTTAGGCTCCTAGACACTGGGGATCATTTCAGTTATTCTCGAAACATTATAGAGAGCATGCCGGGGCTAATCGACTATCATTTTTGAAAAAGTTTCACTTGCCTCCCCTGTACTTTCTAAACTTTCTCTCATCTCTCCCACTTTGTTGTCTACACTCTAGTAAGACTTTGTTCAGTTAGGGATGACAAAAATAGGGTGCTTACAGGAATAGAGATAGAGCTAAAGTGTTCGGTCACACACTGCCAACACTTCCCCTGATGCCCTACCCATACCAATACATAAGCCTCTATTGACAAGGGCTTGCAAACTGGGCTCGTAACTAACCAATCCTAATGCCATCGAATATATCCAAGGCCTCACCTTAGCATCCCTCAATACGTCCATAGAGATAAAGCTAAGGCCTCCCGACAGAGTCAGAGACCACACAGTCCGAGACTACCTCCCCTGATGCCCTATGACATAATATTTCTGCTAAGATAATGGCGATACTACGATGTCAGTGGGCAAGACTTGAGTTGAGATAGAGCTAGAGTCTGGTGACCAGGTTGAACCACAGTGCCACGTCTTTCCCTTGATGCCCCACTCCCATCTAACACACTAACCATACACACAATCACATGCTTATTTCTAGCATCATCATTATCATGTTATAAATAGACAAAATAAATACACATAAACAAAAATAGCAGTAATATTGGATGACATGTGAGCTGCACATTACAAGCATACAAGCATATAAGCATTCATTGCATTTAACAAATAAAATAAAATAGTTTGTTATTATCCAATTAGTTTAGGTCTTGTTCCCTCACCTTTGATTGATGTTTGTTCCTCTCCCAAGCTTTGGAAGTCACTTTAAATCTATTGGGAACCTAAATAATTAATATATTTAAGTTAGGATTCAAGTTTACCAAGTTACAGTAGTTGAAAACCTTGTCTGGTTTCAAAATATATTTGCTGTTATCGATACCCTGTGGTCGCACTATATGAGACCGTACGTGTGACCATACGTTTCCTGAATTCTTCCCGAATGGCTTTGGTCCGACTCTCTTCTCTTCCTATGGTCGACCATAGCTGCGACCATACATAGTCAGGTTAATTTTTACTTCTCATATGAGTTCCTGCTCTTGGCTCATCAATGAGATTCATCTTAAAATCATTCTATGGCCTTTAATCAATGTTTTTCCCTCATCTATTATCTTTGACCTATTCTCTATGGTTTCCCATAGAAAACCTATAATTGAATAATTGTATTAGGTTCTATATATCAATTTGAAAAGAACCTATTATATCTGATCTACCCTACAAAATCAAGTCCATACCTTAAGCTTTCTGTAGAGAGATAGAACTCTTCTCCGCAAAAAACCTTCCTCTCAGCCTTCTTCTCCAAATCTCCTCCTCCTTCTCTTCCTCTCTTAGGTTTAAAGTTTCAATTTGGGTTCTAAAAGAGTGAGAGAGGCTAAGGGACATCCTTTATATAGAAAAAAACCTTCATATAGAGTCCACTTTCAATTAGGAAGGAGTCCTCCTCAAATTAGAAAAGTTTCCTAAACACAGAATAGGTTCTAGATTCGCACGGTTGATCGTGCGGTTGCATAATCCTTCGACGATACAACCAAAACATGCGATCATACATTGTGCGGTCACAACTTAGTCGACCATACCCCTAAAAAATGCTACCATACATCCAAGATTTACTGATTTTTAGTTTTTGAATGGTTGCTTCCACACAAACTTAAACAGTCAACCACATCAAATAAATTTGACTTGTTGCTTACCTCATCTTGTAGTTTCTTCATACAATTGGTTCACTTGAGCCGATTATGATAGGAAGATCGGTCATGACACGAGAACATAAGGTTAAACCGGATTCTTGGCGTGTGAGTCTTACAACTCCATCACCCTTAACAAAAATTTCGTCCTTAAAATTTTTACGTATGGATCTTATAACTTCCCCACCCTCAAAAGAAATTTCATCCTCAAAATTTAGATGTACCTTCTAAGTCGAATAGGTGGGAATATTGTTTCCACATCATATTTTTTTTTTTCATGTAATCTCCTTCCCATCTTGGCTTCGCTAGGTTACCTTCACATAATAAAGATCTCGGCTCCGGAGATGATGTACCTTCCAACTGGTGATCTAAGCTGGTACCACTTCAAAATTATGTCTTCTATCAAATCCAGTGGATCTACGATCAATACCTATGATGGATCTCCAATGTACTTTTTCAATGAAGACACACGATATACGTCGTACACATGAGAAATAGATGGCGATAACGCTAGTTGATATACTATTCTTCTACGTCTCTCTAAAATTTTATAAGGTCCGAAACATATATAGGACACAACTTTCCCTTCTTGTTGAACCGTTTCAAAACATGCATAAGTAACATCTTTAAGAACACTTTGTCACTTATGGCGAACTTGAGGTCTTAGCATCTCTTCCGACAACCTTGAGCTATCTTGGCCCTTTCTTCGATCTTGTCTACTACTCGATATATTTCTTTAAAAGACTCAGGTCTTTCAATTCCTCATTTTTTGATTTCATTCCAAAATAGAGGAGCTGGACACCTCCCACCATACCATGCTTCATAGGTGACATCTATATGGTAGCGTGGTAGCAAAATTAATCAGCGACAACTTCTCATTTTAGGCTCCTTTGAAATCAATTTTATAGGCTCGGAGAATACCCCTAGGATCTATATAGTCCGCTCGAACTGTCTGTTGGTTTGAGGGTGAAATGCGGTACTAAACCTTAACTTTGTTTCCATCGCTTTCTATAGTCCATTCCAAACTTTGAGGTATAGCATGGATCTCTGTCCGACACTATGCGCTCAGGCATACCATTAAATCTGGCACTATTATCCACATATAGCTTAGCTAGCCGCTCCAAACCATACTGAGGTCATATAGCAATGAAACGAGCTATCTTTATAAGACAATTAACTATCACTCAGATTGCGTCAATGGATCTAGGAGTAAGTGGTAAACTGGTGTAGTCCAATGTAATGCAGTTCTACTTCCAGGCTGGCGCCGATAGTGGTTGAAGTAAGCCTGTTGGTCTTTGCCTTTAAGCCTTTACCTACCGATAGTTTAGACACTGAAACACACATTAAGCCACATCTGTTATCATTCTTCTTTACCAGTATAATCTCTTCAGATCACAATACATATTGGTACTCTAGGATGTCCTGAATATAGAGTACAATGGGCTCTTATCATTATCCTATTCATGATGTCAGAGTCTTCACCTTCAGGTATTTAAAATCTTTCTCTGTATCTGAGTACCTTCTCCACATCCAAAGTAAGTCAAGGTTAGGTTTTTCTTTCTCTAAATCTTCTTGCATCGTTTTTAGATACAGATCTAACAAAATTACTGCTTTTACTTCTTCCATTAAATCAGAAATGATTTTTAATGCTGCGAATGCAAGCGAGGAATTATTGCTCCATAAGTTCATCCATAAGTTATCACTCAATTAGATCATCATGAGTTTCTATTATATGTTGCTCTTCTACTAAATTCGAACTGTTGCTATGAAACATAAGGTAGTATTTGTACTAGGTCCTCCTTCTGGCTTCGTTATTCCTCTTTTTCCTCAAAGCCTTAGCTACCACCTTAGCCTTGCTCAGGTGACACTGAATATCACAGTCTTAATCCTTCAAGAGTTTCAACCATCTTCTCTGTCTCATGTTCAACTCTTTCTGGGTGAAGAGATAAATAAAACTCTTGTAATCCAATTTAATCTAAAATTCATCTCTGTATAGATAATGTCTCCAAGTTTCAATTACATGATTCACCGCTACTAACTCCATGTCATGAGTCGGGTAATTCTTTTTATTCTCCTTCAGTTGACTTGAAGCATAGGCAATCACTTATTCTGCTTGTATCAACACGCATCCGAGACCCAGTCCTGAAGCATCGATGTATAGGGTAAAAGGTTCCCCTGGTGCCAGAACGATCAAGATGAGAGTTGATATCACCCTTACTCTTAGAGTCTGGAAACATTCTTCATACATGTCAATACAAATAAACTTCTCTCCCTTCCTGATTAGCTTGGTAAGAGGTATTGCAATCCTAGAGTAGTCCTCCATGAATCGCCTGTAATAACCAGCTAAACCTTAAAAACTTCTAATCTCTACAATGTTCCTAGGCTTTCTCACCATACGATTACTTCTATCTTATTGGGATCCACTTTTATCCCTTCTGATGACACTATAAGACCCCAAGAATGCAATCTCGTTTAACCAGAACTCACACTTCATGAACTTGGTATAAAACTTTTCCATTCTCAGCCATTGTAAGGCTGCCCTATAGTCCGTTACAAGACTTTCTTCGTCTTTGGAATAAACCAATATATAGTTTACCAAAAGTATGACCGACGTGTCCAACATGTCATGAAACACCTCATCAACTCCATAAAAGATGTGAGGGCATTGGTCAAACCAAAAGACATAACCAGGAACTCATAATTCCCATTCTCGATTTTAAAAGCTATCTTCAGAATATCGCTATCCAAATTCTTCAATTGATAATATCTTGACCAAAGATCAATCTTAGAAAATACCTTTGCACCTTGCAGCTGATTAAACAAGTCATCGATATGAGGTAGTGGATATCGGTTCTTGATCATGAGATTGTTCAATTCTTGATAGTTTATAAATAGTCGAATACTACTGTCCTTTTTCTTTACAAATAGCACTGGCGCTATACTTAGCTAATTAGAACCTATGTCTAATAACTCCTATAGTTAAGTCTTCAATTCCTTCAATTTTGTAGGAGCTATTCTATAGGGTGCCTTAGACATAGGTTTCAACCCTGGTAACAGGTTGATAACTATTCGGTTGCACTATAAGTGGCAACCCAGGTAAGTCTTCTGGAAACACATCAAGGAATTTTCGTATCACATCAATTTCTTTCATCCGTGGTACTTATTTAGTAACGTTTACCACAGATACCATATATCCAACTCCTACATTTTCAAAGCATCTCTTCGCCTTTAGTGCAGAGAGGATGAGCTTTTGCTTCCTAAGCAATATGCTTATAATAAAACCAAATTATCTACAGTCTTTATTCTTGAATGACAACCTCTTCTATGCACATAATAACTTTGTAGAGTGTTGAAAAAACCAGTCTATCCCCAAGATAATGTCGAAGTCTGCCATCTTAAGTTGAATTAGGTTGCATCCAAATTCTATATTTCCATATGATTCGGACATTGTTCATAGCAGTCACCTAATACAACATCTAGTCCAAAAGGGCTTGAATTAGCAAAATCTGGTATACGGTCTTAATGGCACGTCTAATTCCTTTTTACCTCTTATGGTTTTCAATGACTATCATCAATTATCTCATATCCTAAAAGTTCATTAGCTTACACCAATAATCTTATATTACACTCATTAGCTTACATCTCTTTTATCATTGCTGCTTTATCCTGATCTCTCTATCATATACCTCGAAAAGTATCTTGTGATCGTTATTCATTTCATATCTCAAGTCTACCTATAAGCATTAGGGTATACACTTATAATTTCATTAATTCTGCCAAACTTTCTTGGTCTTTACTTAATCATATCACTCGACATTGGGCATAACTCAGTATTACTTGTACTAATCCGAATACTATTAATGCCATGATTTTTTTACTTCATCCTTGTATCCACTCTTAGTTATGATTTTAAAAATCTTTTATCTTGTCAAAATTTATACCGATGTAGCCATATTTAATTCTGTTCGAGCGCTATCTACTATTTACTGGTCACTCTTGGTAGTTCTCATTTCTTGCTCATGCGCTCTTTTACAGACCAGGTATTGAATCCATCCATCTAGCAATCTCAAAACAAATTCTCCATTACCTCATCTAAGGTTTCTTGGCTATAGAGATTTATCTGAATCCAATCATTTCCCATAATTTTTCTTATTAATCAAGCATATTTATCAATAGAGGTTGGGTATGTAGGAATCATAATATTTATCTAAAAGCAATTCATTTCTTCATTTTGAATTCAATATGATGATAAATACTTATTTTATCTAGTGAACTTGGGTTTAAAGGATCAGAAGTAAATCTATGGTAACCAATTCGACTACGAATTGAATTGAACCCATGGTTGTTGGTTGTCAGGTGGTCCGAATACATGAAAATATAGGTTTTATAACTCATAGCCTCATGGTTTATAGGTTCTATCGAGTATGTATCATCATTGGTCAAGACACTATGGGAATAAATCTAGAGAAAGTTTTGGTACATTAATAAATCAAGTATAAAATTGAAAAGATGTACATTCAGAATGATTAAACCCTTAATTGTTCATTTGATTTATATCTCTATTCATGTTGTCGATCATAAGAGTAGCTTAGATTGGTTTAATCAAAACTAATTCTAAAGAAACAATATCTATAACTCCAATTGATAGGTTGAATCGAGAAGGTATCCTATCAAGGTTCTACAATTTAAAATCAGATATGTGCATCTTCTATAATCATAAGGCAAGTCAACGATGCACCGCATCCTATATACACCTGTCTAGTTATATGGCTACAATAAATTTGATCCCTTACTGTTTACGTACGAGGCTCTATCTTCAAAAATTATTCCTCCACTCTTATCTGATCATTCTGCCATGATGCAGCTATCCCATACATCGATGGCTGATAAGGGTAATCACCTTGTTACACTGCTTGTTGTGCATCGAGATTCTACACTGAGATGTGTGTTACTAGGACCTGTTGTATCGTAGACATTGTGTTATGGTCAACGAGTATTGGAGATACAGTATCACTACCAACTGGTACCATATTCGGTTTGACCTGGAGGTGTTGGTATAGCAATGGCAACTTAAGTCATGATTCCCATGATAACTTGCATAGCCGGTATCATCTGTTGTTGCTCTTGCATTTTTCCAGAATAAATTTGTTACAACCATAGCCAAGGCATTTCGTGGTCAAGGTAGATTGGCTGGAGTGGCCTGGTTGTTCATCCCGTTGACTTGCTTTAGTCTGATTATCATTATTTGATATTTGCTCTGATGGATTCTCATTATCCATTCTTAACCCAGATGGTGGTGGGGTCAGGTTGTGGCCTCTTCTTAATGCTCAGCGAGAGATGGATCAACATATGGCAGATCTCACTTAGAGTTTCCACATCTTATGAGTACCAACTCGATATTCTAATTTTTTGCTTTACAGATGCTTCCTTCTCATTACTATACTATGTCCTTTGTATACTCAGGCAACTATCTGACTTGTAGACCGTACCATATGTTATTTGTTTATCAGGATACGTTTAGATTTTATTTTTCTTCTGTCTATATATACATATGGTTCCCTTTTATATGTACATTATTGTCTTATTTAAGTTATGTCTCAACTAACACAGATACTTATGGTGTGTTTGTATTAAAGCTTTTAAATTTAACCTAACTTAGTTCATGACTCTTGTGAAAGTATTCAGGTTTGATGGGCAGAGCCTGAGAGCTTTGATACCAAGTTATTACACCCTAATTCTGGACTAACCAGTGGTGTGATGAACCGTCATAAGAACCAACAGTTCAACCAGGATCTTGTATAGACCGTGCCAACCATGATAAACCAAAACACAATCCACAGTAATAATCAGAGATAATAATTAAATAATAAAAGTATTATTAATAATGAACTGAGGTCTACATGATAAATAATTAAATAATCTAGTTATTCTCCAAGTAACCAAAACATATTTAATACCTATTACAAGTATCAAAATACGAAGGTTAACCACTAAGCGTAGACATAGTTGAAACACTCGCTTGACGAGTCATATTCGTCCTCTACAGCTTGCACACCATAGACACTACATGTCCGTACATTGGCATATTCATGTAGTCTTCAACTGTAACACCTGCAACATCAGAAACTAAAAAGAATTGTACGCGCGAGGGTCAGCTCTCCAACTTGAGCTCAGTGAGTGAACAAAACAATGCAATAAACATATGCATACATTCAATTCATATCTTTGGACTAGTTTTTAAGTTTACAATGTGCTATTGAAAAGTTTGGTGGCCCCCACACCTCTATACACGAGTATGTGAATCCGACTAATGGATCAAACATCATCGCTATCCTACATGCACCCACCATGGAATAGAGATAAAGCCAAAATGTCCTTATCATACACCACCAACACTTTCCCTGATGCTCTACCCATACCAACACGTAAGCCCCTATTGGCCAAGGCTTAAAAACTGGGGTTGCAACTAATCGATCCTAATGCCATCTAATGTATCCATGGTCTCACCCCAGCATCCCTCACTACGTCCATAGATATAGAGCTAAGGCCCCATGGCAGAGTTAGAGACTACACGGTCCGAGACCACCTCCCCTGATGTCCTATGACGTAATAGTTCTGCTAAAGTAATGGTGATACGACGATGTCAGTGGGAAAGACTTAAGTTGAGATAGAGCTAGAGTCTGGTGACTAGGCTAAACCACAGTGCCATGTCCTCCCCTTGATGCCCCACTCCCATCCAACACACTAACCACACACACAATCACATGCTTATTCCTAGCATCATCATCATCATGTTATAAATAGACATAAATAAATATGCATAAGCAAAAATAACGGTAATATTATATGACATGTGAGATGCACATTACAAGCATATAAGCATAGAAGCATTTATTGCATTGGACAAATAAAATAAAACAGTTTGTTATTATCCAATTAGTTTAGGTCTTGTTCCCACACATTTGATTGATGTTTGTTCCTCTTACAAGTTTTGGAAGTCACTTGAATCTATTGGGAACCTAAACAATTAAAGTATTTAAGTTAGGGTTTAAGTTTACCAAGTTATAGTAGTTGAAAACCTTGTTTGGTTTCAAAATATACTTGTTGTTATCCTATGGTCGATACCCTATGGTCGCACTATATGCGACTGTACCTGTGACCATACATTTCCTGAATTCTTCCCGAATGGCTGTGGTTGACTCTCTTCTTATCCTATGGTCGACCATAGCTGTGACCATACATAGTCAGGTTAATTTTTATTTCTCATACGAGTTCCTCTCCTCTTGGCTCATCAATGAGATTCGTCCTAAAATCATTCTATGGCCTTTAATCACAGTTTTTCCCTCATCCATTATCCTTAACCTATTCTCTATGGTTTCCCATTGAAAAACTATAATCGAATCATTGTATTAGGTCCCATATATCAATTTGAAAAGAACATATTCTATCTGATCTACCCTACAGAGTTAAGTCCATACCTTAAGCTTGTTGTAGAGAGATAGAACTCTTCTCTGCAAAAACCTTCTTCTCAGCCTTCATCTCTAAATCTCCTTCTCCTTCTCTTTCTCTCTCTCTTTCTCTCTTAGGTTTAGAGTTTCAATTTGGGTTCTAAAAGAATGAGAGAGACTAAGGGACATCTTTTATATAAAGGAAAACCTTCATATAGAGTCCTCTTTCAATTAGGAAAGAGTCCTCCTAAAATTAAGAAAGTTTCCTAAACACGGATTCAGTTCTGGATTCATACGGTCAATCGTGCGGTCACATAATCCGTAGACCATACAACCAAAACATGCGACCATACGTTGTGCGGTCACAACTTAGTTGACCATACGGTCACCGTACCCTTAAAAAATGTGACCATACGTCCAAAATTTACTGGTTTTTAGTTTTTAACTAGTTGCTTCTACACAAACTTAAACAGTTAACCACACCAACTAAATTTGACTTGTTACATACCTTATCTTGTAGTTTCTTCATACAATTGGTTCACTTGAGCCGATTCTGATGGACAGATCGATCACGACAAGAGAACGTAAGGTTAAACCAGGTTCATGGTGTGTGGGTCTTACAGGTGTGTTGGATTAGGTGGAGCATCGAATGGAGGACGTGGTATTATGATTCAGCCTGACCACTAGACTCTAGCTGTCACACCCCAATTCTGCACTGTTCAGAATGGTGTGATGAACCGCTAATAACCAATGGTTCAGCCAGGATCTCGAATAGGCTGTGTCCGTTTGGTTTAAACCATGCACTTCCACAATCATAATCAGAGTAAATACACAATAGCGAAAGTCTTAATATTAAATGAACTGAGAATCTAAATGTGATAATCATAAATAAAATATCCTATTATCTTGTATTGACTGAGACAAAAGTAAACAAAATAAAATATAAAATTACATTTCCTCAATAATCCAAATAAAAATCTAATAAAAAACGCATGAATTGCACTCGCATGACGAGTCATGCGTCTCCACTATATCTTCTGCGTCCATTGCCGCAACATGTCCGTATGCGGGAGCACTCATATAATCTTCCACAGTCATACCTGCATCATCAACTAAATTATTCAAATTCGAAAAGGGTGAGCACACATCACGGCTCAGTGAGCAAACAAAACAATACAACAAACATATGCATGCATTCAATTCATAACTGTGGTCTGGTATATAAGTTTGCAATGTGCTATAGAAAGGTTCAGAGGCTGCCTCACCTCTATACACGAGTGTGTGGAGCCGTCCAATGAATACCAGCATTGTCGTCCCACATGCACCCATCATGGACAAGTACACCCAATGAAAATGGCATTGCTGTACTGGCTGCCCATACCAACACGTAAGCCCCTATTGGCGAGGGCTTGCAAACTGGGTTCGTAATTAACCAATCATAATGTCAAACAATGTATCCAAGGCCTCACCCCAGCATCCCTCAATACACCCATAGAGATAGAGCTAGGGTCTGGTGACCAGGACACACCACAATGTCACATCCCCCCTGATGCCCTACGATGTATTAGTTCTGCTAAGGTAATGGCGATATGACGATGTTAGTGGATAAGACTTGAGTAGAGATAGAGCTAGAGTCTGGTGACCAGGACACACCTCGATATCACGTCCTCCCCCTGATGCCCTACTCGCATCAAATACACTAACCATACACAAACATTACAATCATAAACATAACCATCATCATCATGTTATAAACATACGAAATTAAATATGCATGAACAATAATAGCAAGAATAGAAGATGACATGTTGAGTGCACATTACAATCATAAAATCATAAAATCATACATGACATTGGACTCAATAAACGAAAACAGTTTATTATTAGCCAAATAGTTTAGGTCTTGTTCCCTCACCTTTGCTTGAGTGTAGATCATCTTTCAAGCTTTAAGAATCACATTTATATCACTAGGAAAACCTAACAAGTCGATAGATTTTAATTAGAATTAATTCCAACAATTTTAAGCTTGCTATAAAGCTAGGGTCGCAGGTATCTGAGACCCCAGGGTACAGGGTCGGTCATAGGGTCGGTTACCCATTGACCCTATGTGCGACCACAGCCCCCTTGGACTTTCCGAGAGCATGGGGTCGATCCTATAGTCTTGTAGGTTCATCCTAAGAATGTTCTATGGCTCATAGCTATGTTTTTACACACTTTCCATTGCCTATGATGCTTACCCTCATGGATTCCTTCGAAACTCATCCATGGGTAGATGATTTGGGTTTCTCCCAACCCTAACTTCTTCATAAACTATTCTTAGGGTCTTACATAGTTCATGGAGAATGTATCCATACCTTAGGGTTGCTGAGATTCAAAGATTTCTCTGGATTCCTTCTCTTTAGATGTCTTCTCAAATTCTCCTTCTCTTCTTCTTCTCCTCCTTCTCTTCTCTTTCTCTCACTATCAATTAGGGTTTCAAAAAGAGTGAAAGAGGCTAAGGGACGTCCTATTTATAGAGGAAAACCTCCCAAAATCCGTCCCAAAGAGTTTAGGAAAGGTTCCCTTTGAATTAGGAAGTTTTATATTTTCTTATTTCTGTCAGTTTGCCTAGGGTCGATGCTAGGGTCGCAGAATCTGTCGACCCTAGGGTCTCAAGTCATACGACCCTAGGACCTGAAAACCATGGGTTGGATCCTGTTGAGGTGGGGTCGACCCTACCTGTTTAAGCATGCGACCCTACCCTCTATTTTACTATTTTTGGGTCAATTTCATACCTGGTCTTGTGATTTCTTTCACGCACTTGGCCCATGTGGCTCGACCATGATAGGTAGACCTGGTACAAGGTGGTAAGACCAGTTAGTTTGGTATGAGTCTTACAACTTCCCCCTGCTTATAAAAAAAATTTGTCTTCAAAATTTATACATACCTTCCGAGTCGAAAAGATGAGGGTATTGCTTTCGCATAGCATTTTCTTCTTCCCATGTGATTTCTTCTATATCTCGACTTCTCCAGGTGACTTTAACATAATAGATGTCACGGTTGGGTAGTCGTTGAACCTTTCATCTGGTGATTTCAGTTGGTGCTATTTCGAATGTCAAATCATCAGTCAAATCAGGTGGATCTACTGTCAACACGTGCGTTGGATCTCTGACATACTTCTCTAATAAGGAGATATGAAATACATCATGCACACTTGACATAGATGGTGGTAGTGCTAACTGATAAGCCACTTTTCCACGTTTGGCTAGAATCTCATATAGCCCGACATATCTTGGACTTAATTTCCCTTTCTGTCCAAACCGTTTCAAACCTCGCATAGGTAATACTTTCAGAAATACCTTATCACCTACGGCAAATTCAAGGTCTCGTCGTCGAGTATCTGCATACTATTTTTGACGATTCTGAGCCGTCCTTACACTTTCCTTGATAATGTCGACTACTCGACATGTTTCCTCAACAAATTCTGGCCCAACAATGCTACGTTCTCTAACTTCATTCCAAAACAAAGGAGTTCGACTCTTCCTACCATACAGTGCTTCATAGGGTGACATCTGTCTAGTAGCCTGATAGTTGTTGTTATAAGTGAACTCGATCAATGGTAATTTTTTATCCCATGATCCTTTAAAATCGATTACACAGGCTCAGTGCATGTCTTCTAAAATCTGAATGGTATGCTCCGACTGTCCGTCTGTCTAAGGATGGAATGCAGTATTAAACTTCAATGTTGTACCCATAGCCTTTTGCAACCCTTCCCAAAACTTTGAAGTAAATCGTGGATCTCTGTCGGACCCAATGCTTTCGTGTACACCGGGTAGTCTGACAATATTGTCCACATACAACTTAGCTAACCTCTCTAGTGTATACTGAGGTCGTATAGCTATGAATCGAGCTGTTTTAGTCAGGCGGTCTACAATCACCCAAACTGCGTCAACTACTCGGGGAGTCAATGATAACTCAGTGACGAAGTCCATAGTGATACAGTCCCATTTCCATGCTAGTTCCGGTAACGGTCGTAACAGTCCAGCAGGTCTTTGTCGTTCAGCCTTCACTGACACACCCCAATTCTGATCCAACCAGAATGGTGTGAGTGAACCATAATTGAACCAACGGTTCACACCAGCATCTAGAATAGGCCGTGTCCACTCATACAAACCATTACACTTAACCACAATCAGAATATAAATATACAGCAGAAGACTCTAAATAAAATGAACTGAGTATCTATTGATAACTTAAATAATTATCCAATTATCCAAAATCAAACACATAAAATAATATCATTACATCCCTTTAATCCAATCAAAAATAAGGAAAATAAATAAATAACATCCGATCAGAGGTACACGCAGAAAGGGCACTCGCATGAAGCGTCATGCTCGTCCACTCATGTCTGCACACTCAAAGCAGCAACGTCACCATACGTCGGAGCATTCACATAATCGTCCACAGTATAACCTGCATCAACAT
Source organism: Protea cynaroides (assembly GCA_028583415.1). Classification (NCBI taxonomy): domain Eukaryota; kingdom Viridiplantae; phylum Streptophyta; class Magnoliopsida; order Proteales; family Proteaceae; genus Protea; species Protea cynaroides. Next base: position 51,338,060 of record CM053265.1, read on the forward strand.
CTAAAACAATGTATATACAAAGGGTGAGCTCACAACTTAGCTCAGTAAGACAATCAGACAGTTTCACAATATTATGCATGAGTAACAATCAATTTTATACTGTGGTCTGGTTTTAAGTTTGCAATGTGCTATAGAAAGGTTTGGTGGCCCCCGCACCTCTATACACGAGTGTGTGGCACCCCATGGTTCACACCCCCATTGGCCCACATGCACCCATCATGGAATAGAGATAGAGCTAAGATACCCACGTACCTCCCCTGATACTCTACCCATACCAGCACCTAAGCCCCTACTGGCCAGGGCTCGCAAACTGGGCTCGCAACTAACCAATCCTATATGTCATCAATGTATGCTCTATCCCAGCACAGCCGTCTACGGCATAGAGATAGAGCTAAGGCATTCCCACACCTCCCCTGATGCCCTATCCGCAACTAACCCACTAGGATAGAAACAATACGCAGGTAGACCCTATCCCAACATAACTCCCTACGGCATAGAGATAGAGCTAAAGCATCGTGGACAAGCCAGCGTCGACTCGGAGACCACAGTGCCACATAACCAAGGCCGGGCCAACATCAATATCGGAAACCACCGTACCACGACGTTCCCCTGATGCCCCACCCGTACCAAGCATGTTAAGACAGAATACTACAAAAGGTGCTAATGTGAAGAGCGATCCTAGGCCCATGCCCCACTCCACACACTAACGAAAACAATCACATGCCTAACAATCACATCCTATCAATGCATGAACAGTAATAATAACCGAAAGTAAAGGATGACATGTGAATATGCACAAACAACACATCTCATATAATCAGGTGATTAACAACAATTTACTGTCCCTTAATTATTAGGTTTAGGTTAGATTCCCTTACCTGACGCTCGTTCAATAACTTGCTCCACGTCGCAAGATCCAAACGATAAGTCACAAAGTCCTACAATATTATTTGGGTTTCATTAGAATGTTTCTCTTAGGGTTTCATGTTGGTCGGAAACCAACAAAGATCACAAAATACCCTCACAGAGCTGACCGGTGGCATGTACCGGTTGCAGCTCTATGGGGAAAACTGGCGACCGGTATGGTCAGCCGGTCCCCACAGACCAGCCTCCCGAGGGATACCGGTGGCAACATACCGGTCGCACCATGTGCAACCGGTATAGTCGACCGGTATGTCTCCGGAAGACCATACATGGGTTTTTCGACTGCCGTCGATCATCCTTCATGGATTTCCAAGGTTTCTCCTATCCATTCTAAGTCTAAACTTGGAGTTAGAGTTATCCCCAACTCATTCAAGTCTCGTTTCGATGAATATCATCTCGAAACTCGAAACTAGGGTTTGACGGCAACTTAGGGTTTTAAGGTCCAGTCAGGGTTTTAGATCAATACCTACTTTGCATGGTATTGATCCACCCACACAACTAACATAGGACAAGAAGAATAGTTAAAACACTTACCGTTGACTGGTGTAGCGTGAGCTTCGTCGAACGGTAATGGCAGCACCTTCTTCTTCTTCCTAGCTCCTTCTCCTTTCCAACCTCTTTCTCTTCTCTAGGGTTTGTGAGAGACAATGGAAAGGATTTGAGGAGGCTTAAGGGTGTATTTATAGGCTAGAATTAGGGTTTAGTAACCCTATTAGGATTAGGAAACTTCTAGGATTCGAAATCAGGAAAATGGGAACCGCAGAGACCAATTTCCAGATCCCCGCACTTAGCTGCACAAGCCATACCGGTCGACCGGTACCAAGACCGGTACCATCGACCGGTCAACATAAAATGATGACTATTGGTCGTCTTTGGTCCGATTTCATACCTGTTTGTCATCCGCTTGTCCTATCTGGCCCGGTGATGATCAGAAGACCTGTCACGACACAAAACCAAGGTTTAGACCAGGTTTACGGAGTGCGGGTCTTACAACTCCCCCACCTTTAAAATAAATTTCGTCCCCGAAATTTGCATGTAGGTTTCACAACTCCCCCACCCTTAAAAGAAATTTCGGCCTCGAAATTTGAACATACCTTGATCGTCGAAAAGGTTAGGGTACTCCTTCCTCATCGCGCTCTCTTCTTCCCAAGTAATTTCCTCCACATTTTGGCTTCTCCAATGCACCTTCACATAATGGATATCCTTGGTTCGAAGTTGCTGAACTTTCTGACTTGAGAGCATTACAGGCACCACTTTGAAAGTTAAGTCTTCAGTCAAGTCTGGGGGATCAGCGGTCAAGATGTGCGATGGATCTCTGACATACTTCTTCAGTAATGATACGTGAAACACATTATGAACACTGGACATAGATGGTGGTAGAGCCAATTGATATGCTACATTACCACGTCGGGTCAATATTTCATACGGTCCCACATACTTGGGGCAAAGCTTCCCCTTCTTACCAAACCGTTTCAATCCTCGCACCGGTGACACCTTTAAGAATACTTTGTCACCCACTGCAAACTCCAGATCTCGACGTTGATTATCCGCATAGTGCTTCTGTCGAACTTGAGCTGTCTTTACTCTCTCCTTGATCTGATCAATCACTCGGCAAGTTTCTTCAACAAACTCTGGTCCTATAATTCTTCTTTCCCCCACTTTGTTCCATAACAGAGGTGCACGACACTTCTTCCCATAGAGTGCTTCGTATGGGGCCATCTGAATTGTAGCCTGATAACTGTTGTTGTAAGCGAACTCGATAAGTGATAGCTTCTCATCCCAAGCTCCCTTGAAATCTATTGCACAAGCTCGGAGCGTATCTTCTAAAATTTAAATAGTTCGCTCTGACTGTCCATCCGTCTGAGGGTGAAAAGTTGTACTGAACTTCAACTTCGTTCCCATAGCTTTCTGTAATCCTTCCCAGAACTTTGATGTAAAACGGGGATCTCTGTCAGATATTATACTCTCTGGAACGCCATGAAGTCTGACTATATTATCAACATATAACTTGGCCAGTTTCTCCATGGTATACTGAGGTTTGACCGCAATAAATCGAGCTGTCTTGGTGAGTCGATCCACTATAACCCAAACTGCATCCACTGACCTTGGGGTCAAAGGTAAGGCAGTGACGAAATCCATAGTAATACAATCCCACTTCCACGCAGGTTCCGGTAATGGCTGTAGTAAACCTGCGGGTCTCTGCCTTTCCGCTTTAAGTTGTTGACAATTCAGACACTGGAACACGAAACGAGCTATATCCTCTTTCATACCCCTCCACCAATATAGTCTTCTTAAATCATGGTACATTTTGGTACTTCCTGGATGTACCGAATATGGGGTGTAATGAGCTTCAGTCATAACTCGGTCTCTGATATCGCAGTCTTCGCTCTCAGGTATACATAACCGTCCATGATACCTGAGTACCTTGTCTGAATCCAAGGTGAAGTCAGGATTGCTTGTACCCTTCTCTAAGTCTTCTTGCACTGTCTTGAGATGAGGATCCTGTAGGATTGCTACCTTGACTTCATCGACTAGATCCGGTGAGATCTTCAAAGCTGCGAACATCATGGTGAACTTATGAATTAAGCCTTGCTCGACTGGATCTTCTGCAGTCTCAATTATATACTCTTCATCACCTTCGATTTAACTTGAAGCTGCGGCACATAATGCAGCATTTGTACTTGGTCCTGCCTCAGGTTTCGATGCCCACTTTCTGCTTAAGGCGTCAGCCACCACATTTGCTTTACCCGAATGGTACTGGATGTCACAATCATAATCTTTCAACAATTCCAGCCATCTCCTCTGTCTCATATTCAGATCCTTCTGAGTGAAAAGATAAGTTAAGCTCTTGTGATCTGACTTGATCTGAAACTTCTCACCGTACAAGTAGTGTCTCCAAGTCTTGATTGCATGAATAACCGCTGCTAGCTCCAAGTCATGCGTAGGATAGTTCTTCTCATGCTCCTTTAACAGTCATGATGCGTAAGCAATCACCTTTCTCCTTGCATCAATACACACCCAATACCCAACCCTGAAGCATCCGTATATAAAGTAAACGGTACGCTTGGTTCCGGGATGGTCAAAATAGGTGCAGAGACTAGTCTTGACTTCAAAGTCTGAAAGCACTTCTCACACTCATCTGTCCATATGAATTTCTCTCCCTTCTTGGTCAATCTGGTGAGTGGAACAACGATCCTGGAGTAATCTTTCACGAATCTTCAATAATAACCAGCCAAACCAAGGAAACTATGAATTTCTGCAACAGATTTTGGTGCTTCCCATCCTACTATAGCCGCTATCTTGCTTGGATCAACCTTGATACCGTCTTCAGATACAACATGGCCCAAGAAAGCCACTTCCTTCAGCCAAAACTCACACTTCTTGAACTTAGCATAAAGCTTCTCCTGTCTCAGCCGTTGTAGGGCTGCCCTCAAATGTGTTGTATGAGTCTCCATGTCCTTAGAGTAGATTAATATGTCATCGATGAATACGATGACCGAAGTGTCCAACATATCATGAAACACTCGGTTCATCAGTTCCATAAACGATGCTGGAGCATTGGTCAACCCGAAAGACATAACTAGGAACTCATAATGCCCATACCTTGTCCTGAAAGCAGTTTTCGGAATATCTTCGGCCTTGATCTTCAGTTGGTGATACCCCGATCGGAGATCAATCTTCGAGAAAACCTTTGCACCCTGCAGCAGATCGAACAAATCATCGATCCTAGGCAAAGGATACCGATTCTTGATAGTCAACTTGTTCAGTTCACAGTAGTCAATGCATAGCCTTACACTTCCGTCCTTCTTCTTGACGAATAATACCGGTGCTCCCCAAGGCGATATGCTAGGTCGTATGAAACCCTTATCTAACAATTCTTCTAACTGGGTCTTCAACTCCTTTAACTCGGTAGGGGCCATCCTGTATGGTGCTTTGGACACCGGCGCCGAACCTGGCATAAGGTCTATTACAAACTCTGTAGCCCTGTCCGATGGTAGACCTGGAAGCTCCTCTGGGAATACATCTGGGAACTCCTGAACCACATCTATATCTTCCATCTTGAGTGACTCTGCCGTGATGTCGACTACAGATACTAGATACCCTACTCCCCCCTTCTCTAAGCATCTCTTAGCTTTTAGGGCGGAGAGAATCAGCTTCCGCTTCCTAGATAGCCTGATCCCAGTGAAGCTATATTCCTTTCCCTTGTTGTCAGTAAGCACAAGCTTCCTTTCACCACATAAAAGGATGGCCGAATGATGGCCTAGCCAATCAATTCCCAAAATGACAACAAAGTCTGCCATCTCAAGTAGTACTAGGCTTACTTCTAAGTCTCGGCCCTCAATACATACAGTACATGGTCCATAATATTCGATCAAATCCACTTCGACTCCTAGTGGAGAGCGAACTATCAAGCTTGGGTTCAAATGCTTGATTGGTAACTCCATTCGCTTTCCAAAAGAAATAGAAACAAAGGAGTGTGTGGCCCCAGAGTCAAATAATAATCTGGCGGGTATACCAGCTACATTTACAATTCCTGGAATTTTCTATCATCCCTTAGTCTATATGCGCATACACACAAATGATAAAGATAAGCCAAATAGTAAGGGATAGAGTCGTACCAGTGACAACATCCGGTGATGCAGCTGCCTCTTCAGTGGTGACCGCATAAACTCTTCCTTCCGGGGGCGGTTTCTTCTTAGGTAGAGTGCAGGTCCTTGCAATATGACCCACTTGCTGGCAGTTGAAACATTTGATATTCGGGTTGTAACCGGCATTCTATGGCACAGGTGGTGTCGCATTGTTCCTTGCAGGCACTGCAGCGGTCGGAGCCCTATATGGGCGGAATGGTCTAGTATTACCGCCACCCGAACTCTCACTAGCAGGTCTCTTCACTCCCCTGTTCTGAGCAAAGAAGTTGTCCCTCTGACTGGACTCTATCACCCTCACAACCTGCATAGCCTCATTGTAGATCTTCTTGTCCAAACCCAAGATGTGCTCTCTGATGCTTCCACGTAGTCCCATGGTGAACCTACGTGTCTTGGTCTCTTCCTCTTGCATACTTGCCGGTGTGAAGAAGAATAGCTCTTCGTACCTCTGCTGGTAGGCATCCGCAGTCGACTAGGACTGCTGCAAGTTAAGGAACTCCTTCTCTATTTGATCTCTGAAACTCTTCGGAAAGTATTTATCGAAGAAGGCGACCTTGAACACTTCTCAATCAACCTGCGTATGCTTCGTCTCCAGATATGCCCGTGTAGAATTCCACTAAGCATTCGCATCCTCCTTTAGCATATGAGTGGCAAATAAAACTTTTTCCTCCTCTGTACAAGTCATCAGACAAAAATTTTTCTCCATCTCCGCAATCCATTGTGCTGGCCACAATGGTCTTCCTACCTTACCGGTGAACGATGAAGGCTTCAACTTCAGGAATCTATCCACCGCTCTGCTCAGATCATGTTGTCCCTGAGTGTTCATTCCGTACCATGGTGGTGGATACGGGTAAGCTCCTAGGTACGCAGAAGGTGACGGAAACTGATGCGGTGGTGGTACATTCTGGGGTTGGCCCATCGGCCCTGGACTACCATGCGTCGGCTGTGTAGTACCAGCACCAGCTCCACAGCCTACACCAGCAGCACCACCATCTACCTCTACCGCTGGACCATCTCTGCCTCCCTCCGACACCATGATGGGTATGATTATGGAGATCAGGGACACTCAGCGTGAGATGAGCCGCGACTTGGGGCAGTTGGCTCGCAGTCTCAGAGTCACATAGGATCAGGTGCATTGGCTCAGGGTTGCTTACGAGTGAGACTATGATATAGCAGATCCTATTCCTCCCAGGCCCCCTACCCCATGATTGTCCCTCTCTATTTTCATCTCTTTTGCATATGACTGTTATATAACAGGGTAACTGTCCGGTTTGTGGACTGTACCCTGTAGCACTACATCATTTGATACCTGTTTCTTATTTAATGAAAGTTTTTATGTTTCACCTATCTAGTGTGTGTGCACATGTTAAGTTTCATATTTAGAATAATACATTATTCTCTTTCTTAGTCTGTCTCAGGTATCAAACAATGCTTAGGGTGTGTTTGTATTAAAATTTTTAATATTTCCTAACTCAGTTCATCGACTTAGTTAAGTGCAATATGGTTTGTTGGACAGAGCCCGAGAGCTCTGATACCAAGTTGTCACACCCCAATTCTAATTCAACTAGAATGGTGTGAGTGAACCGTCAATGAACCAATGGTTCACACCAGGATCTCGAATAGGCCGTGTCCACTCATACAAACCATTACACATAACCACAATCAGAATATAAATATACAGCGGAAGACTCTAACTAAAATGAACTGAGTATCTATTGATAACTTAAATAATTATCCAATTATCCAAAATCAAACACATAAAATAATATCATTACATCCCTTTAATCCAATCAAAAAGAAGGAAAATAAATAAATAACATCCGATCAGAGGTACACGCAGAAAGGGCACTCGCATGAAGCGTCATGCTCGTCCGCTCCTGCCTGCACATTCAAAGCAGCAACGTCACCATACGCCAGAGCGTTCACATAATCATCCATAGTATAACCTGCATCAACATCTAAAACAATGTATATACAAAGGGTGAGCTCACAACTTAGCTCAGTAAGACAATCAGACAGTTTCACAATATTATGCATGAGTAACAATCAATTTTATGCTGTGGTCTGGTCTTAAGTTTGTAATGTGCTATAGAAAGGTTTGGTGGCCCCCGCACCTCTATATACAAGTGTGTGGCACCTCATGGTTCACACCCTCATTGGCCCACATGCACCAATCATGGAATAGAGATAGTGCTAAGATACCCATGTACCTCCCCTGATACTCTACCCATACCAGCACCTAAGACCCTACTGGCCAGGGCTCGCAAATTGGGCTCTTATCTAACCAATCTTATATGTCATCAATGTATGCTCTATCCCAGCACAGCCGTCTACGACATAGAGATAGAGCTAAGGCATTCCCACACCTCCCCTGATGCCCTATCCGTAACTAACCCACTAGGATAGAAACAATACGCAGGTAGACCCTATCCCAACATAACTCCCTACGGCATAAAGATAGAGCTAAAGCATCATGGACAAGCTAGCGTCGACTCGGAGACCACAGTGCCACATAACCATGGCCGGGCCAACATCAATATCGGAGACCACCGTACCACGACCTTCCCCTGATGCCCCACCCGTACCAAGCATGTTAAGACAGAATACTACAAAAGGTGCTAATGTGAAGAGCGATCCTAGGCCCATGCCCCACTCCACACACTAACGAAAACAATCACATGCCTAACAATCACATCCTATCAATGCATGAACAGTATTAATAACCGAAAGTAAAGGATGGCATGTGAATATGCACAAACAACACATCTCATATAATCAGGTGATTAACAATAATTTACTGTCCCTTAATTATTAGGTTTAGGTCAGATTCCCTTACCTGACGCTCGTTCGATAACTTGCTCCACGTCGCAAGATCTAAACGATAAGTCACAAAGTCCTACAATATTATTTGGGTTTCATTAGAATGTTTCTCTTAGGGTTTCATGTTGGTCGGAAACCAACAAAGATCACAAAATACCCTTACAGAGCTGACCAGTGGCATGTACCGATCACAGCTCTGTGGGGAAAACTGGCGACCGGTATGGTCAGCCGATCCCCACAGACCAGCCTCCCGAGGGGTACCGGTGGCAACATACCGGTCGCACCATGTGCAACCGTTATAGTCGACCGGTATGTCTCCGGAAGACCATACATGGGTTTTTCGACTGCCGTCGATCATCCTTCATGGATTTCCAAGGTTTCTCCTATCCATTCTAAGTCTAAACTTGGAGTTAGAGTTATCCCCAACTCATTCAAGTCTCGTTTCAATGAATATCATCTCGAAACTCGAAACTAGGGTTTGACGGCAACTTAGGGTTTTAAGGTCCAGTTAGGGTTTTAGATCAATACCTACTTTGCATGGTATTGATCCACCCACACAACTAACATAGGACAAGAAGAATAGTTAAAACACTTACCGTTGACTGGTGTAGCGTGAGCTTCATCGAACGGTAATGGCAGCACCTTCTTCTTCTTCCTAGCTCCTTCTCCTTTCCATCCTCTTTCTCTTCTCTAGGGTTTGCGAGAGACAATGGAAAGGATTTGAGGAGGCTTAAGGGTGTATTTATAGGCTAGAATTAGGGTTTAGTAACCCTATTAGGATTAGGAAACTTCTAGGATTCAAAATCAAGAAAATGGGACCCGCAGAGACCAATTTCTAGATCCCCGCACTTAGCTACGCAAGCCATACCGATCGACCAGTACCAAGACCGGTACCATCGACCGGTCAACATAAAATGATGACTATTGGTCGTCTTTGATCCGATTTCATACCTGTTTGTCATCCTCTTGTCCTGTCTGGCCCGGTGATGATCGGAAGACCTGTCACGACACAAAACCAAGGTTTAGACCGGGTTTATGGAGTGCGGGTCTTACATTCACCCTCTGACTGTTTAGGCATTGACACACGAACTTGACTACATCTGCTTTCATTCCTCTCCACCAATATAATTTCTTTAGATCATGATATATTTTTGTACTTCCAGGATGTATCGAATAGTCGGTGGTGTGGGCTTCTTTCATTAGTTGGTGTCTAATGTCCAGATTTTCTGTTTCAGGTACACATATTCTTCCTTTGTACTTCAGTACCCTTTCATCATCTAAGGTGAACTCAGGAATAGTCCTACCTTTTTCAATGTCCTCTTGTACCGTTCTCAGGTAAGGGTCTGATTTAATGGCGGCTTTCACTTCATCAATTATATTAGGTACAATCTTCAATGTTGTAAACATATTTGAAAATCGATGAATAAACCCTTGGTTGGTTGGTTCACCCAGTGCATCTATCACGAACTACTCCTTACCATCATTGAATACTCTTCCTGTAGTACATATAGCTGCAGTCGTGTTAACTTCTCCATGAGATTTCATCATTGCTTTCTTGCTTAGCGCATCAGCCACTACATTAGCCTTTCATGGGTGATACTGGATATCACAATCATAATCTTTTAATAATTCCAGCCATCTTCTTTGTCACATGTTCAATCCTTCTGATTAAATAGATAAGTAAGACTCTTATGATCTGATTTAATCTGAAATTTCTCTCCTTAGAAATAATGTCTCCATATCTTGATAGGATGTACAATAGCCGCTAATTCCAAGTCATGGGTGGGATAGTTCTTCTCATGTGTCTTTAGTTGTCTTGAGGCATATGCAATTACTTGTTCTTCTTGCATAAGTACACATCCTAAACCCAATCCTGATGCATCAATGTACAAAATAAATGGCTGTCCTGATATAGGAATAGTCAAGACCGGACCTGATATCAATCTAGTCTTCAATGTTTGAAAACTCTGCTCACATTTATCAGTTCAAACAAACTTTTTGCCCTTCTTAGTCAAACTGGTGAGAGGTATGGCAATTCAGGAATAGTCTTCCACAAATCATCGATAATACCCAGCTAGACCTAGGAAACTTCTAATTTTTACAACGCTCTTCAGTGCTTCCCACTTCACAATGGCTTTAATCTCACTAGGATCCACTTTAATTCCTTCAGCGGATACAACATGGCCTAGGAAGGCGACTTCAGTTAGCCAAAACTCATACTTTGTAAATTTGGCGTAAAGCTTCTCTTCCTCTAACTGTTGCAGAGCAGCTCTTAGATTCATAATATGAGTTTCCTTGTCCTTGGAGTAGACCAATATATCATTAATGAATACAATGATCGACGTATCCAACATATCATGGAATACCCGATTCATAAGTTCCATAAAAGTTGCTGGTGCGTTAGTCAATCCAAAAGACATGACCAAAAATTTATAATATCCATATCTGGTCCTGAATCCTATCTTGGGAATATAACCATCCTTAATCTTCAACTGATGATATCCTGATCGCAGATCGATCTTGGAGAACACCTTGGCACCTTGCAACTGATCGAACAGATCATCGATCCGAGGCAATGGGTATCGATTCTTGATTGTCAACTTATTCAGTTCTCGGTAGTCTATACACAGTCGAACACTATCGTCCTTCTTCTTTACGAATAATACTGGCGCTCCCCATGGTGATATGCTAGGTCTGACGTAACCCTTATCCAGTAGTTCTTGTAACTGTACTTTTAATTCCTTTAGTTCAGTAGGAGCCATCCGATAAGGTGCTTTAGATACTGGTGCGGCTTTGGGTATCAAATCTACAAACTCTGTAGCTCTGTCGGGTGGTAGTCCTGATAGTTCTTTAGGAAATACATCTGGAAAGTCATGCACGACATCAATATCCTCCATTCATGGTGCTTCCTTGGTGAGGTCGACCACTGAGACTAGATACCCAACTCCTCCTTTCTCAAGGCATTTCCTAGCCTTTAATGCAGAGAGGATGAGTTTTCGTTTACGGGGAAGTTTGGTTCACGCAAAACTGAACTCTGCTCCTTCATTGTTCTTAAATGTTAGCTTCTTTTTGGCACATAATAGGTTTGTAGAATGCCGAGCTAACCAGTCCATTCCCAAGATGACATCAAAGTCTGCCATCTCAAGTTGAATTAAAGTTGCATCCAAAGTTTTATCTTCAATAAGAACTGAAAATGGTTCATAACCTTTTTCTAACTCCACTTCTGATCCCATCGGCGATCGTACAAGCAGTTTGTAGTCTAAAGATTTGAGGGGTAGATTTAGCTTCTTTTCAAATGACACAGATATAAAAGAATGAGTAGCTCCAGAATCAAAGAGTACTCTGGCGAGAATGCCATTAATAGGTACGATACCTGTGATTTGTTTTAATTTAGTCTACGTGCTCACACAATGTAACACAAAATGAAAAAAAAAGGTTCAAGTCATACCGGTGACCACATCAGGCGATGCGGCAGCATCCTCAGAGGTAACAGCGTAAAATCTCCCTTTTTGTAGTTGTTTTCTGGGCTTAGTACACTCTCTTGATATATGCCCGACTTGATTGCAGTTAAAACATCTCATTCCTTCGCCATTTGACTTTGGTTGCGATGGGGCTGCTGAAGTGGTCTTGGCTGCAGCATTGAAGCCTTGGGTACGGAAGGGTTTGAATGCTTTGGTGTTCCCTCCATTGTAAGAATTTCCATTCGGCCTTTTAATACCCCTGTTTTGAGAAAAATAACTCTCTTTCTGGCTCGACTCTATCACGCGAGAAATTTGTACAGCTTCATTGTAGACTCTCTTCTCAAGTCCCAGAACATGTTCACGGATGCTTCCCCTGAGTCCTGTGACAAACCTTCGGGTCTTTGTGTTTTCCTCTTGCATGCTGGAGGGTGCAAAGAAGAACAGCTCCTCATAACGCTGTTGATATGCGACCACAGTCATTTGCCCCTGATACAAACTCAGGAACTCTCTCTCCAAAGAATCTCTAAAACTTTTAGGAAAGTACTTCTCAAATAATGCCTCTTTGTATAAACCCTAGGTCAGTTGGGTGTGCTTTGTTAACAGGTAATTCTGTGTGGACTTCCACCAGTGGTGTGCATCACCTTTAAGCATGAATGTTGCGCACAACACTTTCTCCTCTTCATTCACCGTCATCATCGTAAAATTTCTCTCCATCTCATCAATCCAGTGTGCTAGCCACAACGGATCAGCTGGCTTACCATTATACTCTTTGGGCTTTATCTTTAGAAAATATTCAACTAGTCTGGAATGGTCTAGTTGATGAGGAACATAAGCCCCATACATAGGTGGTTAGTACTGATAACCACCTTGAGCTACTTCAGGGTTCTGAACTTGAGCCTGCATGATGGGAGTTTAAGGTGCATGGGGTACCATGTTACTTCCCCCTGGTACTGTGCTTTCCTGTCCTGCTGGCATCGGTGTCGTCTGTGCAGCTGGAAAAGCCATGCCTATGGCAGCTTGCATAGTAGCTTGTACCTGTTGTATTTGCTGCAGCTGTTATGCCAAGTTCATCATGGCTGTAGCCAGGTCTGTAGGTGGAGCTGGCAGATTAGTAGGATTTGTCTGACCATTAACTACGGACGGTGCCGTGTTCAGATTCTCCTGTGTTTCAGGACGTATATGGCTGTCTTCCCCCACAGGTGGTGGTGGTGGAATGGAGTTTCGGCTTTGCCTGATTACTCTTCGCCCAGCCATTTTTCCGTTCTGATGATGGTAGTGCCTGTAAGTAATCATAGCACATGTGAGGCAATCAATATAATTATTCTCCAGTCAAAAATCCAACTAATCCATATCATTTTCAAATTTTTCAGATCATTCTGTCAAATTACTGTATTTTCTAGCGTAGGGTCGATGGTAGGGTCGATCCTTATGCGACCCTAGGGTATGTGACCCTGAGAATCACTGTCAACTTACCGAGAGCCTAGGGTTGATGGTAGGGTCGGTATATGTCCGACCCTAGGGTCGACCCCTACTTCTCTGTCAGATCACCGAGAGGCTAGGGTCGATGAGGGGGTCAGAGGTAGGGTCGTAGGTATCTGAGACCCCAGGGTATAAGGTCGGTCATAGGGTCGGTTACCCATTGACCCTATGTGCGACCACAACCCCCTTGGACTTCCCAAGAGCATGGGGTCGATCCTATAGTCTTGTAGGTCCATCCTAAGAATGTTCTATGGCTCATAGCTATGTTTTTACACACTTTCCATCGCCTATGATGATTAACCTCATGGATTCCTTCGAAACTTCTCCATGGGTAGATGATTTGGGTTTCTCCTAACCCTAACTTCTTCATAAACTATTCTTAGGGTCTTACATAGTTCATGGAGAATGTATCCATACCTTAGGGTTGCTGAGATTCAGAGATTTCTCTGGATTCCTTTTCTTTAGTTGTCTTCTCAAATTCTCCTTCTCTTCTTCTTCTCCTTCTTCTCTTCTCTTTCTCTCACTATCAATTAGGGTTTCAAAAGGAGTGAAAGAGGCTAAGGGACGTCCTATATATAGAGGAAAACCTCCCAAAATCCATCCCAACGAGTTTAGGAAAGGTTTCCTTTGAATTAGGAAGCTCTTAATTTCTGGTTTCTGTCAGTTTGCCTAGGGTAGATGCTAGGGTCGTAGAATCCGTCGACCCTAGGGTCTCAAGTCATCCGACCCTAGGAACTGAAAACCATGGGTTGGATCCTGTTGAGGTGGGGTCGACCCTACCTGTTTAGGCATGCGACCCTACCCTCCATTTTACTGTTTTTGGGTCAATTTCATACCTGGTCTTGTGATTTCCTTCACGCACTTGGCCCATGTGGCTCGACCATGATAGGTAGACCTGGTACAAGGTGGTAAGACCGGTTAATTTGGTACGGGTCTTACACTATCCCTATCTCTATACTGTCCTACGCATTGACATCATCATATCACTATTACTTTAGTGAAATTAGTACGTCATAGGGTATCAAGGGGAGGATGTAGTATTGTCATTCGACCGCCTAACCGCTAGACTCTAGCTCTATCTCTATAGACGTATTGAGCGATGCTGGGGTAAGGCCTTGGATACAAACCATTGATGGTATCTAGGATTGGTTAGTCAGGAACCCAATTTGCAAGCCCTCGCTAGTGGGGGCATATGTACTGGTACGGATAGGGTTTCAGGGGGGGTTCTGGCGGTGTGTGATTCAAGAACTCTAGCTCTATCTCTATTCTATAGTGAGTGATGTGGGATAACAACAATGTGTAATCCATTGGGTGTGCTCACACTCTTGTGTAGGGAGGTGTGTTGGCAGCTATCCTTACCATAGCACTTTTGTAAACTTAAACCAGACCAAAGAAATGAATATGACTACATGCATATGTTTGCACATTGTTTTGTTTACTCACTGAGCCGTAATGTGTGCTCACCCTTCGATGTCGTATATTTTTAGTTGATGATGTAGATACTACTATTAAAGATTACATGAATAAGTCGTCATTCGGACATGTGGCGGCAATGGACATGTAAACTATGGAGGATGAGCACGACACTTCGTGCAAGTGTTTCCAATGTCTTTATTCTTAGTTTATTCATATTTTGATTATGGGAACCTGTAATAGATTATTTAACTATGTTTTAGTTTATTTAGAGATAATTGGAATATTTATTTACCTATCAAGTTAGACCATAATTCATTATTAATAAAACTTTCCCTATTTATTCATTATCTCTGATTATGATGTGGAATGTGTTTAGTTTGAGTTGCTGGCACGATCTTTATGAGATCCTGGTGTGAACCATTAGTTTATATAACGGTTCACTCACACTTCTGGTTTGACCGAAATTAGGGTGTGATAGTTTCACCACTACTTACCAGTTTTTAGTCACATACATTCACACAATAATCATAGTATAAATGCAAATGCATGACAAAATAGTTATTGGATGACATGTTATCACAGCAAGCATATGGCATAACAATCATATATTAGAATTACTCTAAAATTAGTCAAGGGTTCTGTTCCTCGCCTGATATGACTTATTTGAGATTATTCCTGCTAGCAAAAATCGGTCTTTACAAGGTGTTTTATACCTACACAAGGTGAAAGGTCATTAATTTGAAGTCCTACATGATTTACTTTTGATTTACACAAGTTCGGGGTGGCCGGTCATTGAATCGGTCGACAGAAAACCAAGACTTTCTACCATTAGTCTGTCGATGTACCGGTCAGTACAGAGTATCAATCGTGACACCATCCAGCTAACTCTCAGAGACCTTTTTGGGATTGATAGGTCGCTACGCCGGTCTTACATAGTCTGGTGTATTGACTACCTCCTCCCGATGGTCACTTTTCTGTTTAGTAAATTGGGATTTCTTCCTACGATTATGTTTCTTCCTACGATTATGTTCATTCCTTGCTAGTATATAAAGTCCGATGATAGGGTGTCTCTTAGGTCTATATACCATCCTAGCAAGCATGAAATAAATTATTTAAACTAGGCCATTTGTTAGAAAGAGATGTTTCCCCCTCCCAACAACCTACACTAATTCCAGTATTGTAGAAGGATGCAGGTTTGTTACATCAACTTTACATCCTTCACGTAAATTCTGAACAAACCAATGGTGTGATGAACCATCATAAGAACCAATGGTTCAATCAGGATCTCGTATAGGCTATGCCAACCATGTTAAACCAAAATACATTCCACAGTAATAATCAAAGATACTAAAGCAAATAGCGGAAGTCTTATTAATAATGAATTGAGGTCTAACATGATAAATAATTAAATAATCCAGTTATCTCCAAGTAACTAAAACATAAATATATCAAACTATTACAAATACGAAATACGAAAGTTTAACATTAAGTGTAATCATCGTTGAAACACTCGCTTGACAAGTCATATTCATCATCCACAGCTTGCACATCCATAGCCACAACATGTCCATACGTTAGTGCATCGATACAATCTTCGACAGTAACACCTGCAACATCAGAAACTAAAAATAATTACGCGGGCGAGGGTCAACTCTCCAACTTGAGCTCAGTGAGAAAATAAAACAATGCAACAAACATATGCATTCATTCAATTCATATCTTTGGTCTGATTTTTAGTTTACAATATTCTATAGAAAGGATCGACGGCCACCGCACTCTATACACGAGTGTGTGAATCCGTCCAATGGATCAAACACCATGGCCGTCCCATATGCACCCACTATGGAATAGAGATAGAGCTAAAGTGTCCAGATCAAAACACCGCCAATACTTCCCCTGATGCCCTACCCATACCAACACGTAAGCCCCTATTGGCGAGGGCTTGCAAATTGGGCTCACAACTAACCAATCCTAAATGTCATCCAGTGTATCCAAGGTCTCACCCCAATATCCCTCAATATGTCCATAGAGATAGAGCTAAGGCCCCCCGACAGAGTCAGGACCACACGGTCCGAGACCACCTCCCCTGATGCCCTATGACGTAACAGTTCTGCTAAGGTAATGGCGATACAACGATGTCAGTGGGCAAGACTTGAGTAGAGATAGAGCTAGAGTCTGATGACCAGGTCAGAGACCACCATGCCACATCCTCCCCCTAATGCCCACTGGCATCAAGCACACTAACCACACACACATAAGTTACATGCCTATTCCTAGCATCATCATCATCATCATCATCATGTTATAATATACAGAAATAAATATACAAGAGTAGTAATAACAAAAATATTGGATGACATGTGAGATGCACATTACAAGCATACAAGCATAGACGTATTCGTTGCAATGGACAAAATAAAATAAAATAGTTTGTTGTTATCCAATTAGTTTAGGTCTTGTTTCCTCACTTTTGATTGATATTTGTTCCTTTCCCAAGCTTTGGAATTCACTTTGAATCTATTGGAAACCTAAACAATTAATGTATTTAAGTTAGGGTTCAAGTTTATCAAGTTACAATAGTCGAAAACATTGTTTAGTCTCAAAATATACTTGCTGTAATCCTATGGGTCGATCCTATGGTCGCAATATATGCCACCATAGGACGTACAGTTGATACCCTATGGTCGCATTACATGCGACCGTACCTGCGACCGTATGTTTCGTGAATTCTTTCCGAATAGCTGTGGTCGACTCTCTTCTCATCCTATGGTCGACCATAGCTGCGACCATACGAAGTTTGGTTTATTTTTATACTTTTTATACGAGTTCCTCCTCATGGATCATCTTTGGGATTCACCCTAAGATCATTCTATGGCCTTTGATCACAGTTTATCTTTATCAATTATCCCTACCCTACTTTCTACGGTTTCCCATAGAATACCTATAACCGAATCATTATATTAAGTTCCATATATCAATTTGAAATGAACCTATTCTATTTGATCTACCTACAGAGTCAAGTCCATACCTTAAGCTTGTTATAGAGAGATAGAACCCTTCTCTGCAACACTTTTATCTCAGTCTTCTTCTCCAAATCTCCTTCTCTTTCTCTTCCTCTCTTTCTTTCTCTCTTAGGTTTAGAGTTTTCAATTTGGATTCTAAAAGAGTGAGAGTGGCTAAGGGACATCCTCTATATAGAGGAAAACCTTCATATAGAGTCCTCTTTCACTTTGGAAAGAGTCCTCCTCAAATTAGGAATGTTTCCTAAACACGGAGTCGGTTCTAGGTTCTTACGGTCGATCATATGGTTTCATAAACTGTCGATCATACAACCAAAATATATGACCATAGGTTATACGGTCTCAATAAGGTCTACCATAGGTATAACTGTAGCCCTCAAAACTACCACCATATGTCCAAAATTTATTGGTTTTTAATTTTTGACTGTTGCTTCCATACAAACTTAAACAGTCAATCACAACAACTAAATTTGACTTGTGGCTTACCTCATCTTGTGGTTTCTTCATACAATTGGTTCACTTGAGCCAATTATGATAGGAAGACCGATCATGACATGAGAACATAAGGATGGATTATTTTGTGAAAGAATTTTTGGGCCTATCAAAAGTGGAATTTACCTTAAAATTTGCACGTACGGATCTTACAACTACTCCACCCTCAAAAGAACTTTCATCCTCAAAATTTAGATTTCCCTTCTGAGTCGAATAGGTGGGAATACTATTTTTGCATTACATTTTCCTCTTCCCATGTAATCTCTTTCACGTCTTGGCTTTGCCAGGTTACCTTCACATAATAAATATCCCAACTCCAGAGATGTTGTACCTTCCAACTGGTGATCTAGGCTGGTACCACTTCATAAGTTAAGTCTTCTATCAAATTTGGTGGATCAACGGTCAATACCTGTGATGGATCTCCAACATACTTCTTCAATAGTGACACGTGAAATACATCGTACACACTAAAATAGATGGCGATAACGCTATTTGATATACTATTCTTCTATGTCTCTCCAAAATTTTATAAGGTCCAAAACATATATAGAACATAAATTTCCCTTATTGTGAACCATTTCAAATCATGCAAAAGTGACATCATCATGAACACTTTGTCACTTACGATGATCTCGAGGTCTTTGCGTCTCTTCTGACAATCTTAAGCTGTCTTGGCCCTTTCTTGATCTTGTCTGCCACTCGCTAGGTTTCTTTAATAGACTTAGGTCTTACAATTCCTCATTCTCCAACTTCATTCCAAAATAGAGAAGTTTGACATTTCTTTCGTACCATGCTTTATATGTGATGTCTATATGGTAGCTTGCTAGTAAAATTAATCAATGACAACTTCTCAACTCAAGCTCCTTTAAAAATAATTTTACAGGCTCAGAGAATACCTCCTAGGATCTATATAGTCCGCTTCGACTGTCCATTGGTTTGAGGATGAAACATAGTACTAACCTTCAACTTTGTTCCCATCGTTTTCTGTAGTCCCTCCAAAAACTTTGAAGTAGAGTGTGAGTCTCTATCTGACACTATCCCTTAGGCATAACATTCAATCTGGCAATGCTATCCACATATAGCTTAGCTAGTTCCTCCAAAGCATACCAAGGTCGTATAGCAATGAAATGAGCTATCTTTATGAGGCAGTCAACAATCACCCAAACTACGTCAATCAATCTGGGAGTCAATGGTAAACTGGTGACATAGTCCATTGTAATGCGGTTCCACTTTTAATCTAGCTCCGATAGTGGTTGTAGTAAGCCCACCTGGTCTTTGTCTTTCAACATTTACTTGTTGGCAAATCAGACACCGAAACATGCACTAGGCCATATCTGTTATCATTCCTCTTTACCAATACAATCTCTTCAGGTCATGACACATATTGGTACTTCAAAATGTCCTGAATATAGAGTACAATGGACTCTTACCATTATCCTTTCATGATGTCAGAGTCTTCACCTTCAGGCATTCAGAATCTTCCTCTGTATCTGAGTACCTTCTCATCATCCAAAGTAAGTCAGGGTTAGGTTTTTCTTTCGCTAAATCTTCTTGCACCATTCTTAGATACGTATCTAACAGAATTGCTGCCTTTACTTCATCTATCAAATCAGAGATGATCTTTAATGCTGCGAACACAAGCGAGGTTACTCCATAAGTTCTCACTCAATTGGAACATTATGAGTTTCTATTATATGTTGTTCTTCTTTTGAATCTTCTATTGTTGTGGAACACAAGGTGACATTCATACTAGGTCCTCCTTCTGACTTCATTATTCTCCTTTTTGCTCAAAGCCTTAGCTACCACATTAGCCTTGCCTAAGTGATACTAATATCATAGTCTTAATCCTTCAAGAGTTCCAACCATCTCCTTAGCATCATGTTCAACTCTTTCTGGGTAAGGAGATCTGAAATTTTTCTTCGTATAGATAATGTCTCCAAGTCTTGATTGCATTAATTATCGCTGCTAGCTCCAAGTCATGGGTCAAGCAATTATTTTCATGCTCTTTCAGTTGTCTTGAAGCATAAGCAATCACTTGTTCTCTTTACATCAACACGCATCCTAGACCCAATCCGGAAGCATCAGTGTATAGGTTAAAAGGTTTCCTGGTGCCGAAACGATCAAGATGGGAGCTGATATCAACCTTATTTTCAGAGTCTAGAAACATTCTTCACACTTATCAGTCTAAATAAACTTCTCTCCTTTTCTGGTTAGCTGGGTAAGAGGTATTATGATCCTAAAGTAGTCCTCCATGAATCGTCTATAATAACCAGCTAAACCCAAGAAACTCTTGATCTGTGCAATGTCCTTAGGTTCTTCTCACCTTACGATTGCTTTTATTTTACTGGGGTCTACTTTAATCCCTTTGGATGATACTATGTAGCCCAAGAAAATTATCTCGTTTAACCAAATCTCATACTTCTTGGATTTGGCGTAAAGCTTCTCCCTTCTCAGTTGTTGTAAGCATACTCTAAAATTCATTATATGAGTTGCTTTATTTTTGGAATAGATCAATATATCATCTATGAAAACTATGATCAACGTGTCCAACATGTCATGGAACACTCGATTCATAAGCTCCATAAAAGATGCAGGGTATTGGTTAATCCCAAGGATATACCCAAGAACTCATAGTGCTCATACTTGGTTCTGAAAGTCGTCTTTAGGTTGTTACTATCTTTAGTCTTCAATTGATGATACTCCATCCAAAGTCGGTCTTAGGGAACACCTTTGCACCTTCCAATTGATTAAAAAAGTCATCAATCTTAAGTAGTGGATATCGATTCTAAATTGTGAGCTTGTTCAATCCTCGATAGTCAATATACAATCAAACACTACTATTTTTCTTCTCCGAGAACAGCACTAGTGCATCCCATGGTGATATACTTAGCTGAACAAAACCCTTGTCCAATAACTCCTGTAGCTGAGTCATCAATTCCTTTAATTTTGTAAGAGTTATTCAATAGAGTGCCTTAGACACAGGTGCCATCCCTCGTAACAAGTTGATAACGAACTCGGACGCACGTTCAGGCGGCAACCCGAGAAAGTCTTCTAGAAATACATCTAGGAATTTACACATCACATCAAAATCTTTCTTCTGTGGTGCCTCTTTAGTAATATCTACCACAGATACCATATATCCAACTCCTTTCCTTTCAAGGCATCTCTTCACCTTTAGTGCATAGAGGCTAACCTTTTGCTTCCTAGGCGGCATGCTTCCAATAAAATTAAATTATGTGTTGTCTTTGTCCTTAAATGACAACATTTTTTATGCACATAACCACTTGTAGAGTATTAAGGCAATCAGTCTGTCCCCAAAATGATGTCAAAGTCTGCCATCTCAAGTATAATTAGGTTGCATCCAATTCTCGTCCATCCATATGATTCAGACATTGCTCGTAACACTCATCTAATACAACATCTAGTAGTACTCCTAATTAACCCATTCATCATTCATTATACACATAAATTGGAAGAAAAATAAATATTCAATTAAAAATCAATAAATAAGAACAAGTCTCACAAGTTTACAATGATAGCTTCAGCTCCGTCTAACCAAAGATAAGAAAGTTAGCCATACATGACTTCTTCAAGAACACTAGAATAAAAGAAAGAAAGTTGTTCTTCAACCACTGCCTTCTTTCTCAATCGCTCTTGGATGATCTTTACATAGGCTTTACATTATTTAAATA
The DNA here is from genome assembly GCA_028583415.1 of Protea cynaroides. Lineage (NCBI taxonomy): Eukaryota > Viridiplantae > Streptophyta > Magnoliopsida > Proteales > Proteaceae > Protea > Protea cynaroides. The sequence continues at coordinate 51,360,010 of CM053265.1, forward strand.
GCCAAAATATAAGACTAAAATTGGTATGCCTAGATTTGACAACCTTATTACATGAAAATAAATGTTAAACAAAATCCTCATTCCTAGATTAGATGAAAATCATTCCATTATTAAAAAAATTTCACCCCAGAATCTACCAAATTTTGTAAGATTCTATAGTTGTGTATATTCTCCTCAAGATTTTCAACAATCAATCAAGGTTTTGCAATAGTGAACCTTCCATGTGTAGCAACCTTCGTTCTCTGGTTTATATTTAGATCAATTTTTCAGATCAGATTTTAAAACCACATTTGGAAGCCCAAATGAACTCTTTCCATGTCAGAATCCTACATGAAATTCAAAACGTTAATATTGAGAGTGCTAGAATTTTTTTATCTTTTATTAATTAATTAACAAGATTTTTAAAATATACCAAACTCATAAAATAAATTCTATTAAGCTCAATAAGGTATAAAACACCCTAAAAATCATAATGCAAAAAGAATAAAAAAATGTAAAATTATACACTTATCAAATTCCCCCACACTTAGCCTTTGCATGTCCTCAGGCAAAATAAAATAAAAAAATCCTAAACTATTCTACTTTCGTAGGAACCACGATTGCATTTAGCATGGATAACAAGCCATTGAACCCCTAGGTTACCCCTAGTGGATGAGTTGTGTCTCGTGAGGGTTTATAGTGAATCTACCCACAGAATTCAAAGAAAAATATTTTTAGATTTAACAAATTACAAGAATTAAATAAAACTCTAAGTACTCCATAGTTATAACTCATAAACAGAATTAAACTCAATAGACAACTTAAATCTTATCAAAGGTACAATAACTTCATTTTAGTCACCATCTTCAACAAATTCATATTAATATGCATCTATAGTGTGAAGTGATGTGACTCAATTAGTAAAGGGCTTTACAGTATACATCAAGAAAAATAACACCCTTTTTTTTTCATCGACTTGTGCAATGTCCATTTTCTTAGGCTTTTTAAGTTACCCATGTAGCAATTGTTGCGTCAGTGACTCCCAAACCAGTTGGCTTTATGGCACTAGGTGTAGAGACACCCCTAGGACTTAATTACTCAAGTAACAAAGGCCACAAAATTAGACTTAGTCAATTAAACTGCTTATAACCATCATCTCAATTTTTTTTGAGGCATTTTGGATATTGAAGCAGTTATTTACTCTATATCAAGTTTTTTTTTTCTTTTTTTGGAATTTCCATTTCTCAAATTCACCATTTATTCCACACAACTAAGAGTTGGTGCAAACGTAAAATACAAAGATACATAACAATAAAACTTTATCTCAGATGGCGATTCAAATTTTGGTTGCATATCTAATCTAAGGTTCAAGAATCCCAATAATTTAATCATATTTATAAAGTTCAACATGGCCACTTTAGAGAATTAATCCAAACTTGTAACTGAACAAATAATTTTTTTTTTGGAAAATATTTTAAGTCAATTTTTTTCAGTTAGTATATACAACCAATATTTTTTTTTTCAATTAGTATATACAACCAATATTTTTTTTTTCAATTAGTATATACAACCAATATATACTAACAACATGTAAAAATAAAAACAAAACACATCCTAGAATTCCCCCACACTTAAAACTTACATTGTCCCCAATGTAAGGCTAAATGCAAAGAAAAAGATAAAAACAAACATAATATCTATGAAAATAAAAATAAAAAGGGATAAGAAAGCAAATCTTCTTGGGTTGCCTCCCAAGCAGCGCTTTTGTTTAACGTCGTTCGCTCGACTCTGCAGCTTTCCTCAATCTGAATAAAGTGGATCTTCTAAGTCCATAGCTTTCTCAACCAACGAGTTAACTTGAAAACCTTCATGGTAAGGTTTAAATCTATATCCATTGACCTTGAAAATATTTTGAATGTCCAAACTTTGAATCTCAACTGCACCATGTAGAAAGACATTAATAACAATAAAAGGATCAATCCAGCGAGACTGCAACTTACCAGGAAATAACCGAAGCCTTGAATTATAAAGGAGCATTTTTTGTCCGACAACAAATTGCTTCTTAGAAATCATTTTATCCTGAAAGGCCTTCGTCTTTTCCTTATAAATCCGAGAGTTCTCATAAGCTCCATTGCGAATCTCCTCTAACTCCTGCAATTGCATCTTTCGTTGCTCCCCCGCCTTATCCGTCTCCATGTTACACTGCTTAAGTGCCCAGAATGCCTTGTGTTCCAATTCCACCGGTAGATGACATGCTTTTTCATAAACCAACCGATATGGAGACATCCCTATAGGTGTCCTATAAGCAGTCCTATAAGCCCATAGTGCATCGTCAAGTTTTATACTCCAGTCTTTCCTATTCAGATTAACTGTTTTTTTTTTAAATTGACTTTACCTCTCTATTAGATACCTCAGATTGCCCATTAGTTTGTGGATGGTAGGTGTCACACCCCAATTTTACACTATTCAAAATGGTGTGATGAACTGTCAACAAACCAACGGTTCAACCAAGATCTCGAGTAGGCTATATCCATTTTATCTAAACCTCATACATCCACATTCATAATCAGAGTAAATACACAATAGCGGAAGTCTTATAAAAAATGAACTGAGAAATCTAAATATGATAATCATATTAAAATATCCAATTATGCTGTTTCAACAGAGACATAAATAAAATACCAATTACATGTCTTTACTAAATCCAAATAATTAAAATAAAATCTAATCGAATACGCATGAGTTGCACTTGCAAGAGGAGTCATGCGTATCCACTTCGTCTTCAACTTTCATTGCCCCCATATGCCCGTACACTGGAGCGTTGACATAATCTTCGACGGTAGTACCTGCATCATCAACTAAAAATATTCGACGTCGAGAGGGTGAGCACACATCCTGGCTCAGTGAGCAAACAAAACAATGCAGCAATACATATGCATGCATTCAATTCATATCTGTGGTCTGGTTTAAAGTTTGCAATATGCAATAGAAAGGGTTGGAGGTCAAAGGTTAACGTTTATTGACCCCTCCTCTATACACAGGGTGTGGAAGCCCGCCCAAAGGTTAACGTTTATTGTCGTCCCCATCCACCCTACCATGAACATTGTACAACGAAGATTAACGTTTATTGCTGTACAGTGCCATACCAACACGTAAGCCCTTGCTGGCGAGGGCTTACAAACTAGGCTCGCAACTAATCAATCCTAATGCCAAACAGTGTATCCAAGGCCTCACCCCAGTATCACTCAGAACGCCCATAGAGATAGAGCTAAGGCCCCCCGGTAGAGTCAGAGACTACAAGGACCGAGACCACCTCCCCTGATACTCTACGACGTAATAGTTCTGCTAAAGTAATGGCGATACGACGATGCTAATGCACAAGACTTGAGTTAGAGATAGAGATAGAATGTTGAGGCCCAGCCTATGACACTCCCCCTGATACTCACTCGCATCAATCAAGGACACCAACCACACACATACATTCACATGCCTATTCCTATCATCATGGTCATTATCATGTTATAAAAAATAAAGTAAATATGCATGAACAATAAATAGAAATATTGGATGACATGCTGAATGCACATTACAAGCATGTTCGCATAGAATCAAGCAAAGCATTGGACTCAAGAAATAAAAACATTTGTTATTAACCAATTAGTTTAGGTCTTGTTTCCTTACCTTAGCTTGCTAGTAGATCATCTTTTAAGCTTTAAGAATCACCTTTATATTGATATTATATTGCTAGAAGACCTAACAAAGTTGATAAAATTTAGTTAGATTTTATTTCAATTTTTCCAACTTGCTGTTAACTGGGGGTAGCAGGACGGGTCGATGCTAGGGTAGCAGTATACTGTGACACCCTATAGTAGGGTCGATGCTAGGGTCGATGGGTCCATCAACCCTAGGTGCGACCCCCCATGGGTTTGGTCGATAAATCACCTTTTGCTCCATTCTCTCTTGTTTGAATCCTATGGCTTCCTTTCATAGTCCATTCCATACACTTCCTATGGTTTAGAACTACTCTTTACATATCATATGGTTTAGTTGATCTCCTCCATGGTTTCCATTGAAACTTAATCATGGATTGATGGTTTGGGATTTCTCCTACATCATACTTTTCTCATTAACTATTCTAAGTCTCACAAAATACATAGAATTAGTATTCTTATCTGAGAAGAGTACTCCTTCTCTGAAACTCTTCTCCTTTTGCCTTCTTCTCTACTTTCCTTCTCTTCTTCTTCTCTTCCTTCTCTTCTCTTTCTCTCAATTCAATTAGGGTTCTAAAATGAGTGAAAGAGGCTTAGGGACGTCCTTTATATAGAGTAGAAACTCCTAAAATAAGTCCCTTTGATATTAGGAAAGAGCCCAACCAAAATTAGGAAAGTTTCCAAATTTCTATTTCTGGCGGCAACTGGGGGTCGATGATCCCGTCGACCCCTGGTTTTAAAATGTCCGACCCTCGGTTAAAAACTGAGGGTCTGACTTTTTGTACTGGTGGGGTCCGACCCCACCTCACTGGGTGTGCGACCCTCGCCCCTTTTTGAGTGTTTTTGGGTCAGTTTAATACCTGGGATCACGATCTCCTTCACACACTTGGTCCATTTGGCTCGACCATGATGGGTAGACCTGGTTCAAGGTGGTAAGACCGGGTTAGATTGACACGGGTCTTACAACTCCCCCTACTTATAAAAATTTGGTCCTCGAAATTGTACGTACCTTCTGAATCAAATAAGTGAGGGTATTGCTTTCTCATAGCATTCTCTTCTTCCCATGTGACTTCTTCTATACCCCTGCTTCTCCAGGTGACCTTGACATAATAGATATCACGGTTGCGTAAACGTTGCACCTTTCGATTAGTGATCTCAATTGGTGCTACTTCAAAGGTCAAATCTTCAGTTAAATCTGGTAGATCCATTGTCAAAACATGCGTCGGATCCTTGACATACTTCTTCAATAAGGAATTATGAAATACATCATGTACACTTGACATAGATGGGGGTAGTGCTAACTGATAAGCCACTTTTCCACATTTGGCTAAGATCTCATATGGCCCGACATATCTTGGACTTAGTTTCCCCTTTTGTCCGAACCGTTTCAGACCTCGCATAGGCGATACCTTTAAGAATACTTTATCACCCACGACGAACTCAAGATCTCTGCGTCGAGTATCTGCATATTGCTTCTGACGGTTCTGGACTGTTCTCACTCTTTCTTTGATAATGTCGACCACTCGATAAGTCTCCTCAACAAATTCTGGTCCAACAAGACTACCTTCCCCAACTTCATTCCAAAATAAAAGAGTTCGACACTTTCTGCCATATAGTGCTTCATAGGGTGACATCTGTATAGTAGCCTGATAGCTATTGTTATAAGCGAACTCAATCAGTGATAACTTTTCATCCCATGATCCTTTGAAATAAATTACACATGCTCGAAGCATATCTTCTAGAATCTGAATTGTATGCTCCGACTGTCCATCTGTCTGTGGGTGGAATGTAGTACTAAACTTTAATGTTGTACCCATAGCCTTTTGCAATCCTTCCCAAAACTTTGAAGTAAATCGTGGATCACTATCGGACACAATACTTTTAGGTACACCGTGTAATCGCACAATGTTATCCACATACAGCTTAGCTAACCTCTCCAGTGTATACTGGGGTTGTATCGATATAAAGGGAGTTGTTTTAGTCAGGCGGTCTACAATCACCCAAACTACGTCAACTACTCGAGGAGTCAGTGGTAATCCTGTGAAGAAGTCCTTAGTGATGCAGTCCCATTTCCATGCTGGTTCCGGTAACGGCCGTAATAGTCCTGCCGGTCTTTGTTATTCAGCCTTTACTTTCTGACAATTTAGGCATTGAGACACGAACTTAGCTATGTCTGCTTTCATTCCTCTCCACCAATATAGTTTCTTTAGATCATGATACATTTTTGTACTTCCCGGATGTATCGAATAGATGGTGGTGTGGGCTTTTTTCATCAATCGGTGTCTAATGTCTAAGCTTTCTGTTTTGGGTACACATATTCTTCCTTTGTACTTCAGTACCTTTTCTTCGTCAAAGGTGAACTCAGGGTTAGTTCTACCTTTTTCGATGTCTTCTTGTACCGTCCTTAGGTAAGGGTCTGATTTGATAGCTGTCTTCACTTCATCAACTATATCCGGTATAATCTTCAATGCGGCGAACATATTTAAAAATTGATGAATAAACCCTTGGTTGGCTGATCCATCTAGTGCATCTATCACAAACTGCTCATTACCGTGCTTGAATACCTTTCTGGTAGTACACATTGCGGTAGTTGTGCTAACCTCTCCCTGAGATTTTATCATTGCCTTTCTACTCAACGCATCGGCTACTACATTAGCTTTCCCCGGATGATACTGGATATCACAATCAAGTCTTTCAATAGTTCTACCCATCTTCTTCGTCTCATATTCTGCTCCTTCTGATTAAATAGATAAGTAAGACTTTTATGGCCTGATTTAATCTGAAACTTCTCCCCGTACAGATAATGTCTCCATATTTTGACAACATGTACTACTGCCGCTAGTTCCAAATCATGTGTAGGATAGTTTTTCTCATGTGTCTTCAGTTGTCTTGAGGCATAAGCAATTACTTGTTCTCCTTGCATAAGTACACATCCTAATCCCAGTCCTGACGCATCGGTATACAAGATAAATGGTTGTCCTGGAATCGGTATGGTCAAAATTGAAGCTGATATCAATCTAGCCTTCAAGGTTTGAAAACTCTTCTCGCATTTATCCGTCCAAACATACTTCTCGCCCTTCTTAGTCAAACTGGTAAGAGGTACGGCAATTCAGGAATAGTCTTCCACAGATCGTCGATAATACCCAACTAGACCCAAGAAACTTCTAATTTTTGCAACGCTCTTCGGTGCTTCCCACTTTACAATAGCCTCGATCTTGCTGGGATCTACTTTAATTCCTTCAGCGGATACTATATGGCTTAGAAATGCGACTTCCTTTAGCCAAAACTCACACTTTGTAAATTTGGCGTAGAGTTTTTCCTTCCGTAGTCACTGCAGAGCGGCGTTTAGATTCTTTACATGCGTTTCCTCATCATTGGAGTAGACTAATATATCATCAATGAATACAATAATCGACGTATCCAACATGTCATGGAAAACCCGATTTATAAGTTCCATACAGTTTGCTGGTCCGTTTGTCAATCCAAAAGACATGATCAAAAATTCATAATGTCCATATCTGGTCCTGAATGTTGTCTTGGGGATATCACCATCCTTAATCTTCAACTGATGGTAGCCTGACCGAAGATCAATCTTTGAGAACACTTTGGCACCTTGCAACTGATCAAACAGGTCATCGATCTGAGGCAATGGATACCGATTCTTGATTGTCCGTTTATTCAGTTCTCGATAGTCTATACACAAGCGAACGCTACCGTCCTTCTTCTTCACGAATAATACTAGCGCTCCCCATGGTGATATACTGGGTCGAATATAACCCTTGTCCAGTAGTTCTTGTAGTTGTACTTTCAATTCCATTAGTTCAGTAGGAGTCATTCGATAAGGTGCTTTTGATACTGGTGTGGCTCCAGGTATAAGATCTATTACAAACTCTGTGGCTCGGTCAGGTGGTAATCCTGGTAATTCTCCAGGAAATATGTCTGGGAATTCACGCATGACATCAATATCTTCCATCCGTGGTGCTTCTTTGGTAAGGTCGACCACTGTTACTAAGTACCCGACTGCTCCTTTTTCAAGGCACTTCTTACCCTTTAGTGCTAAGAGTATGAGCTTGCGTTTATGGGGAAGTTTAGTTACCGCAAAACTGAATTCTGCTCCTTCTTTGTCTTTAAATGTTAGCTTCTTTTCAGTGCATAATAGGTTCGCAGAATGCCGAGCTAACCAGTCCATTCCCAAGATAACGTCAAAGTCTGCCATCTCAAGTTGGATCAAGGTTGCATCTAAGGTTTTCTCGTCAATGTGAACTGGACATAGCCCATAACCTTTTTCTAACTCCACTTTTAACCCCATCGGTGACCGTACAAGTAGTTTGTAGTCTAATGTTTTGATGGGTAAATTCAGCTTCTTTCCAAATGTCACAGATATAAAAGAATGAGTAGCTCCTGAGTCAAAGAGTACTCTGGCGGGTATGCCATTTATAGGTACGATACCTGTGATTTATTTTAACTTAGTCTACATGCTCACACAATGTAATACAACTTAAAAGGTTTCAGTCATACCTGTGACCACATCGGGTGATGCGACAGCAACCTCAGATGTAACAGCATAACTCGTCCTTAATGTAGCTGCTTCCTGGGCTTAGGACACTCCCTTGCCATATGCCCCGCTTGATTGCAGTTATAACATTTTGGACCTTCAGTATTTGGCTTTGGCTGATGTTGAGCTACTGGGGTAGTCTTGGGTGCAACGGTAAAACTTTGAGTACGGAAGGGTTTGTATGTCTTGTTATTACCTCCGTTGTATGAATTACCAGCTGGCCTTTTTATACCTCTGTTTTGGAGTAGATAGCTCTCTTTCTGGCTCGACTCTATAACTCGAGCAATTTGCACAGCTTCATTATAAATCTTCTTGTCTAGGCCCAGAACATGCTCCCTGATACTTCCTCTAAGTCTCGTACAAACCTATGGGTCTTAGTGTTTCCTCTTGCATGCTTAGTGGTGCGAAGAAAAAACAGCTCTTCGTAACGTTGCTGATAGGCATCCACTGTCATCTGTCCCTGATATAAACTCAGGAACTCCTTCTCCATAGAATCTTTGAAGCTTCGGGGAAAGTACTTCTCAAAGAAAGCTTCTTTATATATAGCCCAGGTCAATAGGGAGTGCTTGGTTATTAAATAGTCCTTTGTAGATTTTCACCAATGATGTGCATCACCTTTTAGCATGAAGGTGGCACATAATACCTTCTCCTCCTCTGTGATAGTCATCATGAGAAAATTTCTCTCTATTTCATCGATCCAGTGTGCCGGCCAGAGCGAATCAGATGGTTTTCCGTTGAACTCCTTAGGTTTCATCTTTAAGAATCTCTCGATGAGTCGAGAGTGATCCAGCTGATTAGGAGCATATGCCCCATATATAGGTGGTGGATACTGAAAATTTCCCTACACTACCTCAGGATGTGGTACTGGAATCTATGCAGCTGGTAATTGAGGTGTTGGGTGGTTACCCACCGGTGTTGCATTGGCTTGCCCAGCCAGCATAGGTGTAGTTTGTGCGGCCTGGAACATCATTCCCATCATTGCCTGCATATGGCTTACGCGTGTTGCATTTGTTGAAGTTGTTGTGCCAGATTAATCACCACAGTAGTCAGTTCCGGTGGTGGGGGTGGCAAGTTCGTAGGATTCTCCGGACCCTGGTTTACTGGTGGTGCAACCTGCGGATTACCCTGTGCATTTATATTTTCTTGACTGGCTTCCTCCATGGGTGGTAGTGGTGGAACTGCATTTCGGTTCTGCCTGGTTACTCTACGCCCAGCCATATTTTTCCTCTGATAATGGTGATGCCCGAAAATCATTAAAATACGTGAGGCAATCATTTATACTTCATGTAGATACACTAACCGATGTTATTTTTAAATTTTTCAGATCATTCTGTGAAAAATACTATCTTTTCTATACAGGGTCGATGGTGGGGGTCGATGGTATGTCCGACCCTAGGATAGACCCTGGGAATCACTGATTTTTACCGAGAGCCAGGGGTCGATGTGGGGGTCGATGGGTGTCCGACCCCAGGTGCGACCCCTAGTTCTCTGTCAGATTAACGAGAGCTGCGGGTCGATATGGGGGTCGATGGTCCTGGTCGAATTCTCCAACCCCCGGACCAAAAATCAGATTTTTAAGGTCTGATTCTGAGTTCATTTTCCATTCTTCCTCCTCCGTTTCGACTCGTCTCCTTCCTCTGAGTTGCTATAGTGCCAACTCTGCTACATTGGTCATTTGGGTTCCCCGTTTCGACGTCTACACCTTCCCTACAGGTATGTATCTTACCTTTACATGTTTTTAGGTTTTCTTTTCTAGGTTCACCCGTATATCTCGTTTTCTTCAAATTAAACTTTTTCCAACCATAAAAATTCGATTTTTATTGGGGGCTTTTGTTGTTGGTGAGTCAATGGACGAAAACCCTCAAAAATATTTGAGTTCCATCTGTTGGTTATCGAGAAACTCAAAATTTATCCTTTTTGCCCTAAATTGTCAAGATTTTTGAATTTCTCGAAATTTATTCAAATTGAATTCCGTTAGCTAGAATTTCCAACTATATGAGTATTGCAGGATAGTTTAGAACCTACGTAAGTCCTCCTGCCCACGTGTATGGGTGAAAAGTGAGGCTTTTGGCCAACTTACGTCGTTATAATGTCAAAATTTTGGATTTTTCTACCTTACTAATCCATTATCTGTTTTTCCTTGTGGTTTGCATATATTATGGCCCCTACCAAGGTTCCTAGTGTTCGCGACCGTCTTCTCTTCCATACTAATGAAGCTGAGGCACAATATGCCCGCTTTGCTCGTAAGAAGGTAGAGGGAGGCCGCAAGGTGGACTTGGCTAGCCTAGCCTTGTTCAATGTGGAGAGAGCTTTTGGTGACATGGGTTGGCTTCCTGTCATCACCTATGATGCCTGTACCTGCCCTGACTTGGTACGCTAGTTCTATTGAAACCTCCAGGTGGTGGGGGATTACAATGATGTTGAGAGGGGTAATGAGCTCCGGATCACTAGCTATGTCAAGGGAGTTGAGGTCTTCTTTGACTATCAGTAGCTAGCTGACCTACTAGGTATTTCCTACGATAGCTCCTTCATCTTCTGTGCCCCTGGAGAGCCCCAATTCTTCTCATTACAGATGAGGGCTGAGATAGACCATCAACTCATCAGACCTGATCGTTGGGAGATGAAAGCGAGTTATCTTCGTTCGGATCAGTGGGTGTACTGCAAGATCATTCAGCACAACCTGCTTTCGCAGAGTGGTCATTTTGAGAGGGTCTCCCAGCTGACTCAATTTTTGTTGTATTGCATCTGTACTAGGCAGCCGGTCTACCTACCTTACATCATCATGCGGACGATGATCAATGCTACGTTGCCCAGTCATACTGGCAACTTGCCCTATGGATGTATGATCACTACGCTACTTACCCGCCTGGGTGTGGATTTATTGGGTGAGAAAATTTAGGAGAAATCCTTCCCCTCCCCATTGGATTGGGATGCCATTTGTAAGATGGGCATGCGGGGATGCCCAGGTCAGTGATGAGGAGAGGAACGTGATGGTGCGCCCTCGCACTCCCGTGGAGATGGCTGACGTTGAGACAGCAGCAGCAGCCGCTGGAGTTCATAGGGAGCCTGCTGGTGATGATGACCGTCTGTACATGGATGTGGACTCCATACCACCTCCTTCACCTACACATGCTGCTGGAGCTAGTACTTCTTATGCGGCTGGTCTTTCTCATGCGGCTGGTCCTTCACACCCACCTTCTGATATGATGGGGATATTACATGAGATCAGAGAGGCTCAGCGCATATCTGATCTGAGGACTGGGGAGTTACTAGACGCTCAGCGTGTGAGAGTGGATGAGCTACTAGACGCCCATCACATATCGGACATGAGGATGGGAGAGCTCATAGATGCTCAGCGCCGGTCAGATATGCGGATGGAGGAGCTTTTGGGTGCTCAGCGAGTGACTGATCAGTGGGTAGCTGGTCTCATAGCTAGTCTTCAGACAAAACAGACTCAGGTAGCCTGGTTGACTAGAGTCTATGCTAAGGATTATGACAGAGACCGTGAGGCACTGCCTCCTCCTTCACCTCCAGCTTCATGATTGTATTTGTTTCCTTTCTTTGTACTACAGAGTAACTGTCCGGGTTGTAGACTGTACTCTGCTTTACCTATTTATATATGTTTGTTTCTCTCTCATTGTATTTAAAATTGTTCTCCCTTTAATAAATGCATTATTCTCTTTTCAAATTTGGTCTCAAACATCACTTGTGCTTATAGTATGTTAATATTACAGTTTTTACTTTTATCCTATCTCTGTTCACAATTCGTCGTGAAGGTATGCTAGTTTAGCGGACAAGGCCTGAGATGCTCTGATACCAAGTTTGTCACACCCCAATTTTGTACTATTCAGAATGGTGTGATGAACCGTCAACAAACCAACGGTTCAACTAGGATCTCGAGTAGGCTATATCCATTTTATCTAAACCTCATACATCCACATTCATAATCAGAGTAAATACACAATAGCGAAAGTCTTATAATAAAATGAACTGAGAAATCTAAATATCATAATCATATTAAAATATCCAATTATGCTGTTTCAACAAAGACATAAATAAAATACCAATTACATGTCTTTACTAAATCTAAATAATTAAAATAAAATCTAATCGAATACGCATGAGTTGCACTCGCAAGAGGAGTCATGTGTATCCACTTCGTCTTCAACTTCAATTGCCGCCATGTGCCCATACACTGGAGCGTTAACATAATCTTCGACGGTAGTACCTACATCATCAACTAAAAATATTCGACGTCAAGAGGGTGAGCACACATCATGGCTCAGTAAGCAAACAAAACAATGCGACAATACATATGCATGCATTCAATTCATATCTGTGGTCTGGTTTAAATGGTTTAAAGTTTGTAATATGCAATAGAAAGGGTTGGAGGTCAAAGGTTAACGTTTATTGACCCCTCCTCTATATACAGGATGTGGAAGCCCGTCCAAAGGTTAACGTTTATTGTCGTCTCCATCCACCCTACCATGAACATTGTACAACAAAGGTTAACGTTTATTGTTGTACAGTACCATACCAACACGAAAGCCCCTACTGGCGAGGGCTTGCAAACTGGGCTCGCAACTAACCAATCCTAATGCTAAATAGTGTATCCAAGGCCTCACCCCAGCATCCCTCAGAACTCCCATAGAGATAGAGCTAAGGCCCCCCGGTAGAGTCAGAGACTACAAGGACCGAGACCACCTCCCCTAATACTCTACGGCGTAATAGTTCTGCTAAAGTAATGGCGATACGACGATGCTAATGCACAAGACTTGAGTTAGAGATAGAGCTAGAATGCTGAGGCCCGGCCTATGACACTCCCTCTGATACTCGCTCGCATCAAGTACACCAACCACACACATACATTCACATGCCTATTCCTATCATCATGGTCATTATCATGTTATAAACAATAAAGTAAATATGCATGAACAATAAATAGAAATATTGGATGACATGCTGAATGCATATTACAAGCATGTTCGCATAGAATCAAGCATAGCATTGGACTCAAGAAATAAAAATAGTTTGTTATTAACCAATTAGTTTAGGTCTTCTTTCCTCACCTTAGCTTGCTAGTAGATCCTCTTTCAAGCTTTAAGAATCACCTTTATATTGATATTATATTGCTAGAAGACCTAACAAAGTCGATAGAATTTAGTTAGATTTTATTCCAATTTTTTCAACTTGCTGTTAACTGGGGGTAGCAGGACGGGTCGATGCTTGGGTAGTAGTATACTACGACCCCCTATACTAGGGTCGATGCTAGGGTCAATGGGTCCATCAACCCTAGGTGCGACCCCCCGTGGGTTTGGTCGATAAATCACCTTTTGGTCCATTCTCTCTTGTTTGAATCCTATGGCTTCCTTCCATAGTCCATTCCATATACTTCCTATGGCTTAGAACTACTCTTTACATATCATATGGTTTAGTGGATCTCCTCCATGGTTTCCATTGAAACTTAATCATGGATTGATGGTTTGGGGTTTCTCCTACATCATACTTTTCTCATTAACTATTCTAAGTCTCACAAAATATATAGAATTAGTATTCTTACCTAAGAAGAGTACTCCTTCTCTAAAACTCTTCTCCTTTTGCCTTCTTCTCTACTTTCCTTCTCTTATTCTTCTCTTCCTTCTCTTCTCTTTCTCTCAATTCAATTAAGGTTCTAAAAGGAGTGAAAGAGGCTTAGGGACGTCCTTTATATAGAGTAGAAACTCCTAAAATAAGCCCCTTTGATATTAGGAAAGAGCCCAACCAAAATTAGGAAAGTTTCAAAATTTCTGTTTCTGGCTGCAACTGGGGGTCGATGAGGGGGTCGATGATCCCATTGACCCCTAGTTTTAAAATGTCCGACCCCGGTTAAAAACTGAGGGTCTGACTTTTTGTACTGGGGGGTCCGACCCCACCTCACTGGGTGTGCGACCCTCGCCCCTTTTTGAGTGTTTTTGGGTCAGTTTAATACATGGGATCACGATCTCCTTCACGCACTTGGTCCATTTGGCTCGACCATGATGGGTAGACCTGGTTCAAGGTGGAAAGATCGGGTTAGATTGACACGGGTCTTATAGTAGGCAGTTGAAATCTTATGGGTTACAACATACCTCTTAAGTAGTGCTGCTACAGTGCGGTTACAAAAGTGAGTCCCTCTATCACCGATCATTGCCTGTGGGATCCCAAACCTAACAAAAATGTGAGACTTGACAAAATCTGCAACCACTTTAGAATCATCAGTTCGGGTGGCTTTTGCTTTCACCCACTTTGACACATAAAATTAGGAAAATGACCCATAAAGTCAATGCCCCAAACATCATAAATTTCATAAATAAGTATGGGGATTTGTGGCATTTGATCCCTACTGGCCAAATTACCTGAGTATTGGCAACGATTGCATGACTTACAAAATATATATGCATCATGAAATAAAGATGGCCAAAAGAAACCACATTCAAGCACTTTTCTTGCTGTTCTTTTAGGACCGAAATGTCCACCACATGCATATGAATGACAAAAGATAAGAATGGATTCAAATTCAGTTTCGGGTACGCACCTTCTTACCATTTGGTCTGAACATTGCTTGCAAAGATAAGGGTCATCCCAAATGTAGCACCGAGCATCACTCTTGATTTTCTCTCTTCGCACTCTAGGTAGCCCTGGTGGTAAGGTTTTGGTAGCCAAATAATTGACTAAATCTGCATACCAGGGCACTACATTTGTTACCTTATGTAGTTGTTCATCTGGGAAGAAATCTTGTAATGGTATCACATCACCTCCTTAACCACCCGACTGACATGGTCTGCAACTAAATTTTCAGCTCCCTTCTTGTCCTTAATCTCCAAATCAAATTCCTGAAGAAGTAGGATCCATCTGATCAATCTTGGCTTAGATTCCTTTTTTGCTAGCAAATGCCTAAGAGCTTTTCATCTCCTTTCAATTTCCTCTAGGATGTGCACAATTCTTTGAGAAATTTAGCATACCGTAGCACTTGTTTAATTGTTTCAATAAGAGGTATATTTATCTCTACCTTTCGAAAAATCTCCAACATCTCCTTTTCTTTTTCTTCCTTTCTAGATTAAGCAAACCTGCTAGGAAAAGGAGGTTGAACTTGAAGGTGCTTGTTGTCTGGATTGAAAATATTGTTGGCCTTGTTGATACCCATACTGACGATTGGGGCCTTCTTGGTTACCATAGCTGAGATTTGGGTGATTCCTCCATCCCGGATTGTAACTATTTGAGTATGGATCGTACTTATGTTGAGGCTGTCCTGGAAATCCACCCACAACATTTGCTTACTCTATAGATTCCTCTTGAAGCGTGGGACACATATCAGTTGGGTATCCCGTGATGTAGCAAATTCCATAAGTTTGAATCTGTTGTACCTTATCCACATCCAATTGGCGAACAAGTGAAGACAATTCTACAATTTTTAATTCAAGAGAAGAAGTGCTTACCTTATTAACCTTGTTCGATGGTGGGTCATTTCTTACACTAAATTGTTGAGAGTTAGCAGCCATATATGCAATCAAATTATGGGCTGCCCGTGGAGTTTTATCCCTTAATGCTCCTCAACTCGCCGCGTCAATCATACCCCTATCAGTATGAGAAAGCCCTTCATAGAAGTAATGAATGAGTAATTTCAATCCAATTTGGTGATGAGGGCAGCTGGCGCAGAGCTTCTTGAATCGCTCCCAGTATTCATAAAGTGTTTCTCCATTATATTGCCTAATACCGCAGATTTCCTTTTGAATATTGGCTGCCTTTGAAGCTAAAAAATACTTCTCCAAGAAAAGCCGCCTCATCTCATTCCATGTGGCAATGGATCCTGATGGCAAGTAATAAAGCCAATCTTTTGCATTGTTCGCTAATGAGAATGCAAAAGCCCTCAGCTTGATTTGCTTCTCAGAAATTTCGATTGGTTTCATGCTCGAACATACCACATGGAATTCTTTTAGATGCTTGTGTGGGTCATCACCTACAAGCCCATAAAAAGTAGGAAGGAGATGGATTAGACCAGATTTAAGTTCAAAGGCAACATCGATATTAGGATATTCGATGTAGAGTGGTTGTTGGTTCAGATTAGGAGCCGCTAACTCCTTAAGAGTGCAGTTGTTGTTGTCTGCCATTTCTTTAAAGTCCGAATTACTAGTGCTGCCAGAAGCTAAATCAATGGCTACGTTGTTGCCTGGTGAAGAATTTTTTGCTGTCTTTCTTTCTCTCCTTAGCTTGTACAGAGTTCTTTCTATTTCTGGATCAAATTGTAATTCTCCCGAATGAGAAGATTGGGTCATTCACTTAAGAGAACAAGCAGATAGACAAATAATAAAAAAATTAAATAACCAAACAAATCAACTTAATCAAAACAATTCCCAACAATGGCACCAAAATTTGATGCGTGTCGAGCACTCAAATTAAATTACCTTACTTTGAAACGTAGATAGTAGCAAGTAAGGGTCAAACCCGCAAGGATTGATGATCAAGATTAAAATGTTTAATTAACCTAAAGAGAGAAAAACAAATGAAAATGAAATAAGACTCAGAAAATGACCAATTGTTGTACTAAATCAGATTCTGATTGATCTTATTAGCACAACTTCATTGGCTATCCTACGTATGGAGGGGGTATGTTTGCAATAGAAAAGAACAATAATTAATTATCTAAAATTCAAGAATAAAAAGCAAGGTAATACAAATATCAAAGATTAAACCAATAAGAGAAAACTTCGATCAAAAGGATACTTACACCATCTTCATAAACTTGTTCATCGACATAATGGATAATCAATTCCAATTGAATAATCAATCAAGAAAATTAGGACTAGGCCTAAAATCCTTAGTCTTTCCTTAAGATTGGTCTATTAAAAGATAGCTTATTAATAATACCCTTACTCTTAAATCAATCTCAAGACTAGGCTCTCGATTTGATTCAGGAGTAACATTAACAATTAGAAAGACGATTGATTTAAACGTTAAGCACACAACAATGTGGTTTAATTACTTTAATCCAATTTCTCCTATGAATATAACATTAACTTGTCCATTAACATCAATCCCATTTCCACCAACATAGAATAATCAATTGATAGCAATCCAATTCTAATCTAACAATCGATTAGATAAATAAATCAATTAGTAGTACTCCTAATCAACCCATTCATCATTCATTCTACACATAAATTGGAAGAAAAACAAATATTCAATTAAAAATCAATAAATAAGAACAAGTCTCACAAGTTTACAATGATGGATTCAGCTCCGTCTAACCAAAGATAAGAAAGTTAGCCACACATGACTTCTTCAAGCATACAAGAATAAAAGAAAGAGAGTTGTTCTTCAGCCACTGCCTTCTTTCTCAATCACTCTTGGATGATCTTTACATAGGCTTTACATTGTTTAAATAGCCAAAATACAAGACTAAAATTGGTATGCCTAGATTTGACAACCTTATTACATGGCAATAAAAATTAAACAAAATCCCTATTCCTACATTAAATGAAAATCATTCCATTATTAAACAATTGTCACCTCAAAATCTACCAAATTTTGTAAGATTCTATAGTTATGTATATTCTCCTCAAGATTTCCAATAATCAATCAAGGTCTTCCAATAGTGAACCTTCCGTGTGTAGCAACCTTCCTTCTCTAGTTCAGATTTGGATCAATTTTCCAGATCAAATTTTATAACCACATTTGGAAGCCCAAATGAACTCTTTCTATGTCAGAATCCTACATGAAATTCAAAAAGTTAATATTGAGATTGTTAAAAAAAAATTTCATCTTTTATTAATTAATTAACAAGATTTCTAAAATATACCAAACTCATAAAATAAATTCTATTAAGCTCAACAAGGTATAAAACACCCTAAAAATCATAATGCAAAAGGAATAAAAAATGTAAAATTATACACTTATCAATATCTTTGGTCTAGTTTTTAAGTTTGTAATATACTATAGAATGGATTGGTGGCCACCGCACCTCTATACACGAGTGTGTGAATCCGCCCAATGGATCAAACATCACTGTCATCCCACATGCACCCACCATTGAATAGAGATAGAGCTAAAGTGTCCAGATCAAACATCGCCAACACTTCCCCTGATGCCCTATCCATACCAACACGTAAGCCCCTGTTGGAGAGGGCTTGCAAACTGGGCTCACAACTAACCAATCCTAAATGTCATCTAGTGTATCCAAGGTCTCACCCCAGCATCCCTCAATACGTCCATAGAGATAAAGCTAAGGCCCCCCAACAAAGTCAAAGACCACACGGTCCGAGACCACCTCCCTTAATGCCCTACTAAGTAATAGTTCTACTAAGGTAATGGTGATACGACGATGTTACTGGACAAGACTTGAGTAGAGATAGAGCTAGAGTCTGGTAACCACGTTAGAGACCACCATGCCACCTCCTACCCCTGATACCCCACTCACATCAAGCACACTAACCACACACACACCGTCACATGCCTATTCCTAGCATCATCATCATCATCATGTTATAATATATAGAAACAGATATGCATGAGCAGTAATAACAAAAATATTGGATGACATGTAAGATGCACATTACAAGCATACAAGCATAGACGCATTCGTTGCATTGGATAAAATAAAATAAAATAGTTTGTTATTATCCAATTAGTTTAGGGCTTGTTCCCTCACCTTTGATCGATGTTTATTCCTCTCCCAAGCATAAAGTCACTTTGAATCTATTGTGAACCTAAACAATTAATGTATTTAAGTTAGGGTTCAAGTTTATCAAGTTATAGTAGTCAAAAAACTTGTTTAGTCACAAAATATATTTGTTGTAATCCTATGGTCGATCCTATGGTCGCAATATATGCCATCGTAGGACATACGGTTGATACCCTATGGTTGCATTACATGTGATCGTACCTGCAATCGTATGGTTCCTGAATTCTTCCCGAATAGTTGTGGTCGACTCTCTTCTCATCCTATGGTCGACCATAGCTGCGACCTTATGAAGTTTGGTTGATTTTTGTACTTCTCATACGAGTTCCTCTTCATGGATCATCAATGGAATTCACCCTAAGATCATTTTATGGCCTTTGATCACAGTTTATCCTTATCCATTATTCCTACCCTACTCTCTGTGGTTTCCCATAGATAACCTATAACCGAATCATTATATTAAGTTTCATATATTAATTTGAAATGAACCTATTCTATCTGATCTACCTACAGAGTCAAGTCCATACCATAAGCTTGCTGGAGAGAGATAGAACTCTTCTCTGCAAAACCTACCTCCCAGCCTTCTTTTCTAAATCTCATTCTCCTTCTCTTCCTCTCTCTCTTTCTCTCTTAGGTTTAGAGTTTTCAATTTGAATTCTAAAAGAATGAGAGAGGCTAAGGGACGTTCTTTATATAGAGGAAAACCTCCATAGAGAGTCCTCTTTCAATTAGGAAAGAGTCCTCCTTAAATTAGGAAAGTTTCCTAAACACGGAATTGGTTATGGGATCGTATGGTTGATCATACGATCGCATAAACTATCGACATACAACCAAAACATGCGACCATAGGTTATACGGTCTCAATACGGTCGACCATAGGTACGATCGTAGCCCTCAAAACTGCCACCATACGTCCAAAATTTACTGAATTATAATTTTTGACTATTGCTTCCACACAAACTTAAACAGTCAACCACAACAACTAAATTTGACTTGTGGCTTACCTCATCTTGTGGTTTCTTCATATAATTGGTTTACTTGAGTCAATTACAATAGGATGACCGATCATGAGACCAGAACATAAGGTTGGACCAAGTTCGTTGCGTGCGGGTCTTTCAAGTACATCATGTTTTGCATTAGAATCTATAGGAGTTTAGGGTTTTACCGACGGTGGCTTGATCACGGCTAATTGACGGTGTATGTCGTCGGTAATTCCCCCACCATAAGTGCTACGGAGTTTTCCTTTCTCTTTACTTGTCACACCCCAATTCTGATCTAATTGAAATGGTGTGATGAACATTCAACGAACCAACAATTCAACCAGGATCTCGCATAGGTCGTACCCACCATATCAAATCACACACACATTCCACAGTAATAATAAGAGGTAATAAATAAATAAGCGAAAGTCTTATAGATAATGAACTGAGTGTCTAACAACGATAATAAATAATTAATTTGATTATCTCTAAAACTCAAGACATAAAAATAATTAATCCATTACATGTTCCAGTAGTCAAACATAGCTAAACTAATCATAAACACAGTGGTTGCACTTGCATGAAGAATCATGCGTCTCTTCCTTTAATTCCCTGTCCATCGCTGCTACATGTCCATACATTGGCGCATTCATATAATCTTCAACAGTAGTTCCTACATCATCAACTAAAAATATTCGAAGTCGAAAGGGTAGGCACACATCACGACTCAGTAAGCAAACAAAACAATGCAACAAACATATGCATGCATTCAATTCAAAGCTTTGGTCTGGTTTTTAAGTTTACAATGTGCTATAGAAAGGTTTGGTGGCCCCTGCATCTCTATACACTAGTGTGTGAATCCGTCCAATGGATCAAACACCATTGTCGTCCCACTTACAGGAATAGAGATAGAGCTAAAGTGCCTGGATCACACACCGCGAACACTTCCCCTGATGCCCTACGCATACCAACATGTAAGCCCCTGCTGGCATGGCTTGTAAACTGGGCTCGCAACTAACCATCCTAATGCCAAACAGTGTATCCAAGGACTCACCCCAGCATCCCTCAAAACATCCATATAGATCGAGCTAAGTCCCCCCGGCAGAGTCAGAGACTACAAGGTCCGAAACCACCTCCCCTGATGTCTTACGATGTAACAGTTCTACTAAGGTAATGGTGATATGACGATGTTAATGGGTAAGACTTGAGTAGAGATAGAGCAAGAGTCTGGTTACGAGGTCAGAGACCACCATGCCACGTCCTCCCCCTGATGCTCCACTCACATCCAACACACCAACCATACACATACAATTACATGCATATTCCTAGCATCATCATCATCATCATTAGGTTATAAATAAACATAATTAAATATGCATGAGTAGTAATAGCAAGAATATTGGATGACATGTAAGATACATATTACGAGCATACACGCATAGAATCAATCATGGCAATGGACTCAATAAAAATAAAGCAGTTTGTTATTATCCAATTAGTTTAGGTCTTGTTCCCTCACCTGTTAGCAATACTTGATCTCCTTCCAAGCCATGAAATTCTCTTTCAATCAATTTAACAACATATAAATTTTATAGATTTAAGTTAGGGTTCATATGTGACATGTTACAGTAGTCAAAAATCAAAACAAAGCACTGATAGGTGTCTAATTGGTCCTATGGTTTCATATTGTGTCAAGTTTACTGCCTATGATCGATACCCTATGACCGTAGCTACAACCATATGATTCCTGAATCTTCTCGAATGCCTATGGTCGATCCTCTGATCAGGCTGGTTATGGCATGGTCAACCGTAGCTGCGACCTTGAGATTTTTGGTCACAGACTACATGTAATTCGAGTTCTTCGTGGGTCAAATCCTCTGCTCTTCAATTGGGTTTATCCTAAGGTTATCCTATGAAGAAAATTAGTAGTTTCTTATCAACCCTAATCATCAAACTCATCCCTCATGGTTATCCTTGGGATTTTCTCAAGGAATCACATAGATCATAATAGGTTGATATCTTCTATCCTCCATAGAAGTCTTATTCCATAGAGTTTACCTCTCCAGAGATTCGATTCATACCTTTTCCTGTGATAGAAAGCTAATCTCTTCTCAGCAAATTCCTCTCCTTAACCTTTTCTTCTTCTCTTTCTCTTCCTTCTCTTTCCTTCTCTCTTTCTAAGGTTTACTAATGTTCTAAAAGAGTAAAAAAAGCTAAGGGACGTCCTTTATATAGAGGAAAACTCTCCATATAGAGTCTTCTTTCAATTCGGAAGGAAATCCCTTAGTTTAAAAAAGTTTCCAAAACTCGAAGTCTGATCTCACGATCGATGGCTAAGGTCACGAAATCATCAACCGTGGGGTCAAAATCATCAACCATAGGGTCCTAGATCAGAGATCTTCATTCTAACCATATGGTCGACCATACCTATCCAGGTATCTGACCATATGCATACAGTTTTGGGTGTTGAGTTGATTTTTATACCTGGTTTGTGATCTATCTTCACACGCTCGGTCCACTTGGTCCACGAATGATGGGAGGACCTGGCACGACACAGTTAAACTAGTTTAGTAGAGTGCGGGTCTTACAACTTCTCCCTTGTTATATAAATTTCATCCTCAAAATTTGCACATACCTTTTATGTGGAATAGGTGAAGATATTGCTTCTACATAGCATTTTCTTCATCCCATGTGATTTCTTCTACATCTTGGCTTCTCCAAGTAACCTTTACATAGTAGATGTTGCGGTTGCATAAATGTTGCACCTTCCGGCTAGTAATTTTAAAAGGTACCACTTCAAATGTCAAATCTTCAGTCAAATCCGGTGGATCCACTGTTAACACGTGTGTTGGATCTCAGACGTACTTCTTCAATTGTGAGACATGGAATACATCATTTACACTAGACAATGATAGTGGTAGTGCTAACTGATATGCTACCTTTCCATATCTAGCTAGAACTTCATAAGGTCCAATATATCTGGGACACAGTTTTCCCTTCTATCTTAACTATTTAAAACCACGCATAGGAGATATTTTTAGAAATACCTTATCACCTATGGTGAATTTGACATCTCTACGTCGATTGTTCGCATATTGCTTCTGATGGTTCTGAGCTGTTTAGACCCTTTCCTTGATATTGTCGACCACTCAACAAGTCTCCTCAAAAAACTCTTATCCAACAATACTCCGTTCTCCAACTTTGTTCCAAAATAAAGGAGTTTGACACTTCCTACCATACAGTGCTTTATAGGGTGACATATGTATAGTCACTTGATAGCTGTTGTTATAAGCGAACTCAATCAATGGTAGTTTCTCATCCCATGATCCTTTAAAATCAATTACGCAAGCTTGGAGCATATCTTCTAAAATCTAAATGGTATGTTCTGACTGTCCATCGATCTGAGGATGGAATGCAGTACTAAACTTCAATGTTGTACCCATAGTCTTCTGTAATCCTTTCCAAAACTTTGAAGTAAAGCGTGGGTCTCTGTCGGACACTATGATTTTAGGTACACCATGTAATCTGACAATATTATCCACATATAGCTTAGTTAACCTCTCTAGGGTATACTGAGGTCGTATAGCTATGAAACGAGCTGTCTTAGTCAAACGATCTACAATCATCAAAACCGCGTCAACTACTCGGGGAGTCAATGGTAACCCGGTTACGAAGTCCATAGTGATGCAGTCCCATTTCCATGCTGATTCTAGAAGTGGCTGGAATAATCTTGCAGGTCTTTGCCTTTCAGCCTTTACCTGCTAACAATTCAAGCATTGAGACACAAATTTAGCTACATCTACTTTCATTCCTTTCCACCAATATAGTTTCTTCAGATCATGATACATCTTTGTACTTCCAGGATGTACCGAATAAGCGGTGGTGTGGGCTTCCTTCATTAGTCTATGTCTAATAACTAAGTCTTCATTTTTCATGAACACATACTCTCCCTTTGTATCTTATTACTTTCTTAGAATCCAAGGTGAAGTCAGGGTTAGTCCTACCTTTTTCAAGGTCTTCTTGCACCATTCTCAGATAAGGGTCTGATTTAATAGCTGTCTTCACCTCATCTATCAGATCAGGTACAATCTTTAATGTAGTAAACATCTTTGAGAATACATGAATAAATCCTTGGTCAGTTGATTCATTTGGAATATCAATCATTAACTGCTCGTTATCGTAATTAAATACTCTTCCTGTGACACACACTACAACATTTGTACTAACTTCTTCTTGGGATTTTATCATAGCTTTCTTGTTTAGTACGTCAGCAACTATATTAGCTTTTCCTGGATGATACTGGATATCGCAATCATAATCCTTCAGTAATTCCAGCCATCTTCTCTATCTCATGTTCAACTCCTTCTGATTAAAAAGGTGTGTGAGACTCTTATGATCTAATTTAATCTGAAATTTCTCTCCATACAAATAACGTCTCCATATCATGACAACATATACCACCGCTGCTAATTCCAAGTCATGAGTGGGATAGTTCTTCTCATGTGTCTTCAGTTGTCTTGAGGCATACACAATTACTTGTTCTCCTTGCATAAGCACACATCCCAATCCTAATCCAGACGCATCGGTATACAAGGTAAATGGTTGTCCTGGGATCAGAATAGTTAAAATGGGAGCTGATATCAATCTAGCCTTTAATGTTTGGAAACACTCTTCACATTTATCGGTCCAAATAAATTTTTCTCCTTTCTTAGTCAGACTGGTGAGAGGTATGACAATTCTAGAGTAATCTTCCACGAATCATCAATAGTAACTAGCTAAACCTAAGAAACTTCTAATTTCTGTAGCATTCTTAGGTGCTTCCCATTTCACAATGGCTTCAATCTTGCTAGGATCCACTTTAATTCCTTCAACGGATACTACATGGCCTAAGAAAGCAACTTCATTCAGCCAAAACTCACACTTAGTAAATTTTACGTAAAGCTTCTCTTTTCTTAGTCACTGCAAAGCGGCTCTTAGATTTGTGACATGAGTTTCTTTGTCCTGGGAGTATACTAGTATGCCGTCAATGAGTACGATGACAGAAGTATCCAACATATCATGGAATACCCGATTCATGAGTTCCATAAAAGCTGCGGGTGCTTTTGTCAATCCAAAAGACGTGACTAAAAATTCATAATGTCCATATCTGGTTCTGAATGTTGTCTTCTATTATATCACCTTCCTTAATCTTCAACTGATGGTATCCTGACTGAAGATCAATTTTGGAGAACACTTTGGTACCTTGCAACTGATCGAACAAGTCATCGATCCGAGGCAATGGGTACCGATTCTTGATTATAAACATATTCAATTCCTGATAATCTATACATAGTCGAACACTACCATCCTTCTTTTTCACGAACAATACTAGTGCTCCCCATGGTGATATACTAGGTCTAACATAAATAACCCTTGTCCAGTAATTCCTGTAATTATTCCTTCAATTCCTTCAGTTCAGTAGCAGCCATTCAATAGGGTGCTTTAGATACTAGTGCGGCTCCGGGTATAAGATCTATGATGAACTCTGTCGCTCGGTCAGGTGGTAGTCCTGATAATTCCTTAGGAAATACATCCAGAAATTCACGCACAACTTCAATATCCTCCATTTGTGGTGCTTCCTTGGTGAGGTCGACCACGGACACTAAGTACCCAATTCTTCCTTTCTCGAGGCATTTTCTAACCTTCAATGCAGAGAGGATGAGCTTTCGTTTATGGGGAAGTTTGGTTCCCGCAAAACTAAACTCTGTTCCTTCCTTATCTTTAAAAGTCAGTTTCTTTTCTGCATATAATAGGTTTGCGGAGTGTCAAGCTAACCAATCCATTCCCAAGAAAATGTCAAAGTCTGCCATCTCGAGTTGAATTAAGGTTGTATCCAAAATCTTCTCGTCGATAAGAACTGGACATGGTCCATAACCTTTGTCTAGTTTCACTTTTAATCCCATAGGTGATCGTACAAGCAGTTTGCCGTCTAAAGGTCTAAGGGATAGATTTAACTTCTTTCCAAATGACACAGATATAAAAGAATGAGTAGCCCCATAGTCAAAGAGTACTCTGGCGAGTATGCCATTAATAGGTACAATACTTATTATTTTATTCTTATATTAATCTATATGCTCATACAAGGTAGAACAAAACAAAAGGTTCAGGTCATACCTGTGACCACATCAGGCGATGCGACAACATCCTTAGAAGTAATTGCATAAATTTTCCCTTGTTATAGCTGCTTCCTCGGCTTAGGACACTCTCTTGAATAATGTCCTACTTGATCGCAATTGTAGCATTTGACTCCAGCATTACTTTCCTTCTGTTGAGGTTGAGCTGTCAGAGTAGTCTTAGTTGCATCATTGAAGCCTTGAGTATGGAAGGGTTTAAATGTCTTTGAGTTTCCTCTATTGTATGAGTTTCCATTGGGCCCCTTTATACCTCTGTTCTGAGCAAAATAACTTTCCCTCTGGCTCGATTCCAATACTCGAGCAATCTGTACAACTTCATTATAAATCTTCTTTTCTAGTCCCAATACATACTCATGGATACTTCCCCTAAGTCCCATGACGAACCTTTGGTTTTTGCTATTTTTCGGCTACATGCTAGAGGGAGCAAAGAAGAACAGTTCTTCATAACACTGTTGATATGCGTCTACAGTCATTTGTCCTTGGTATAGACTCAAGAACTCCTTTTCCATTTGATCTCTGAAACTCCTGGGAAAATACTTCTCGAAGAAAGCTTTTTTATAAATAACCCATCTCAGTTGGGCGTGCTTTGTTAACAGATAACTTTTAGTTGATTTCCACCAGTGGTGTGCGTCACCTTTCAACATAAATGTGGCACATAATACCTTCTCTTCTTCATTTATAGTCATCATCATAAAGTTCATCTCATCGATCCAGTGAGCTGGCCACAACGGATCTAACGGCTTTCCTGTGAATTCCTTCGGCTTTAACTTCAGGAAATGCTCGATCAATCGAGAGTGATCAAGTTGATACTATGCATATGCCCCATACATAGGCGGTTGGTACTGATAATTACCTTAGTTATACCCACCTTGCAGTGCTTCAGGGTTTTTCACTTGGCCTTGTACTGCTAGTGTTTGCAGTGCTTGGGGTATAGTGTTGCTACCACCAAGTGTCGTACTAACTTGTCTTGAAGGTAGAGATGTTGCGTTTGTAATTGGGAAACCAATTCCCATAGCAGCTTGCATGTTGGCTTGCATTTGCTGTATATGCTACATTTGTTGTGCCAAATTCATCACCACAGCAGCCAAATCCATAGGTGGTGCAGGTAAGTTGGTTGGGTTGGCTTGGGTGTGAACATTCTGAGGTGTAGCATTCTGAGCTCCAATATTTCCTTCCTGCCCTTGCTGACCTTCATTGTCATTGGTCTCCATAGGTGGTGGAGATAGGTTTACATATGGTCTCCTTCTACTTACTCTATGTTCAATCATTTAAACTCTTGGTTGATGTGTTATTGGCAAAACTACACATATAAGACAAAATAGAGTGGTGGTATTGGGTTACTCTCACAATGGAATGCAAGAGAAGAACAAGGTTAATAGGCGAAAATTCGAACAGAATCAAAATAGACAATAGTCAGTCATACAGTCGATGGCCTACGGTCGCATGTTGTGGGACCATAGGTGTGACCTTCAAAATCCTGACAACTTACCAAGACCCTATGGTCGATCACATGGTCGATCATCGATCGATGGTTTTGGTCGAATTATGCGACTATATGGTTCAAAATCAGTTTTAAAACCTATTTTTGAGATTTCCCTCTCATTTCTTTTCCTCCTTCCTACGGTCTCAACTCAACTCGCCACCAATGAGTTGCTACAGTATCAACCATATGAACTTGGTGATTTTTCCATCGATTTACGACCTACATTCTGTTCCTCCAGGTATGTTCCTACTCTTTCTCCTTTTAAGCTTTCATACCTAGGTTTTTGAAATTTGTAGGGTTTTCTTCTAATTAATATTTTTCAAACCGTAAAAATTTAATTTTTATTGGGGGTTATTGCTATTGGCCACCCAATGGATTAAAGCCCTCAAGAAAATTTGAGTTTCATCGGTTAGTTTGGTAAAATTTTTGAAATTCCCAATTTTTTATCTAGATTTTGGGGTTTTTCCCAATTGTCAAAATTTCTTCAAATTCGACCTATCTAGTTGAATTTTCCATTGTATAAACCTTGCAGGATGGTTTGGGACCTATGTAAGTCCTCCTGCCCAAATGTTTGGATGAAAAGTGAGGTTTTTCCCATTTTACATCGTTATGCTGTCAAATTTTCAAATTTATCTAACTTGTTTTTTTTATTTTCTTCTCTTGCAGTTATCATGGTTCACACTAAGGTTCCTCGATTTCATGACCCATGTTTCCGTGGAATCAGAAACACAATACCCTTGGTTTAATCAAAAGAAGATGGAAGGGTGTAGATTTGTTAACTTAGCCCATTTAGTCCTGTTTGATGTGGAAAGGGCATTTGGTGATATGGTCTAGCTGCCAATGATTCTGTATGAGGCTTGTACTCGCCCAGATTTTGTGAAGCAATTCTACTGTCACCTTCAGGTGGACGGTGACCTAGAGGATGTTGATAGGGGTAGAGAGCTTTGGATCACCAGCTGGGTGAAAGGGGTTCCGATCTCTTTCAACTATTATGAGTTGGCTAATCTCCTATGCATTTTAAATGATGGTCAATTGGTTTACTATGCGCCAAGGGAGCCATAGTTTTTGTCTACATAGGTGCGTGCAGAGATAGATAACCAAATTCTTCGGGATGACTACTAGGAGATGAAAGTAGTCAACCTGCGTCAAGAGCCACGAGTCTACTGTAAGATTATCTAGCATAATTTTATTCCTCAGGGTGGACACTACGAGATGGTCTCACAACTAACTCAGTACCTACTGTATTGTATCTGTACTAGGCAGTCTGTTTGTCTCCCATATATTATCCTTTGGACTATGTACAGAGCTATGTTGCCTGATTCGAGAGGTAACTTGCCCTATGGGCAGTTGAACTCCACCTTGCTCGCTCATCTACAGGTGGACCTAGTGGATGAGAGGATCTTTGAGGACACAATCTCAGCTAACCTTGATTGGGAGGTGTAAGCACCCCATTTTTGCCACTCTCGGCGTAAGTGAACCAATATTGCAGGTTTCTGACCTTTAACCCAAAGATTTGTGATTCTCCACTGATCCCCACAGCAGGGTCATGGGCTATTATCTGCATAGATGCATAGGTCATAGAATTATCTTCGAAACGAGACCAGAATTGCTCAATTCTGATATCAAATGAAGAAGATACGACCATTTTAGTCGGATGATACATATAAGGGAGGTTTCTGAAATTATTATAAATAATAATCCTAGGGGCCTTCATGCAAATTATCCTAAGTCAGATTGTTTGAATTTCAAATCATCATATCTTGATCATCCGACATCGGATTCAGATGATTCCAAGACCATTATTCTTCATTCATGATGTTCTACAAAGTGGACGTAAAAAATCCCAGGTATAAGTCACCAGTGGGTCCCATGCAAGCTTGCATGCAAAATTATTGGTAGAACTTCAAAGCTTCATATCTTTTCCATTCTACATCGGATTCAGATGATTCCAAAACCATTATTCTTCATTCATGATGTTCTACAAAGTGGACGTAAAATATCCCGGGTAGAAGTCACCAGTGGGTCCTATGCAAGCTTGCATGCAAAATTATCGTTAGAACTTCAAAGCTTCATATCTTTTCCGTTCTACATCGGATTCAGATGATTCCGAGATCATCATTCTTCATTCATGATATTCTACAAAGTGGACATAAAAAATCCCGGGTAGAAGTCACCAGTGG
Source organism: Protea cynaroides (assembly GCA_028583415.1). NCBI lineage: Eukaryota > Viridiplantae > Streptophyta > Magnoliopsida > Proteales > Proteaceae > Protea > Protea cynaroides. The sequence goes on from CM053265.1 coordinate 51,389,763, forward strand.
GTCCCATGCAAGCTTGCATGCAAAATGATCGTTAAAACTTCAAAGCTTTATATCTTTTCCGTTCTACATCGGATTCAGATGATCCCAAGACCATTATTCTTCATTCATGATGTTCTACAAAGTGGACGAAAAAAATCCCGGGTAGAAGTCACCAGTGGGTCCCATGCAAACTTGCATGAAAAATGATCGTTAGAACTTCAAAGCTTCATATCTTTCCCGTTCTACATCGGATCAGGTGATTCCAGTCTCATAATGTTTCATTTTTAGTGCTCTACAAAGTGGACGTAAAATATTTCCGGTAGAAGCCTCTGAAGGATCTCATGCAGAATGGTCAGTCAAATTATCGATAATTGGTCCGCTTAAACTTTAAAAATTCATAAGTTGACCATTTTACTTCCAAATGAGGTGATTCAAGTTCCTATATTCCTCATTTTTAATGTTCTACAAAATAAACGCAAAAAATTTGGAATAGAGGCCATCGAAAAATTCCATGCGGGATAACAGCGGAAATGACCCGTGAAATGACAAGGAGAGAAATCTCAGTTAATTCTAATCAGTCCAGTCAACTCAGTTCAAACCAGTTTTGGTCCAACCTAGCTCAACCCATATCAGTTGTCAACCTAAGTCAGTCTCAACCCATTTCGAATCAGTTCATCTATGTGCACAATATTTATATATTATACATATATATATATATATATATATATATATATATATATATATATATATATATATATATATATATATATATATATATATATGTATATATATGTATTTTATTAAATATATGTGTATGTATGTATATAATATATATTATTATATGTAAATGATAATCCAAAAGATTTTTGAGAAGAAAAAGGAAAGAGGGGAGAGAAAAAACGTGAAAGATAATGGGGATTTCGGTTTTGGAGATAATCCAAAAGATTTTCAGAAGAAAAAGAAAAAAGGGGAGAGAGAAACGTGAATGTGAAGGGGGATTTCGATTTTGGAGATAATTCAAAAGATTTTTGAGAAGAAAAAGGAAAGAGGGGAGAGAAAAAAAAACGTGAAAGGGAATGGGGATTTCGGTTTTGGAGATAATCCAAAAGATTTTGAGAAAAAAAAAGGAAAGAGGGAGAGAGGAAAAACGTGACTTTTTCTAAGAGAATCCAAAGGATTTTGTTGGAGAAAAAAAAGGAAAGAAGAAAGAGAAAACATGGGGGTTTTTAGGAGTCACGGTTTTAGGGAAGAGAGAACAAAAAAAGAAGGAAAAAAAAAGAGGGGGAGAGAGAGGACGTGAAAAGGGAGTGGATTTGGGGTTTCTAGATTTTTTTTCAAAAGGGAAAGAAGGGGAAGATAAAAGGGTCGTGAGAGAGAGAAGAAAGGGGGACTTTTTCCAAAGAGAAAAAAAAGGGGAAAGAGAAAAAAAAACGTGAAAGGCTTTTGGGGCTAAGTTTTGGGAGAAAAGTAAGGGAAGAAGAGAGAAAAAAAAGGGGGAAAGAAAAAAAACGTGAAAGGCTTTTGAGGCTCACGTTTTTTGGGAGAAAAAGAAGGGAAGAAGAGAGAAAAAAGAGGAAGAAAAAAAAAACCAGGAAAAAGAGAAAAGAAAAAAACGTGAAAAGAGAGTTTGATAGAGTTTGGGCTCTCGGTTTTGGAGAAAAAAAAGGGAGAAAGAAGAAGAAGAAGGGAGGAGCAAGTAGAACCTACGAGCATCTAGGTAACCTGCCTTTACTTCTATTTTTCTTCTATTGTTTTGCTTAACTACAAATCTCCATCTCATAAACCACTCTACCTCACCATTAACCAATTTCCATCACCAATCTTGCCTACACTTGGTTTCAATCTATATACAACCCCACTCACTTCCATCTCCTACTGAACCAATCAACATCCCACACCACTTACCTAAACCTAGCCATGTTACAATACCCAAACCTGTCCATCAAGTCCTAGACCAATTCTCCTCATCCAACCATTGGATCAACATTCCTCATCTTACCCGTGATCTTTCCATCAAATATGGGCCATTGATTGAATCTATGATCATGATATGCTTGAATAAAAATCTGAATTTTGATTCTTTATCATGTTAATATGATGTCCATTCAAAATCTGATCCATTGAATGTGAAATTTGTTTTGATCATGTGATGAAAATTTGTCCATTGATATTTGAATGAATGAACTTGATAATTGATGTGAATTTAATCTGAATCATTGATCTTTTAAGATCCAATCATGTGAATGGATGGTTCATTAATCTGAACCATTGATTTTAATCTGATGATGATTTAATGATGAATTAATTTGAGCCATTAAAGTCTGATTAATTGATGGTATATGATCTGAACTGTTGATTTAAGATCTTGAATTACTTTCAATCATCAATCAAATGTGATTTCGGTTACATTGTTGATAATCGATGCATTGAATCTAGACCGTAGATCTGAAAATACATTTTGATTGATTGACTCACATGCCTTGATTGTTTATCACATGCCATATTTTGATGTTATATTGCTCACATGCTATATTTGGATGCTTATATGCACACACTGCCACAATTCGAATAATCACACTGTCATGATTGGAATAATCATACTCACATGCTATATTAAATGATTATTGTCATAATTAGGGTAGAAAATTCTAAAATGGAAAGAAAGTAACAGTTAGGGTAGAAAACCCTAAAAATGGAAATAAAATAATAATTAGGGTAGAAAACCCTAAAAAAAATAGAAACAAAATAATAATTAGGGTAGAAAACCCTAAAAAGGAAATAAAATAATAATTAGGGTAGAAAACCCTAAAATGGAAAGAAAGTAACAGTTAGGGTAGAAAATCCTAAAAAATGGAAATAAAATAATAATTAGGGTAGAAAACCCTAAAATGGAAAGAAAGTAACATTTAGGGTAGAAAACCCTAAGATGGAAAGAAAATAATAAAATTAGGGTAGAAAACCCTAAAATGAAAAGAAAATAACAATTAGGGTAGAAAACCCTAAAAAATGGAAAGAAAATAACAATTAGGGTAGAAAACCCTAAAAAATGGAAAGAAAATAATTAGGGTAGAAAACCCTAAAATGGAAAGAAAATAACAATTAGGGTAGAAAACCTTAAAAAATGGAAAGAAAATAGCAATTAGGGTAGAAAACCCAAAAATGGAAAGAAAATAATAATTAGGGTTGGAAACCTTAAAAAAAAATACAGCAATTAGGGTAGAAAACCCTAAAATGGAAAGAAAATAGCAATTAGGGTAGAAAACCCTAAAATAGAAAGAAAATAACAATTAGGGTAGAAAATCTTAAAAATGGAAAGAAAATAACGATTAGGGTAGAAAACCCTAAAATGGAAGGAAAATAGCAATTAGGGTAGAAAACCCTAAAATGGAAAGAAAATAATAATTAAGGTTGGAAACCTTAAAAAATGAAAAGAATACAGCAATTAGGGTAGAAAACCCCAAAAATGGAAAGAAAATAGCAATTAGGGTAGAAAACCCTAAATATGGAAAGAAAATAGAAATTAGGGTCATGCCATGCTTAGAAGATAGCATACTAGATCATGTCATGTAGGCTCTTGCCTTAATTGCAATACATGTCATATTTGAAAGATTTTTAAACAATCTTACTGTATGTGAATTTCTTGTCATAAATGTTTTATGTGCCATATTTAAATAGAATATTTTATTTTTTGGCAATAACTTATTTTATGCAACACCCTAGTTGAACTGCCATATATGCACACTTCTAGAAGACAATGTAGGTGTGGGGACGTGCATTTAGGCACCCACATTCTTGGGAAGGGCATAATGGGAATGATAAAATCTTAATAAAGAAAGAGAATGCCTTGCCAAACTTTCCAAAATTAGAATTCAGGATAAAAAGGGTGATTTATGACGATTTTGCCCCATGGCAAACCCTAAACCTAGAATAGGTTCTAAACCCTAAACCTAGAATAGGTTCTCAATCCCAAACCTAGAACAGGTTCTCACTTTCTGACCAAGAATGGGTTATCCAGCCCGAACTACGCGGATTCTGATTTCTAGGTCAAACCCTAGGATACGTAGGCCATTTGGGAGAATCCCAAATTCGGATCCACAGCTTAGTCCACTCGGACTATCCATAGATCCACTAGGATATTTACCCATACCTTAGTCCACTCGGACTATCTATAGATCCACTAGGATATCTATCCATATTCCAATCCAAAAAGGGTTATCCAAACCTTAGTCCACTCGGACTATCCATAGATCCACTAGGATATCCATATTCTAACTCAGAAAGGGTTATCCACACCTTAGTCTACTCGGACTATCCATAGATCCACTAGGATATCCATTCCCATTTCAACCCAGAATTTTGAACTACGTGGATTCTGATTCCTAGGACAACCCTAGGATACGTAGGCCATTTGGGAGAATCCCAAATTTGGATCCACACCTTAGTCCACTCGAACTATCTATAGATCCATTAAGATATTTATCCACACCTTAGTCCACTCGGACTATCCAAAGATCCACTAGGATATCTATCCACATTTTGACCCACATAGGGTTATCCACATTCCAACCCAGAATGGGTTATCCATATTTCAACCCAAATAGGGTTATTCTTAGATCCACTAGGACTATCTATCAGTCCACATGGACTATCCAGATCCTAACCCATAGGATTTCTCAGCCTTTCAAGCATAAACATCAACTTGAACAATAAACTTAATCATGCACAAGCATAAATCACATCCATAAACTTTAATCACACCTGAACTACGATGGTGAACCTGATTTTCGGAATAATTCCGTAATACATAGGCAATCTGATGGATACAGATTCGGTTCAATGATATCAAACCCCTTGGTTTGGTTTGGCTTAGCAAATAGAGTCTAGCATAGGAAAGGTATAGGAGACCGATTTCAATCGGGCGGTTTGGGTGCCTAACCCCTTCCCATAACCGTAACCTGACACTTACCCAATCTCTGATGGACCAGAATTCCAATCTAAGGGTCATGAGTTAATCGAAGTCTTACCTTGGGGTGAGATTTCACATTTCTAAGGTCCTAGACCTAAATCTAGGTAGCGACTTCTAAAGATTTCCATCTTTGTCCTAACAGTGGCGACTTCACTGGGGATATAAACGTCAAACTTCTAAATGAAAACTTTCCTTGTATGAATTGGATGCTAGATTTTAGGATACTATATTTATGCTTGTATAATATTGCTTTGGGGGGAATGGGTTCAGTCACACATTCGTGCGAGTAGCCGAACCGGGTCCCATGCATATGGGGCAGCCCGCTAGGCGAAACACACAGCCTTGGCCTGTACTTTGTGAGACCACGATCGGCGAGTAGCCTCTAACGACCATTTCTTGGGTTCGCCTGGGAATGCGTTATGCTACTCCACGTCACTTGGATCCTTGCAACATAGTATATAAAGGGATTGGGGGCCCATTATTCATCGAGCATTCGGTGATAGGTTACCCCATCCTTGTCAAGGTGGCATTTTCTGTCCTAACCTAGATTGTAGTCCAATGTTTGTTATTTTTGGTTCATCCCTGAACCAACCCAGTAAAGTCTGCTTAACCATGACATCCATGTTTGAGACGTCGAAGTTCTGCCCATTTTTGTCCTCGATTGGTCAACATGTTAGAATCTACACGATGAACATCTTGAACTCTCACCCATTGGGAGTATGAGGTGTGTATACACCTATTCTACATCATAGTAGATGGTCACTATACACCCTCCATTAAGAAGCTCGATGTGTCGAATCTCTCATTGTTAACACGTCGATTTCGAAAAACAAACAGAAAATCCCTGTCAAGACATAGATACCATGGTCAAGAAGAAATTTACTAGTCTGTTCATCTATGAACCGCTTTTGCTAACCATCCCTAATAAGGACGACGGATTAATATATCCATTTCAATTTCATCGAATTCGATAATCCAATTGGCCAGACCTTGGTACCACTGATAATTCATTTTGGAATCACGAGGTCCCAAGACTGAACACATGGCTTAATCAAATTCAATTAAATTGACTTGGATAATGTTTACCCAATCGCCCTTACAAGGGATCTAACTCTTGCTTGGTTAAGTCATCTTTGATTGTGCATGTGACTTCTTCCATTCCTCTAGATGTAAGACCCGTGTCAAACTAACCCGGTCTTACCACCTTGAACCAGGTTTATCCATCATGGTCGAGTCAATGGACCAAGGGCGTGAAGGAGAGCGAGATCCCAGGTATCAAATCGACCCAAAAACACTTAAAATAGGGCAAGGGTCGCATACCCAGCTAAACAGGGTTGACCCTCTCAAATTAGAAACTCAGACCCTAAAAAATGGACAGAGGGTCGGACAGTGTCAGACCACAGGGTCGACGGGATCATCGACCCTCTAATCGACCCTCACTTACTGTCGAGTCTGAAATTAGGAAATTTCCTAATTTTCGATTAGGATTCTTTCCAAATCTCAATGGGACTATTATAGGACATTCCTACTCTATTTAAAGGACGTCCCTAAGCCACTTTCACTCCTTTCACAACCCAAATTGAATTGAGAGAAAGAGAGAAGAAGGAAAAGAGGAAGAAAAGAGGCAAGGAAGAAGACTTAGCAAAAAGGAGAAGAATTTCCAGAGAAAAGTAACCTTCTCAGGTATGGATACTAATTCCATGAGTTTCTATAGACCTTAGATTAGATATGGTTGAGTGTAGGATTTCGGAGAAACCCAAACCATCCATCCATGGTTAGGTTGTCATGGAAAAACCTAGAATAATGCATGAAAGCCATCTAGGAGGACGAATCATGGTTTCAGACCATGGAATGAATGTTTAATGGAATGTGGAAGCAAGCCATAGGACCCCAAACATGAAGAATGAACTAAAAACTGGAAATTGGACCTGATTGCACAGAGGGTCGCACACAGGGTCGATAGACCCATCGACCCTATGCACCCTGACCATCGACCCTCAGCATTCGGGAAGTTCAGACAGAGGACAGGGTCGATAGACCCATCGACCCTAAGCAATCTAAGCATCGACACTCTGATCGACCCTCAGTTAACAGCATGGTTTTAAATTGGAAATTAATTCTAATTAAATACTATCAACTTTGTTAGGTTTGCTAGCATTATAATAACACTGTAGAGGTGATTCTGAAGCTTAGAAAATATCTATTAGCAAGCTAAGGTGAGGAACCTTAACACCAAACAAAATTGGTTAATAAGAAACTGTTTTCTATTTCTTGAGTCCTATGCTATGCTTGATCCTATGCGAATATGTTTGTAATGTGCATACAGCATGCCATCCAATATTTCTATTATTTGTTCATGCATATTTACTTTATTGTTTATAACATGATGATGATGATGATGATAGGAATAGGCATGTGCTTGTATGTGTGTAGTTGATGTGCTTGATGTGGGCGAGTATCAGGGGAGGTGTGATGAGGACGTCAATAAACGTAACCTTTGACGGGTCTCAGCACTTTAGCTCTATCTCTAACTCAAGTCTTGTGCATTAGCATCGTCGTATCGCCATTACCTTAGCAGAACTATTATGTCGTAGAGTATCAGAGGAGGTGGTCTCGGTCCTTGAGTCATATACTCTACCGGGGGGCCTTAGCTCTATCTCTATGGACGTTCTGAGGAATGCTGGGGTGAGGCCTTGGATACACTGTTGGCATTAGGACTGGTTAGTTGCGAGCCCAATTTGCAGCCCTCGCCAATAGGGGCTTACGTGTTGGTATGGCACTATATAGCAATAAACGTAACCTTTGTTATATAATGTTCATGATTGGGTGCATGTGAGTTGACGATAAACGTGATCTTCGGGTAACGTCACACACTCGTGTATAGAGGCGGAGTCAATAAACGCGACCTTTGGCGACCTCAACCCTACTATAGCATACTGCAAACTTTAAACCGGACCAAAGATATAAATCAACTTTTTGCATGCATATGTAATGTCGCATTGTTTTGGCTACTCACTGAGCCGTATTGTGTGCTCACTCCTCGACGTCGAATATTTTTAGTTGATGATGCAGGATACACAGTTGAAGACTATGTCAATGCTTCTACGTACGGGACGGTAGCAGCAATGGGAGTTGAAGCTGAAGATGATACACACGACTCCTCTTGCGAGTGCAACTCGTGTGTATTTGATTAGATATTTTATAGGTTTCTTTATTGGATTTATAAGACATGTATTTGATATTTAAATATTTCTGTCGCGGCTGAAAACAGAATAATTTGCTATTAAATTTATAATATCATCGTAGTTGCTCAGTATATTTTATTATAGATTTTTCGCTATTGTGTATTACTCTGATTATGATTACGGATGTGTGTAAGTTTAGATAACGCGGGGATAGCCTATTTGAGATCCTGGATGAACCGTTGGTTTGCTAGCGGTTCATCACACCATTCTGAACAGTGTGGAATTAGGGTGTGACAACTTGGTATCAGAGCTTCTCAGACCTTGCCCGCTAAACTAACATACATTCGAGACAAATATGAACTGAGATAGAATAAATTAAAAGCTTTCATACAAACACACTATAAGCACAAGTGATGATTGAGACCAAATTTAAAAAGAGAATAATGCATCTATTAAAGGGAAAACAAGTTACATACAATGAGTGAGAAAAACAAAACGTATATACATAACTAAAGCAGAGTACAGTCCACAACCCGAACAGTTACTCTGTAGTACAAGAAAGAAAAATAAAAGTACAATCAGGAAGCTGGAGGCGAAGGAGGAGGCGGTGCCTCACGATCTCTGTCGTAGTCCTCAGCGTAGACTCTAGTCAACCAGGCTATCTGAGTCTAGGTCGTCTGTAGACTAGCTGTGAGACCGGCTATCCTCTTATCAATCGCACGCTGCACCTCTAGGAGCTCTCCCATCCGAGCGTCTGATGCGTGCTGAGCAGCCAACAGCTCATCCATCCTCAAATCAGATCTGCGCTGAGCATCCCTGAGCTCACGCAATATCTCCATCATATCAGAAGACGGATGCGAAGGACCAGCCTCATGAGAAGGACCAGTCTCGGGTACAGAAGCCGCCGCAGTAGAAGTACCAACTCCATCCACCTGTACGGGTGAAGGAGGGGGTATCGCGTCGACGTCCATATACATACGATCATCATCGTCGACGGGATCCACCTGAGCTCTAGCAGCAGCAGCAGCAGCCTCAGCATCAGCCACCTCAACCCAAGTGTGAGGGCGCACCATCGCGTTCCTCTCATCATCGCTAACCTGAGCGTCTCGAAGTCCCATCTTGCATATAGCCTCCCAATCTAGAGGTGACGAGAAGGACTTCTCCTGAATCATCTCATCAACCAAGTCCACCCCCAGACGGGTCAGTAGCACTGTAATCATGCGTCCATAGGGTAGATTACCCCTATGACCGGACAATGTAGCCTTGATCATCGTCCGCATGATGATGTAAGGAAGACAGACGGGCTGATGAGTGCATATACTGTAGATCAAAAACTGGGTCAGCTGAGACACCCTCTCATAATGCCCACTATGCGGGATCAGGTTATGCTGAATGATCCTACGTAACACCCGTGGAGCCGGACGCAAGTAGCACGCCCTCATCTGCCAGCGATCGGGCTGTAGTAACTGACTATCAATCTCGGCCCACAACCACGTCTCAATAAAATCGTGCTCACCAGGTGCACAGTACACCATAGAACCGTCATATGGAATGCCCAACAGGTCGGCCAGCTGCCGATAATCAAAAGAAATCTGCACCCCCTTGACGTAGCTAGTAATGCGCAACTCCTGACCAAGCTCCACATCGTTGTGGTTTCCCACAATCTGAAGGTTGCAATAGAACTGGCGCACTAACTCTGGATGGGTGCACGCATCGTATGTGATGACAGGGAGCCACCCCATATCACCAAAAGCTCTCTCTACGTTGAACAAGGCTAGCTCAGCCAAGTTTACCATACGACCCCCTTCCACTTTCTTGCCTGTATAGTAGGCATACTATGCCACGGCTTCATTGGAGCGGAAGCGAAGTGGATCACGAACTCTGGGTACTTTGGTACGAACCATAGTATCTGCAGATAAGAAAGAAAAAGAAAAACAAGGAGTTAATAGGATAAAAATTAAAAAATCGGGCATTATAACGACGTAAGTTGGTCAAAAGCCTCACTTTTCACCCATACAAGTGGGTAGGAGGACTTACGTAAGTTCCAACACATCACACAACAGTTAAATAGAAGGAAATGGTAACTGAAAAGGTACAATTTGAAGAAATTTCAAGAAATCGAAAAATTTCGACAAATTAGGGCAAAAAGAGAAAAATTTAAGTTTCTCGATAACCAACCGATGAAACTCAAAAATTTTTTAGGGCTTTCGTTCCTCAAGACACCAACAACAAAAGCCCTCAATAAAAATCAAATTTTTACGGTTGGAAAAAGTTTAATTTGAAAAATACAAGTTAAATGAGCAAAAACCTAGAAATAAAAACCTAAAAACAGGTAAAGTTGGGAAAGTATACCGTAGAGGTGATGTGGATGTCGAAACTCGGACTAAGAATGATCCACAACAAGTGAAGTAGCACCGTAGCAACTCGGAGAGAAGAGACGAGTCGAAACGGGAGGGAAATAATAGAAAATGACCCAAAATCGGACTTTAAAAATCTGATTTTTGGTCGGAGGGTCGGAGAACTCGACCCGGGGCCATCGACCCTCCGATCGACCCTCTAATCGACCCTCCGCTCTCGGGAATCGGCGAAACTACAGGGTCGGACATTAAGGGTCTGACATACCATCGACCCTCACCATCGACCCTGTACAGAAAAGACAGTATTTTTTTTATAAAATGAGCTCGAATTGGAATTGATTATTGGTTAACGTGCCTACATGACATATACATGATTTCTCACCTATTTTGATGATTTTCAAGCACCACAAAACATCAAAAAGAATTATGTCTGGGCGTAGAGTTACCCGACAGACCCGAAACACAGTCCCACCACCACCACCGGCGGATGAGACTAGGCAAGAGAACAATTATGCACAGGGTAATCCCGAACCGGCAAACCTTACAAATTTGCCACCACTACCACCAGAGCTAACAACAGTGGTGATGAATCTGGCACAACAACTACAGCAAATGCAATACGCACAAGCTCAAATGCAGGTTGCAATGGGAGTTATGTTTCAAGCCACTCAGGCTGCAACCATGCACACTGGGCAAGCTAGTGCAGCACCAGTGGGTAATCACCCAGCTCAACAGACACCTCAACAACTGGCTGTACCAATTCCAGTGCAAGTTCCAGAAGCAGCCCAAGGGAACTATCAGTATCCACACTATATGTTTGGGGCAAACCCCCAAAATCAACTGGATCACTCCCGACTAGTGGAGAGATTTCTGAAGATGAAACCTATGGAATTCAACGGTAAACCGTCTGATCCGTTGTGGCCAGCACACTGGATAGACGAGATGGAGAGAAATTTCCTTATGATGACTATTTCGGGAAGAGAAAGTATTATGCGCCACCTTCATGCTCAAAGGCGACGCACACCATTGGTGGAAATCCACAAAAACATACTTATTGACCAGACATGCCCTACTAACATGGGCTATATATAAAGAAGCGTTCTTCGAGAAATATTTCCCACGAAGCTTCAGAGACTCAATGGAGAAAGAGTTCCTGAGTTTGTACCAGGGACAGATGACCGTAGACGCATATCAACAGCGCTATGAAGAACTGTTTTTCTTCGCACCGGCGAATATGCAAGAAGAAGATACAAAAACCCGTAGGTTCGTCGCGGGACTAAGAGGAAGCATAAGAGAAAATGTTCTCGGCTTAGAGAAGAAGATTTACAATGAAGCTGTCCAGATCGCTCGAGTAATTGAATCGAGCCAGAAGGAGAGCTATTTCTCCCAGAACCGAGGAATGAAGAGACCAGCCGGAAACACCTACAACGGAGGCAATAATAGGACGTATAAACCTTTTCGTCCTTAGAATTTGGCTACTCCATCGAAGTCTACTTCAGCAGCTCAACCACAGCCAAAGTCAAATTTTGAAGTCCCGAAGTGCTTTAACTGCAATCAACCAGGGCATATGGCAAGAGAGTGCCCAAAACCCTAGAAGCAGTTACATCAAGGACGGGTATATGCTGTTACATCAAAAGATGCTGCCGCATCGCCCGATGTGGTCACAGGTATGACCAAAACTTTTAAGATTTTAATTACATTGATTGAGCAAGTAGACTAAGTAAAAACGAATCACAGGTATCGTACCTATCAATGGCATACCCGCCAGAGTACTCTTTGATTCAGGAGCTACTCATTCATTTATATCTATGTCATTTGGAAAGAAGACCAAATTGCCCATCAAAACATTAGACTACAAATTACTTGTACGGTCACCGATGGGATTAGAAGTGGAATTAGAAAAAGGTTATGGACCATGTCCAGTTCTCATTGGAGAGCAGAATTTGGATGCAACCTTGATACAACTTGAGATGGCGGACTTTGATGTCATCTTGGGAATGGACTGGTTAGCTCGGCATTCTGCAAATCTGTTATGCGCCGAAAAGAAGCTAACGTTCAAAGACAAAGAAGGAGCAGAATTCAGTTTCTCGGGAACCAAACTTCCCAGGAGACAAAAGCTTATACTCTCAGCATTAAAGGATAAGAAATGCCTTGAGAAAGGGGCGGTCGGATATCTAGTATCAGTGGTCGACCTAACCAAGGACGTGCCACGAATGGAAGATATTGATGTCGTGCGAGATTTTCCCGATGTATTTCCAGAGGAACTACCCGGATTACCACCCGATCGAGCCACAGAGTTTGTAATAGATCTTCTACCCGGAGCCACACCCGTATCAAAAGCACCTTATAGGATGGCTCCTACTGAACTAAAGGAATTAAAAGTGCAATTACAAGAACTGCTGGATAAGGGTTATATTAGACCCAGTATATCTCCATGGGGAGCACCGGTGTTGTTCGTAAAGAAGAAGGATGGTAGCGTTCGATTATGTATCGACTATCAAGAATTGAATAAACTGACCATCAAGAATCGATACCCACTACCTAGGATCGATGACTTGTTCGATCAGTTACAGGGAGCAAAAATATTTTCAAAGATCGATCTTCGATCGGGCTATCATCAGCTGAAGATTAAAGAAGGTGACATTCCGAAGACAGCTTTCAGGACAAGATACGGACATTATGAATTCTTAGTAATGTCATTCGGATTAACTAATGCACCGGCAACGTTCATGGAACTTATGAACCGAGTTTTCCACGATATGCAGGATACGTCGGTTATAGTATTTATTGATGACATATTGGTTTACTCCAAGGACAAGGAAACCCATGTCAAGAACCTAAACGCAGCCCTACAACGTTTAAGGAAAGAGAAGTTATACGACAAATTTTCAAAGTGTGAGTTTTGGCTAAGTGAAGTCGCCTTTCTAGGCCATGTAGTATCCGCCGAAGGAATCAAAGTGGACCCCAGCAAAATCGAGGCTATTGTGAAGTGGGAAGCACCAAAGAGCGTTTCAAAAATTAGAAGTTTTCTGGGTCTAGCTGGTTATTATCGGAGATTCGTAGAAGACTATTCTCGGATTGCCGTACCTCTTACCAGTTTGACCAAGAAAGGAGAAAAATTTGTATGGACGGATAAGTGTGAAAAGAGTTTTAAAACATTGAAGACCAGATTGATATCCGCTCCGATTTTGACTATTCCAATCCCAAGACAGGCATTTACCTTATATACCGATGCGTCGGGATTGGGATAAGGATGTGTGCTTATGTAAGGAGAGCAAGTAATTGCCTATGCCTCGAGACAATTGAAGGTACATGAGAAAAATTACCCCACTCATGATTTGGAGTTGGCAGCAGTAGTACATGCTGTCAAGATATGGAGACACTACCTATACGGAGAAAAATTTCAGATTAAGTCGGACCATAAAATTCTTACTTATTTATTTAATCAGAAGGAGTTGAATATGAGACAAAGAAGATGGCTGGAACTATTGAAAGACTATGATGGTGATATTCCGTATCATCCAGGAAAAGCAAACGTAGTAGCAGATGCATTGAGCAGAAAAGCAATGATAAAATCTCAAGGAGAAGTTAGCATGACTGCGACAATGTGCACTACCGGAATGGTATTCAATCACGGCAACAAGCAGTATGTGATAGATACAACGGATGAATCAGCTAACCAAGGGTTTATTCATCGGTTTTCGAATATGTTCGCAGCACTGAAGATTATACCGGATATAATGGATGAAGTGAAGACAGCTATCAAAGTAGATCCTTATCTGAAAACTGTACAATAAGACATTGAGAAAGGTAGGACTAACCCTGAGTTCACCTTGGATGAAGAAAAAGTATTGAAATACAAAGGAAGAATATGTGTACCCGAAACAGAAAGTGTGGACATTAGACACCGACTGATGAAAGAAACTCATACCACCATCTATTCGATACATCCTGGAAGTACAAAAATGTATCATGATCTAAAGAAACTGTATTGGTGGAGGGGAATGAAAGCAGATGTAGCTAAGTTCATGTCTCAATGCCTAAATTGTCAGAAAGTAAAGGCTGAACGACAAAGACCCGCAGGACTGTTACAGTCGTTACCGGAACCAGCATGGAAATCGGACTGCATCACTATGGACTTCGTCACAGGACTACCATTGACTCCTCGAGTAGTTGACGCAGTTTGGGTGATTGTAGACCGTCTGACAAAAATAGCTTGTTTCATACCTATACGACCTCAGTATACACTGGAAAGGTTAGCGAAGCTGTATGTGGATAATATTGTTCGGTTACACGGTGTACCAGAAAGCATTGTGTCTGATAGAGATCCCCGATTTACTTCCAAGTTTTGGGAAGGACTACAAAAGGCTATGGGTACAACATTAAAGTTCAGTATGGCATTCCATCCACAGACAGATGGACAGTCGGAGCGTACAATTCAGATTCTAGAAGATATGCTACGAGCATGTGTAATTGATTTCAAGGGATCATGGGATGAAAAATTACCTTTGATCGAGTTCGCTTATAATAATAGCTATCAAGCTACTATACAGATGTCACCTTATGAAGCACGGTATGGAAGAAAGTGTCGAACTCCTTTGTTTTGGAATGAAGTTGGAGAACGTAGTATTGTTGGACCGGAATTCGTTGAAGAAACTTTTCGAGTGGTCGACATTATTAAGGAAAGAGTAAGAAAAGCTCAGAACCGTCAGAAGCAATACGCAGATACTCGACGAAGAGATCTAGAGTTCACCGTAGGTGATAAAGTATTTTTGAAGGTATCGCCTATGCGAGGATTGAAAAGGTTCGGACAAAAAGGGAAACTAAGTCCGATATATGTCGGGCCATATGAAATTCTGGCTAAGCGTGGAAAAGTAGCTTATCAGTTAGCACTACCACCATCTATGTCAAGCGTACATGATGTATTTCACATTTCCTTATTGAAGAAGTATGTCAAAGACCCAACGCATGTTTTAACAGTGGATTTGCCAGAATTGACTGATGATTTGACATTTGAAGTAACACCAACGGAAATCACTAGTCGAAAGGTTCAACGTCTACGCAACAGAGATATCTACTATGTTAAGGTCACATGAAAAAGTAGAGACATGGAAGAAGTTACATGGGAAGAAGAAAATACTATGCGGAAGCAATACCCTCACTTATTTGATTCAGAAGGTACGTCCAATTTCGAGGACGAAATTTTTATAAGTTGGGGGAGTTGTAAGACCCGTGTCAAACTAACCCGGTCTCACCACCATGAACAAGGTTTACCCATCATGGTCGAGTCAATGGACCAAGGGCGTGAAGGAGAGCGAGATCCCAGGTATCAAATCGACCCAAAAACACTTAAAATAGGGCAAGGATCGCATACCCAACTAAACAGGGTCGACCCTCTCAAATTAGAAACTCAGACCCTGAAAAATGGACTGAGGGTCGGACAGTGTCAGACCACAGGGTCGACGGGATCATCGACCCTCTAATCGACCCTCACTTACTGCCGAGTCTGAAATTAGGAAATTTCCTAATTTTCAATTGGGATTCTTTCCAAATCTCAATGGGACTATTATAGGACATTCCTACTCTATTTAAAGGACGTCCCTAAGCCACTTTCACTCCTTTCACAATCCTAATTGAATTGAGAGAAAGAGAGAAGAAGGAAAAGAGGAAGAAAAGAGGCAAGGAAGAAGACTTAGCAAAAAGGAGAAGAATTTCTGGAGAAAAGTAACCTTCTCAGGTTTGGATACTAATTCCATGAGTTTCTACAGACCTTAGATTAGATATGGATGAGTGTAGGATTTCGGAGAAACCCAAACCATCCATCCATGGTTAGGTTGTCATGGAAAAACCTAGGATAATGCATGAAAGCCATCTAGGAGGATGAATCATGGTTTCAGACCATGGAATGAATGTTTAATGGAATGTGGAAGCAAGCCATAGGACCCCAAACATGAAGAATGAACTAAAAACTGAAAATTGGACCTAATTACACAGAGGGTCGCACACCAGAGACGATAGACCCATCGACCCTATGCACCCCGACCATCGACCCTCAGCATTCGGGAAGTTCAGACAGAGGACAGGGTCGATAGACCCATCGACCCTATGCATTCTGAGCATCGACCCTCTGATCGACCCTCAGTTAACAGCATGGTTTTTAAATTAGAAATTAATTCTAATTAAATTCTATCGACTTTGTTAGGTTTGCTAGCATTATAATAACACTGTAGAGGTGATTCGAAAGCTTGGAAAATATCTATTAGCAAGCTAAGGAGAGGAACCTTAACACCAAACTAAATTGGTTAATAAGAAACTGTTTTCTATTTCTTGAGTCCTATGCTATGCTTGATCCTATGCGAATATGTTTGTAATGTGCGTACAGCATGCCATCCAATATTTCTATTATTTGTTCATGCTTATTTACTTTATTGTTTATAACATGATGATGATGATGATGATAGGAATAGGCATGTGCTTGTATGTGTGTGGTTGATGTGCTTGATGTGAGCGAGTATCAGGGGAGGTGTGATGAGGACGTCAATAAACGTAACCTTTGACGGGTCTCATCACTTTAGCTCTATCTCTAACTCAAGTCTTGTGCATTAGCATCGTCGTATCGCCATTACCTTAGCAGAACTATTATGTCGTAGAGTATCAGGGGAGGTGGTCTCGGTCCTTGAGTCCTATACTCTACCGGGGGGCCTTAGCTCTATCTCTATGGATGTTCTGAGGAATGCTGGGGTGAGGCCTTGGATACACTGTTGGCATTAGGATTGGTTAGTTGCGAGCCCAGTTTGCATCCCTCGCCAATAGGGGCTTACGTGTTGGTATGGCACTATATAGCAATAAACGTAACCTTTGTTATATAATGTTCATGATTGGGTGCATGTGAGTTGATGATAAACGTGATCTTCGGGTAACGTCACACACTCGTGTATAGAGGCGGAGTCAATAAATGCGACCTTTGGCTACCTCAACCTTTCTATAGCATACTGCAAACTTTAAACCGGACCAAAGATATAAATTAACTTTTTGCATGCATATATAATGTTGCATTGTTTTGGCTACTCACTGAGCCGTGTTGTGTGCTCACCCCTCGACGTCGAATATTTTTAGTTGATGATGCAGGTTACACAGTTGAAGACTATGTCAATGCTTCTACGTACGGGACGGTAGCAGCAATGGGAGTTGAAGCTGAAGATGATACACACGACTCCTCTTGCGAGTGCAACTCGTGTGTATTTGATTAGATATTTTATAGGTTTCTTTATTGGATTTATAAGACATGTATTTGATATTTAAATATTTATGTCTCAGCTAAAAACAGAATAATTTGCTATTAAATTTATGATATCATCGTAGTTGTTCAGTTCATTTTATTATAAATTTTCCGCTATTGTGTATTACTCTGATTAAGATTACGGATGTGTGTAAGTTTAGATAACGCGGGGATAGCCTATTTGAGGTCCTGGTTGAACCGTTGGTTTGCTAGCGGTTCATCACACCATTCTGAACAGTACGGAATTGGGGTGTGACAACTTGGTATCAGAGCTTCTCAGGCCTTGCCCGCTAAACTAACATACATTCGAGACAAATATGAACTTAGATAGAATAAATTAAAAGCTTTAATACAAACACACTGTAAGCCCAAGTGATGATTGAAACCAAATTTAAAAAGAGAATAATGCATCTATTAAAAGGAAAATAAGTTACATACAATGAGTGAGAAAAACAAAACGTATATACATAACTAAAGCAGAGTACAATCCACAACCCGAACAGTTACTCTGTAGTACAAGAAAGAAAAATAAAAGTACAATCAGGAAGCTGGAGGCGAAGGAGGAGGCGGTGCCTCACGGTCTCTGTCGTAGTCCTCAGCGTAGACTCTAGTCAACCAGGCTATCTGAGTCTGGGTCGTCTGTAGACTAGCTGTGAGACCGGCTATCCTCTTATCAGTCGCACGCTGCACCTCTAGGAGCTCTCCCATCCGAGCGTCTGATGCGTGCTGAGCAGCCAATAGCTCATCCATCCTCAAATCAGATCTACGCTGAGCATCCCTGAGCTCACGCAATATCTCCATCATATCAGAAGACGGATGCGAAGGACCAGCCTCATGAGAAGGACCAGTCTCAGGTACAGACGCCGCCGCAGTAGAAGTACCAACTCCATCCGCCTGTGTGGGTGAAGGCGGGGGTATCGCGTCGACGTCCATATACATACGATCATCATCGTCGACGGGATCCACCTGAGCTCTAGCAGCAGCAGCAGCAGCCTCAGCATCAGCCACCTCAACCCAAGTGTGAGGGCGCACCATCGCGTTCCTCTCATCATCGCTAACCTGAGCGTCTCGAAGTCCCATCTCGCATATAGCCTCCCAATCTAGAGGCGAAGAGAAGGCCTTCTCCTGAATCGTCTCATCAACCAAGTCCACCCCCAGACGGGTCAGTAGCACTGTAATCATGCGTCCATAGGGTAGATTACCCCTATGACCAGACAATGTAGCACTGATCATCGTCCGCATGATGATGTAAGGAAGACAGAGGGGTTGATGAGTGCATATACTGTAGATCAAAAACTGGGTCAGCTGAGACACCCTCTCATAATGCCCACTCTGCAGGATCAGGTTATGCTGAATGATCCTACAGAACACCCGTGGAGCCGGACGCAAGTAGCACGCCCTCATCTGCCAGCGATCGGGCTGTAGTAACTGACTATCAATCTCGGCCCGCAACCACGTCTCGATAAAATTGCGCTCACCGGGTGCACAGTACACCATAGGACTGTCATATGGAATGCCCAACAGGTCGGCCAGCTGTCGATAATCAAAAGAAATCTGCACCCCCTTGACGTAGCTAGTAATGCGCAACTCCTGACCAAGCTCCACATCGTTGTGGTTTCCCATAATCTGAAGGTTGCAATAGAACTGGCGCACTAACTCTGGACGGGTGCACGCATCGTATGTGATGACAAGGAGCCACCCCATATCACCAAAAGCTCTCTCTACGTTGAACAAGGCTAGCTCAGCCAAGTTCACCATACGACCCCCTTCCACTTTCTTGCCTGTATAGTAGGCATACTGTGCCTCGGCTTCATTGGAGCGGAAGCGAAGCGGATCACGTTCTCTGGGTACTTTGGTACGAACCATAGTATCTGCAGATAAGAAAGAAAAAGAATAACAAGGAGTTAATAGGATAAAAATTTAAAAATCGGGCATTATAACGACGTAAGTTGGTCAAAAGCCTCACTTTTCACCCATACAAGTGGGCAGGAGAACTTACGTAAGTTCCAACACGTCACACAACAGTTAAACAGAAGAAAATGGTAACTGACAAGGTCCAATTTGAAGAAATTTCAAGAAATCAAAAAATTTTGACAAATTAGGGCAAAAAGAGAAAAATTTAAGTTTCTCGATAACCAACCGATGAAACTCAAAAATTTTGAGGGCTTTCGTTCCTCAAGACACCAACAACAAACGCCCTCAATAAAAATCGAATTTTTACGGTTGGAAAAAGTTTAATTTGAAAAATACAAGTTAAATGAGCAAAAGCCTAGAAATAAAAACCTAAAAACAGGTAAAGTTGGGAAAGTATACCTGTAGAGGTGATGTGGATGTCGAAACTCGGACTAAGAGTGATCCACAACAGTGAAGTAGCACTGTAGCAACTCGGAGAGAAGAGACGAGTCGAAACGGGAGGGAAATAATAGAAAATGACCCAAAATCGGACTTTAAAATTCTGATTTTAGGTCAGAGGGTCGGACAACTCGACCAGGGCCATCGACCCTCTGATCGACCCTCTAATCGACCCTCTGCTCTCGGGAATCTGACAGAAACTACAGGGTCGGACATTAAGGGTCTGACATACCATCGACCCTCACCATCGACCCTGTACAGAAAAGATAGTATTTTTTTTTTAAAATGAGCTTGAATTGGAATTGATTATTGGTTAACGCGCCTACATGACATATACATGATTTCTCACCTATTTTGATGATTTTCAGTCACCACCAAACATCAAAAAGAATTATGTCTGGGCGTAGAGTTACCCGACAGACCTGAAACACAGTCCCACCACCACCACCGGCGGATGAGACTAGGCAAGAGAACAATTATGCACAGGGTAATCCCGAACCGACAAGCCCTACAAATTTGCCACCACCACCACCAGAGCTAACACCAATGGTGATGAATCTGGCACAACAACTACAGCAAATGCAACACGCACAAGCTCAAATGCAGGTTGCAATGGGAGTTATGTTTCAAGCCACTCAGGCTGCAACCATTCACACTGGCCAAGCCAGTGCAGCACCAGTGGGTAATCACCCAGCTCAACAGACACCACAACAACCGACTGCACCAATTCCAGTGCAAGTCCCAGAAGCAGCCCAAGGGAACTATTAGTATCCACACTATATGTTTGGGGCAAACCCCCAAAACCAACTGGATCACTCCCGACTAGTGGAGAGATTTCTGAAGATGAAACCTAAGGAATTCAACGGTAAACCGTCTGATCCGTTGTGGCCAGCACACTGGATAGACGAGATGGAGAGAAATTTCCTTATGATGACTATTTCAAAAGAAGAGAAAGTATTATGCGCCACCTTCATGCTCAAAGGCAACGCACACCATTGGTGGAAATCCACAAAAATATACTTATTGACCTGACATGCCCTACTGACATGGGCTATATATAAAGAAGCGTTCTTCGAGAAATATTTCCCACGAAGCTTCAGAGACTCAATGGAGAAAGAGTTCCTGAGTTTGTACCAGGGACAGATGACCGTAGACGCATATCAACAGCGCTACGAAGAACTGTTTTTCTTCGCACCGGCGAGTATGCAAAAAGAAGATACAAAAACCCGTAGGTTCGTCGCGGGACTAAAAGGAAGCATAAGAGAAATGTTCTGGGCTTAGAGAAGAAGATTTACAATGAATCTGTCCAGATCGCTCGAGTAATTGAATCGAGCCAGAAGGAGAGCAATTTCTCCCAGAATCGAGGAATCAAGAGACCAGCCGGAAACACCTACAACAGAGGCAACAATAGGACGTATAAACCTTTTCGTCCTCAGAATTTGGCTACTCCATCGAAGTCTACTTCAGCAGCTCAACCACAGCCAAAGTCAAATTTTGATGTCCCAAAGTGCTTTAACTGTAATCAACCAGGGCATATGGCAAGAGAGTGCCCAAAACCCAAGAAGTAGTTACATCAAGGACGGGTATATGCTGTTACATCAGAAGATGCTGTCGCATCGCCCGATGTGGTCACAGGTATGACCAAAACTTTTAAGATTTTAATTACATTGATTGAGCATGTAGACTAAGTAAAAACGAATCACAGGTATCGTACCTATCAATGGCATACCCGCCAGAGTACTCTTTGGTTCAGGAGCTACTCATTCATTTATATCTGTGTCGTTTGGAAAGAAGACCAAATTGCCCATCAAAACAATAGACTACAAATTACTTGTACGATCACCGATGGGATTAGAAGTGGAATTAGAGAAAGGTTATGGACCATGTCTAGTTCTCATTGGAGAGCAGAATTTGGATGCAACCTTGATACAACTTGAGATGGCGGACTTTGATGTCATCTTGGGAATGGACTGGTTAGCTCGGCATTCTGCAAATCGTTATGCGCCGAAAAGAAGCTAACGTCCAATGACAAAGAAGGAGCAGAATTCAGTTTCTTGGGAACCAAACTTCCCAGGAGACGAAAGCTTATACTCTCAGCATTAAAGGCTAAGAAATGCCTTGAGAAAAGGGCGGTCGGATATCTAGTATCAGTGGTCGACCTAACCAAGGACGTGTCACCAATGGAAGACATTGATGTCGTGCGAAATTTTCCCGATGTATTTCTGGAGGAACTACCCGGATTACCACCCGACCGAGCCACAAAGTTTGTAATAGATCTTCTACCCGGAGCCGCACCCGTATCAAAAGCACCTTATAGGATGGCTCCTACAGAACTGAAGGAATTAAAAGTGCAATTACAAGAACTGCTGGATAAGGGTTATATTAGACCCAGTATATCTCCATGGGGAGCACCGGTGTTGTTCGTAAAGAAGAAGGATGGTAGCGTTCGATTATGTATCGACTATCGAGAATTGAATAAACTGACCATCAAGAATCGATACCCACTACCTAGGATCGATGACTTGTTCGATCAGTTACAGGGAGCAAAAGTATTTTCAAAGATCGATCTTCGATCGGGCTATCATCAGCTGAAGATTAAAGAAGGTGACATTTCGAAGACAGTTTTCAGGACAAGATACAGACATTATGAATTCTTAGTAATGTCATTCGGATTAACTAATGCACCGGCAACGTTCATTGAACTTATGAACCGAGTTTTCCACGATATGCAGGATACGTCGGTTATAGTATTTATTGATGACATATTGGTTTACTCCAAGGACAAGAAAACCCATGTCAAGAACCTAAACGCAGCCCTACAACGTTTAAGGAAAGAGAAGTTATACGCCAAATTTTCAAAGTGTGAGTTTTGGCTAAGTGAAGTCGCCTTTCTAGGCCATGTAGTATCCGCCGAAGGAATCAAAGTGGACCCTAGCAAAATCGAGGCTATTGTGAAGTGGGAAGCACCAAAGAGCGTTTCAAAAATTAGAAGTTTTCTGGGTCTAGCTGGTTATTATCGGAGATTTGTATAAGGCTATTCTCGGATTGCCGTACCTCTTACCAGTTTGACCAAGAAAGGAGAAAAATTTGTATGGACGGATAAGTGTGAAAAGAGTTTTCAAACATTGAAGACCAGATTGATATCCGCTCCGATTTTGACTATTCTGATCCCAGGACAGACATTTACCTTATATACCGATGCGTCGGGATTGGGATTAGGATGTGTGCTTATGCAAGGAGAGCAAGTGATTGACTATGCCTCGAGACAATTGAAGGTACATGAGAAAAATTACCCCACCCATGATTTGGAGTTAGCGGCAGTAGTACATGCTGTCGGACCATAAAAGTCTTACTTATTTATTTAATCAGAAGGAGTTGAATATGAGACAAAGAAGATCGCTGGAACTATTGAAAGACTATGATTGTGATATCCAGTATCATCCAGGAAAAGCGAACGTAGTAGCAGATGCATTGAGCAGAAAAGCAATGATAAAATCTCAAGGAGAAGTTATCATGACTGCGGCAATGTGCACTACTGGAATGGTATTCAATCACGGCAACGAGCAGTAAGTGATAGATACAACGGATGAATCAGCTAACCAATGGTTTATTCATCGGTTTTCGAATATGTTCGCAGCATTGAAGATTATACCGGATATAATGGATGAAGTGAAGACAGCTATCAAAGCAGATCCTTATCTGAGAACAGTACAAGAAGACATTGAGAAAGGTAGGACTAACCCTGAGTTCACCTTGGATGAAGAAAAAGTATTGAAATACAAAGGAAGAATATGTGTACCCGAAACAGAAAGTGTGGACATTAGACACCGACTGATGAAAGAAGCTCATACCACCATCTATTCGATACATCCTGGAAGTACAAAAATGTATCATGATCTAAAGAAACTGTATTGGTGGAGGGGAATGAAAGCAGATGTAGCTAAGTTCGTGTCTCAATGCCTAAATTGTCAGAAAGTAAAGGCTGAACGACAAAGACCCGCAGGACTGTTACAGCCGTTATCGGAACCAGCATGGAAATGGGACTGCATCACTATGGTCTTCGTCACAGGACTACCATTGACTCCTCGAGTAGTTGACGCAGTTTGGGTGATTGTAGACCGTCTGACAAAAGCAGCTTGTTTCATACCTATACGACCTCAGTATACACTGGAAAGGTTAGCGAAGCTGTATGTGGATAATATTGTTTGATTACACGGTGTACCAGAAAGCATTGTGTCTGATAGAGATCCCCGATTTACTTCCAAGTTTTGGGAAGGACTACAAAAGGCTATGGGTACAACATTAAAGTTCAGTAAGGCATTCCATCCACAGACAGATGGACAGTCGGAGCGTACAATTCAGATTCTAGAAGATATGCTACGAGCATGTGTAATTGATTTCAAGGGATCATGGGATGAAAAATTACCATTGATCGAGTTCGCTTATAATAATAGCTATCAGGTTACTATACAGATGTCACCTTATGAAGCACTGTGTGGAAGAAAGTGTTGAACTCCTTTGTTTTGGAATGAAGTTGGAGAACGTAGTATTGTTGGACCGGAATTCGTTGAAGAAACTTGTCGAGTGGTCGACATTATTAAGGAAAGAGTAAGAACAGCTCAGAACCGTCAGAAGCAATACGCAGATACTCGACGAAGAAATCTAGAGTTCACCGTAGGTGAAAAAGTATTTTTGAAGGTATCGCCTAAGCGAGGATTGAAAAGGTTCGGACAAAAAGGGAAACTAAGTCCGAGATATGTCGGGCCATATGAAATTCTGGCTAAGGGTGGAAAAGTAGCTTATCAGTTAGCACTACCACCATCTATGTCAAGCGTGCATGATGTATTTCACATTTCCTTATTGAAGAAGTATGTCAAAGACCCAACGCATGTTTTAACAGTGGATTTGCCAGAATTGACTGATGATTTGACATTTGAAGTAACACCAACGGAAATCACTAGTCGAAAGGTTCAACGTCTACGCAACTGAGATATCTACTATGTTAAGGTCACATGGAAAAGTAGAGACATGGAAGAAGTTACAAGGGAAGAAAAAAATGCTATGCGGAAGCAATACCCTCACTTATTTGATTCAGAAGGTTCGTCCAATTTCGAGGATGAAATTTTTATAAATTTGGGGGAGTTGTAAGACCCGTGTCAAACTAACCCGGTCTTACCACCTTGAACCAGGTTTACCCATCATGGTCGAGTCAATGGACCAAGGGCGTAAAGGAGAGCGAGATCCCAGGTATCAAATCGACCCAAAAACACTTAAAATAGGGCAAGGGTCGCATACCCAGCTAAACAGGGTCGACCCTCTCAAATTAGAAACACAGACCCTGAAAAATGGACAGAGGGTCGAACAGTGTCAGACCACAGGGTCGACGGGAACATCGACTCTCTAATCGACCCTCACATACTGCCGAGTCTGAAATTAGGAAATTTCCTAATTTTCGATTGGGATACTTTCCAAATCTCAATGGGACTATTATAGGACATTCCTACTCTTTTTAAAGGACGTCCCTAAGCCTCTTTCACTCCTTTCACAACCCTAATTGAATTGAGAGAAAAAGAGAAGAAGGAAAAGAGGAAGAAAACACGCAAGGAAGAAGACTTAGCAAAAAGGAGAAGAATTTCCAGAAAAAAGTAACCTTCTCAGGTATGGATACTAATTCCATGAGTTTCTACAGACCTTAGATTAGATATGGTTGAGTGTAGGATTTCGGAGAAACCCAAACCATCCATCCATGGTTAGGTTGTCATGGAAAAACCTAGGATAATGCATGAAAGCCATCTAGGAGGATGAATCATGGTTTCAGACCATGGAATGAATGTTTAATGAAATGTGGAAGCAAGCCATAGGACCCCAAACATGAAGAATGAACTAAAAACTGGAAATTGGACCTGATTGCACAGAGGGTCGCACACTGGGTCGATAGACTCATCGACCCTATGCACCCTGACCATCGACCCTCAGCATTCGGGATGTTCAGACAGAGGACAGGGTCAATAGACCCATCGACCCTATGCATTCTGAGCATCGACCCTTGGATCGACCCTCAGTTAACAGCATAGTTTTTAAATTGAAAATTAATTCTAATTAAATTCTATCGACTTTGTTAGGTTTGCTAGCATTATAGTAACACTGTAGAGGTGATTCTAAAGCTTGGAAAATATCTATTAGCAAGCTAAGGAGAGGAACCTTAACACCAAACTAAATTGGTTAATAAGAAACTGTTTTCTTTTTCTTGAGTCCTATGCTATGCTTGATCCTATGTGAATATGTTTGTAATGTGCATACAGCATGCCATCCAATATTTCTATTATTTGTTCATGCATATTTACTTTATTGTTTATAACATGATGATGATGATGATGATAAGAATAGGCATGTGCTTGTATGTGTGTGGTTGATGTGCTTGATGTGAGCGAGTATTAGGGGAGGTGTGATGAGGACGTCAATAAATGTAACCTTTGATGGGTCTCAGCACTTTAGCTCTATCTTTAACTCAAGTCTTGTGCATTAGCATCGTCGTATCGCCATTACCTTAGCAGAACTATTATGTCGTAGAGTATCAGGGGAGGTGGTCTCGGTCCTTGAGTCCTATACTCTACCGGGGGGCCTTAGCTCTATCTCTATGGATGTTCTGAGGAATGCTGGGGTGAGGCCTTGGAAACACTGTTTGGCATTAGGATTGGTTAATTGCGAGCCCAGTTTGCAGCCCTCGCCAATAGGGGCTTACGTGTTGGTATGGCACTATATAGCAATAAACGTAACCTTTGTTATATAATGTTCATGATTGGGTGCATGTGAGTTGACGATAAACGTGATCTTCGGGTAACATCACACACTCGTGTATAGAGACGGAGTCAATAAACGTGACCTTTGGCTACCTCAACCTTTCTATAGCATACTGTAAACTTTAAACCGGACCAAAGATATAAATTGATTTTTTGCATGCATATGTAATGTTGCATTGTTTTGGCTACTCACTGAGCCGTGTTGTGTGCTCACCCCTCGACGTCGAATATTTTTAGTTGATGATGCAGGTTACACAGTTGAAGACTATGTCAATGCTTCTACGTACGGGATGGTAGCAGCAATGGGAGTTGAAGGTGAAGATGATACACACGACTCCTCTTGCGAGTGCAACTCGTGTGTATTTGATTAGATATTTTATAGGTTTCTTTATTGTATTTATAATACATGTATTTGATATTTAAATATTTATGTCTCGGCTGAAAATAGAATAATTTGCTATTAAATTTATGATATCATCGTAGTTGCTCAGTTCATTTTATTATAGATTTTCCGCTATTGTGTATTACTCTGATTATGATTACGGATGTGTGTAAGTTTAGATAACGCGGGGATAGCCTATTTGAGATCCTGGTTGAACCGTTGGTTTGCTAGCGGTTCATCACACCATTCTGAATAGTGCGGAATTGGGGTGTGACACTAGATGTCTAGAATATCGATATTCCTCCATTGGGAATCAATCTGCAACCATATCCACCCTTTTAGGGTGAGAGACCCCTACAATTAAGAAATTGTATTGATCTCCCACCTTGAGATCCATCCATATTATCTTTCTAACTGAATCAATGGAAGTCATGAATCTAGATCTGGATTGAACATCAAATGTTGTAAGAAATAAAGAAAGATTCAGCCCCTAGGCAAATCCAATCATAGTTCTCGATTCATCTTTGAATTAAGGAAAGATTCAGCCCCTAGGCAAATCCAATCAATGTTCCCGATTCATCTCTGAATTAAGGAAAGATTCAGCCCCTAGGCAAATCCAATCATAGTTCTCAATGTACCTCAGAATTAAGGAAAGACTCAACCCCTAGGCAAATCCAATCATAGTTCTTGATTCACCTTTGAATTAAGGAAAGATTCAGCCCCTAGGCAAATCCAATCACTGTTCTCAATTCATCTCATAATCAAGGAAAGATTCAGCCCCTAGGCAAATCCAATCATAGTTCTTGATTCACCCTGGAATTAAGGAAAGATTCTGCCCCTAGGCAAATCCAATTATCGTTCTCGATTCACATCAGACATAAGGAAAGATTCAGCCCCTCGGCAAATCTAATAATTCCCTATTCACCTTTGAACTGAAGAAAGGTTCAGCCCCTAGGCAGGTCTAATCATCATTTCGGTTCATCTAGAATTAAGGAAAGATTCAGCCCCTAGGCAGATTCAATTACATCCAGTTCATCTCAGGATCAAAAAAATATTCAACCCCTAAGCAAGTCCAACCACCATTTCTGGTTCATCTCAGAACTGAAGGAAAAATTCAGCCCCTAGGCAGGTCCAATCATCATTTTGGTTCATCTAGAATTAAGGAAAGATTCAGTCCCTAGGCAGATTCAATTACATCCAATTCATCTCAGAATCAAAGAAATATTCAGCCCCAAATTCAACCACCATTTATGGTTCATCTCAGAATTAAAGAAGGGTTTAACCTTTAGGCAGGTTCAATCATCACTCCCAGATCATGCTAAAATGAAGAAGGCATTCGGCCCCTAGGCTTTTTCACCCTTCACCTCCTGTTTAGGTTCTGATTCAAGTCGAAACTAGGAAAAGTTTCATTCATCTGAATTTAATTAGCCACTAGGCTTATCCAACCATCACCTTTGGTTAGGATTCCGGTTCATGTTGGAACTAGGAAAAGTTCCATCCATCTGAATTTATTTAGCCCCTAGGCTTGTCCAACCATCAACTTTGGTTCAGGTTCTGATTCATGTTGGAACTAAGAAGAGTTCCATTCATATGAATTCAATCAGCCACTAGGCTTATTTATGTGGTTCAAGTTCTTATTCATGTTGGAACTAAGAAGAAATCCATTCATTTGAATTTAATTAGCCCCTAGGCTTGTCCAATCGTCAACTCCAGTTCAGGTTTAATTCATGTTGGAACTAAGAAAAGTTTCATTCATATGAACTCAATGTGAGCATGAGTTAGCCTCTAGGCCTGTTCAATTATTACCTCTGGTTCATGTTCCATTTCATGAAGGAATCAAAGAGAGTTTTAGTCATTTCAACTCAATCAATCAACCATCTCTTGCAATTAATTAGAGTCCAATCCATGATTGTCATTCTTGATCTCTATCAATCAGAGACCAATTTAAAGTCAATCTTGATCTCTATCAATCAGAGACCAATTTAAAGTCAATCTTGATCTCTATCAATCAGAGAACAATTCAAAGTCAATCTTGATCTCAATCAATCAGAGACCAATTCAAAGTCAATCTTGATCTCTATCAATCAGAGACCAATTCAAAGTCAATCTTGATCTCTATCAATCAGAGACCAATTCAAATTCAATCTTGATCTCTATCATTCAGAGACCAATTCAAAGTCAATCTTGATCTCTATCAATCAGAGACCAATTCAAAGTCAATCTTGATCTCTATCAATCAGACATCAATTCAAAGTCAATCTTGATCTCTATCAATTAGAGACCAATTCAAAGTCAATCTTGATCTCTATCAATCAGAGACCAATTCAAAATCAATCTTGATCTCTATCAATCAGAGACCAATTCAAAATCAATCTTGATCTCTATCAATCAGAGACCAATTCAAAGTCAATCTTGATCTCTATCAATCAGAGATCAATTCAAAGTCAATCTTGATCTCTATCAAATCAGAGATCAATTCAAAGTCAATCTTGATCTCTATCAATCAGAGACCAATTCAAAGTCAACTTTGTCTCTATCAATCAGAGATCGATTCAAAATCAATCTCTGGCTCTATCAATTAGAACCCGATCCATGCCTATCATAGCCCAGTGCTACAAGTTAGGATCGCTCATCAAGAATGGCGAATGAGAAGCATTCCTCATTGCTTGTCACTAAAGATCAATTCCAGATTCTGGAGTCATCAAGAAATCATGAACCTTCAACTATGATAGTGCTGTCCCATCTCGGGCATTTCTGCTCCATTGGCCAAGGAAATGCTAGAATCCAAAGAGTTGCCCTCATATTTCTCATTGTTCAAAGAGAGGGAATGAAATTTTCCCGAGCAGTAGGGTCGACCAAAGATGAGATCCGATATGCCCCAGGCTAGGATAGGAACCAGAATCACAGCTAGGGAATGGTCCAATGATGAAACCCTTAACCCATAAACTGGGGCATGAACCAGATTGACCTTGGACCTAAATTGAATGCAGTCTAATGAGGAAAACCATTATGCCCTAAACTGGGGCATGGACCAAATTGACCTTAGACCCAAAGTGAGAGTGGTCTAATGAAGAAATCCATCGAACCCAAACTCGGGCATGAACCAGAGTAACCTTGAGCTTAAAAAGCAATAGTCCGGTTATGAATGGATCCTAAACTGAAAAAAAAAAGAGGTAAGAATTGTATGGAACCCTAAAAGGTAGGTATCTTGCACCTATTGATAGAGGGGCATGATGAGTCCTGCTATTAGAGATCTGAAGGAAGACTTATTCCCGCAACGACTAAAGGTGGTCGTCGAAGGCGTTATGCCCAACTGGAGCCACTTGGACGAACTAGTTGTTTCAACTTTTTATTATCGGTATTTGATATGTCTGGGTCCAAGATCAATATGCTTGTTGACAAGTCTAGTCTAATATGTCCTGCAAGTAAAAGAAAATCACCAAATTTGGGATTTCAATCTTTGTGCTTTGTCTCTTCCATACATTTACTTCCAGTTTCATACATCCTCCTATTCTACATGCGCAGTCAATTCTGACTCTGAAGATGATTGAAATGATGAGCCATCTCCTGAACTTCTACGCTACCCGGCCTCTTGAGAAAGAAAGGTCCAACCCGTCAAGGAAAGCTTTAAATGATCAATTGGGAGACACAAGAGTAGTCTCAAGAAATTTGTATTAGAGAAGCTGCCATTTGTTCTATCTGTGAAAAGATTCCAAGGAAACATAATAACAGATCATATCAATAGGTCAACCAATCAGTACAAATGAGTGGAGGACAGATGTGCCACCAAAAAGATGGAAATACCAAAGTTCTTACAAAGCACATCATCTGCAAGCAAGAGATACATGATGAATGATCAATCTCAAAATCAAAGAATGAGGTCATTGGGATACCCAAAAAAAAATTCAAGCCTATGTTTTATCTACATCAATAATGGAAGGCAGTCACATCAGATAGAAGGTGATGATTAACTTTCAGAGGATAGCATACGGATTCACCATTCAGATAAAATCAGATGCTATATGAGCAGTCACAAATGCTCATAAAGTTTACAGAAGATCAGAGTGCCAGTTAGGGCAAAGACGTTCTATCTGATTGGAAATGTTTAGAAGAAGAAGATTCAAATCCAACATTGAAAGTCAGGATTCAATTTCGGGATCAAGCGAAGCACTGCATTATTTGGCCTTCACATCCAAAAAAAAAAAAAAAAAAAAAAAAAAGAAAAAAAAGAGAAGAAAAGAAAATAGTAAGATGTTGAATGGCATTGGAGCTTGACAGTAAGCCAATTGTCCCTCTCACTTCAAGAGGATGATAGTTCCAACCAAAGCCTGATAGCAAGTTCGATCATTCGTCGAGATTTACAACATGTTGGACCGGACTTTTGGTTTTGGCCAATTACATCCCGCCTTTATAGGAGACGATCTCATCACTTCTTCATCATCAGAGAAACATTTCTCATCGGCATTAGACTCTCTCTCCCGTCTATCAATCTGACGGCTTTCCAAGGAGTCTCTATCACAAGCCCTTCTTTTGATTATCAATTTTTATGGCATTGTATCTCATGATCATGTCATCATTTTATGTACAAATTCATGAATCTGGCTGGAACTCTCATCTGTCGTTCATTACATCTGACGGCTTCCCAAGATTCCTATAAGCCCTTCATTTCTCAAGCCAATAAAATGGGATCTTCTCGATAAGATAAACCCATTCTACATAAACAACCAAACACTCTCCTAATGGTAGACCCATGTGGACAGTTTCACATCAGTCCTCTTGGACCTTCAACATCAATACTTGTCAACAAACCTAAAGGTTTCAGGTCCAGATATGATCGTGACTGATTCGGAATCTCGATATAGCTTGTTGGGACACGTGTTCCATCTGAACATCTCCAAGAAAGGAAAACATAATTCGGCATCATTTTTAATTTTGGTGTGGGACTACATTTCCCTAAGGTCGCTTTTAGTGATGATTCAAATAGCTGCCCGCCTATCAATACGTGTAGGTGTCAACTTAAACAGTGGGGCAAGGCTATCCATTTGTCATGAAAGCCATGTTGTTCAGATTTTCCCTAAGGGTTTCAGACCATTGGATAGGACCATAATTTTGGCAATATCCTCACCATATCAGGACTCTTTATTTAACCCAGGATGGGTTTTACAAAAAGAAAAAATAAAAAAATAAAGAGAAGAAAAGAATCCTCAACAAAGGAAAGGCAACCCGAGAAACCTCAATGGGCAACTCATAATACCTCAGTGGGGATAGGCGACCTGATGCAACCCTAAAGCATTGCCCTCATTGGCCATTCATAGAAAAATTCAGTGGTTCATGTAGACAAGTGTCATACCCAGTCTACCCTCCATAAGGAAATGAACCCCTCTTGCTCTCCCGTAAATCATACTCGAAGGAGTTGAACAAACCATCATCTGTTGGGCTCCGTAGCATTGCCTTTCAACAGAATTCTATCTTCAAATCCTTTGGTCATGTTAGGGAGAGAGCAAATTCTCATGGCCTGGTTACGGATGTAGCCAAATTCATCATCAGCTCCCTCATTTTTCAAGATTCAACAAGGATTTATCTAAGAAATCATTTTCTGCAATCAATCTGTCAATCTTCCCTTGACCTCAGAAGCATGGTCAAATTCTAAATGCAATCCAGATTCAACCTTATTCTAACTCTGTTAGATTTCCCATTTCCTTCTATAGTAGCGGTCTGTCACAACATGCAGACATTGGGGCATAGATATTCCCTATGTAGAGGAATCGAACTTGATCATGAGCATTACATCAAGGATCCATTATCTAGTCTGAAGTCACTACTTTCATAGTCAACAGAAGTAGGTCCATCCAAGTTGGTTTTTGCCAATTTCTCAGTTCTCCCAATCCTGTTGATGAAGAAAATCCAATGTGGTCGATCACCTGTTAGGATTTGGTCACCAAATTCTCTGAAGGAACACTTCGAATCCTTTGCTCCTCATGCCT
Organism: Protea cynaroides; assembly: GCA_028583415.1. Lineage (NCBI taxonomy): Eukaryota > Viridiplantae > Streptophyta > Magnoliopsida > Proteales > Proteaceae > Protea > Protea cynaroides. The sequence goes on from CM053265.1 coordinate 51,423,047, forward strand.
ACTTTGGGGCCATGGTTCATTCATCTTTCAAAATTGGCACAACAATGTTGCAATGCCCTGAGATTTTCATGAGCCTAGATTGAGGGCCAAACCCATGTCACATTTCATCGCCGCTTGGCTATTCTACCAATTTGTTCTACCATAATGCACAGTCAAAGAACTTAGTTGACCAGATGTCCCTTGACAGTTTAACACCATGGTCAATCAATAAAGTCACTTTGGTTAAAGACTGTCAAGGTCCCCTCATTCTTGTCCAAAATCCTCACTAGAGTTTCTTTCAATCCAAAATCCAACAACATCAATGTCGTTTGAAGAAATTATATGGAACCTTTCCAAGGGAGCAACCAAGTCATCCCTATCATGCTGAAATTGAGTCAAACTTTCAATACCAGGTCATAAATGGCAAATTTCAAATCTAGGTATCATGCCAGCAAAGTCCATGACACCATTTCCATTGATCTCATGTTTTATGCCTTCACCAACAAAGCAGGGGCAAAAAACCTTGGAAAACTGCCAAGGAATTCACCATCATTTCAAATATGTCCAGCACTCTATAGGTTCAAAGTCAAGAGACTTCCAAGATGGGGCAAATTTCAACCCTAAATGTTCAAAGTCAATAAAGCCTTCCTGTATGGGTCACTTTCAAGCATCCTAAAGGTTCATAGCCATAGAGCTTCCAAAAGGATATTCCTATTTTCAATCCCGAAGGTCCAAAGCTGGTAGGAACTGCCAACATGAGTCATTCAGTATCACCCTATAAGTGACCTTCTGAGTTCTTACTCATTTCAGAATCAAATGTGGAGTCCTAGCTCATCCAAAGATCAAATCAATCTTAGATTATTAGTGAATCAAATGTAGAGCCCTAGCTCATCTAAAGATCAAATCAATCTCAGATTATTGGTGAATCAAATGCAGAGCCCTAGCTCATCCAAATTTCAAATCAATCTCAGTCTATAACTAAATCAAATGTAGAGCCCTAGCTCATTCAAAGATCAAGTCAATCTCAGCCTATAAGTAAATGTAGAGCCCTAGCTCATTCAAAGATCAAGTCAATCTCAGCCTATAAGTGAATCCAGAGCCCTAGCTCATTCAAAGATCAATTTAATCTCAGCATATAAGTGAATCAAATGCAGAGCCCTAGCTTATTCAGAAAAAACAATCTCAGAATCTCAATCAAAAGAGCCTCAGTTCAATCAAAGAGAAGACATCAAGTCTTCCATCCAAACAAATCAAATCCGAGCCCAAGCTCATGCAATCAGCCTTGTATTCACAGCCTAGCTTCATATAAGAAGAGGTTTATCAGCTACAAATGAGCCTTGTATTCACAGCCTAGCTCCATACAAGAAGAGGTTTATCAGCCTACAAATGGATCAAGCCGGGTCCAAGCCCGCACATACCTTGCATTGAGTTCCACCTCAGCAAGAAGAGGTTCCCAGCCTACAAATGAGCCTTGTATTCACAGCCTAGCTCCATACAATAAGAGGTTTATCAGCCTATAAATGGATCAAGCCGGGTCCAAGCCCGCACGTACCTTGCATCATGAGTTCCACCTCAGCAAGAAGAGGTTCCCAACCTACAAATGAGCCGTGTATTCACAGCTTAGCTTCATACAAGAATAACAATCATCAAATTTCCAAGAAGAGCAAACCTTCTTGCCAGTCGAACTACGTTTTGGGCTTGATTTCTAGGACATCCTTAGAATACGTAGGCAGTTTAGGAAGAATTACCCTAAGTGCAGCCCAATAAACAATATCACTCATACCCCAAAAATGTGGTTCTTTTATCTTTAGCCTTCAACTGATAACAATCTCGGCTAAAGAGGGGCATCTGTAAGCACCCCATTTTTTCCACTCTCAGCGTAAGTGAACCAATATGGCAGGTTTCTGACCTTTAACCCAAAGATTTGTGATTCTCCACTGATCCCCACAGCAGGGTCATGGGCTATTATCCACATAGATGCATAGGTCATAGAATTATCTTCGAAACGAGACCAGAATTGCTCAATTCTGATATCAAATGAGGAAGATACGGCCATTTTAGTCGGATGATACATATAAGGGAGGTTTCTGAAATTATTATAAATAATAATCCCAGGGGGCCTTCATGCAAATTATCCTAAGTCGGATTGTTTGAATTTCAAATCATCATATCTTGATCATCCGACATCGGATTCAGATGATTCCAAGACCATTATTCTTCATTCATGATGTTCTACAAAGTGGACGTAAAAAATCCCGGGTAGAAGTCACCAGTGGGTCCCATGCAAGCTTGCATGCAAAATTATTGGTAGAACTTCAAAGCTTCATATCTTTTCCGTTCTACATCGGATTCAGATGATTCCAAGACCATTATTCTTCATTCATGATGTTCTACAAAGTGGACGTAAAAAATCCCGGGTAGAAGTCACCAGTGGGTCCCATGCAAGCTTGCATGCAAAATTATCGTTAGAACTTCAAAGCTTCATATCTTTTCCGTTCTACATCGGATTCAGATGATTCCGAGATCATCATTCTTCATTCATGATATTCTACAAAGTCGACGTAAAAAATCCCGGGTAGAAGTCACCAGTGGGTCCCATGCAAGCTTGCATGCAAAATGATCGTTAGAACTTCAAAGTTTTATATCTTTTCCGTTCTACATCGGATTCAGATGATCCCAAGACCATTATTCTTCATTCATGATGTTCTACAAAGTGGAAGTAAAAAATCCCGGGTAGAAGTCACCAGTGGGTCCCATGCAAACTTGCATGCAAAATGATCGTGAGAATTTCAAAGCTTCATATCTTTCCCGTTCTACATCGGATTCAGGTGATTCCAGTCTCATTATGTTCCATTTTTAGTGCTCTACAAAGTGGAGGTAAAATATTTTCGATAGAAGCCTCTGAAGGATCTCATGCAGAATGGTCAGTCAAATTATCGATAATTGGTCTGCTTAAACTTCAAAAATTCATAAGTTGATCATTTTACTTTCAAATGAGGTGATTCAAGTTCCTATATTTCTCATTTTTAATGTTCTACAAAATGAACGTAAAAAATTTGGAATAGAGGCCATCGAAAAATTTCATGCTGGATAACAGCAGAAATGACCCGTGAAATGACAAGGAGAGAAAAGCCAGTTAATTCCAATCAGTCCAGTCAACTCAGTTCAAACCAGTTTTGGTCCAACTTAGCTCAACCCATATCAGTTGTCAACCTAAGTCAGTCTCAACCCATTTCGAATCAGTTCATCTATGTGAACAATATTTATATTATATATATATATATATATGTATATGTATGTTATTAAATATATGTGTATGTATGTATATAATATATATTATTATATGTAAATCATAATCCAAAAGACTTTTGAGAAGAAAAAGGAAAGAGGGGAGAGAAAAAACGTGAAAGAGAATGGGGATTTCGGTTTTGGAGATAATCCAAAAGATTTTGAGAAGAAAAAGGAAAGAGGGGAGAGAGAAACGTGAAAGTGAAGGGGGATTTTGATTTTGGAGATAATCCAAAAGATTTTTGAGAAGAAAAAGGAAAGAGGGGAGAGAAAAAGAAATGTGAAAGGGAATGGGGATTTCGGTTTTGGAGATAATCCAAAAGATTTTGAGAAAAAAAAAAAGGAAAGAGGGAGAGAGGAAAAACGTGACTTTTTCTAAGAGAATCCAAAGGATTTTGTTGGAGAAAAAAAGGAAAGAAGAAAGAGAAAACGTGGGGGTTTTTAGGAGTCACGGTTTTAGGGAAGAGAGAGAAAAAAAAAAGAAGGAAAAAAAAAAGAGGGGGAGAGAGAGGACGTGAAAAGGGAGAGGATTTAGGGTTTCAAGATTTTTTTTCAAAAGGGAAAGAAGGGGAAGATAAAAGGGACGTGAGAGAGAGAAGAAAGGGGGACTTTTTCAAAAGAGAAAAAAAAGGGAAAGAGAAAAAAAAACGTGAAAGGCTTTTGGGGCTAAGTTTTGGGAGAAAAGTAAGGGAAGAAGAGAGAAAAAAAAGGGGGAAAGAAAAAAAACGTGAAAGGCTTTTGAGGCTCACGTTTTTTGGGAGAAAAAGAAGGGAAGAAGAGAGAAAAAAGAGGAAGAAAAAAAACCAGGAAAAAGAGAAAAGAAAAAAACGTGAAAAGGGAGTTTGATAGAGTTTGGGCTCTCGGTTTTGGAGAAAAAAAAGGGAGATAGAAGAAGAAAAAGGGAGGAGCAAGTAGAACCTACGAGCATCTAGGTAAGCTGCCTTTACTTCTATTTTTCTTTTATTGTTTTGCTTAACTACAAATCTCCATCTCATAAACCACTCTACCTCACCATTAACCAATTTCCATCACCAATCTAGCCTACACTTGGTTTCAATCCCTATACAACCCCACTCACTTCCATCTCCTACTGAACCAACCAACATCCCACACCACTTACCTGAACCTAGCCATGTTACAGTACCCGAACCTGTTCATCAAGTCCTAGACCAATTCCCCTCATCCAACCATTGGATCAACATTTCTCATCTTACCCGTGATCTTTCCATCAAATATGGGCCATTGATTAAATCTATGATCATGATATGCTTGAATAAAAATCTGAATTTTGATTCTTTATCGTGTTAATATGATGTCCATTCAAAATTTGATCCATTGAATGTGAAATTTGTTTTGATCATGTGATGAAAATTTGTCCATTGATATTTGAATGAATGAACTTGATTAATTGATGTGAATTTAATCTAAATCATTGTTCTTTTAAGATCCAATCATGTGAATGGATGGTTAATTAATCTAAACCATTGATTTTAATTTGATGATGATTTAATGATGAATTAATTTGAGCCATTAAAGTCTGATTAATTGATGGTATATGATCTGAACTGTTGATTTAAGATCTTGAATTACTTTCAATCATCAATCAAATGTGATTTCAGTCACATTGTTGATAATCGATGCATTGAATCTAGACCGTAAATCTGAAAATACGTTTTGATTGATTGACTCACATGCCTTGGTTGTTTATCACATGCCATATTTTGATGCTATATTGCTCACATGCTATATTTGAATTCTTATATGCACACACTGCCACAATTGGAATAATCACACTGCCATGATTGGAATAATCATACTCACATGCTATATTAAATGCTTATTGTCATAATTAGGGTAGAAAACTCTAAAATGGAAAGAAAGTAACAGTTAGGGTAGAAAACCCTAAAAAATAGAAATAAAATAATAATTAGGGTAGAAAATCCTAAAAAAATGGAAACAAAATAATAATTAGAGTAGAAAACCCTAAAATGGAAATAAAATAATAATTAGGGTAGAAAACCCTAAAATGGAAAGAAAGTAACAGTTAGGGTAGAAAACCCTAAAAAATGGAAATAAAATAATAATTAGGGTAAAAAACCTTAAAATGGAAAGAAAATAACATTTAGGGTAGAAAACCCTAAGATGGAAAGAAAATAATAATTAGGGTAGAAAACCCTAAAATGGAAAGAAAATAACAATTAGGGTAGAAAACCCTAAAAAATGGAAAGAAAATAACAATTAGGGTAGAAAACCCTAAAAAATGGAAAGAAAATAATTAGGGTAGAAAACCCTAAAATGGAAAGAAAATAACAATTAGGATAGAAAATCCTAAAAAATGGAAAGAAAATAGCAATTAGGGTAGAAAATCCTAAAATGAAAAGAAAATAATAATTAGGGTTGGAAACCTTAAAAAATGCAGCAATTAGGTAGAAAACCCTAAAATGGAAAGAAAATAGCAATTAGGGTAGAAAACCCTAAAATGGAAAGAAAATAACAATTAGGGTAGAAAATCCTAAAAAATGGAAAGAAAATAGCGATTAGGGTAGAAAACCCTAAAATGGAAAGAAAATAGCAATTAGGGTAGAAAATCCTAAAATGGAAAGAAAATAATAATTAGGGTTGGAAACCTTAAAAAATGGAAAGAATGCAGCAATTAGGGTAGAAAACCCTAAAATGGAAAGAAAATAGCAATTAGGGTAGAAAACCCTAAATATGGAAAGAAAATAGAAATTAGGGTCTTGCCATGCTTAGAAGATAGCATACTAGATCATGCCATGTAGGCTCTTGCCTTAATTGCAATACATGCCATATTTGAAAGATTTTTAAACAATCTTACTGTATGTGAATTTCTTGTCATAAATGTTTTATGTGCCATATTTAGATAGAATATTCTATTTTTTGGCAATAACTTATTTTATGCAACACCTTAGTTGAACTGCCATATATGCACACTTCTAGAAGACAATGTAGGTGTGGGGACGTGCATTTAGGCACCCACATTCTTGGGAAGGGCATAATGGGAATGATAAAATCTTAATAAAGAAAGAGAATGCTTTGCCAAACTTTCCAAAATTAGAATTCAGGATAAAAAGGGTGATTTAGGACGATTTTGCCCCTTGACAAACCCTAAACCTAGAATAGGTTCTAAACCCTAAACCTAGAATAGGTTCTCAATCCCAAACCTAGAACAGGTTCTCACTTTCTGACCCAGAATGGGTTATCCAGCCCGAACTACGCGGATTCTGATTCCTAGGTCAAACCCTTGGATACGTAGGCCATTTGGGGGATCCCAAATTCGGATCCATAGCTTAGTCCACTCGGACTATCCATAGATCCACTAGGATATTTACCCATACCTTAGTCCACTCGGACTATCTATAGATCCACTAGGATATCTATTCATATTCTAATCCAAAAAGGGTTATCCAAACCTTAGTCCACTCGGACTATCCATAGATCCACTAGGATATCCATATTCTAACCCACAAAGGGTTATCCACACCTTAGTCCACTCGGACTATCCATAGATCCACTAGGATATCCATTCCCATTTCAACCTAGAATTTTGAACTACGCGAATTCTGATTCCTAGGGCAACCCTAGGATACATAGGCCATTTGGGAGAATCCCAAATTTGGATCCACACCTTAGTCCACTCGGACTATCTATCGATCCACTAGGATATTTATCCACACCTTAGTCCACTCGGACTATCCAAAGATCCACTAGTATATCTATCCACATTTTGACCCACATAGGGTTATCCACATTCCAACCCAGAATGGGTTATCCATATTTCAACCCAAATAGGGTTATCTATCAGTCCACATGGACTATCCAGATCCTAACCCATAGGATTTCTCAGCCTTTCAAGCATAAACTTCAACTTGAACAATAAACTTAATCATGCACAAGCATAAATCACATCCATAAACTTTAATCACACCTGAACTACGATGGTGAACCTGATTTTCGAAATAATTTCGTGATACGTAGGCAATCTGATGGATATAGATTCGGTTCAATGATATCAAACCCCTTGGTTTGGTTTGGCTTAGCAAATAGAGTCTAGCATAGGAAAGGTATAGGAGACCGATTTCGATCGGGCGGTTTGGGTGCCTAACCCCTTCCCATAACCGTAACCTGACACTTACCCAATCTCTGATGGACCAGAATTCCAATCTAAGGGTCATGAGTCAATCGAAGTCTTACCTTGGGGTGAGATTTCACATTTCTAAGGTCCTAGACCTAAATCTAGGTGGCGACTTCTAAAGATTTCCATCTTTGTCCTCACAGGAGGCCATCAGCAGGATGGGCATGAGAGAGATATAGGTCAGTGATGACGAGAGGAATGCTATGAGACGTCCTCTCACTCGATTAGTGGCAGCAGATGTAGCGGCAACAGTGGCACTAGCAGAGGCAGACGAGAGTGATAATGAGAAGGACGATGATCGGATGTTCATGGATGTGGATGTCATACCTCCTCCATCACCACAACATTCTACTGGAGTTGGCCCTTCTCGGGCTTCTCATTCAGTTGGCCCTTCATGCCCACCACCAGATGACATGATGGGGCTACTACGTGAGATTCGGGAGGCTCAGCGCGTGACTGATCGGAGAGTAAGAGAGCTTCTAGATGTCCAGCGCTCTACAAACTAGCGGGTAATAGATCTGACAATTAATCTCCGAGCAACTTAGACTCAGGTGGCCTGGCTAGCGAGAGTGTATGCTAAGGACTATGATAGAGACCGTGAGGCACCTCCTCCTCCAGCACCTTCAGCTCCATGATATCATTTATTTCTTTTTCCCTTTTTATAATATAGAGTAACTGTCCAGATTGTGGATTGTACTCTGATTTGGATGTACATTTGTCTTATTCCCATTTTAGTGTATATATATATATATATATATATATATATATATATATATATATATATATATATATATGGATGTACATTTTTCCCATTCCACATTATGTACATATATATATATATATATATATATATATGTATATATTTCCCATTCACATATGTACATTATTCTCTTTTTAGTTTGTCTCAAACAACACAGGTGCTTATTGTCACACCCCAATTTTGGTCTAACCAGAATGGTGTGATGAACCGCTAAATAACCAACGGTTCAGCCAGGATCTCAAATAGGCTATCCCCGCGTTATCCAACTTACACACATCCGTAACCATAATCAGAGTAAATACACAATAGCGAAAGTCTTATAATAAGATGAACTGAGAATCTATGTGATATTAAAATTTAAAAAACAAATTATTCTGTTTCAACTGAGACATAAATATTTAAATACCAAATACATGTCTTAATAAATCCAAATAAAGAAACCTATAAAATATCTAATCAAATACACATGAGTTGCACTCGCAAGAGGAGTCGTGTGTATCCACTTCAGCTTCAGCTTCCATCGCCGCTACCGTCCCGTACGCAAAAGCATTTATAAAATTTTCAACCATATAACCTGCATCATCAACTAAAAATATTCGACGTCAAGGGGTGAGCACACATCACGGCTCAGTGAGTAGCCAAAACAATGCAACAATACATATGCATGCAAAAAGTCAATTTATATCTTTGGTCCGATTTTAAAGTTTACAGTATGCAATAGAAAGGTTTAGGTAGCCAAAGGTCGCGTTTATTGACTCCTCCTCTATACACGAGTGTGTGACGTTACCCGAAGATCACGTTTATCGTCAACTCACATGCACCCAACCATGAACATTATATAACAAAGGTTACGTTTATTGCTATATAGTTTCATACCAACACGTAAGCCCCTACTGGCGAGGGCTGCAAACTGGGCTCGCAACTAACCAATCCTAATGCCAAAAGTGTATCCAAGGCCTCACCCCAGCATCCCTCAGAATGTCCATAGAGATAGAGCTAAGGCCCCCCGGTAGAGTCAGAGACTACAAGGACCGAGACCACCTCCCCTGATACTCTACGACATAATAGTTCTGCTAAAGTAATGGCGATACGACGATGCTAATACACAAGACTTGAGTTAGAGATAAAGCTAAAGTGCTGAGACCCGCCAAAGGTTAACGTTTATTGACGTTCTCATCACACCTCCCCTGATACTCGCTCGCATCAAGCACATCAACCACACACATACAAGCACATGCTTATTCCTATCATCATCATCATCATGTTATAAACAATAAAGTAAATATGCATGAACAAGTAATAGAAATATTGGATGGCATGCTGTATGCACATTACAAACATATTCGCATAGAATCAAGCATAGCATAGGACTCAAGAAATAGAAAACAGTTTATTATTAACCAATTTAGTTTGGAGTTAAGGTTCCTCACCTTAGCTTGCTATAAGATACTTTTCCAAGCTTTAGAATTACTTTTACAGTGTTATTATATTGCTAGAAGACCTAACAAAGTCGATAGAATTTAATTAGAATTTATTCGGAATTAAAAACCATGCTGTTAACTGAGGGTCGGAGGTAGGGTCGATGCTAGGGTCGATGGGTCTATCGACCCTTCCCTCTTTCTGGACTTCCCGAATGCTGAGGGTCGATGGTCAGGAATACCTAGGGTCGGATGGTCATCGACCCTGGGTGCGACCCTTGGTGCACTCTGGTCCAATTTCCACTTTTAATCCATTCCTCGTGTTTAGGATCCTATGGCTTGCTCCTACATTCCATTCTACATTCATTCCATGGTCTGAAACCATGTATAACCCATCTAGATAGCTTTCATGCACTTTCCAATGGTTTTCCATGGAAACCTAACCATAGATTGATGGTTTGGGTTTCTCTAATATCACACTCTCAACAATAACTAACCTAAGGTCTGTAGAAACTCATGGAATTAGTATCCATACCTGAGGAGATTACTTTTTCTCTGAAATTCTTCTCCTTTTTGCTAAGTTCTCTTCCTTGCCTTTCTTCTTCCTCTTTTCCTTCTCTTCTCTTTCTCTCAATTCAATTAGGGTTGTGAAAGGAGTGAAAGTGGCTTAGGGACGTCCTTTAAATAGACTAGGAACATCCTAAAATAAGTCCCTTTGAGATTAGGAAAGAATCCAATCGAAAATCTAGAAATTTCCTAATTTCTATTTTCTGCGGTAACCGAGGGTCGATGATCCCGTCGACCCTAGGGTCTTAAGCTGTCTGACCCTCCCTTCAAAACTGAGGGTCTGACTTTCTGTTTTGGGAGGTCCGACCCTGCTTAGCTGGGTATGCGACCCTTCCCCTATTTTAAGTGTTTTTGGGTCGATTTGATACTTGGGATCTCGATCTCCTTCACGCCCTTGGTCCATTTGACTCGACCATGATGGGTAAACCTGGTTCAAGGTGGTAAGACCGGGTTAGATTGACACGGGTCTTACACTTATGGTGCGTTCTTATTACAGTTTTTAATTTTTATCCTAACTCAGTTCATGACTCACGTGGAAGTAGTTAGGTAAATGGGTAGAACCTGAGATGCTCTGATACCAAGTTGTCACACCCCAATTCTGGTCTAATCGGAATGGTGTGATGAACAGTCAACGAACCAACAATTCAACCAGGATCTTGCATAGGTCGTACCTACCATATCAAACCACACACACAATCCACAGTAATAATCAGAGGTAATAAACAAATAAGCAGAAGTCTTACAGATAATGAACTGAGTGTCTAACAACGATAATAAATAATTAATCCGATTATCTCTAAAACTCAAGACATAAAAATAATTAATCCATTATATGTTCCAATAGTCAAACATAGCTAAACTAATCATAAACACAGTGGTTGCACTCGCATGAAGAATTATGCGTCTCCTCCGTTAATTCCCCGTCCATCACCGCTACATGTCCATACATCAGCGCATTCATATAATCTTCAACAACAGGTCCTGCATCATCAACTAAAAATATTCGACGTCGAAAGGGTGAGCACACATCACGACTCAGTGAGCAAATAAAACAAGGTGACAAAAATATGCATGCATTCAATTCATATCTTTGGTCTGATTTTTAAGTTTGCAATGTGCTATAGAAAGGTTTGGTGGCCCCCGCACCTCTATACACTAGTGTGTGAATCCGCCCAATGGATCAAACATCATTGTCGTCCCACTTGCACCCCACCATGGAATAGAGATAGAGCTAAAGTGTCTGGATCACACACCACGAACACTTCCCCTGATGCCCTACCAACACGTAAGTCCTTGCTGGCATGGGCTTGCAAACTGGGTTCGCAACTAACCAATCCTAATGCCAAACAGTGTATCCAAGGCCTCACCCCAGCATCCCTCAAAACGTCCATAGAGATCGAGCTAAGTCCCCCCAGCAGAGTCAGAGACTACACGGTTCGAGACCACCTCCCCTGATGCCTTACGACGTAACAGTTCTGCTAAGGTAATGGTGATATGACGATGTTAGTGGGCAAGACTTGAGTAGAGATAGAGCTAGAGTCTGTGATGAGGTCAGAGACCATCATGCCACGTCCTCCCCCTGATGCTCCACTCGCATCCAACACACCAACCACATACATACAATCACATGCCTATTCCTAGCATCATCATCATCATCATCATCATCTTATAAATAAACAGAATTAAATATGCATGAGCAGTAATAGCAAGAATATTGGATGACATGTGAGATGCATATTATGAGTATACACGTAAAGAATCAATCATGGCATTGGACTCAAAAAAATAAAATAAAGCAGTTTGTTATCATCCATTAGTTTGGGTCTTGTTCCCTCACCTGTTAGCAATACTCGATCTCCTTTCAAGCCTTGCAATTCTCTTTCAGTCAATTTAACAACCTAAAAGTTATATGAATTTAAGTAAGGGTTCGTATGTGATATATTATAGTAGACAAAATCAAAACAGAGCACTGATAGGTGTCTAATTGGTCCTATGGTCTCATACTGTGTCGACCTTACTGCCTACGGTCGCATATGGTGCAACCATAGCTGCGACCATATGATTCCTGAATCTTTTCGAATGTCTATGGTCGATCCTCTGATCAGGCTGCTCATGGCATGGTCGACCGTAGCTGCGACCTTGAGATTTTTGGTCGTAAATTACATGTAATTCGAGTTCTTTCTGGGTCAAATCCTCTGCTCTTCAATTGGGTTTATCCTAAAGTCATCCTATGGCCATCATTAGTAGTTTCTTATCAACCCTAATCATCAAACTCATCCCTCATGGTTATCCTTGGGAATTTCTCAAGGAATCACATAGATCATTATAGGTTGATATCTTCTATCCTCTATAAAAGTCTTATTCTATAGAGTTTACATCTCCAGAGATTTGGTTCATACCTTTGCCTGTGATAAGGAGTCAATCTCTTCTCAGTAAATTCCTCTCCTTAGTCTTTTCTTCTTCTCCTTATCTTCCTTCTCTTCCCTTCTCTCTCTCTAGGGTTTACTAATGTTCTTAAATAGTAAAAAAAAAAGCTAAGGGACAACCTTTATATAGAGGAAAACTCTCCATATAGAATCCTCTTTCAATTAGGAAAGAAATCCCTTAGTTTAGGAAAGTTTTCAAAACTCAGAGTCTGATATGGGGTCTCATGGTCAATGGCTAAGGTCGCAAAACCCTTCGATTATGGGGTCGAAATCATCGACCGTAGGGTCTTGGATCCGAGATCTTCATTCTTACCATATGGTCGACCATACCTATCCAGGTATCCGACCATATGCATATAGTTTTGGGTGTTGAGTCAATTTTTATACTTGGTTTGTGATCCATCTTCACACGCTCGGTCCACTTGGTCCAGGAATGATGGGAAAACTTGGCACGACACAGTTAAACCGGTTTGGTGGAGTACAGGTCTTACACTACCTGCCTCCCTACCTCTTGAGAATGCATCAGAACTTTTGAGATTGGTACATACTCAGAGGAGAGTGAAAGGTGGGGCTTTTATTCTTCTAAGTTTTCCTTGTTGGGGTTTAACTCTTAGTTTCGATGGGGACTCCTAGGAAGTTGCTAAGAGGAGAGACCTGGCACGACACAGTTAAACCGGTTTAGTGGAGTACGGGTCTTACACTACCTGCCTCCCTACCTCTTGAGAATGCATCGGAACTTTTGAGATTGGTACGTCCTCAGAGGAGAGTGAAAGGTGGGGCTTTTATTCTTTTAAGTTTTCCTTGTTGGGGTTTAACTCTTAGTTTCGATGGGGACTCCTAGGAAGTTGCTAAGTGGCAAGAGTTTGAATTTAGGGAGAGACTCCTACCCTTTTCCAACTCCAAAGTAGTTCGGATGGGTATGGGTCCCTTCTAGATTCGTGTATGGGTCCTATGAATATCCTAAATAGTATCCCAAAGCGAAACCAATTGTTAGTTCCAAGATTAGGTCAGTTTTGGCCTTACCGATCGATGGTACCGGTCCTTGGACTATCAGGATTCTCTATCGGCTGGTATCTACTGGCTCTCCTTTAAAGCTACAGATCGTATTGTATATAGTTAGAAAGAATATAATGATTTTAAAGGAGTACATGTCGCATTGGTCCTCAATTTGGCATTGTGTCTAGTTCGGCTATGGTGGAAAACCTTGGCACGAAAGAAAATCCGACTTAGGCCGAATTTTTGGGTGCGGGTTTTACAATCTCCCTCGGACAAGCCAAAGAAAATGGCCTCAGGGGGTGGTATCAACTTCAAAAAATTCTCACAAGATTTCACCCCCTTAACAAGGCAGAGGAAGCTAGCCTAAAGAAGGTAGAAGAGGGGGAATACCCCATCCCAAATTTTTTTTCTTTCTACTCAATTGAACCTTGCAGATTCAATAGAGCAACGAGGCAAGTGTTAGGAGAACTTCTATTTTTTCACTTACTCAGCTGAACCTTGTAGATTCAACAGAGCAACAAGGCAAGTTTTAAGGGAATTTTCCACATCACCAACAAGATGGCGGTAGCTAGGAGGAGACGATCCACATCAGCACCTCCAGATGAGACTAAGGGATATTCATAATTCTTACCAAGAGGTAAGGATAAAGGCGTCTCTTCCCCGCTTTACAAGGTTATTTTCGTCCTCATAATAAGGGTAAAAGCGACATTTACAAGGAGATACTATTCACTATAAATACTGCGAATCTTGAAATTTCAGGTACATAAACATTTAATACTCATTCCTAGGGATTCTCGCTCTGACACATCTGACTCGAAATCTCTCGCTTGCTCCACACATGTAAAAGTGGGCTCAGATACTGAGCCCATTGATTGGTCATAGAGCCCTAACTTTAGCATTGGAGTGGACCCAGGGCCATAGGCCCGCCTCCCCCTTGTGCTTTCTTGTGTCTTGCAGGTCTAATCAGCGTAGTGGACCCCGGATATGGATTTGGGCTGAAACAAGGGTCTCCCCCTCTTTTACATAAATTGGGGGGCTCCTTGCTTTATTTATTTATTATTTTTTTATTTTCTTGATTTTTGTTCATTTGCATTTTCCTTCTATATAGCTTCTCTCTCTCCACCCTCTCTCTACAACACCTTCATGGGCTACCAAGGGGGATGATTGGGCTTCTTTTAGTACCATGTGGTACTCTAAAAGCTACCTAGGGGACCATTAGGTAACTAGATGGGTATTAACTAGGTATGAATTGAGTTGACTAGGTTTGACTAGGTTTAACTATCTTCATTGGGTTTGACTAGGTTTAACTAGGCTTGACTAGGTTTAACTGGGTTTAACTAGATTTGGCTAGGTTTTGACCGAGTTGACTAGGCTGACTAGGTCCTGACTGGGTTTTGACTGGATCGATTGATTTAACCAATTCTGACTAAGTTTGATTGGTTTACTAGGCTTGGATGGGTGACATTTAGCCAGCCATTTACATGATGTTGTATAGAAATTTGACCCTAAACGGCCCTAAAAGGGGCCAAAATTGGTGGTCATACAGCTTTAGTTAAGCATGCTCGGGCTAAGGTAATCTCAAGATGGGTGACCCTTGGGAAGTCATTTTCATACCTTCTTCGATTCTTTCAAAATTTTAGCTGGAGATGTGGGGCAACTCATAATGGCCAGAAATGGGCTCTATGATGAAAAATGACTTTGGATGAATTAGAAAAGACAGGTTTGACCCTAGGAGCACTAATAGGTGTAAATGGGCTAAAATAAAAAGTATGGATCCAAGACCACAAGGGAAGGTCTGGATTGACTATATATGGGCTAGTTGACTATATTTGACCAATTTTAACAAAGTCTGACCAACTTTTATCAAAATGACCAAAATACCCTTGAAGTGGTAATTAATGGGTTTTAAGCCCAACGATGACCCCGAATGGCCTAAATAATGTAGTCTAGACCTTCTAGGGGGCAAATAACACAAGGAGTATTTATGAAAGCTTTTGACTTAACCTAGGGTTTGGGCACTAGGAGGGGTATTTATAAAAACTTTTTAACCTAACTTAGGGTTTGGGCACTAAGAGGGATATTTAGGGAAACTTTTGACCTAACCTAGGATTTGGCATTAGGAGAGACATTTATAGAAACTTTTAATCTAATGACATAAGGGATCTATATATGCCAAGTTTCTAACCTAAGGGATATCTGGGGTATGGAGATGGTTCTAGGGTTTGGTTCTACACAGTTCCTTCATGTTCAATTTATTTCTTCAATCTTGAGAAAGATTTGTGCTTGCAGAAATGATGGAAAAAATGGGGTGCTTACACCTTCCCGTCTAACAACTCCACGCGGCATCTCCTGATAGCCAGTGAGTTAAAAGCATTAAATGCGACCCCGATGGTTTGACTCATAGGACCAGGTATTCCATATCCTCAACCAGCATCCCCGCAGAGCGAAAGCCTGACGCTTCTCTTATTGATCCAAGGTATCCTCCGTTCCATGTGGCCTCAACCACACCCTTCAAAGCTAAATCAGTATAGACGGTCATATAGTCGTGGTGACAACCATCAAGCTCGAGGGCACCAACTTAGTCTATTAGACTAGGATCAAGTAAAGACCGACGACGACCAAGACAATCTAAAGGCTCCGAGCAAGAAAAAATTACTCCTCTGAACCCAATGGACCATAGAAGCAATGGGAAACTATCAAGTTTTCAAATCCTGACCTAGAAGATATTGCTTCCCTGAAGCCAACGAGGTAAAAAAAGAAAGGGACAACTGTTAAGGGCATTATACACCTTACTAATAAAAAATTGACACTTGGCAAAATCCTTATCATTAGTCGAGGTTGGCCAGTTCAGTAGCCGACCTCCATATAAAGCGGGCCACTAAGGAAGCCCTGCCAGCTCGGCATTCTAATCCTACTGACCTCAGACTCCCCCAGCGTCCAGTTCAGTTGACTTTATCTCACCGTTGTTTATGGGCATCCCCAAAATACTTGGCCCCAATGGCTCCCAAGACTCATTTCGGTAGAGTTCTACCTTCAGAAGGACTTCCCCATGTGAGGACACCTTTCATCCCGAGAAACTCAAACTTGGTGACCTTGTAGCCTTGTCTCAATGGAATTCTATCTTCAGAAGGGCTTCTTCGCACGAGGACACTTGTCAAGCATTCCAGTCTCCTACTTCCAGAAGAACTCTTGCTCCCATTCAGACTCCAACTCCTACACGAACGTGAGAACCGTAGCCATCTGATGTGGATAGCTAGCAAATCAATTCATACAGGCATAAATCCGGCCGCACACATTCCATGTCTGGTTCTATAAATATACTCTGTCTCAAAAGTAAACAAATCCCAACTTTTGCTAAAACTCTCTTTACAGACCCACTCATATTTAGAGCTCGTATTCACTTATCAAACTCTTAACTGTTTGTATTCAGAACTAACTTAAGCACCGGAATGTTCCCCATGTTTTACAACCTATCCACTTCTATCTCTACTTCTCTATTTGCAAGCTCATCTTGCTTCCAGAGCCGACGGTGCAACTTTTGAACGCAACACCTTTTCTATTATTGGTGAAACTTTAACTATTCGAATAGCTCTTTTGGTAGCAATTAATGAAGGGGTAGAGCGGGTAATTCTGGAATTTGATAATCTACAATTGGTGGATCTTCTACTTAGAAAACCGATAGATCTTGAATTCAATGTGTTGGTATTATTGAAGATATCATCCACCTTCAACCCTATTTTGAAATTTGATTTTTTAACTATATTTGTAGGGAACAAATTAGCATTGCTCACTTCCTTTCTAGGAGGGCGATGTCATTAGTGTGTAAGATTGATTGAGTTCCAATCTTTGTATTCGATATAATTGTTGTTTGAATTCCTTGAGTGCTATACATATTAATGAAAAAAAAAAGTACTAACCCAAAAATAAATGGCATATTGCTAGAAACCGAGCCCGTACGGATCATGTGGACAAATTACTCTTTACACGTTTTTTCCTGCCACTTGTCCTATCACTAATGAGGTTTTTTTCTTTTCGATCTCCTTTCTTGATTGACGGAAATTTTATAAGGCTAGGACAAGTGGTGCTAGGACATATATAAAGATTCCATTTTTTTTATTTTTTTATTAAAATAGATAAAGAAGATTCCATGGAGAGGAGGGGAGAGGATGAATCTGGACTATGGACTCGCCAAAACCACTAAAACCAACTATTTTGAAAAAGTGACGTGAACCGTGAACGACATGTCCCTGATTCTCGGGGCTCCTGAATTCAATTTCTAAGTAAAATAGTGCCGTGACAGCCAAACGACCCACTTTCAACGGCAACCGTCACCACTGGTTGGCAGTAGGACTTATGAGAAGGAAAAAAATTCCCCGCAAACAGTGTTCGATTTCGTGTAATCACATATCCGTTCCAATTTTTTTTTTTATATATTTTTTTTAAATTGAAACGGGATTTCGTATTGAGTGCAGACAAAATCGAATAACAAAAAAATTCTTGCTATTAACTGTAATAAAGCATGGAATCTTGCAGATACGATATCAGAAAAACGATGCAATGCCCAAGCACTGCTCGGCCGAAATGGTTTCCATCTCTCTCCCAGTACCATTGAACAAATCTCAAGTGATCAAGCGGACCGACCCTCCTGCTTTTAGGAGAGGTGCAATCTGGTAAATTCCCAGCAAACAAACACGAAACAGCAGAGAAAATGAAAGGGTAGAAAAAAAAAAGAAAAGAAAAAAAAGGTTAGTTAAGAGAATGAGAAGGTAGGCGACAACGCGTCCGGGCCTGCACAGAACGCGGGATTTTCGCTTTTTAGTAAGTTTTTTTCTTGGGTAAGTACGCTTTTTAGTAAGTTGCCCATTAATACCAAGACAAGACAGAGGAGACTAGAGAAAGCGATCGTTATCGTCTCCATTTGTGTCATCTCCTGTAACAACTACCACTCCCTCACGTGTCCTACGCTCGCCACGAACAAAAACACTTGTCTCTCTCTCGCGCGCCCTCGTTAGTCACTACTTATTGGAGCTTAGCCTCGAATACAAAGAATTCATGACCGGAAAAGAAATCCTCCACAAGATGAAGGTAAGTTGAGATTCCTCTTTTTCCGTCTTCGTTTTCGTTTCTAATATGTTCTGTTCTATATATCCTCTAATTTACAACTTTGAACAAATTCTGAGTGTTCCTTCTTCCGATTTAAATAATAAGTTGGGTACTCTACACGGTAAATCGGCTTGTTTCACGCCCATCCAAGCTGTACTTTTACCTGTAGAAATGATCTGGTCAGAGATACCCTCCTACAATTGGAGAATTCGTCATCCATTTTCAGGTCCCTGGTATCTAGATTGTGATAATTACCAGTTCATGAGAAAATTGGATATCATTTTTTTCTTAAACTAATGCGATTCATCAATAATAGGTATAGATCAGTCGGTCAATTATTACCATCTTACTTTTGTCTCTTCTTATTTTTTTCGCTGCTTACTTAGATATTCTCTAGTAAAATACTGTGGGTAGATTAATAAGTTTAATTAGCTGAGCAGGTTTCCATTCTTAGTACCAGGATGACATCTTAGTTCTTTCATTGGGTTACATCATAGGATTTAATTTTATTCTGTTTATTACTTTCTAGATTATTGATTTTATGCTTGTAATTTTGAAACACTTCTTTCAAAAATTTTAAACAGTTTTATTAAATGTCTAAGTACTTAAAATCTTCTTTCAGTTGGCCTGCTTATCATTCTCAGTTGCTCGTTTGGTAGTAATTATAATTTCATGTTACTGTTCCTGCTTTCAATTGTTTTCTGTCATACTGGCCAACTTCATCACTTGAGCTTCACTTGTACCCGTAGCTGTTGTACTACCTATTATGCTTTGAAAGTTGAATCTTGTTGGAAGTTTTTTGGTAGTCTAGTTGCAGTTTTTTTTTTTTTTTTTTTTTTTTGGGGGGGGGGGGGGGAGATAGGCTTACAGAGTCAGCTAGACGTAGACTACAGAGATTCAAAAGAAGCAATGTTGCTGTTGTGGGAAATTATATTTTGCAAATTGGTAAATATAACACAAAGATGTAAGTGGGTTAGAAAAGCTGAGTTTGGTATTTCATACAGGTTTGTTGATAGATTTTGTTATGGCCTTTAGTCAGAACTTGTATCTGTGTTCTTTGGAGTAGTGGTTGTTACTAATTT
Source organism: Protea cynaroides (assembly GCA_028583415.1). Classification (NCBI taxonomy): domain Eukaryota; kingdom Viridiplantae; phylum Streptophyta; class Magnoliopsida; order Proteales; family Proteaceae; genus Protea; species Protea cynaroides. The sequence goes on from CM053265.1 coordinate 51,442,819, forward strand.
AATTAGAAACGTTTAAGAACAAAAGAAGTTGTCAGATAGTAGCAGAATATATTTATTAATGATTGCAATATAATAAATAGGAATTGATACGAGGATGTTCCTAGGATTGTTGACCAAGAAATACCCAAAGGTAGTAGTCATTTTCAATCCACCCTCTCTTCAAGGAGGGGAAGATTGAAGTGGATGGTTTATATAGGACTAAAAGAAGGTGGACAAAGTGGGTATGTAAAAAAATGCATGCCCACTTAACCATAATAGTGAGAATGATGGAGTAGGATTCATGTGGCTGATCCTTTGTAGAATTGGGTTAAGGTTTAGTTGAAATGAGCAGCATTGAATTGACCGAACCAGTACCTTCCTTGAGTGTTTCAAGTGCCCTTAAATTTAGTATGATCACATTTTCATGTAACCAATGGGTGCAATTTTTCTTTCCCCTCCGCCTCCCCTCTCGGTATCAGTGATGGCATAGAAGTTTTCTGTACATATGATGACAAGGTAATAACATGCCTTGTTAATGCATGGTTTAACTATCATTCTTCAGTAGGTCTTATGGAAGTCTTCTATATGCTTGATGTAGGCCAAAGCTGGTTTTGGTTCATCAGCTTCTGATACAGGGAAGGGCAAGAGCAAAATGTCCAAGCACATTTCACATGGTTACCACTTGGTCGAGGGAAAATCAAATCATGCCATGGAAGATTATTTTGTTGCAGAGTTCAAGAAAGTACACGACAATGAATTGGGTTTATTTGCAATATTTGATGGCCATTTAGGTCATGATGTTGCAGACTATCTGCGGTCCCATCTTTTTGATAATATTCTGAAAGAGGTACAGATGATGCATATAACATTGGATGCTTGTTTCTTGATGATTGAATATATTGTCTTACTAATTGATTTTGAGGTTCATCCTTTGTAGACGTTGTGAATTAATCTCATTGTCCCTTATCTTGCTGTAAGCAGCCTGACTTCTGGACAGAAACTGAGTGTGCAATCAGCAGGGCATACCGTATAACCGATACAACAATTCTGGAGAAAGAAGTTGATTTGGGAAGAGGAGGTTCAACTGCAGTCACAGCAATATTGATCAATGGTCAGAAACTCGTAGTAGCAAATGTTGGAGATTCTCGAGCTGTTATATGCAAGAACGGTGAGGCCATACAACTGTCAGTAGATCATGAACCAAGCAAGGAACGGAAGAACATTGAAAACAGAGGGGGTTTTGTTTCCAACCTTCCAGGTAAGGATAATTGGGTTAATTACCCAATGAGCGAAACCAGGTTGTTATGTTCTCTCTCTACATGTACATTTGCATCAAACATTGTGTTTAGTGATGAGACATGGATTCTAGGAAACAAGAAAGGATTCTAAGAATAAATCATCTTACCATCTCCGTACTCCATAACTTTTTCTACCTAGACTCATCCTGACAATTAAATGCATCTATTTGCATAAGTCGAGAAAAATTATTTTGATCGATGTGAATGAAGCATTATGCTGGGAGCATATTAGGGTATACATCTAATGGCCTCAGCTCCCGGTTTCTGGCATGCTATAGTTATCATAGTCCCTTAGATAGGAATGGGAGATTACCAATATGCCATGCTTTGCACCGGTAAGCTAGATGCTTCATGAACCACTGGTACATTTCATTGCACTTATGTCACCCTCGTAAAGACGCGCACTCTGATACCATTGATGTCCAATAGTTTTGATATTAATGGCTGGATCTACTACTACCTCATCTCATCCATTAAGTATTACGAAGCAAATGATGGTATAACAATGAACATCAGGATGAGACTAGGAAATATGGTCCGGAGAATCTCGATAGTAGTTCCATCTCTTTGTTAAGTTTCCATCTTACAACTTCGAACTGTTGAGATGAAAACTCAAAATGGTATTAGAGTTCCAGGTTCTCTCTGTACGGTCAACCAAAAGAGAGACCATATGCTACATGTATTGTCACCCAAAAGAGAGGCAATACGTGAGGGGGAGTGTTGGGAAAAATCTCACATTGGTTAAATCTGAAACCTTGGATGCCTTATATGCTTGAGAGTCCCTCAACTTACTAGTTCGAACTTTTGTGATGGAAACTTAACATGATAACAAAGTTCCAAATTCTCTTCTTATGGTCACCCTAAAGATGACCACATGTCACGTGTACTGTCACCCGAAAGAGGTGCAACACGTGAAGGGGAGTGTTAAGAATAACCCTACATTTGTTAAATCTAGAACCTTTGGTGCCTTATATACTTGAGAGTCCCTCCACTTATTAGTTCAAACTTTTGAGATGGAAACTAAACATGGTATCAGAAAAAGAGGAAACTTAACACTCTTAGCATTTTGTTATGGTTCCAGGGGACGTTCCACGAGTTGATGGACAACTGGCGGTGGCAAGGGCATTCGGCGATAAAAGCTTGAAGGAGCACCTCAGCTCTGAACCTGATGTAGCAGTGGAGATGATTGATGATGATGCAGAGTTTGTCATCTTAGCAAGCGATGGGTTATGGAAGGTTTGTTTTTGTATCAATGCCGTTTGTCAAATTGGTTGTACATCATCTTGTTGTGTATATAAATGCTACATTGATAAATGAGTATAATGGAACTAGCAGAAGTGAAGCAACCAACAATGTCCTCCTTGTCTTGCTCCTGGCTCTGGATTCTCTAGCTCTTATAGCAGGTATGGCCGTTGTTTGACAGTTTGTGGTCGTCTCTTGTTCTTTGCCCAGGTAATGTCGAATCAAGAAGCAGTTGATTCCATAAAACACATAAAGGATTCTCAATCAGCAGCCAAGCACTTGACAGAGAAGGCTCTGAACAAGAAAAGCAAGGATGACATTTCCTGCATAGTTGTAAGGTTCCACTGATCCATTTTTTCAGTTCTGTTTTCATCCCCTTGCCCCAAAAAAAAAAAAGATAAAAAATATTTAAAATAAGGGGAAAACATGTATTCAAGGGAAGTATGTTTTTCATTTACAAATAATAAAGTTTTCACTCCTGTGTCCTTATAAGGGCATGTTGTTTCTCTATTAGTAATAGAGCTCCACAGAGGTTGCAACAGAACTTGTAAATATGGATGCATTTCACCCAGTACAGATGATTAAATGAGGAATTGTTGCTTGAACATCTTCCAGTCTATTTCCAGTCAGTAATTGATGCTTTGTTGGATTCGTTTTGGATGTGAGTTTGTATGAGATTACATTTTGCTAGCCGAATTTGTTGGTTTTGATCTGATTAAATAAGAATGGTTCCATAGATTTCTATACCAACCTCTTTTCTCATAGGTTATGTTTCCTGTTACTGTAATATTTTTTTATTGTTGAACAACTAATGCGATTTTATTTTATTGTTAATTCTTCTTTTGTCATTTCAAGGCAAGGGTAAGTTTAATTCTAGAGGTAGATTTCCTTGTCCCGCAAAAATACTCCAAAAAGAGTTGGTCTGATATTGACAGCAAAAGGGGTTAAAACATATCAAATTAACAAGCCCTCTTTACTATAGGATCTTAATTCAATCCAACACAAAAATTTGCAGAGAAAAGTAATAGAAAAAAATTCTTATCTGGAAATTCGACCGTCAGAAATTGATGAAACTTGGGTTGAATGGCCTTTATAATAATTATGAACACCCTTCAAAATCTGAGAATGATCTGAAAAGAATTGAAGGAGTTATGAGCTTTGTAACCTTGTTGTACCTGGTGCCGCCAAAACCTGGGCAGGTTCAAAAGGATGTCGGCTGCTGATTTGGTTTTACTTCCTCTAATTGGTGTTGAGTGTTTCACATATATAACCAGTAACAAAGAACAAAATAGGAGTATTGAATGCAAAAGAACAAAGGAAATAGAGTTCGGTTGAGTCTCATAACCTTGGAGACTCAACCAGAAAATAGGAGTTTCACTCTCTTTTTTTTTTCTGAAAAATTCTCTCTACTGCAGTCAGCCTGCATTCTCTTTATTAGCTTTGAAACATTACAAATAAAATAGGAAATAACGAAATTTGGAAAAACTAAACCTCCTTTATAACTTAGGAGGTTTCTAAAACATAGAAATAGGAAAGTTTCTAAAAACTAGAATTAGGAAACTCGATTTTAGGCAAGTCTTAGTCTCCAAGTAACTAAGACTTCTAAACTAACTAGTCTAATTTTTAGGAAACTAAACAATGGAAATAAGTAAACTGAAAATTAAGAAAGTCATAACTAATGTTGTTGGTACTGTTCACGTGAACAGTACCGCGTGAACAGTGTTCACGTGAACAATGTGGGCTAGGCTAGGGCCCATGTTGACGGTACCTTGGGTTGGTTGCTTCTTGGACTGCATCAGATATGTATAAACTCTTAACTGAACCAAACCTTGTTTATATTTTCTTTTTGTACTAGATTTGTTCTAAATGTTAATTTCCTTGATATTGTTAAAAATTTTAAGGTCTGCCAAATATAAACCCATGCTCTTTTTTTTCTTAGAAAAATTTCCCAGATACTTAACAATTGCTTAGTTTGCATTATGAGAGTTTTAGTCTATGGATTTAGTAATTAGTATTGGATCATTCATGGCCGATACCGATTACCCCCCCAATATTCTGAGGATCGCCTAGGGGTATCAGATCTAGGACGGCTTGGCCGATACGGTACCGTCTTTTTAAAAAAAAATTATTCAATGCAATTGATGAACCATTCAACTGTTAAGGTTGTCATGTGGTAAGTATTAAAAAAAAAAAAAAAAAAAGAACGTTCGGTGATCATCCATGATTATTAGGAAAATAAAAACAGTACTTAGTTTTTTTATTAATAAAAGAAAAGTAATCCAGTCGCAAAAAAGTTTTTTCAGCCTGATCAAACTGATCCTGACCATAGTTAAAATAGGAACGGCCAAAAAACTGAATGAGATGATACGGTTTTTTAAACGGGGTAGAAGAATAATGTTACAGTTTAAAAAATGTCAAACATTTTGAGAACAGTAAAAAAAATAAAAACGGATATGGGTTTTAAAACGATCAAAACTAATATGATACGGTGAAAAAAAAAAGCATTATATTTTCATAAATTAAGGAATTATTACGTAAATGCATATATCCAATGTCTAAAACAACTATAACATCCAACAATGTTACATATAATATCTTCATTCTACAATCCATACCAAATTCACATCTTATTATAAATTTTAAAACATATAACCCATCAAGAAATAGATACTGAGGTGGATGATCACAATTAAATAACAAATATAATTATGATTAATTCAGCTGCTCAACCAGTCGACCCCATTTAGTTGGGATAAGGCTTTGTTGTTATTGTTGTTGTTGTTGTTGTTGTCAGCGGCTCAACTCAACTATGGTTGCTAGGTGAATAACCAAAGATTATGTCATGACCAATTTCTGGATACATGCGTGATACCCGCGGGTTGCTAAATGGTTACTCGATCCACCCAAGATCGTGCGTATGCTATGACTAATAACCACCACATAACAGTTTACATATGCAATATCAAACATAAATCAAGCAATAGACAATGATAATATAGCAGCGGAAGCAATACAAATCATATATGTTGGCGATGGAATCCATAAAGCTAGATTTCCCAAGACATACAATATGAAACTCTCAGTGAAACACTAGAGCTCCTTCAAAAATAAGGGTTCCCTGAGATATTGGATCTATAACAATCTTTCCTTCCATTGAGATAGAAACAGAGGGAGTAAAAACACCAGGGGTGTAAGGCCCAAATGAGAGGTTCCCCTTGGTGGTAGAAAAAAAATCCAAATCTCTTATTGATATCCTCTTGCTACATATATAAGTTTAATAGGAGGCTTCCCAAGCAAGCTCCTCCATACCTACTACTATCTCAATCATCAGTCACCTAGAGAATAGTAGGATCATGAGGCTACAAACCCCTAGGATGGCGCTAGGACGTCCTGTCAGCCGCTTACGACCCCCCTTGATCCTCTTCGACCCCCTTTTAAGCTATATCTCTCATACCTTCTGATGTCTGTTTCTGTCCTTACACTTTTACCAAGTATTGGTCTTGTTTTTTATTGATTCAGTCCATGATATAGTGACATGGCTGGTCAAGTCAGCATACCTTGCATTTATGGTTGTTGTCAGCATTTATGAGTATTAATGACAAACCAGTAATTGCTCAACTACCCCCATCAATCTGTCACATCCTGTCTGAATCAGCATAGGGGGGGGGGGTCGAATATGAGTTCCTTTTGAAAATTTCAGTCATTTCTTTCTTCTCATGCCTTGTACCTTAGATACACGCCACGTGTCTCTTTCCCGAGGATCATCCTAAATTCTCTACTAATGGTTAGATTTTGTATCCATTATTATTTTTCCCTAACAGAACCCCTTTTCTTCCTTAGTGTCGTTTCGATCGAAGGAGGCGCATTTATGGGAAAATAATATTTTCCTAAACACGTGGAGATGCTTCCGCAAATTTCTTACTGTTATGGTAATCACTAATCACCTTCTCTCCCTTCTTTTCGAAATTTGAACGCCCACCTCCTTGACATAATGTTTGTAACATTTCAGAGTAATTTGAGTCGGCCATACTTGAATGCCCCTGGTGTCGTATCTGCTTCAATAGAGCCATCGCTTTGAACCGTCGGTGTGTATCCTGCCATATTACAACCATCGGGACCGTCCACACGTCGCTTCCCTATCAAAACGTCATATCCGCAACTTTATTGACGGACACAACGCTCGAAAACCATCATGACTGCCAGATGGGACCCACCTGTTAGCAAACTTATAAAATCCCACCATTTTCTCATCTTCTTCCTCACAAACCGTCCATCTACAGCGCTTTCTCATTTCTTAGAGTGTTATCTCTTCCAAAGTTCTCCGGTTTAGCATACTTGATCTTGTTGCAAATATCCTCTCTTCAGTAAGTCCCAACCTTCTTTTCCTTTTTTATATCACTACTAACCAGTCATGGCTCGTGATAAAGCCATTATTAGCCATGCCTCTGAGCCTACCCTGCGTCGATCACAACTCCTGCGATTTACTCAGGGTGAGGGTAGCTCAAGCGATAACCTTGAGAGTTCTTCCCATGATATTTCCGATGAGACTAGTCCTCACTGTGTGCCATCCTCTATGAAATCCATAGTGACTGAGACCAAGCTTCACGATCATAGGGCTTTTTTTTTGGTTCCCGATTATGTTGACCTGATAACTCCGGACCCAGAAGATCGAGCCTGCCATCCATACTCCCACAGGATGGTGGTAGATTTCAACATGTTCTTGTTTGGTTTTCTTTTCCCATGCCACCCTCTCGTATTCGAGATTTTGGGTTATTATGGCCTGGCCCCTACCCAACTTCTGCCTAATTCCTGGGCTCAAATTCATTCCTTCATCATCTTCTTTCTTCGCTGCCGAGAGCCCCCCACCTTAAGATTCTTCCAGTTTTTATTCGACATTAGAGTTGTCACCTGGCGTAACTCCACGACCCATAAGACTAAACCAAATGGCATTTACTACTTCTTTCACAGAAATTTAGAGGTGGTTTCCCCTATGGTCGCAACCACCCCCCCTCAGGTCCCCTATTGGAAGGAGAAATTCTTTAGGGCTATAATAAGACAGGGCCATAGTCTAATGGGTATGTGCTCCTTTTCCATCGATAATCGATGGCAGTTCATCGACCCCTCAGTAGTAGGGGTCACCCCATTCTTAACGCCGCTTGAGATGGAAACCGTTCAAAGGGTAGAAGAAAGAAGGAGGGCACTCTAGTACAAGGACCTGGGCAACAAAAAATTCTTGTTCCTGTACGGGCTGAGTAAGTTCCCTAATAGCACTAACCTGTCCTTCATTCTCTACTTTACTTTTGTACTTTAATTCGACCCCTAACTCCTCAATATTGGTTCTTGATGCAGTGGAAGGTCTTGGCGATAGCATGTGGGAGGATCTGATAGGGACAAACTTGTTCCGTCATCAAAAAAGGGAAAGGGAGGAGATAATTGCCTCCGTGGCCCAAAAACTGGAGGCCCTTGAGAGGGCCGCGGATATAGCTCCAGCCCTTCCTGCTAAATCCCTCCACCACCTTCAGAAGAAGCACATCCCCCTTCCAACCCCGTAGCTCTGGCTGATCCACCCACCGAACTTTAGCCAATGGTGGGATCTTCATCTCAAGCTTGCGACCCTCCATCTTTCGCAGATGAGCTGGCTGTACCTCCAATCATCGACATCGCAGAGGATGGTATGTTCTATTCTCTTGTACTTTCCACTTTTAATGTATCGACCCCCCAACATTATGGTTCTGAATGTTTCGCTCCCTATTTTATGCAGAGGATGATGACCAGACAACTGTTTCGAAGACACTACATCGATCAAAGAGGAGGAAGATTGTCTCTGAGACCCCTAGACTCATTTACCCTGAGGACACTCCCCAGGACATTTTGCAGAGGATTCCGGCCGGCCCTTCGCCACTGCAATCTCTGCACCCGGAAGATATGCATGTTGTTTTTGCTCCCACTAGCCTTTCCAGCAGTGCCTCTCTCGTCCCCACTACAACCATCATCCCGGAGGTTACTGACGACCCTCCAAGTACTACAGAAGCAAGCCTCGCTGCCGGTTCTCTTCCCGATTCAGCACTTACTACAACAAGCACCACGACAACAGCAATACCACAGGACTCGAGCATGAAGGCCTTCCTTACATCACCCACAGGTTTACCATCCATCCCTACCGATTCAACCGTAGTGACCTCCTTTCGACCCCTTTCTGAAGATTTGCCTCCGCTAGCCCCCTCCACTTTTCCACAGATCACCACCTCCTTCATGCTAGTACAATCTTCACCTTCTGGCTTACCTACGAGGGAAGTACCAAAGGCGAAGGCCCTACCATTTCCCCTACCGCCATGATCCAAGGTCCTGCTTCGACCCGCATTATGAGCTCCTCCATGCTTTGATTTCCGGTTCTACTCATTCTGTAGCTAGCTCGAGTTTCGCCGCGGAGCCAACATTATTCACTCCGCCATGGAAGGTCCTTCCTATAGACACGGGGCTATTTAACCATTAGGTGGCTCAAGAGATTGTTCACCATGCCTTCCTATCCGCCGACGTAGACTTCATCAGGCAAGCCCGACTTGAGAACATCGATCAGGGCCAATGCGCGGCTTTATACCAGGCTTTATTAGGTTTTCTTTCCTATTCTTTTCTCTTTTTTTGATATGTCCACATCTAACATCTCTCCTCCTTCTTTTGTCATGCTTTGTAGCTAATGTGTGGAACAAACTACTACTGTAAGATGTTGGTGAATTTCATACGCAAGCTGAAAGAGGTGCAGACTTCAGCTCAGCAAAGTAACGAGCTTTTTTCGACCGCCCTAGTGGAGCGCGACCAAGCCATCCGCGATTGAGACGCCGCCATCGCAGCCCATACCGAAGTCGAGGAAGGCTAGAAAGAAGAGAAAAAAAATATTTCTTCTTAGCTGAAAGTTGTCGAACAGGAGAGAGATGACGCTGAGACCCGCGCCACAGAGGCAGAGGAACGAGCCAAGGAGGCAGATGATCAGGCCAAGGAACTTGACATAAAATGGCGCTCCGTTGAAGCGTCTTTGGAGCTAAACCGGAAGTGGCTGGCCAATGAAAAGACCAGGTACAGGAGATTAGATGAGCACTTCACCACTTATGCCAAAGTCTTCGAGTCTGCTTAGAAGAAATTAGCTGAAGTGCGACTATTGAATGGGGTCATGTCGGACCAACTCAAAGCAACCATCGACCTCAACAATCAACTGGAACAGGAAGTCAGAGATCTCCAGGGGGCCTGTGATGAACTAGTAACGGAGAAGGCCAATTTTTCGGTCGAAAATGATAGATTACAGGTTGAGTTGACCCACACTTTAACCAGGGTGAAAGCCCTTAAAGGGGAGATAGCCATCATGAAGGATCAATGTGTCGACACGCAGTCTTCCATGACCCGTATGAACGAAGAACTGGCGCAGACCCATGCAGCTTTAGCACAGGATAAGGAGAAGACTTTGAGAGCATTGCTAGAATCTGATGACATGGAGGGCCTCTTCAGGAAAGAGAGAGCTCGAGCTATCAGGGAAGCTCTTCTTATCGTTCGCTCACAGATGTCCACTCACCTTCCGAACGCAACAGCGCGCAGCTGTAAGCACCCCATTTTTGCCACCCTCGGCATAAGTGAACCAATATGGCAGGTTTCTGATCTTTAACCCAAAGATTTGTAATTCTCCACTGATCCCCACAGCAGGGTCATGGGCTATTATCTGCCTAGATGCATAGGTCATGGAATTATCTTCGAAATGAGACCAGAATTGCTCAATTTCGATATCAAATGAGGAAGATATGACCATTTTAGTCGGATGATACATATAAGGGAGGTTTCTGAAATTATTATAAATAATCCCAGGGGCCTCCATGCAAATTATCCTAAGTCGGATCGTTTGAATTTCAAATCATCATATCTTGATCATCCGACATCGGATTCAGATGATTCCAAGACCATTATTCTTCATTCATGATGTTCTACAAAGTAGACATAAAAAATCCCTGGTAGAAGTCATCAGTGGGTCCCATGCAAACTTGCATGCAAAATGATCGTTAGAACTTCAAAGCTTCATATCTTTCCCGTTCTACATCGGATTCAGATGATTCCAAGACCATTATTCTTCATTCATGATGTTCTACAAAGTGGACGTAAAAAATCCCGGGTAGAAGTCACCAGTGGGTCCCATGCAAGCTTGCATGCAAAATTATCGTCAGAACTTCAAAGCTGCATATCTTTTCCGTTCTACATCGGATTCCAGTGATTCCAGTCTCATTATGTTCCATTTTTAGTGCTCTACAAAGTGGACGTAAAATATTTCCGGTAGAAGCCTCCGAAGGATCTCATGCAGAATGGTCAGCCAAATTATCGAAAATTGGTCCGCTTAAACTTCAAAAATTCATAAGTTAACCATTTTACTTCCAAATGAGGTGATTCAAGTTCCTATATTCCTCATTTTTAATGTTCTACAAAATGAATGCAAAAAATTTGGAATAGAGGGCATCGAAAAATTCCATGCGGGATAACAGCGGGAATGACCCTTGAAATAACAAGGAGAAAAAACCCAGTTAATTCCAATCAGTCCAGTCAACTCAGTTCAAACCAGTTTTGGTCCAACCTAGCTCAACCCATATTAAGTCTCAACCCATTTCAAATCAGTTCATCTATGTGCACAATATTTATATTATATATATATATATATATATATATATATATATATATATATATATATATATATATATATATGTATGTATATGTATGTATGTTATTAAATATATGTGTATATATGTATATAATATATATTATTATATATAAATGATAATCCAAAAGATTTTGAGAAGAAAATGGAAAGAGGGGAGAGAGAAACGTGAAAGTGAAGGGGGATTTTGGTTTTGGAGATAATCCAAAAGATTTTTGAGAAAAAAAAGGAAAGAGGGGAGAGAAAAAACGTGGAAGAGAAAGGGATTTAGGGTTTTGAGATAATCCAAAAGATTTTGAGAAGAAAAAGGAAAGAGGGGAGAGAAAAAAACGTGAAAGTGAAGGGGGATTTTGGTTTTGAGATAATCCAAAAAGATTTTGAGAAGAAAAAGGAAAGAGGGGAGAGAGAAAACGTGAAAGATAAGGGGATTTAGGGTTTTGAGATAATCCAAAAGATCTTGAGAAGAAAAAAGGAAAGAGAGAGAAATAAAAGAAAAAAAATAAGAGAAAAGGGGGAAAAAGATTCCCCTTCACGTTTTCTAGAAAGAAAACGTGAAAGAGAGTGAGGAGAAAGAAAGAAAGAAAAAAAAGGAAGGAAAGAAAAAGAAAAAAAAAAGAGAAAAAGAAAAAAATAAAAAGAAAAAAGAAGGGGAAACGTTTTCTAAGAGAGAAAAACGTGAGTGAGAGGGGAAAAGAAAAGAAAATCGGAAGAAAAGAGAAGAAGAAGAAAATAGAGAAAGAGAGAGAGAGAGAGAGAGAGAGAGAGAGAGAGAGAGAGGTGTTAAGAAGAGAAGATCTAGAGGAAAAAGAGGGAGGATCAGAGAGGCAGCAAAGAGGATGATGAGAAGATGCAAAGGAAAGAAGGTGAGAGAAGAAGCCTAAGGTAAGAATCACCCATCGCTTTTGTCAGTTTATTTTTTCAAAGTCAAAGCATACTGCAAATGCATGTCTGAGATTGGTGTCTAGCATTAGGAAGATATCTCTGTTTGCCTTAGGTTCCTTGAGACCAAATGTTGGCCTCTGAGTCCTCTTTCTGACCATGTATTCGGATTTTATTTTCATGACCTATATGATTTTATATTGATTTTATAGTACCACTGGCCAGAATCTGGAATAGATCTGACCAGTGTATTTGCCTGCACTTGGGGAATGTTTTCGACCTGCCTATGGTCTCTTTCAGGATTAGCTTCCTTGAGACAAAATGTTTTCCTCTGAGTCCTCTTTCTGACCATATATTTGGATTTTATTTTCATGAGCTATATGATTTTATATTGATTTTATAGTACCACTGGCCAGAATCTGGAACAGATCTGACCAGTGTATTTGCCTGTACTTGGGGAATGTTTTCGACCTACCTATGGTCTCTTTCAGGATTAGCTTCCTTGAGAGAAAATGTTGGCCTCTGAGTCCTCTTTCTGACCATGTATTCGGATTTTATTTTCATGAGCTATATGATTTTATATTGATTTTATAGTACCACTGGCCAGAATCTAGAATAGATCTGACCAGTGTATTTGCATGTACTTGGGGAATGTTTTCAACCTGCCTATGGTCTCTTTCAGGATTAGCTTCCTTGAGACAAAATGTTGGCCTCTGAGTCCTCTTTCCGAGGATATCTCTTAAGAATTTTTTGAGTAAGTACAGTGCTCTATGTGCCCATTTTGGTCCAGCCTGACAAAGCTGTTATCTTGCTGCATGTTCCATCATGTTTTGATTGATTCTCATATGCTTTGGTTGTTTCTCACATGCCATATTTGATGCTATATTTGTTCACATGCTATGTTCGGATACTCGTATGCATACACTACTATAATTGGAATGGTCACACTGCCATAATTGGAATGGTCACACTGCCATAATTGGAATGATCACACTGCCATAATTGAAATAATCACATTGCCATGATTGGAATGATACTCATGTTTATTGCCATATTTGTCTGCTACACTTGCTCACATGCTATATTAAATGCTTATTGTCACAATTAGGGTAGAAAATCCTAAAAAATGGAAAGAAAATAACATTTAGGGTAGAAAACCCTAAGATGGAAATAAAATAACAATTAGGGTAGAAAACCCTAAAATGGAAAGAATGTAACAATTAGGGTAGAAAACCCTAAAATAGAAAGAAAGTAATAATTAGGGTAGAAAATCCTAAAATAGAATAAAATAATAATTAGGGTAGAAAACCCTAAAAAATTGAAAATAAAATAATAATTAGGGTAGAAAACCCTAAAATGGAAAGAAAGTAACAGTTAGGGTAGAAAACCCTAAAAAATGGAAATAAAATAATAATTAGGGTAGAAAATCCTAAAATGGAAAGAATGTAACAATTAGGGTAGAAAACCCTAAAAAATGAAAATAAAATAATAATTAGGGTAGAAAACCATGGAAAGAAAGTAACAGTTAGGGTAGAAAACCCTAAAAAATGAAAATAAAATAATAATTAGGGTAGAAAACCCTAAAATGGAAAGAATGTAACCATTAGGGTAGAAAATCCTAAAAAATAGAAATAAAATAACAATTAGGATTGAATACCCTAAAATGGAAAGAAAATAACAATTAGGGTAGAAAACCCTAAAAAATGGAAATAAATTAATAATTAGGGTAGAAAACCCTAAATATGGAAAGAAATAGCAATTAGGATCTTGCCATGCTTAGAAGATAGCATACTAGATCATGCCATATAGGCTCTTGCCTTATTTGCAATACATGCCATATTTGAAAGATTTTAAACAATCTTACTGTATGTGAATTTCTTGTCATAAATGTTTTATGTGCCATATTTAGATAGAATATTTTATTTTTTGGTAATAACTTATTTTATGCAACACCCTAGTTAAACTGCCATATATGCACACTTCTAAAAGACAATGTAGGTGTGGGGACGTGCATTTAGGCACCCACATTCTTGGGAAGGGCATAATGAAAATGATAAAATCTTAATAAAGAAAGAGAATGCCTTGCCAAACTTTCCAAAATTATAATTCAGAATGAAAAGGGTAATTTAGGACGATTTGCCCATCGGCAAACCCTAAACCTAGAATTGGTTCTAAACCCTAAACCTAGAATAGGTTCTAAACCCTAAACCAATAATAGGTTCTAAACCCTAAACCTAAAATAGGTTCTCAATCATTAACCTAGAACAGGTTATCCAGCCCGAACTACGCGGATTCTGATTCCTAGGTCAAACCCTAGGATACATAGGCTATTTGGGAGAAACCCAAATTCGGATCCATACCTTAGTCCACTCGGACTATCCATAGATCCACTAGGATATCCCCCATATTTTAACCCAAATAGGGTTATCCAACCGCAGTCCACTTGGACTATCCATAGATCCACTAGGATATCCAACCATTTCACCCAATCCCGAACTACGTGGATTCTGATTCCTAGGGTAAACCCTAGGATACGTAGGCCATTTGGGAGAAATCCAAATTCGGATCCACACCTTAGTCCACTTGGACTATCCATAGATCCACTAGGATATTTATCCACACATTTAGTCCACTCGGACTATCCAAAGATCCACTAGGATATATTTATTCACATCTTAGTCCACTCGGACTATCCATAGATCCACTAGGATATCTATCCATATTCTAACCTAAAAATGGTTATCCACACCTTAGTCCACTCGGACTATCCATAGATCCACTAGGATATCCATTCCCATTTCAACCCAGATAGGGTTATCCATATTTCAACCCAAATAGGGTTATTCTTAGATCCACTAGGACTATCTATCAGTCCACATGGACTATGCAGATCCTAACCCATAGGATTTCACAGCCTTTCAAGCATAAATTTCAACTTGAACAAAGAACTTAATCATGCACAAGCATAAATCACATCCATAAACTTTAATCACACCTGAACTACGATGGTGAACCTGATTTTCGGAATAATTCCGTGATACGTAGGCGATCTGATGGATACAGATTCGGTTCAATGATATCAAACCACTTGGTTTGGTTTGGCTTAACAAATAAAGTCTAGCATATGAAAGGTATAGGAGACCGATTTCGATCGGGCGGTTTGGGTGCCTAACCCCTTCCCATAAGCGTAACCTGACGCTTACCCAATCTCTGATAGACCAGAATTCCAATCTAAGGGTCATGAGTCAATCGAAGTCTTACCACATTTCTAAGGTCCTAGACCTAAATCTAGGTGGCGACTTCTAAAGATTTTCATCTTTGTCCTCACAGTGGCGACTTCACTGGGGATATAAATGTCAAACTCCTAAATGAAAACTTTCCTTGTGTGAATTGGATGCTAGATTTTAGGATACTATATTTATGCTGGTATATTTTTGCTTTGGGGGGAATGGGTTCAGTCACACATTCGTGCGAGTAGCCGAACCGGGTCCCATGCATATGGGGCAGCCCGCTAGGAGAAACACACAGCCTTGGCCTGTACTTTGTGAGACCACGACCGGTGAGCAGCCTCTAACGAGTGTTTCTTAGGTCCGCCTGAGAATGCGTTATGCTGCTCCACGTCGCTTGGATCCTTGCAACATAGTATATAAAGGGATTGGGGGCCCATTATTCATCGAGCATTTGGTGATAGGTTACCCCATCCTCGTCAAGGTGGCCTTTTCTGTCCTAACCCAGATTGTAGCCCAATGTTTGTTATTTTTTGGTTCATCCCTGAACCGACCCAGTAAAATCGGCTTAACCATGACATCCATGTTTAAGACGTCGAAGTTCTGCCCGTTTTCGTCATCGACTGGTCAACATGTTAGATTCTACACGATGAGCATCTTGAACTCTCACCCATTGGGAGTATGAGGTATGTATACACCTGTTCTACATCATAGTAGACGATCACTATACACCCTCCATTAAGTAAGCTCGATGTGTCGAATCTCTCATTGTTAACACGTCGATTTCAAAAAATGAACAGAAAATCCCTGTCAAGACATAGATACCATGGTCAAGAAGAAATTTACTAGTTTGTTCATCTATGAAGCTAACCATCCCTAATAAGGACGACGGATTAATATATCCATTTCAATTTTATCGAATTCGGTAATCCAATTTTCCAGACCTTGGTACTACTGATTATCCATTTCGGAATCATGAGGTCCCAAGACTGAACACATGGCTTAATCAAATTTAATTAAATTGACTTGGATAATGTTTACCCAATCTCCCTTATGAGGGATCTAACTCTTGTTTGGTTGAGTCATCCTTGATTGTGCATGTGACTTCTTCCACTCCCCTAGACGTCTATAATCTCAATATTCCTCCATTGGATTTCAATGCCTTTGGAAAAGAGAATCAAACTGCAACTATATCCACCCTTTAGGGTGGGAGGCCCCTACAATTAGGGAATTGTCTTGATCTCCCATCTTGAGATCCATCCATATTATCTTTCCAGATGAATCAATGGAAGTCATGAATCTAGATCTTGATTCAACATCAAATTTTATAAGAAAGAAGGAAAGATTCAGCCCCTAGGCAAATCCAATCATAGTTCTCGATTCACCTTTGAATTAAGGAAAGATTCAGCCCCTAGGCAAATCCAATCAAAATTCTCAATTCATCTCTGAATTAAGGAAAGATTCAGCCCCTAGGCAAATCCAATCACCATTCTCAATGTATCTCTGAATTAAGGAAAGATTCAGCCCCTAGGCAAATCCAATCATAGTTCTCAATTTATCTCAGAATTAAGGAGAGATCCAGCCCCTAGGCAAATCCAATCATATTTCATGACTCATCTCTGCATCAAGGAAAGATTCAGCCCCTAGGCAAATCCAATCAATATTCCCTATTCACCTTTGAATTAAGGAAAGATTTCAGCCCCTAGGCAGGTCCAATCATCATTCCAGTTCATCTCAGAATCAAAAAAATATTCAGCCCCTAGGCCGGTCCAATCATCATTTTGGTTCATCCAGAATTAAGGAAAGATTCAGCCCCTAGGCAGATTCAATTACATCCAGTTCATCTCAGAATCAAAAAAAATATTCAGCCCCTAGGCAGGTCCAACCACCATTTCTGGTTCATCTCAGAACTGAAGGAAAGATTCAGCCCCTAGGCAGGTCCAATCATCATTTCGGTTCATCCCGAATTAAGGAAAGATTCAGCCTCTAGGCAGATTCAATCACATCCAGTTCATCTCAGAATCAAAGAAATATTCAGCCCTAGATTCAACCACCATTTCTGGTTCATCTCAGAATCAAAGAAGGGTTTAGCCGTTAGGTAGGTTCAATCATCACTCCCAGATCATGCTAAAATGAAGAAGGCATTCGGCCCCTAGGCTTTTTCACCCTTCACCTCCTGTTTAGGTTCTGATTCATGTTGGACCTAGGAAAAATTCCATTCATTTGAATTCAATTAGCCACTAGGCTTATCCAACCATCAACTTTGGTTAGGGTTCCAGTTCATGTCGAAACTAGGAAAAGTTTCATTCATCTGAATTCATTTAGCCCCTAGGCTTGTCCAACCATCAACTTTGGTTCAGGTTCAGATTCATTTTGGAATTAAGAAGAGTCTCATTCATCTGAATTCATTTAGCCACTAGGCTTATCCAACCAACAACTGTGGTTCAAGTTCTGATTCATGTTGGAACTAAGAAGAGTTCCATTCATTTGAATTTAATCAGCCCCTAGGCTTGTCCAACCGTCAACTCCAGTTCAGGTTCTGATTCATGTCGGAACTAAGAAAGGTTCCATTCATATGAACTCAATGTGAGCATGAGTTAGCCTCTAGGCCTATTCAATCATTACCTTTGGTCCATGTTCCACTTCATAAAGGAATCAAAGAGAATTTCAGTCAATCCATCATCTCTAGCAATTAGAGTCCAATCCATGATTGTCATCATTGGCCTCTATCAATCGGAGCCCAACTCAAGCAATCCTTGCCTCTAGCAACTAGAGCCCAGTCTACGATTGTCAATCTTGATCTCTATCAATCAGAGACCAATTCAAAATCAATCTTGATCTCTATCAACCAGAGACCAATTCAAAATCAATCTTGATCTCTATCAACCAGAGACCAATTCAAAATCAATCTTGATCTCTATCAATCAGAGATCAATTCAAAATCAATCTTAATCTCTATCAATCAGAGACCAATTCAAAATCAATCTTGATCTCTATCAATCAGAGACCAATTCAAAATCAATCTTGATCTCTATCAATCAGAGACTAATTCAAAATCAATCTTGATCTCTATCAATCAGAGACCAATTCAAAATCAATCTTGATCTCTATCAATCAGAGACCAATTCAAAATCAATCTTGATCTCTATCAATCAGAGATCAATTCAAAATCAATCTTGATCTCTATCAATCAGAGACCAATTCAAAGTCAACTCTGTCTCTATCAATCGGAGACCGATTCAAAATCAATCTCTGGCTCTATCAATTAGAGCCCGATCCATGTCTATCATAGCCCAGTGCTACAAGTTAGGATAGCTCGTCAGGACTGGTGAATGAGAAGCATTCCTCATTGCATGTCAGTAAAGATCAATTCCAAATTCTGGAATCATCAAGAGACCATGAATTTTAAGCTATAATAGTGATATCCCATCATGGGCATTTCTGTCCCATTGGCCAAGGAAATGTTAGAATCCAAAGAGTTGCCCTCACATTTCTCATTATTCAAAGAGAGGGAATGGAATTTCCCGAGCAGTAGGGTAGACCAAGGATGAGATCTAATGTGCCCCAGGCTAGGATAAGAACCAGAATCACGGCTAGGGAATGGTCCAATGATGAAGCCCTGAGCCCTAAGTGGGGCATGAACCAGATTGACCTTGGACCCAAATTGAATGCGGTCTAATGAGGAAAGCCATTATGCCCTAAACTGGGGCATGGACCAAATTGACCTTAGACCCAAATTGAGAGTGGTCTAACAAAGAAATCCATTGAACCCCCCAAGCCAAGGCATAAATTAGTCCAATCTTTGATTCAAAATGGTGTAGTGCAATGGCGATACCCCTTGCTCCATAAGCTGGGGCATAAGCTAGAATGATTTTGAACTCAACTAGAAGTGGTCCATTGATGAATCCATCAAACCCCAAACTGGGGCATGAACCAGAATAACCTTGAGCTTAAAAAGCAATAGTCCGATTTTGAATGGATCCCAAACTGAAAAAAAAAGATGGAAAAGGTAGGTATCTTGCACCTATTAATAGAGGGGCATGATGAGTCCTGCTATTAGAGATCTGAAGGAAGACTTATTCCCGCAACGACTGAAGGTGGTCGTCGAAGGCGTTATGCCCAATTGGAGCTACTTGGACGAACTAGTGGTTTCAACTTTCTATTATCGGTATTCGATAAGTCATCCATGTCTGGGTCCAAAATTAATATGCTTGTTGACAAGTCTAGCCCAATCTTCCCTGTAAATAAAAGAAAATCACCCCGTTTGGGATTTCAAACTCTGTGCTTTGTCTCTTCCATACATTTCCTCCCAGTTTCATACATCCTCCTATTCTACGTGCGCAGTCAATTCTGACTCTGAAGATGATTGAAACGATGAGTCGTCCCCTGAACTTCTACGCCACCCGGCCTCTTGAGAAAGAAAGGTCCAATCCGTCTGGGAAAGCTTTAAATGATCAATCGAGAGACACAAGAGTAGTCTCAAGAAACATGTATTGGAGAAGCTGCCATTTGTTCTACCTATGAAAAGATTCCAAGGAAAGCATTACATAATAACAGATCATATCAACAGGTCAACCAATCAGTACAAATGAGTGGAGGACAGATGTGCCACCAAGAAGATGGAAATACCAAAGTTCTTACAAAGTACATCATCTGCAAGCAAGAGATACATGATGAATGATCAATCTCAAAATCAAAGAATGAGGTCATTGGGATACCCAAAAAAAAAAAGAAAAAAGAAAGAAAGAAAAAGAAAATTCAAGCCTATGTTTTATCTACATCAATAATGGGAATGCAGTCACATCAGATAGAAGGTGATGATTAACTTCCAGAGGATAGCATACGGATTCACCATTCAGATAAAATTAGATACTATATGAGCAGTTACAAATGCTCATAAAGTTTACAGAAGATCAGAGTGCTAGTTGGGGCAAAGACGTTCTATCTGATTGGAAATGTTTAGAAGAATAAGATTCAAATCCAATATTGAAAGTCAGGATTCAATTTCACGATCAAGCGAAGCACTGCATTATGTGGCCTTCACATCCAAAAAAAAAAAAAAAAAAAAAAAAAAAAAAAAAAGAGAAGAAAAGAAAATAGCAAGATGTTGAACGGCATTGGAGCTTGACAATAGGCCAATTGTCCCTCTCACTTCAAGAAGATTGGTAATTTCAATCAAAGCCTGATAGCAAGTTCGATCATTCGTCGAGATTTACAACATGTTGGACCGGACTTTTGATTTTGGCCGATTACATCCCGCCTTTACAGGAGACGATCTCATCACTTCTTCATCATCAGAGAAACATTTCTCATCGGCATTAGACTCTCTCTCCCGTCTATCAATCTGACGGCTTTCCAAGGAGTCTCTATCACAAGCCCTTCTTTTGATTATCAATTTTTATGGCATTGTATCTCATGATCATGTCATCATTTTATGTACAAATTCATGAATCTGGCTGGAACTCTCATCTGTCGTTCATTACATCCGACGGCTTCCCAAGATTCCTATAAGCCCTTCATTTCTAAAGCCAATAAAATGGGATCTTCTCGGTAAGATAAACCCATTATACATAAACAACAAAACACTCTCCCAATGGTAGACCCATGTGGACAGTTTCACATCAGTCCTCTTGGACCTTCAACATCAATACTTGTCAACAAACCTAAAGGTTTCAGGCCCAGATATGATCGTGACTGATTTGGAATCTCGATATAGCTTGTTGGGACACGTGTTCCATCTGAACATCTCCAAGAAAGGAAAACATAATTCAGCACCATTATTAATTTTGGTGTGGGACTACATTTCCCTAAGGTCGCTTTTAGTGATGATTCAAATAGCTGCCCGCCTATCAATACGTGTAGGTGTCAACTTAAACAGTGGGGCAAGGCTACCCATTTGTCAAGAAGGTCATGCCATTCAGATTTCCCCTAAGGGTTTCAGACCATTGGATATGACCATAATTTTGGCAATATCCTCACCATATCAGGACTCTTTATTCAACCCAAGATGGGTTTTGCAAAAAGAAAAAATAAAAGAATAAAGGGAAGAAAAGAAATCTCAGCAGGGAAAGGCAACCCGAGAAACCTCAATGGGCAACCCATAGTACCTCAGTGGGGATAGGCGACCTGATGCAGCCCTAAAGCATTGCCCTCATTGGCCTTTCATAGAAAAATTCAGTGGTTCATGTAGACAAGTGTCATACCAGTCTACCCTCTATAAGTAAAGGAACCCCTCTTGCTCCCCAGTGAATCATACTCGAAGGAGTTGAACAAACCATCATCTGCTAGGCTCCATAGCATTGCCTTTCAACAGAATTCTATCTTCAAATCCTTTGGTCATGTTAGGGAGAGAGCAAATTCTCATGGCCTGGTTACGGATGTAGCCAAATTCATCAAATCATCAGCTCCCTCATTTTTCTAGATTCAACAAGGGTTTATCTAAGAAATCATTTTCTGCAATCAATCTATCAATCTTCCCTTGACCTCAGAAGCATGGTCAAATTCTAAATGCAATCCAGATTCAACCTTGTTCTAACTCCGTTAGATTTCCCATTTCCTTCTATAGTAGCGGCCTGTCACAACATGCAGACACTGAGGCATAGATATACCCTATGTAGAGGAATCAAATTTGATCATGAGCATTACATCAAGGATCCATTGTCTAGTCTGAAGTCACTACTTTCATAGTCAATAGAAGTAGGTCCATCCAAGTTGGTTTTTGCCAATTTCTCAGTTCTCCCAATCCTGTTGATGAAGAAAATCCCATATGATCGATCACCTGTTAGGATTTGGTCACCAAATTCTCTGAAGGAACACTTCGAATCCTTTGCTCCTCGTGCCTACTTTGGGGCCATGGTTCATTCATCTTTCAAAATTGGCACAACAATGTTGCAATGCCCTGAGCTTTTCATGAGCCTAGATTGAGGGCCAAAACCATGTCACATTTCATCGCCGCTTGGCTATTCTACCAATTTGTTCTACCATAATGCACAGTCAAAGAACTTAGTTGACCAGTGTCCCTTGACAGTTTAACACCATGGTCAATCAATAAAGTCACTTTGGTTAAAGACTGTCAAGGTCCCCTCATTCTTGTCCAAAATCCTCGCTAGAGTTTCTTTCAATCCAAAATCCAACAACACCAATGTTGGCGGAAGAAAATCATCACCTTCAAATTACATGGAACCCTTCAAAGGGAGTAACCAAGTCATCTCTACCATGCTGAAATTGTGTCAAACTTTCAGTACCAGGTCATAAATGGTAAATTTCAAATCTAGGTATCATGCCAGCAAAGTCCATGACACCACTTCCAATGATGTCATGTTTTGTGCCTTCACCAATAAAGCAGGAGCAAAAAACTCAGAAAACTGCCAAGGAATTCACCATCATTTCAAATATGTCCAGCACTCTATAGGTTCAAAGTCAATAGACTTCCAAGATGGGTCAGATTCCAACCCTAATGGTTCAAAGTCAACAAAGCCTTCCTGTATGGGTCACTTTCAAGCATCCTAAAGGTTCAAAGCCATAGAGCTTCCAAGAAGGATATTCCTATTTTCAATCCCGAAGGTCCAAAGCTGGTAGGAACTGCCAAGATGAGTCATTCAGTATCACCCTATAAGTGACCTTCTGAGTTCTTGCTCATTTCAGAATCAATAGCAAATTCGTCACCCTATAAGTGACTTTCTGAGTCCTTGCTCATTTCAGAATTAAATGCAGAGCCCTAGCTCATCCAAATTTCAAATCAATCTCAGTCTATAAGTAAATCAATTGTAGAGCCCTAGCTCATTCAAAGATCAAGTCAATCTCAGCCTATAAGTGAATGCAGAGCCCTAGCTCATCCAAAGTTCAAATCAATCTCAGCCTATAAGTGAATCAAATGCAGAGCCCTAGCTTATTCAGAAAAAAACAATCTCAGAATCTCAATCAAAAGAGCCTATTTTCAATCAATGAAAAGACAGCAAGTCCTCCATCCAGACAAATCAAATCTGAGCTCAAGCTCATGCAATCAGCCTTGTATTCACAGCCTAGCTTCATACAAGAAGAGGCTCATCAGCCTACAAATGGATCAAGTCGGGTCTAAGCCCGCACATACCTTGCATTGAGTTCCACCTCAGCAAGAAGAGGTTCCCAGCCTACAAATGAGCCTTGTATTCACAGCCTAGCTCCATACAAGAAGAGGTTTATTAGCCTACAAATGGATCAAGCCGGGTCCAAGCCTGCACATACCTTGCATTGAGTTCCATCTCAGCAAGAAGAGGTTCCCAGTCTACAAATGAGCCTTGTATTCACAGCCTAGCTCCATACAAGAAGAGGTTTACCAGCCTACAAATGGATCAAGCCGGGTCCAAGCCCACACATGCCTTGCATTGAGTTCCACCTCAGCAAGAAGAGGTTCCCAGCCTACAAATGAGCCTTGTATTCACAGCCTAGCTTCGTACAAGAAGAGGTTCCCAACCTACAAATGGATTAAGCCGGGTCCAAGCCCGCACATACCTTGCATCATGAGTCACCTCAGCAAGAAGAGGTTCCCAGCCTACAAATGAGCCTTGTATTCACAGCCTAGCTTCGTACAAGAAGAGGTTTATCAGCCTACAAATGGATCAAGCCGGGTCCAAGCCCGTACATACCTTGCATCATGAGTCACCTCAGCAAGAAGAGGTTCCCAGCCTACAAATGAGTCTTGTATTCACAGCCTAGCTTCATACAAGAAGAGCACTCACCAATCTTCCAAGAAGAGCAAACCTTCTTGCCAGTCGAACTACGTTCTGGGCTTGATTTCTAGGACACCCTTAGAATACGTAGGCAGTTTAGGAAGAATTACCCTAAGGGCAGCCCAATAAACAATATCACTCATACCCCAAAAATGTGGTTATTTTATCTTTAGCCTTCAACTGATAACAATCTCGGCTAAAGAGAGGCATCTGTAAGTACCCCATTTTTGCCACCCTCGGCATAAGTGAACCAATATGGCAGGTTTCTGACCTTTAACCCAAAGATTTGTAATTCTCCACTGATCCCCACAACAGGGTCATGGGCTATTATCTGCCTATATGCATAGGTCATGGAATTATCTTCGAAACGAGACCAGAATTGCTCAATTTCGATATCAAATGAGGAAGATATGACCATTTTAGTCGGATGATACATATAAGGGAGGTTTCTGAAATTATTATAAATAATCCCAGGGGCCTCCATGCAAATTATCCTAAGTCGGATCGTTTGAATTTCAAATCATCATATCTTGATCATCCGACATCGGATTCAGATGATTCCAAGACCATTATTCTTCATTCATGATGTTCTACAAAGTGGACGTAAAAAATCCCTGGTAGAAGTCACCAGTGGGTCCCATGCAAACTTGCATGCAAAATGATCGTTAGAACTTCAAAGCTTCATATCTTTCCCATTCTACATCGGATTCAGATGATTCCAAGACCATTATTCTTCATTCATGATGTTCTATAAATTGGACGTAAAAAATCCCAGGTAGAAGTCACCAGTGGGTCCCATGCAAGCTTGCATGCAAAATTATCGTCAGAACTTCAAAGCTGCATATCTTTTCCGTTCTACATCGGATTCCAGTGATTCCAGTCTCATTATGTTCCATTTTTAGTGCTCTACAAAGTGGACGTAAAATATTTCCGGTAGAAGCCTCCGAAGGATCTCATGCAGAATGGTCAGCCAAATTATCGATAATTGGTCCGCTTAAACTTCAAAAATTCATAAGTTAACCATTTTACTTCCAAATGAGGTAATTCAAGTTCCTATATTCCTCATTTTTAATGTTCTACAAAATGAACGCAAAAAATTTGGAATAGAGGGCATCGAAAAATTCCATGCGGGATAACAGCGGGAATGACCCGTGAAATGACAAGGAGAAAAAACCCAGTTAATTTCAATCAGTCCAGTCAACTCAGTTCAAACCAGTTTTGGTCCAACCTAGCTCAACCCATATTAAGTCTCAATCCATTTCAAATCAGTTCATCTATGTGCACAATATTTATATTATATATATATATATATATATATATATATATATATATATATATATATATATATATGTATGTATATGTATGTATGTTATTAAATATATGTGTATATATGTATATAATATATATTATTATATATAAATGATAATCCAAAAGATTTTGAGAAGAAAAAGGAAAGAGGGGAGAGAGAAATGTGAAAGTGAAGGGGGATTTTGGTTTTGGAGATAATCCAAAAGATTTTTGAGAAAAAAAAGGAAAGAGGGGAGAGAAAAAACGTGGAAGAGAAAGGGATTTAGGGTTTTGAGATAATCCAAAAGATTTTGATAAGAAAAAGGAAAGAGGGGAGAGAAAAAAACGTGAAAGTGAAGGGGGATTTTGGTTTTGAGATAATCCAAAAAGATTTTGAGAAGAAAAAGGAAAGAGGGGAGAGAGAAAACGTGAAAGAGAAGGGGATTTAGGGTTTTGAGATAATCCAAAAGATCTTGAGAAGAAAAAAGGAAAGAGAGAGAAATAAAAGAAAAAAAAAAGAGAAAAGGGGGAAAAAGATTCCCCTTCACGTTTTCTAGAAAGAAAATGTGAAAGAGTGAGGAGAAAGAAAGAAAGAAAAAAAAGGAAGGAAAGAAAAAGAAAAAAAAAAGAGAAAAAGAAAAAAATAAAAAGAAAAAAGAAGGGGAAACGTTTTCTTAGAGAGAAAAACGTGAGTGAGAGGGGAAAATAAAAAAAAATCGGAAGAAAAGAGAAGAAGAAGAAAATAGAGAAAGAGAGAGAGAGAGAGAGAGAGAGAGAGAGAGAGAGAGAGAGAGAGAGAGAGAGGTGTTAAGAAGAGAAGATCTAGAGGAAAAAGAGGGAGGATCAGAGAGGCAGCAAAGAGGATGATGAGAAGATGCAAAGGAGAGAAGGTGAGAGAAGAAGCCTGAGGTAAGAATCACCCATCGCTTTTGTCAGTTTATTTTTTCAAAGTCAAAGCATACTGCAAATGCATGTCTGAGATTGGTGTCTAGCATTAGGAAGATGCCTCTGTTTGCCTTAGGTTCCTTGAGACAAAATGTTGGCCTCTGAGTCCTCTTTCTGACCATGTATTCGGATTTTATTTTCATGAGTTATATGATTTTATATTGATTTTATAGTACCACTGGCCAGAATCTGGAACAGATCTGACCAGTGTATTTGCCTGTACTTGGGGAATGTTTTCGACCTGCCTATGGTCTCTTTCAGGATTAGCTTTCTTGAGACAAAATGTTGGCCTCTGAGTCCTCTTTCCGAGGATATCTTTTAAGAATTTTTTGACTTAGTACAGTGCTCTATGTGCCCATTTTGGTCCAGCCTGACAAAGCTGTTATCTTGCTGCATGTTCCATCATGTTTTGA
Source organism: Protea cynaroides (assembly GCA_028583415.1). Lineage (NCBI taxonomy): Eukaryota > Viridiplantae > Streptophyta > Magnoliopsida > Proteales > Proteaceae > Protea > Protea cynaroides. The sequence continues at coordinate 51,469,480 of CM053265.1, forward strand.
TTGATTCTCATATGCTTTGGTTGTTTCTCACATGCCATATTTGATGCTATATTTGTTCACATGCTATGTTCGGATACTCGTATGCATACACTACTATAATTGGAATGCTCACACTGCCATAATTGGAATGGTCACACTGCCATAATTGGAATGATCACACTGCCATAATTGAAATAATCACATTGCCATGATTGGAATGATACACATGTTTATTGCCATATTTGTCTGCTACACTTGCTCACATGCTATATTAAATGCTTATTGTCATAATTAGGGTAGAAAACCCTAAAAAATGGAAAGAAAATAATATTTAGGGTAGAAAACCCTAAGATGGAAATAAAATAACAATTAGGGTAGAAAACCCTAAAATGGAAAGAATGTAACAATTAGGGTAGAAAACCCTAAAATAGAAAGAAAGTAATAATTAGGGTAGAAAACCCTAAAATAGAATAAAATAATAATTAGGGTAGAAAACCCTAAAAAATTAAAAATAAAATAATAATTAGGGTAGAAAACCCTAAAATGGAAAGAAAGTAACAGTTAGGGTAGAAAACCCTAAAAAATGAAAATAAAATAATAATTAGGGTAGAAAACCCTAAAATGGAAAGAATGTAACAATTAGGGTAGAAAACCCTAAAAAATAGAAATAAAATAATAATTAGGGTAGAAAACCATGGAAAGAAAGTAACAGTTAGGGTAGAAAACCCTAAAAAATGAAAATAAAATAATAATTAGGATAGAAAACCCTAAAATGGAAAGAATGTAACAATTAGGGTAGAAAATCCTAAAAAATGAAAATAAAATAACAATTAGGATAGAATACCCTAAAATGGAAAGAAAATAACAATTATGGTAGAAAACCCTAAAAAATGGAAATAAATTAATAATTAGGGTAGAAAACCCTAAATATGGAAAGAAATAGCAATTAGGATCTTGCCATGCTTAGAAGATAGCATACTAGATCATGCCATATAGGCTCTTGCCTTATTTGCAATACATGCCATATTTGAAAGATTTTAAACAATCTTACTGTATGTGAATTTCTTGTCATAAATATTTTATGTGCCATATTTAGATAGAATATTCTATTTTTTGGCAATAACTTATTTTATGCAACACCCTAGTTAAACTGCCATATATGCACACTTCTAGAAGACAATGTAGGTGTGGGGACGTGCATTTAGGCACCCACATTCTTGGGAAGGGCATAATGGGAATGATAAAATCTTAATAAAGAAAGAGAATGCCTTGCCAAACTTTCCAAAATTATAATTCAGAATGAAAAGGGTAATTTAGGACGATTTGCCCCTCGGCAAACCCTAAACCTAGAATAGGTTCTAAATCCTAAACCTAGAATAGGTTCTAAACCCTAAACCAAGAATAGGTTCTAAACCCTAAACCTAGAATAGGTTCTCAATCATTAACCTAGAACAGGTTATCCAGCCCGAACTACGCGGATTCTGATTCCTAGGTCAAACCCTAGGATACGTAGGCTATTTGGGAGAAACCCAAATTCGGATCCATACCTTAGTCCACTCGGACTATCCATAGATCCACTAGGATATCCCCCATATTTTAACCCAAATAGGGTTATCCAACCGCAGTCCACTTGGACTATCCATAGATCCACTAGGATATCCAACCATTTCACCCAATCCTGAACTACACGGATTCTGATTCCTAGGGTAAACCCTAGGATACGTAGGCCATTTGGGAGAAATCCAAATTCGGATCCACACCTTAGTCCACTTGGACTATCCATAGATCCACTAGGATATTTATCCACACATTTAGTCCACTCGGACTATCCATAGATCCACTAGGATATATTTATTCACATCTTAGTCCACTCGGACTATCCATAGATCCACTAGGATATCTATCCATATTCCAACCCAAAAAGGGTTATCCACACCTTAGTCCACTCGGACTATCCGTAGATCCACTAGGATATCCATTCCCATTTCAACCCAGATAGGGTTATCCATATTTCAACCCAAATAAGGTTATTCTTAGATCCACTAGGACTATCTATCAGTCCACATGGACTATGCAGATCCTAACCCATAGGATTTCACAGCCTTTCAAGCATAAATTTCTACTTGAACAAAGAACTTAATCATGCACAAGCATAAATCACATCCATAAACTTTAATCACACCTGAACTACGATGGTGAACCTGATTTTCAGAATAATTTCGTGATACGTAGGCGATCTGATGGATACAGATTCGGTTCAATGATATCAAACCACTTGGTTTGGCTTAACAAATAAAGTCTAGCATATGAAAGGTATAGGAGACCGATTTCGATCGGGCGGTTTGGGTGCCTAACCCCTTCCCATAACCGTAACCTAACGCTTACCCAATCTCTGATAGACAAGAATTCCAATCTAAGGGTCATGAGTCAATCGAAGTCTTACCTTCGGGTGAGATTTCACATTTCTAAGGTCCTAGACCTAAATCTAGGTGGCGACTTCTAAAGATTTCCATCTTTGTCCTCACAACAGCACTCGGACTGATACTTGTACCGAATGCTCATACGGGAAAGTTGACTCCTGGGTCTGGAACCAGGGGGGTTGCTCCGAGAAATCCTTTCTTTCTCGTCCACTCAGGGGGGTGCGACAGGCTCTACCACGATCGGGAGTACTTCGCGTCGCATATGCTCCAGCCAGACAGTCACCGTCATATACTCTAGATGGCTCAATGTCACATACTCATCATCACTCAGCCCCAGATCTTGTTCCGGGCCCACCTTTCCCAATAACCTCCTCGGGGGGCTCTTTTTGAGAACGGTTCGAACCCCCCGAGCAGGGTACTCTTTCATTATCCTTGTCGACCTTCTAAGCATAGATCAACCTAGCCCATGAACCCCCTTGGGGGCGACATTGGGGATGGTAGAGGCCTATGCTAGACCCTCTCCCTCCTCCCCAGGGCCCTCATGGGGGGAGGTGGTGGAAGCACCACCATGGGTGCAGGCGGAGGGGGTGGTGCTGGTCTTGGTCCTACAAACTCAGTCCATCACTCGTGCTGGATCAAATCTTCAACCAGGCCCTTTAAATGTCTACATGAGTTGGTGTCGTGGCCATGATCTTGATGATGCGCACAATATATCCGTTTATTGGGCTTCTTGGGAAGGGCAATCATCTTAGGGGGAGGGACCAGTAAGGTGTCGACTCTTTTGATGTTTAATATCTCAACCATGGTGTAAGACCCGCACTCCGTAAATCCGGTTTAATCCTTGGTTTTGTGTCGTGACAGGTCTTCCGATCATCACTGGGCCGGACGGGACGAGCGGATGACAATCAGGTACGAAATCGGACCAAAGACGACCAATTAAACCTGATTTTAGGTTGACCGGTCGATGGTACCGGTCTTGGTACCGGTCGACCGGTATGGTCTGCGCAGCTAAGTGCGGAAAGCCAGAAATTGGCTTCTGAGGGTCCCACTTTCCTGATTTCGAATCCTAGAAGTTTCCTAATCCTAGTAGGGTTACTAAACCCTATATTTAGCCTATAAATACACCCTTAAGCCTCCTCAAATCCTTTCCATTGTCTCTCACAAACCCTAGAGAAGAGAAAGAGGTTGGAAAGGAGAAGGAGCTAGGAAGAAGAAGAAGGTGCCGCCATTACCGTTCGACGACGCTCACTCTACGCCAGTCAACGGTAAGTGTTTTAACCATTCTTCTTACCCTATGACCCAAGGTTAGTTGTGTGGGTGGATCAATACCATGCAAAGTAGGTATTGATCTAAAACCCTAAATTGGCCAATAAACCCTAAGTTGCTGTCAATCCTAGATTCGAGTTTCGAGATGATATTCATCGAAACAAGACTCGAATGAGTTGGGGATAACTCTAACTCCAAGTTTAGACTTAGAATGGATAGGAGAAACCCTGAAAATCCATGGAGATTGATCGACGAAAGTCAACAAATCAAGTGTATGGTCTTCCGCAGACATACCGGTCGACCATACCGATTGACAGTCCGTTCACAGTGCTGCGACCGGTATGGTGAGACCGGTCAGATCTGAAAGGCTGGTTTTGACCTTGTTGGTTTCCGACCAACATGAAACCCTAAGAAAACAATTCTAATGAAACCCTAATATTATGTAGGACTCTGTGATAGCACGTTCGGATCTTGCGACGTGGAGCAAGCTAACAAACGAGCGTCAGGTAAGGGAATCTGACCTAAACTTAATAATTAATGGACAATAAATTGTTGTTAATCACCCGGTTATATGAGATGTGTTGTTTGTGCATATTCACATGCCATCCTTTACTTTCAGTTATTATTACTATTCATGCATTGATAGGATGTGATTGTTAGGCATGTGATTGTTTTCGTCAGTGTGTGGAGTGGGGCATGGGCCTGGGATCGCTCTTCACATTAGCACCTTTTGTAGTATTCTGTCTTAACATGCTTGGTACGGGTGGGGTATCAGGGGAAGGTCATGGTACGGTGGTCTCCGATATTGATGTTGGCCTGGCCATTGTTATGTGGCATTGTGGTCTCCGAGTCGACGCTGGCTTGTCCACGATGCTTTAGCTCTATCTCTATGCCGTAGGGAGTTATGTTGGGATAGGGTCTACCTGCGTATTGTTTCTATCCTAGTGGGTTAGTTGCGGATAGGGCATCAGGGGAGGTGTGGGAATGCCTTAGCTCTATCTCTATGCCGTAGACGGCTGTGCTGGGATAGAGCGTACATTGATGACATATAGGATTGGTTAGTTGCGAGCCCAGTTTGCGAGCCCTGGCCAGTAGGGGCTTAGGTACTTGTATGGGTAGAGTATCAGGGGAGGTACGTGGGTATCTTAGCTCTATCTCTATTCCATGATGGGTGCATGTGGGCCAATGGGGGTGTGAACCATGAGGTGCCACACACTCGTGTATAGAGATGCGGGGGCCACCAAACCTTTCTATAGCACATTGCAAACTTAAAACCAGACCACAGCATAAAACTGATTGTTACTCATGCATAATATTGTGAAACTGTCTGATTGTCTTATTGAGCTGTGTTGTGAGCTCACCCTTTGTGTACACATTGTTTTTAGATGTTGATGCAGGTTACACTGTTGACGACTACGTGAACGCTCCAGCGTATGGATGTGTTGGTGCTCTGAGTGTACAGGTAGGAGCGGACGAGCATGACGCTTCATGCGAGTGCCCTTTCTGTGTGTACCTTTGATCGGATTTTATTTGTTCCTTTCATTTATTTTTGGTTGGATTAAATGGATGTATAGATATTATTTTATGTGTTTGAATTTAGATAATGGGATATTTATTTAAATTATCAATAGATACTCAGTTCATTCTATTTAAAGTCTTCCGCTGTATATTTATATTCTGATTGTGGTTATGTGTAATGGTTTGTATGAACGGACACGGTCTATTCGAGATCCTGGTGTGAACCGTTGGTTCAATGACGGTTCACTCACACCATTCTGGTTGGATCAGAATTGGGGTGTGACAACTTGGTATCAGAGCTCTCGGGCTCTGTCTACAGACTATATTACACTTAACTGGGTCGATGAACTGAGTTAGGAAATATTAAAAATGTTAATACAAACACATCCCAAGCATTGTTTGATACCTGAGATGGACTAAGAAAGAGAATAATGTACTATACTAAATGTGGAACTTAACATTTACACATGCACTAGTTAGGAAAAACCATGAAAATTTCCATTAAATAAGAAAATAAGTATCAAATGAAGTAGTGCTACAGGGTACAGTCCACAAACTGGACAGTTACCCTGTTATATAAACAGTCATATGCAAAAGAGAAGAAAATAAAGGGAGACAATCATGGGGTAGGGGGGCCTGGGAGGAATAGGGTCTGCTATATCATAGTCTCGCTCGTAAGCAACCCTGAGCCAGTGCACCTGATCCTGTGTGACTCTGAGACTGCGAGCCAACTGCGCCAAGTCGCGGCTCATCTCACGCTGTGTGTCCCTGATCTCCATCATCATACCCATCATGGTGTCGGAGGGAGGCTGAGATGGTCCAGCGGTAGAGGTAGATGGTGGTGCTGCTGGTGTAGGCTGTGGAGCTGGCACTGGTACTCCCTCGGCCCTATCCTCGTCATCATCCCGCTCGAGCTCGGCTGCATAGGCCGCATTGGCTGCTGCTGCTGCTGCCGCCGCGGCTGCTACCCTCCCAAGAGGACGAGGGCGAGCCTCCAACTCATCATCGCTAACTGGCAGATCAACCATCTGCATCCTCTGAATGGTGTCCCAGTCTATGTCGGACGTCATAGTATCCTCCATGGTCACCTCGCCTCTCATGCTCACGCCCAGACGACGTAACAGGCAGGTAATGAGACGACCGTATGGAAGGTTACTAGCCTGATCCGCCAGGGTCGCCTGATGCATGGTCCTAATGATGAGGTATGGGAGAGAGACCCGCTCCCCAGTGCAGACGCAGTAAGTGATGTACTGAGTGAGCTGGGATAACTCACTATAATGGCCACTCTGGGGGACGATGTTGTGCTGGATGATGCGACTGTAGACCCGGGGTATAGGTCTCAAGCTAGCCGCCTTCATAGGAGCCCCAGGGTTGAGTATTTGATCTGCTATCTCTCGGCGCAGATCCTCAGTCAGATAGCCCTTCGCTTTGGGAGGGCAATATACTAGGTCTCCATCATTTGGAACCCCTAGAAGGTCGGCCAGCAGATGGGTGTTAAAGGAAATGGGAACACCCCGGACATAACTGGAGATACGTAAATCCCTACCTTGGTTGGGATCGTTCACATCTCCGTGTAGCTCCCGGTTAGCAAAGAAATGCTTAACCAGGTTAGGACGGGTGGTGTCGGTGTATGAAATGACGGGCAACCAACCAAGCCTGTCGAACGCCGCTCGCACGTCGAACCGGTCTAACTGTTCCAAGTTAACCCGACGCCCGGATTCTATGCTCTTATTATCGAACCACGGGAATCGAGCTTGTGCCTCAACAGATCGAAACCAGTGCTCGTCAAGCCGGGGGACTGGTGGCTGGGGAGCACGCGAGCTCGAGCCGTGAGGGTGTTTTCCGAGAGCACGTCGAGGAGCCATTTTAAACTGCAAAACCAAAAGAAAAAAAAGATAAAAGTTAGAAATTGTCGAAAATCTTGAAATTTCGGCAGCATAACGGTTATAAATTGGGAAAAAGCCTCGAACTCACCCAAAAACATGGGGAGGAGGACTTACGTAACCCCCACACTCTTCGACAAACCAATCACAGGCGATTACAATAAGAAATTTCAAGAAATTAAGAAAAATCAAGAATTTTCGAAAATTTTGGAAAACCTAGGTCAAAAAGGTGAAAATTTTGATTTTTATCAAAACCGTTCGGTGAAACCCCAAATTGGTTGAGGGCTTTTGCTCTTGGGGTTCCTAAATCCTTTTCAAGCCGAAGGAAAAGAGTTCCTATGGTTGAAACATCTCGAACAATGAAAAACCTAAATTTCTACATATAGACGATATGAAAAATTTGTAAAAACATGAGAGAGAGGGAAGAGACCTACCTGGAGACGATGTGCTAGGTCTTGAATGGAAGGAATCGGCTTCAAATAGCACCGGTTGGACTGTAGCAACTCGGAACCCAGAGGAAAATCGCCACTGGAGAGAAAGAAGAATGAAAAGTGAGAAAAATCTCATTTTTCATGATTTTTAAAGCCAATCTGGGCATACCGGTCGACGGTTTTTGCCTATACCGGTCGACCGGTATCTCCCAGATGTGCGACCGCTATGTCTCGATCAGAATTCAAATTCTGACCGGTCGACTGTACCGGTCGCAACCCTGTATACAGAGGTGCGACCGGTATGTTGCGACCGGTATGCATCAGAAAAATTAGAAAAATTGTTTTAAAATTTTTTAAAATTTGTGTAAATTGAAATTTTACTTCTCGACTATTTCCCCTGTATTATTCAAGACTAACACTACTATCATTGTGGTTCTCACGTGTTATGTCTTCTTCTCAGATCCAAACAGAATAGTCTGAGATGGTGGGAGGAAACGGTCGTAGGGGTCGGAAGCGTCATCAGGCCAGGATGCGCCTAGAGGAAGAACAGGTTGAACAAGACCATGTTAGAGAACCAAGTCAGGAAGTGGAAGAGGAACAGGTTCCAGAAGTGCCGATAAATTTACCTGGTCCACCCCACAGGAATTCAGAGACCATTGTTACAAACCTGGTCTATCAGATGCAAGCTCAACAGAAGGAGTTCCTGAGCGAGGTACTGAAGATGCTCAGACCATCGGGTTCTGTTCCCACTGACAATACGCCTGAGTCTGGAGAGAAAATGTCTTCACAACCGATGTAGGGTAGCCCAAGACCGATGGGCCAAGCACAGAATGTACCACCACCGCATCAGTTTCCGTCGCCTTCTGCGTACTCGGGAGCCTATCCGTATCCACCACAATGGTACGGAATGAACACTCACGAACTGCATGATCTGAGCAGAGCGGTGGACAGATTCCTGAAGTTGAAGCCTTCATCGTTCACTGGTAGAATAGGGAAGCCATTGTGGCCAGCACAGTGGGTTGCGGAGATGGAGAAGAACTTCCGTCTGATGACAAGTACAGAGGAGGAAAAGGTTTTATTTGCCACTCACATGCTGAAAGAAGATGCAAATACTTGGTGGAATTCTACACGAGCATACCTGGAGAATAAGTATACACTGGTGGATTGGGAAGTGTTTAAAACTGCCTTCTTCGATAAATACTTTCCGAAGAGTTTCAGAGATCAAATGGAGAAGGAGTTCCTCAACCTACAACAATCTCAGTCGATTGTGGATGCTTATCAGCAGAGGTACGAAGAGTTATTTTTCTTTGCACCGACAAGTATGCAAGAAGAAGAGACCAAGACACGTAGGTTCACCATGGGACTACGTGGGAGCATCAGAGAGCACATATTGGGTTTGGACAAGAAGATCTACAATGAGGCTGTGCAGGTTGCGAGGGTGATAGAGTCTAGCCAGAGGGACAGCTTCTTTGCTCAGAACAGGGGAGTGAAGAGACCTGCTAGTGAGAGTTTGGGTGGCGGTAACAATAAACCCTTCCGCCCATACAGGGCTCAGACCGCTATAGTACCCGCAAGGAACAACACGGCACCCCCTGTGCCACAGAATGTCGGATACAACCCGAATATAAAGCGTTTCAACTGTCAGCAAGTGGGTCATATTGCAAGGACTTGCACTCTACCTAAGAAGCAACTTCTCCAACAGGGAAAAATTTATGCGGTCACCACTGAAGAGGCAGCTGCATCACCGGATGTGGTCACTGGTATGACTTTATCCCTTACTATTTGGCTTACTATTTTTCATTGTGTGTATGCACATATAGAACTAAGGGATAATAGAAATTCCAGGAATTGTAAATGTAGCTGGTATACCTGCCAGAGTACTATTTGACTCTGGGGCCACGCACTCCTTTGTTTCTATTTCTTTTAGGAAGTAAATGGAGTTACCAATCAAGCATTTGAACCCAAGCTTGATAGTTTGCTCTCCACTAGGAGTCAAAGTGGCTTTGACCGAATATTATGGACCATGTACTGTATGTATTGAGGGCCGAGACTTAGAAGAAAGCCTAGTACTACTCGAGATGGCAGACTTTGATGTCATCCTGGGAATGGATTGGCTAGGCCATCATTCAGCCGTCCTATTATGTGGTGAAAGGAAGCTTGTGCTTACTGACAAAGAGGGAAGGGAGTATAGCTTCGCTGGGATCAAGCTATCTAGGAAGCGGAAGCTGATTCTCTCCGCCCTAAAAGCTAAAAGATGCTTAGAGAAAGGGGGAGTGGGTTACCTAGTATCTGTAGTCGACACCACTGCGGAGGTGCCAAAGATGGAAGATCTAGAGGTGGTACGAGAGTTTCCAGATGTATTTCCTGAAGATCTCCCAGGTTTACCACCAGACAGGGCTACAAAATTTGTGATAGATCTTATGCCAGGTTCGGCGCTGGTGTCTAAAGCACCATACAGAATGGCCCCGACCGAGTTAAAGGAGTTGAAGACCCAGTTACAAGAATTGTTGGATAAGGGCTTCATACGACCTAGTATATCGCCTTGGGGGGCACCGATATTATTTGTAAAGAAGAAGGATGGAAGTGTACGGCTATGTATTGACTACCGTGAACTGAACAAGTTGACGATCAAGAATCGGTATCCTTTGCCTAGAATCGACGATCTGTTCGATCAATTGCAGGGTGCAAAGGTTTTCTCGAAGATTGATCTCCGATCGGGGTATCACCAACTGAAGATCAAGGCCGGGGATATTCCAAAGACTGCTTTCAGAACACGGTATGGGCATTATGAGTTTCTAGTTATGTCTTTCGGGTTGACCAATGCTCCAGCGTCATTCATGGAACTGATGAACCGAGTGTTTCATGATATGTTGGACACTTCGGTCATCGTATTTATCGATGACATATTGGTCTACTCAAAGGACATGGAGGCTCATATAACACATTTGAGGGCAGCCCTACAACGGCTGAGACAGGAGAAGCTTTATGCAAAGTTCAAGAAGTGCGAGTTTTTGTTGAAGGAAGTGGCCTTCTTGGGCCATGTAGTATCTGAAGACGGTATCAAGGTTGATCCAAGTAAGATAGCTGCTATAGTAGGATGGGAAGCACCAAAATCTGTTGCGGAGATTCGTAGTTTCCTTGGGTTGGCTGGTTATTATAGAAGATTCGTGGAAGATTACTCCAGGATCGTTGTTCCACTCACCAGATTGACCAAGAAGGGAGAGAAATTCGTATGGACAGATGAATGTGAGAAGTGCTTTCAGACTTTGAAGTCAAGACTAGTCTCTGCACCTATCTTGACCATCCCAGAACCCAGCGTACCGTTTACTTTATATACGGATGCTTCAGGGTTGGGTATTGGGTGTGTATTAATGCAAGGAGAACAGGTGATTGCTTACGCATCAAGACAGTTAAAGGAGCATGAGAAGAACTATCCTACGCATGATTTGGAGTTACCAGCGGTTATACATGCAATCAAGACTTGGAGACACTACTTGTACGGTGAGAAGTTTTAGATCAAGTCAGATCACAAGAGCTTAACTTATCTTTTCACTCAGAAGGATCTGAATATGAGACAGAGGAGATGGCTGGAATTGTTGAAAGATTATGATTGTGACATCCAGTACCATCCGGGCAAAGCAAATGTTGTGGTTGACGCCTTAAGCAGAAAGTGGGCATCGAAACCTGAGGCCGGGCCAAGTACAAATGCTGCATTGTGTGCTGCAGCCTCGAGTTCAATGGAAATTGATGAAGAACATATTATAGAGACAGCAGAAGATCCAGTTGAGCAAGGCTTGATTCATAAGTTCACTATGATGTTCGTCGCATTGAAGATCTCACCGGATCTAGTTGATGAAGTCAAAGTAGCAATCCTATAGGATCCACATCTCAAGACAGTGCAAGAAGACTTAGAGAAGGGTACGGGCAATCCTGACTTTACCTTGGATTCAGACAAGGTACTCAGGTATCGTGGACGGTTGTGTATACCGGAGAGTGAAGACTACGATATCAGAGATCGAGTTATGACTGAAGCTCATTACACCCCATATTCGGTACATCTAGGAAGTACCAAAATGTACCATGATCTAAGAAGACTATATTGGTGGAGGGGTATGAAGGCTGATATAGCTCGTTTCGTGTTTCAGTGTCTGAATTGTCAACAAGTTAAAGCGGAAAGGCAAAGACCCGCAGGTTTATTATAGCCATTACCAGAACCTGCATGGAACTGGGATTGCATTACTATGGATTTTGTCACTGGCTTACCTTTGACACCAAGGTCAGTGGATGCAGTTTGGGTTATAGTAGATCGACTCACCAAGACTGCTCGATTTATTGCAGTCAGACCTCAATATACCATGGAGAAGCTGGCCAAGCTATATGTTGATAATATAGTCAGACTTCATGGCGTTCCAGAGAGTATAGTATCTGACAGAGATCCCCGTTTTACATCAAAGTTCTGGGAAGGATTGCAGAAAGCTATGGGAACAAAGTTGAAGTTCAGTATAGCTTTTCACCCTCAGACGGACGGACAGTCAGAGCGAACTATTCAAATTTTAGAAGATATGCTCCGAGCTTGTGCATTAGATTTCAAGGGAGCTTGGGATGAGAAGCTATCACTTATCGAGTTTGCTTACAACAACAGCTATCAGGCTACAATTCAGATGGCCCCATATGAAGCACTCTATGGGAAGAAGTGTCGTACACCTCTGTTATGGAACGAGGTGGGAGAAAGAAGAATTATAGGACCGGAGTTTGTTGAAGAAACTTGCCGAGTGATTGATCAGATCAAAGAGAGAGTAAAGACAGCTCAAGTTCGACAGAAGCACTATGCGGATAATCGACGTCGAGATCTGGAGTTTGCAGTGGGTGACAAGGTATTCATGAAGGTATCACCGGTGCGAGGTCTGAAACGGTTTGGTAAGAAGGGGAAGCTATGCCCCAGGTATGTGGGACCATATGAGATATTGAACCGACGTGGTAATGTAGCATATCAATTGGCTCTATCACCATCTATGTCTAGTCAAATGGACCAAGGGCGTGAAGGAGATCGAGATCGCAGGTATCAAATCGACCCAAAAATACTTATATTAGGGGGAGGGTCGCATACCCAGCAAGGGAGGGTCGGACCCCCCAAGACAGACAGTCAGACCCTCAGTTTTATAGGGAGGGGACTCATTAAGAAACCTAGGGTCGACGGGATCATCGACCCTCGCATCGACCCTCGATTGCCACCGAAACTAAAATTAGGAAATTTGCTAATTTTCGATTGGGATTCCTTCCTAATCTCAAAGGGACTTATTTTAGGATGTTCTTACTCTATTTAAAGGACATCCCTAAGCCTCTTTCACTCCTTTTACAACCCTAATTAGATTGAGAGAAAGAGGAGAGAAAAAGGAGAAGAAGAGAAGGAAAACTTGAAGAAAAGTCTAAGGAAGAGAAGAGTTGCAGAGAAGGAGTAATCTTCTCAGGTATGGACACTAATTCCATGAGTTTCTACAGACCTTAGGTTAGGTAATGGTGAGAATATAATCTCGGAGAAACCCAAACCACCAATCTATGGTTAGGTTTTCATAGAAAACTATGGGGGTTACATGAAAGCTATCTAGGTTGATGATTCGTGGTTCTAGGCCATGGAACGAATGTTGAATGGACTGTAGGAGTAAGTCATAGGACCCCAAACACAAAGAATGGACTAAAAAAAGGGAATTGAACCAAAATACACCGAGCGTCGCACCAAGGGTCGATGACCATCCGACCCTAGGTGATCCAAACTATCGACCCTCAGTGTTCGGGAAGTTCAGATTTTGGGGAGGGTCGCACCCAGGGTCGATCAGGACTCCGACCCTACCTGCGACCCTCAGTTAACAGAATGGTTTTTAAATGCTGAATAAATTTTAATTAAATTTTATCGGCTTTGTTAGGTCTTCTAGCAATATAATAGCATTATAAAGGTGATTCTAAAGCTTGGAAAAGTATCTATTAGCAAGCTAAGGTGAGGGAACAAGACCTAAACTAATTGGTTAATAATAAACTGCTTTACTTCTTGAGTCCAATGCCATATTGATTCTATGCGTGTATGCTTGTATGTGCATTTAACATGTCATCCAATATTTCTATTATTTGTTCATGCATATTTACTTTATTGTTTATAACATGATGATGATGATGCTGATAGGAAAAGGCATGTGAATGTTTGTGTTTGGCCAGTGTATATGGTGAGGGTAGGAATGGTATCAACCGGTACAAGCATGACTGTTCTTCATGGGGTGTATATTGTGCTATGGTCTACCCAAGTCATGTCCACTGATGTCGTTGTATCGCCATTACCTTAGCAGAACTATTGCGACGTAGGGCATCAAGGAGGGTCTCGATCTTTGAGTCCTATACTATACCGAGGGGCCTTAGCTCTATCTCTACGGGTGCTCTGAGGGATGCTGGGGTGAGGCCTTGATACATTGTTTGGCATTATGATTGGTTAGTTGCGAGCCCAGTTTACAACCCTAGCCAGCAGGGGTTTATTTGTTGGTATGGTATCAACCGGTACAGCCATGCCGTTTTCATGGGGTGTATATTGTGCCATTTTGGGTGCTGTGGGCGACAGTGCTGGAGTCATTGGGCGTATCCACACACTTGTGTATAGAGGTGCGACGGCCACCTATCCTTTCTATAGCACGGTGCAAACTATACACCAGACCAAAGATATAAATTGATTGCATGCATATGTATTGTTGCATTGTTTTGTTTGCTCACTGAGCCATGATGTGTGCTCACCCCTCGACGTCGAATATTTTTAGTTGATGATGCAGGTTATAGCGTTGAAGACTATTTAGATGCTCTAGCGTACGGGAATATAGCGGCGATGGAAGTGAAAGATGAAGTGGATACACATGACGTCTCTTGCGAGTGCAACTCATGTGTATTCGATTAGATATTTTTCTTAGGTTTATATACTTGGATTTATTATGGACATGTATTTGATATTTATTTATGTCTCAGTTGATACTGAATAATTTTTTATTTAAATATTAATATCACAAGATTCTCAGTTTATTTTATTATAAGACTTCCGCTATTGTATATTTACTCTGATTATGATTATGGATGTATGGGGTTCAGATAACACGGATATAGCCTATTTGAGATCCTAGTTAAACCGTTGGTTTGCTAGCGGTTCATCACACCATTCTGAAGTGTACGGAAATTGGGGTGTGACAACTTGGTATCAGAGCATCTCAGTCCTTGTCCGCTGAACTAACATACATTCAAGACAATTGTGAACTGACATAGGATAAAAGTAAAAAAAAACTGTAATATCAACACACTGTAAGCACAAGTGATGGTTGAGACCAAATTTAAATAGAGAATAATGCATCTATTAAAGGGGAAATAAGTTACATACAATGAGAGAGAGAAACAAAATCGTATATACATATCTAAAGCAGAGTACAGTTCACAACCCGGATAGTTACTCTGTAGTACAAGGAAAATAAATACAATCAAGAAGCTGGAGGTGAAGGAGGAGGCGGGGCCTTACGATCTCTGTCATAGTCCTCAGCATAGACTCTAGTCAACCAGGCTATCTGAGTCTGGGTCGTCTGTAGACTAGCTGTGAGATCGGCTACCCTCCGTAGCACACTGAACCTCTATGAGCTCTCCCATCCGCGTGTTTGATATGTGCTAGGCGGCTAACAACTCATCCACTCTCACACGCTGAGCGTCTAGCAACTCCTCCATCCTCAAATCAGATCTGCGCTGAGCTTCCCTGATCTCCTGCAACATCTCCATCAGGTTAGGAGGTGGGCGTAAAGGACCAGCCGCATGAGAAGGACTAGTCTCAGGTACAGGATCTGCCGCAGAAGAAGTACCAACTCCAGCCGCATGCATAGGTGAAGGCGGTGGTATCGAGTCAACATCCATATACATACGATCGTCATCATCGACAGGATCCACATGAGCTCTAGCAGCGGCAGCAGCAGCCTCAGCGTCAGCCATCTCAATGCGAGTGTGAGGGCATACCATCTCGTTCCTCTCCTCGTCACTAACTTGGGCATCCCGCATACCCATCTTGCAGATAGCCTCCCAATCTAGAGGCGACGAGAAGGTCTTCTCCTGAATTTTCTCATCTACTAAGTCCACCCCCAGGTGAGTAAGCAGGACAGTAATCATACGCCCATAGGGTAGGTTACCCCTATGACCGGACAATGTAGCACTAATCATGGTCCGCATGATGATATATGGGAGGTAGACTGGCTGTCTAGTGCAGATACTATATATCAGAAACTGGATCAGCTGAGAAACCCTCTCATAGTGCCCACTTTGCAGAATCAGATTATGCTGGATAATCTTGCAGAAGACCCATGGAGCTGGACGCAGGTAACAAGCTCTCATCTGCCAGCAATCAGGTCGTAGCAGCTGATTGTCGATCTCTGCCCTCATCTCCATGGAAACAAACTGGGGCTCTCCAGGCGCACAGTAAACATTGGGGCCATCATAAGGAATGCCCAGTAGGTCGGCCAGTTGCCGATAGTCAAATGTAATGTGCACCCCTTTAACATAGTTGGTGATGCGCAACTCAGGACCACGCTCAACGTCATTGTAATTCGCCACCACCTGGAGATTACAATAGAAGTGGCGCACCAAATCCGGACATGTGCACGCGTCGTAAGTGATGACAGGGAGCCACCCCATGTCACCGAATGCTCTCTCTACGTTGAACAAGGCTAGCTCAGCCAAGTTCACCATACGACCACCCTCCACTTTCTTATGAGCATAGTCGGCATACTGTGCCTCGGCTTCATTGGAGCGGAAGCGAAGCGGATCACGAACTCTGGGTACCTTGGTACGAGCCATGGTATCTGCAAACAAGAAAGAAAAAGGGAGATAAAGAGTTAATGGAATAAAAATCTGAAATTTAGCATTTACGACGTAAGTTGGCCAAAGACCTCACTTTTCACCCATACACGTGGGAAGGAGGACTTACGTAGGTTCTAACATATCCTACAATACACATACAGTAGGAAATTTTAACTGATAAAGTTCAATTTGAAGAAATTTCAAGAAATCAAAAAATTTCGACAAATTAGGGCAAAAGAGAAAAAATTCAAGTTTCTCGATAACCAACCGACGAAACTCAAAAATTTTTGAGGGCTTTCGTTCCTCGAGACACCAATAACAAAAGCCCCCAATAAAAATCGAATTTTTACGATTGGAAAAAGTTTAATTTGGAAAAAACACGTTAAATGGGCAAAAACCTAGAAATGTAAACCTAAAAACAGGTAAAATGAGAAAACATACCTGTAGGGATGATGTAGACGTCGAAACCCAGACTCAAACCGACCAAAAATAGTGGAGTGGCACTGTAGCAACTCAGAAGGGAGAGACGAGTCGAACGGGAGGGAAATAACAAAAAATGACTCAAAATCGGATCTTAAAAATCTGATTTTTGGTCTGAGGGTCGGACAATTCGATCAGAACCATCGACCCTCGGATTGACCCTCCCATCGACCCTCAGCTCTCGGGAATCTGACAGAAAACTAAGGGTTGGAACTGAGGGTCGGACACCCATCGACCCTCACATCGACCCTCAGCTCTCAGGAAGAACAGGTCATTCCCAGGGTCGGATACTAAGGGTCGGACATACCATCGACCCTCACCATCGACCCTGCATAGAGAAGACAGTATTTTTTTTATAAAATGAGCTGAAAATTTGAAAGTTTACATCGGTTAACGTGCCTACATGGAGTATCAATGATTTTCTCACTTATTTTGATGATTTTCAGGCACCACCCATCTCAGAAGGAAATTATGTTTGGAAGAAGAGTAACTAGACAGAGCCGAAATGCAGTTCCACCACCACCACCTGTGGAGGAAACTAGCCAGGAGAATGTATATGTCCCAAGAAATCTAGATCAGGCAAATCCTACAAATTTTCCACCTCCACCACCAGAGTTAGCAACAGTGGTGATGAACTTAGCACAACAGCTGCAACAGATGCAACATGCACAGACTCAAATGCAAGTTGCCATGGGAATCATGTTCCAAGCCACACATGCCACACCCATGCAGACGGGACAAGCCAGTGCAGCACCGGTGGGTAACCACCCAACACCTCAAACACCTCAACCACCAGCTGCATAGATTCCAGTACCAGGTCCAGAAGCAGCCCAGGTTAATTATCAGTATCCACAACCTATGTTTGGGGCATATCCCCAAAATCAGATGGATCACTCTCGACTGGTTGAGAGATTTCTGAAGATGAAGCCCAGGGAATTTAACGGCAAACCGTCTGATCCTTTATTGCCGGCACATTGGATCGACGAGATGGAGAAAAATTTTCTTATGATGACTATCACTAAGGAAGAGAAGGTACTATGTGCCACTTTCATGCTCAAAGGCGACTCCCATCATTGGTGGAAATCTATCCTGGCCTATATATTGACCAAGCACGCCCTATTGACTTGGGCCATTTATAAAGAAGCTTTCTTTGAGAAGTATTTTCCACGAAGCTTCAGAGATTCTATGGAGAAGGAGTTCCTGAGTTTATATCAGGGACAGATATCAGTGGATGCATATCAACAGCGTTATGAGGAGCTATTTTTCTTCGCACCACTCAGCATGAAGGAAGAAGACACCAAGACCCGTAGGTTTGTCACGGGACTTAGAGGAAGCATCAGAGAGCACGTTCTGGGCTTAGAAAAGAAGATTTATAATGAAGCTATCCAAATCGCTCGAGTTATTGAATCGAGCCAGAAGGAAAGCTACTTTACACATAATAGAGGCATGAAAAGGCCAGCGGAAAATTCTTACAACGGAGGTAATAACAAGACATACAAACCTTTCCGTCCTCAGAATTTCGCTGCTGCACCCAAGACCACTCAAGCAGCTTAGCAACAATCGAAGCCAAATTCTGAAGGTCCGAGATGTTACAACTGCAACCAAGTGGGATATATGATCAGGGATTGTCCTAAACCCAAGAAGCAAGTACATCAAGGACGAGTATACGCTGTTACATCTGAGGATGCTGCCGCATCACCCGATGTGGTCACAGGTATGACTGAAACCTTTTAAGTTGTAATTACATTGTATGAGCATGTTGACCAAGTAAAATAAATCACAGGTATCGTACCTATAAATGGTGTACCCGCCAGAGTACTCTTTGATTCAGGAGCTACTCATTCATTTATATCTGTGTCATTCGGAAAGAAGCTGAATTTACCCATCAAAACATTGGACTACAAACTACTTGCATGGTCACCAATGGGGTTAGAAGTGGAATTAGAGAAAGGTTATGGATCATGTCCAGTTCTCATTGGCGAGAAAACCTTAGATGCAACCTTGATACAACTTGAGATGGCAGACTTTGACGTCATCTTGGGAATGGACTGGTTAGCTCGGCATTCTGCAAACCTATTATGCGCCGAAAAGAAGCTAACATTTAAAGACAAAGAAGGAGCAGAATTCAATTTTTTGGGAACTAAACTTCCCCGTAGACGCAAACTCATACTCTCAGCACTAAAGGCTAAGAAGTGCCTTGAGAAGGGAGCAGTCGGGTATTTAGTATCAGTGGTCAACCTAACCAAGGAAGCACCACAAATGGAAGATATTGAAGTCGTGCGGGACTATCCCGATGTATTTCCAGAGGAACTACCAGGATTACCACCCGACCGAGCCACAGAGTTTGTGATAGACCATATACCTGGAGCTGCACCAGTATCAAAAGCACCTTACAGAATGACTCCTACTGAACTGAAGGAACTGAAAGTGCAACTACAGGAACTGCTGGACAAGGGTTATATTCGACCCAGTATATCACCATGGGGAGCACCGGTGTTATTCATGAAGAAGAAGGACGGTAGCGTTCGATTATGCATTGACTATCGGGAGTTGAATAAACTGACAATCAAGAATCGATATCCGCTACCTCGAATAGATGACTTGTTCGATCAGTTGTAAGGAGCAAAGGTATTTTCTAAGATCGATCTTCAGTCAGGCTATCATCAGTTGAAGATTAAAGAAGATGATATTCCTAAGTCAACTTTCAGGACCAGATATGGACATTCCGAGTTCTTGGTCATGTCTTTTGGATTAACAAATGCACCGGCAACTTTCATGGAACTTATGAACCGGGTCTTCCACGATATGTTGGACACGTCGGTCATAGTATTTATTGATGATATATTGGTATACTCCAAGGACAAGGAAACCCATATCAAGAACCTAAACGCCGCCCTACAGCGTTTAAGGAAAGAGAAGTTATATGCCAAATTTTCAAAGTGTGAGTTTTGGCTAAGTGAAGTCACCTTCCTAGGCCATGTAGTATCCGCTGAAGGAATCAAAGTGGACCCCAGCAAGATCGAGGCTATTGTAA
This sequence comes from Protea cynaroides, assembly GCA_028583415.1. Classification (NCBI taxonomy): domain Eukaryota; kingdom Viridiplantae; phylum Streptophyta; class Magnoliopsida; order Proteales; family Proteaceae; genus Protea; species Protea cynaroides. The sequence continues at coordinate 51,489,344 of CM053265.1, forward strand.
AGTGGGAAGCACCAAAGAGCGTTTCAGAAATTAAAAGTTTTCTGGGTCTCGCTGGTTATTATCGGAGATTCGTAGAAGACTATTCTCGGATTGCTGTACCTCTCACCAGTCTGACTAAGAAAGGTGAAAAGTTTGTGTGGACGGATAAATGTGAGAAGAGCTTCCAAACATTGAGACCAGATTGATATCCGCTCCGATTTTGACTATTCCTGTTCCAGGACAGACATTCACCTTATACACTGATGCGTCAGGATTGGGATTGGGATGTGTGCTTATGCAAGGAGAACAAGTAATTGCTTATGCCTCGAGACAATTGAAGATACATGAGAAAAATTACCCCACTCATGATTTGGAGTTAGCGGCAGTAGTACATGCTGTCAAGATATGGAGACATTACCTATACGGAGAGAAATTTTAGATTAAGTCGGACCATAAAAGTCTTACTTATTTATTTAATCAGAAGGAATTGAATATGCGACAAAGAAGATGGCTGGAACTATTGAAGGACTATGATTGTGATATTCAGTATCATCCGGGGAAAGCTAACATAGTAGCGGATGCGTTGAGTAGAAAGGAAATGATAAAATCTCAAGGAGAGGTTAGTACAACTGCAGCAATGTGTACTACCGGAATGGTATTTAATCACGGCGATGAGCAATATGTGATAGACGCAACGGATAAAGCAGCCAAGCAAGGGTTTATTCATCGGTTTTCAAATATGTTCGCCGCTTTGAAAATTATACCGGATATAATGGAAGAACTGAAGATAGCAATTAAATCAGATCCTTATCTAAGAACGGTACAAGAAGATATCGAGAAAGGTAGGAGTAATCCTGAGTTCACCTTGGATGAAGAGAAAGTACTGAAATACAAAGGGAGAATATGTGTACTTAAAACAGAAAGTGTGGACATTAGACACCGACTGATGAAAAAAGCCCATACCACCATCTATTCGATATATCTTGGAAGTATAAAAATGTATCATGATCTAAAGAAACTATATTGGTGGAGAGGAATGAAAACAGATGTAGCCAAGTTCGTGTCTCAATGCCTAAATTGTCAAAAAGTAAAGGCTGAACGACAAAGACCCGCAGGACTGTTACAACCATTATCGGAACCAGCATGGAAATGGGACTACATCACTATGGACTTCGTCATGGGATTACTACTGACTCCTCGGGTAGTTGACGCAGTTTGGGTTATTGTAGATCGTCTGACAAAAACAGCTCGCTTCATACCTATACGACCTCAGTATACACTAGAAAGGTTAGCAAAGCTGTATGTGGATAATATCGTTCGATTATACGGTGTACCTGAGAGCATTGTATCCGATAGAGATCCTCGATTTACTTCCAAGTTTTGGGAAGGATTGCAAAAGGCTACGGGTACAACATTGAAGTTCAGTACTGCATTCCACCCATAGTCAGATGGACAGTCAGAGCATACAATTCAGATTCTAGAAGATATGCTACGAGCATGTGTAATTGATTTCAAAGGATCATGGGATGAAAAGTTACCATTGATCGAGTTCGCGTACAACAATAGCTATCAGGCTACTATACAGATGTCACCTTATGAAGCATTGTATGGCAGAAAGTGCCGAACTCCTTTATCTAGAATGAAGTTGGAGAACATAGTATTGTTGGACCGGAATTTGTTGAAGAGATTTGTCGAGTGGTCAACATTATCAAGGAAAGAGTGAGAACAGCTCAGAACCGTCAGAAGCAATATGCAAATACTCGACGCAGAGATCTGGAGTTCGCTGTAGGTGATAAAGTATTTTTGAAGGTATCACCTATGCGAGGATTGAAAAGGTTCGGACAGAAAGGGAAACTAAGTCCAAGATATATCGGGCCGTATGAAATTCTAGCTAAGCGTGGTAAAGTGGCTTATCAGTTAGCACTACCACCATCTATGTCAAGTGTGCATGACATATTTCACATTTCCCTATTGAAGAAGTATGTCAAGGATCCAACGCATGTTTTGACAGTAGATTTGCCAGATTTGACTGATGATTTGACATTTGAAGTAACACCAACTGAAATCACAAGCCGAAAGGTTCAATGTCTACGCAACTGAGATATCTGTTATGTTAAGGTCACTTGGAGAAGTAAAGACATGGAAGAAATTACATGGGAAGAAGAAAATGCTATGCGAAAGCAATACCCTCACTTATTTGATTCAGAAGGTACGTACAATTTCGAGGATGAAATTTTTATAAGTAGGGGGAGTTGTAAGACCTGTGTCAATCTATCCCAGTCTTATCACCTTGAACCAGGTTTACCCATCATGATCGAGTCAAATGGACCAAGGGCGTGAAGGAGATCGAGATCCCAGGTATCAAATCGACCCAAAAACACTTAAATTAGGGGGAGGGTCGCATACCCAGCAAGGGAGGGTCAGACCCCCCAAGACAGACAGTCAGACCCTCAGTTTTATAGGGAGGGTCGGACTCATTAGGAAACCTAGGTGACGGGATCATCGACCCTCGCATCGACCCTCGGTTGTCGCCGAAACTAAAATTAGGAAATTTCCTAATTTTCGATTGGGATTCTATCCTAATCTCAAAAGGACTTATTTTAGGATGTTTCTACTCTATTTAAAGGACGTCCCTAAGCCTCTTTCACTCCTTTTACAACCCTAATTGGATTGAGAGAAAGAGGAGAGAAAAAGGAGAAGAAGAGAAGGAAAACTTGAAGAAAAGGCTAAGGAAGAGAAGAGTTGCAGAGAAGGAGTAATCTTCTCAGGTATGGACACTAATTCCATGAGTTTCTACAGACCTTAGGTTAGGTAATGGTGAGAATATAATCTCGGAGAAACCCAAACCACCAATCTATGGTTAGGTTTTCATAGAAAACTATGGGGGTTACATGAAAGCTATCTAGGTTGATGATTCGTGGTTCTAGGCCATGGAACGAATGTTGAATGGACTGTATGAGTAAGTCATAGGACCCCAAACACAAAGAATGGACTAAAAAGAGGGAATTGAACCAAAATACACCGAGGGTCGCACCAAGGGTCGATGACCATCCGACCCTAGGTGATCCTAACTATCGACCCTCAGTGTTCGGGAAGTTCAGATTTTGGGGAGGGTCGTACCCAGGGTCGATCAGGACTCCGACCCTACCTCCGACCCTCAGTTAACAGAATGGTTTTTAAATGTTGAATAAATTTTAATTAAATTTTATCGGCTTTGTTAGGTCTTCTAACAATATAATAACATTATAAAGGTGATTCTAAAGCTTGGAAAAGTATCTATTAGCAAGCTAAGGTGAGGGAACAAGACCTAAACTAATTGGTTAATAATAAACTGTTTTACTTCTTAAGTCCAATGCCATATTGATTCTATGTGTGTATGCTTGTATGTGCATTTAACATGTCATCCAATATTTCTATTATTTGTTCATGCATATTTACTTTATTATTTATAACATGATGATGATGATGATGATAGGAAAAGACATGTGAATGTTTGTGTTTGGCCAGTGTATATGGTGAGGGTAGGAATGGTATCAACCGGTACAACCATGACCGTTCTTCATGGGGGGTATATTGTGCTATGATCTACCCAAGTCATGTCCACTGATGTCGTCGTATCGCCATTACCTTAGCAAAACTATTGCGACGTAGGGCAGCAAGGAGGGTCTCGGTCCTTGAGTCCTATACTCTACCGAGGGGCCTTAGCTCTATCTCTAAGGGTGCTCTGAGGGATGTTGGGGTGAGGCCTTGGATACATTGTTTGGCATTAGGATTGGTTAGTTGCGAGCCCAGTTTGCAACCCTAGCCAGCAGGGATTTATTTGTCGGTATGGTATCAACCGGTACAGCCATGCCGTTTTCATGGGGTGTATATTGTGCCATTTTGGGTGCTGTGGGCGACAATGCTGGAGTCATTGGGCGTATCCACACACTTGTGTATAGAGGTGCGGCGGCCACCTATCCTTTCTATAGCACAGTGCAAACTATAAACCAAACCAAAGATATAAATTGATTGCATGCTTATGTATTGTTGCATTGTTTTGTTTGCTCACTGAGCCATGATGTGTGCTCACCCCTCGACGTCGAATATTTTTAACTGATGATGCAGGTTATACCGTTGAAGACTATTTAGATGCTCCAGCATACGGGAATGTAGCGGCGATGGAAGTGGAAGATGAAGTGGATACATATGACGTCTCTTGCGAGTGCAACTCATGTGTATTCGATTAGATATTTTTTTTAGGTTTATTTACTTGGATTTATTATGGACATGTATTTGATATTTATTTATGTCTCAGTTGATACAGAATAATTTTCTATATAAATATTAATATCACAGTAGATTCTTAGTTCATTTTATTATAAGACTTCCGCTATTGTGTATTTACTCTGATTATGATTATGGATGTATGGGGTTCAAATAACACGGATATAGCCTATTCGAGATCCTGGTTGAACCGTTGGTTTGCTAGCGGTTCATCACACCATTCTGAAGTGTGCGGAAATTGGGGTGTGACAGAGAGGGAGAAGGGAAAAAGGAAAAAAGGAAAGAAGAGAAGAAGAAAAGAAGAAGAAAAAGGAAGGAAGAGAGAAGAACGGAAGCAGTAAGGAGGGGAGGATTTTCTAGAAAAAAATGTGAAAAGAGAGAGGGAAAAGGAAAAAAGGAAAGAAGAGAGAGAAGAGAAGGAAAAAAGGAAAGAAGAGAAGAAGGAAAGAAGAAGAAAAGGAAGAAAGAGAGAAGAAGGAAGGAGAAAAAGGGAGAAGCCGTGAGCAAAGGAGAAAGGGGATTTTTCTAGAAGAGGGTTTTCTAGAAGAGGATTTTTTCTAAAAAAACGTAAAAAGAGAGGAGAAGAGGAGAGAGAGAAGAGAAAAGAGAAAACGTGAGAGAGAAGAAAGAGAAAAAAGCCAAGGGAAAGATTTTCTAGAAGGGAAGAGAGAAAAAACATGAAAGGGAGAGAAGCCAAGAGAAAGAGAGAAGAAGAAAAAGAGAAAATAAAGAAAAGAGAAAACGTGAAAGAGAGAAAGAGAAGAGAGAAAGGAGCAGAGAAGAGGAGAATGAGGATTCACCTTCAAAAAATTGATACGATCTCTAAAAATCCTACATCGAAGGTTTCTTTCCATTCGAGCACAAGGTTGGTACCCTAAAACGAATTTAATGGTCTTTAGAAAGTTTGAATGTTGATTTTGCTTGGAAAGACTTATTTTAGTTAAATCTCGATCAGGAATGCCCTATTGCATGCATGTTGATGTTAGGATGCTCATGTCTAACATTTTTTATGTATGATAATTTATTTAAACTATTCAATGATAAATATTTGAGTGCTATATGATGATGTTTGATATTTTTGATAAATTCTACAATGTGGATTTCCAATATGAAATTTCCAAATTTAGGATCCAAATTTGGGACGTGCATCTCATGTAGTTGTTTTTAGATTTTGAGGCCCAAATTTTTATGGGATTCTCTCTAATATGTTAGAGGACACCCCTAGAAATTTCATTCCATTTGGAATTGGAAAAGTCTATAAAAAAATTCTTATTTGACATTTCTGCCCAACTCGGGTATAATGCAATCCCCTATCAAAAATTCTCTAGAAAAGGGTCTTATGGCCATAATCAGAAACAAAAATCCTTTCATATTTAGATATGGGAGCTTTCTAAAAAATGACACTGGTTTTGGATTTTTTTAATTTTTTATTGAATTGATATTTATTTTTAAGTGCATAGTGCTCTGTTTTTGAATATGTTAGGATATACTGATTGGCATGATTGAAAAGTATCTTTTTTACAAAGAGAATGTTCTGTTTTCACTTGTTTTTCTTGATGAAATTTTAGATCTGTCAATTATCTATGTGGACATATGTTTGGATTTAATTTTCATTAAGTATGAGATTTTATACGGAATTTATGGTGTAATTGGTCAAAAATCTGGAATAGACTTGACCAGTGCACATATCCGATCTTATGGCATTCATTTGACCTGATTTCATCCTCTGTTGGGATTCGATCCCTTCAGAAGAAATGTAGCATGTCAAGTTATCTTTCTGTGAAAAAAAATATAAGGCTTAATTTGAGTTATAGAAGACATACTTATGGTCATTTTGGTGTAATGTGACAGAAGTTGAAATCAGTTCCTAGTTTGTGCAATACTTGAAACTTTGTTTTTTTGAGTCATTATTCGTTCCAAATGTCTTTATAAAAGTTACAATATTTTCAAAAAAATTCTTGAACATATGTTTTTTGATAATTTTAGATTTTTCAGAAAGGTTTCATTGATGTCTCATTCACTGTAACATGCAATTGATTGCTTGAGTGATTTGATAAATTTTACCATATTTGATTGCATATTTGTTATATTTAGAGTATCCACATGCCAGATTTGGATAAATGACCACACTTAGAGTACTCACATGCTTTGTTTGGATTGTACACATATCATGTTTGCCATATCCATGTGTTGCCATATTTAGCAATATCTTGATAATTACCATATTTAGACATGCCATGTTTAAACTTGCCGTGTTTAGAATATAGCATAGTAAGTTTTACCATGTTTAAATAAATTTTATGGTATCATATGCCATGTTAGGGAGATTTTCATAATCCTACTATATGTTGTGATAGTTACCATAAACATCATACATGCCATGCTTAGATAGAATATTCTATTTGTAGCAATAATTTTATTTTTTGCAACATCTAGTTGAACTGCCATGTATGCACACTTCTAGAAGACAATCTAGGCGTGAGGATGTGCATTTAGGCACCCACATTCTTGGGAAGGGTATAATGAGAAATAATAAAAAATTTTAATAAAGAAAGAGAATGATTTGCCAAACCTTCCAAAATTAGAGCTTAGGGTGAAAAGGGTAGCTCAGGATGATTTTCACCCCTCAGTAAACCCTAAACCTAGAATAGGTTTAAAAGCCTAAATCTAGAATAAGTTTTAAACCCTAAACCTAGAATAGGTTCTCAATCCTAAACCTAGAACAGGTTCTAAATCCTAAACCTAGAATAGGTTCTCAATCCTTAACCTAGAACAGGTTATTTCAGTCATTCCGAACTATGCTGATTCTGATTCCTAGGACAAACCCTAGGATACGTAGGCTATTTGAGAGAATCTCAAATTTAGATCCACACATTAGTTCACTCGGACTATCCATAGATCCACTAGGATATCCATCCACATACCAACCCATAAAAGGTTATCCACATTTCAACCCAGAATGGGTTATCCACATTTGACCCAAATAGGGTTATCCACATTTGACCCAAATAGGGTTATCCACATTCAGACCCATAAAGGGTTATCCATTCTTAGATCCACTAGGACTATCTATTAATTCGTATGGACTATCTAGATACTAATCCATAGGGTTTCTCATCCTTTCAAGCATAAACTTTAACTTGAACAATGAACTTAATCATGCACAAGCATAAATCACAGCCATAAACTTTAATCACACCTGAACTACGATGGTGAACCTGATTTTCAGAATAATTCCGTGATACGTAGGCAATCTGATGGATACAAATTCGGTTCAATGATATCAAACCACTTGGTTTGGTTTGGTTTAATAGATAGAGTCTAGCATAGGAAAGGTATTGGAGATCGATTTCAATCGGGCAGTTTGGGTGCCTAATCCCTTCCCATAACTGTAACCTGATGCTTACCCAATCTCTATTGGACCAGAAATCCAATCTAAGGGTCATGCGTCAATCGAAGTCTTACCTTAGGAAGAGATTTCACATTTCTAAGGTCTTAGACCTTAATCTAGGTGGCGACTTCCAAAAAAGATTACGATCTTTGTCTTTACAGTGGCGACTTCAGTGGGGTTATACATGTCAAACTCCTAAATGAAAACTTTCCTTGTGTGAATTGGTTGCTAGCTGTTAGGATACTATATTTATGCTTGTAAAATATTATTTTGGGGGGAATGGGTTCAGTCACACATTCGTGCGAGTAGCCGAATTGAGTCTCATGCATATGGGGCAGCTCGCTAGGCGAACACACAACCTTGTCCTGTACTTTGTGAGATCACGTGATTTCAGTCGAAATACGTTATGGGCTTGATTTCTAGGACACCCTTAGAATACGTAGACAGTTTAGGACAAATTACCCTAAGTGCAGCCCAATAAGCAATCTCACTCATATAAAAAATGTGGTTCTTTTGTCTTTAGCCTTCAATTGGTAACAATCTCGACTAAAGAGGGGCATCTGTAAGCATCCCATTTTGCTACCCTCAGCATAAGTGAATCCATATGGTAGGTTTTTAGCTTTTAATCCAAAGGTTTGTGATTCTTTAATGAACCCCACAGCAGGGTCATAGGCTATTACCTACTTGGATGCATAGGTCGTAAAATTATCTTCAAAATGAGACCTGAATCATCAAATTCTGACATCAAACAAGGAAGATATCACAGTTTGAAAGTGCAAGGGCATTTACATAATTATCGTATGATGCATGCATTATCATTTAAACTTCAAATCATCATATCTTGATCATTTGATATCGAAATCAGATGATTCAAAGGCCAATATTTCTTATTTTCAGTCATCTTCAAAGTGGACATGAAAAAATCCCAGCCAAAGTTCACCAGTGGGTTCCATGCAAGCTTTCATGTAAAATTATCGATAGAACTTCAAAGCTTCATATCTTTATCGTTCTACGTCAGATTCAGATGATTCAAAGGCCATTATTCTTCATTTGTGATGTTCTACAAAGTGGACATGAAAAAATTGGTACAGAAATCTCCGAAGGGTCCCATGCAAAATTACACATGAAAATAATCGTTTAATCTTTGAAAATTCATATTTTGGTCACCCCACATCCAAATCAGGTGATTTCAGTTTTAATATGTTCCATTTTTAGTACTCTACAAAGTGAACGTAAAGGATTACATGCAGAAGTCTCCAAAGGATTTCATGCAGAATGGTTAACCAAATTATCGATAATTGGTTTGCTTAAACTTCAGAAATTCATAAGTTGACCATTTTATTTCCAAATGAGGTGATTCAAGTTCCAAAATTCCTCATTTTTAGTGTTCTACAAAGTGAACGTGGAAAATTTGGAGTAGAGGTTGTCGAAAAATTCCATGCGAAATGCCAGCGAAAATGGCCTATGAAATGATAGAGAGAGAAAAACCAATTTTGGCCCAACCCATCTCAACCCATATCAGTTTAACTCAGTCAACCCAAGCCAGTCTCAACCCGGTTCAAATCAGTATATATTATATATTATATACTATATATATATGTATGTTATTAAATATATGTGTATATATGTATATAATATATATTATTATATATAGAAGATAGAATGCGATAAGGGGAGGGAATCAGCAAGGAAATAAAGGAAAAAATCTAAAAGGAATGATGGTGGAGTAGAGAGTTAAGAAAAAGAAAAAATAGAAAAAAGGAAGGAAAGAGAGAAGAAGGAAAGGGAGAAGAAGGAAAGAAGAAGAAAAGGAAAGAGGGAGAAGAAGCCGAGAGAGAGAGAGAAAGGAGAGGAAGCCGAGAAGAAGGGAAGAAAAGCAAAGAAAGAAGGGAGATCCGAAGAAAAGAAAAAATCGAAGAGATTGAGAGGCTCCGAACAGAATTAAAGGAAAGGTGAAATATGGAAAGAAAAATAAAAGGAAAAAAAATTAAAAAACGAGAAAGGAGAGGACTGAAATCCGGAGAGATTGAGAAGAGAGTTGAGGAGTGAGAGGACCCGAGGGTTTTTTTGAGGAGGAGGAACTCAGAAAAAAAAGAAAAAGAAAAAGAAATTGAGATCCAGAAAATCTGAAAGAAAGAGGGATAGAAGAAAGGGAAGAAAAAACGGAAGAGAGAATCAGAGAGGAAGAAAGAGGCAGAGAAAAAAAAAAAGAGAGAAGAAGAAAATCTGGGAGAAACCGAGACGAAGAGGGTGAGATCGAGAGAAAGGGAGACGGAGTGAGACAAAAAGAGAGCTGGAAATCGGGGGGAGGGGGAGTTGAGAAAGAAAGTAGAAGAGAAGAAAGGAGAATAAGCAACGTAGGGAGGGAGAGAAATCTGAAAGAAAGAGGAGAAGAAGAATGGAAATGGAGAGGAAAAGAAGAGAAGCGGATCAGAGGAGGAGAATTGAGATCGAGATTGAGAGGTAAGAGACTGACCTCTGCAACCTTTTTTTTTTTGCAAAACTGTCTGCACATCCCCTTCATCATCGAACCTGAATTACTTTCATCACCTTTCACTTTAATCCACTTCTATTGCCATCTGTCTCAACCTAGATTTAAATCAAACCATCATCACCCCTCTCTCGGCAACCTGTACAGCGTTACAATCTCACTCACTTCCCCATTGCCTTGCTGTCCAGTACCCCCTAATCTGCTGGACACAATTCACCACTTGTCTCTACTAATACATCCCAGCCAAAATTTGCAGCAACCAAACGTAAACTCTCCATTGACACCTATTATTTCCCAGCACTCCATCCTAATCTGCTACAACACAAGTCAATAGCCATACACCACATCTATTCATCACTGGCCCAAATGTTACCATACCATTCCTCCTCGCCACGACATCTCCACAAACACTCATCCTAACCCATTCCCATAAATCCACACCTTCCACCGGCCACATTCAGACCCGCTACACTACCGATCTCCATCCATCTGTTGCAAATTTAATCCCTATCACCAAACCAGCACCATAGATTGCTGCATGTTCACCAGCCACAATCCATCTCCCATGCATGAAATCTATAACCCCGATCACATGCAGTCCCTTAATCCCACCACTTTATTTGATAACCGGATTTCACCATTTCATTACCCCAACCCAACACAACAACCCATGTACCACTTGTCCTCCACAAGACTTATCACTATGCATGCATCCATCCTCACTCACACCCACTTCAAATCCCACATGCAAGCCACCACGGAACACCTCCAATATTGCCACTATTTACCCAAAACTCACTTGCGGCCTATGCAATTCATTAGTGATTACCTGCATCTCACATGATCTATGCATTATGCCCTATCCCATGTGATGCATATACTAAATACTTACACTACCAGTGAGAGCCAGTGCGAGAATTTAAATGAGATTAAATTCTACCATGTGATTGATTTGATATGTTTTGAATTGAATGTGATGAAATTATTCCAAACATGGCTTGGATTTTAATTTTTATGAAATTGGTCTGATTCCATGATCCTGAATTTTTATGAAATCGATCCCATCACATGTTTGGAATTTATATGGAATTGAACCAATCTGATGCTTGGAATTGTCATGAAATTGATCCCGTCTGATGCTTGAATTTTTTATTAGATTGATCCAACTATGGCTGGAATTTTATTAAATTGGTCCCATCGGATGCTTGGAATTTCTAGGTGAATTAAATAGACCATTGATGTAGAATTTTGTAGTGATTTAAATACGTCCATTGATCATAATTGTGATTGATGTTGAATGATAGTTTGATCTAATGTGGACCATTGATGTTGAATGAGTTTGATCAATTATGATTAATTTTGAATGTTAATTTGATCAATTATGGACCATTGGTGTGGAATGGGTTTTAATTTGATTAATTGAGGGCCCATTGATCTTGAAATTTAGATGGGATGAAATTTGGCTCATTGATTGAATTTTGATGTGATTAATTTCTATCAATTGATGATGAAACTTTGATGAAAATTATTGGCAATTGATCTTGGAATTTTAAGTGATTTAACATTGGCCATTGATTTTAGATGCTTTAATAATCAAATCCGGACCATTGATCTTAGATGTATTGATGCTTGAATTTGAGTCATTAGATTTTGATAATGAGTGTTTTAGAGGAATCTGAACCATTAGATCTTGACTATGAGTGTCTTGGAGGAATCTGAGCCATTAGATTTTGATAATGGGTGTCTTAAAGAAATTTGAGTGGTTAGATCTTGATCATAAGTGATTTAAATGATTCTGAATGGTTAGATTGTGATTTTGAATGATTTGAACCATTGGATTGTCATCAAGATTGATTTAAATGGATATAAACGATTGGATTTTCATCATAAGTGTTTTGAGTGAATTTTAACCATTGGATCTCAATTTGAACATGATATACATTATCTGAGCCAATATTTGTGCATTTAATGATGTTTATATTGCTATATTTTGCATGCATTACCATGTTTAGATAGAATATTGTATTTTTTGTAATAATTCCATTTATGGAACACCCTAGTTGAACTGTCATATATTCACATTTCTAGAAGACAATCTAGGCATGGGGACGTGCATTTAGGCACCCACATTCTTCGGAAGGGTATAATGGAAAATAATAAAAATCTTAACAAAGAAAGAGAATGGTTTGTCAAACCTTTCAAAATTAGAGCCTAGGATGAAAAGGGTAATTCAGAACGATTTTGCCCCTCAGCATACCCTAAACCTAGAATAGGTTCTCAATCCTAAACCTAGAACAGGTTCTAAATCCTAAACCTAGAATAGGTTCTCAGTCCTTAACCTAGAACAGGTTATTTCAATCATTCTCGAACTACGCGGATTTTGATTCCTAGGGCAAACCATAGGATACATATGCTATTTGGGAGAAACTCAAATTCGGATCCACATTTTAGTCCACTTGGACTATTCATAGATCCATTTGGATATCCACCCACCAATTTTGAACTACACAGATTCTGATTCCTAGGGCAAACCTTAGGATACGTAGGTTATTTGGGAGAAACCCAAATTCATATCCACACCTTAGTCCACTCGGACTATCCATAGATCCACTAGGATATCCATCCATATTTTGACCCAAATAGGGTTATCCACATTCCAACCCAAATAGGATTATCCACATTTCAACCAGAAAGGGTTATCTATATTTTGACACAGATAAGGTTATCCACATTTCAATCTGAATAGGGTTATCCACATTTCAACCCAGAAAGGGTTATCCATATTTCGATCCAAATAGGGTTATCCACATTCAGACCTAGAAAGGGTTATCCATTCTTAGATCCACTAGGACTATCTATCAGTTTGCATGGACTATCCAGATCCTAACCCATAGGGTTTCTCATCCTTTCAAGTATAAATTTCAAATTGAACAATGAACTTAATCATGCACAAGCATAAATGACATCCATAAACTTTAATCACACCTCAACTACGATGGTGAACCTAATTTTTAGAATAATTCTGTAATACGAAGGCAATCTGATGGATACAGATTCGGTTCAATGATATCAAATCACTTGTTTTGGTTTGGTTTAATAGATAGAGTCTAGCATAGGAAAGGTATAGGAGATCGATCTCGATCGGGCGGTTCGGGTGCTTAACCCCTTTCCATAACCATAACCTGACGCTTACCCAATCTCTGATGGACCAAAAATCCAATCTAAGGGTCATGAATCAATCGAAGTTTTACCTTAGGGTGAGATTTCACATTTCTAAGGTCCTAGACCTTAATCTAGGTAGCGACTTCCAAAAAAAGATAATGATCTTTGTCCTCACAGTGGCGACTCCACTGGGGATATAAATGTCAGACTCCTAAATGAAAACTTTTCTTGTGTGAATTGGATGCTAGTTCTTAGGGTACTATATTTATGCTTGTATAATATTGTTTTGGAGGAAATGGGTTCAGTCACACATTCGTGCGAGTAGCCGAACCAGGTCCCACGCATATGGGGTAGCCCACTAGGTGAAACACATAACCTTGGCCTGTACTTTGTGAGACCATGACCGGCGAGCAGCCTCTAACGAGCGTTTCTTGGGTCTGTCTGGGAATGCATTATGCTACTCCACGTCGCTTGATTCTTGCAACATAATATATAAAGGGATTGGGGGCCCATTATTCATCGTGCATTCGGTGATAGGTTACCCGGTCCTTGTCAAGGTGGCCTTTTCTGCCTTAACCCAGATGGTAGCCCAATATTTGTTATTTTTGGTTCATCCCTGAACCGACCTAGTAAAATCTGCTTAACCATGACATCCGTGCTCGAGACGTCAAAATTCTGCCTGTTTTTGTCCTCGATTGGTCAACATGTTAGAATCTACACGATGAACATCTTGAACTCTCACCCATAGGGAGTATGAGGTATGTATACACCTGTTCTACATCATAGTAGACGGTCACTATACACCCTCTATTAAGTAAGCTCGATATGTCGAACCTCTCATTGTTAACACATCGATTTCAAAAAAACGAGTAGAAAATCCCTGTTAAGACATAGATACCTTGGTCAAGAAGAAATTTACTAGTTTGTTCCTCCATGAACCACTTTTGCTAACAATCCCTAATAAGGACAACGGATTAATATATCCATTTCAATTTCATTGAAATTCGGTAACCCAAGTGGCCAAACCTTGGTACCACTGATTATCCATTTTTAGAATCACGAGGTCCCAAGACTGAACACATGGCTTAACCAAATTCAACTAAATTGACTAGGATAATGTTTACCCAATTGCCCTTATGAGGGAGTTAACTTTGTTTGGTTAAGTCATATTTGATTGTGCATGTGACTTCTTCCATTCCTCTAGATGTCTAGAATCTTGATATTCCTCCATTGGGTTTCAATGCCTTTGGAAAAGAGAATCAAACTACAACCATATCCACCCTTTTAGGGTGAGAGGCCCCTACAACTAGGGAATTGTCTTGATCTCCCACCTTGAGATCCTCCATGTTATCTTTCTAAATGAATCAATGGAAGCCATGAATCTAGATCTTGATTGAACATCAAAATTTTGTAAGAAAGGAGGCAACCAGATTTGGAAACACAATCAGTAACTCAGTCAATCTGGTGCAATAGAGCATTCAGTTTAGGCAGCAACAAGCACCTATAACTGAAAAAGTTTATAATATTCCCATATAGTTAGTCCTTGGGCTTACTCAAACATCATATTCAATTCATCTCAAAATCAATGTGAGATTTAGCCCTTAGGCAAATCCAATCACTGTTCTCAATTCATCTCAAAATTAAGGAAAGATTTAGTCCCTAGGAAAATCCAATCATTGTTCTCAATGCACCTCTGAATTAAGGAGAGACTCAACCCCTAGGCAAATCCAATCACCCTTTCTCCATTCACCTCTGAAATAAGGAGAGGTTCAGCCCTTAGGCAAATCCAATCACCATTCTCGATTTACCTCAGAATTAAGGAGAGATTCAACCCCTAGGCAAATCCAATCATAGTTCTCGATTCATCTCTGAATTAAGGAGAGATTCAGTCCCTAGGCAAATCCAATCACTGTTCTCAATTCATCTCAGAATTAAGGAGAGATTCAATCACTAGGAAAATCAAATCACCATTCTCCATTCACCTCTGAATTAAGGAGAATTTCAATCCCTTGGCAAATCTAATCACCGTTTCGATTCACCTCTAACTTAAGGAGAGATTTAGCCCCTAGGTAAGTCCAATCAACCTTCTTGATTCACCTTTGAATTAAGAAAAATTCATCCCCTAGGTAGGTCCAATCATCATTTCGATCATCCAAAATTAAGGAAAGATTCAAGCACCAGTTCTCTACAAAGTGGACGTAAAGGACGTCCATTTTTAGTACTCTACAAAGTGGACGTAAAGGATTTCAGTCAGAATTCTCTGAAGGATCCCATGCAGAATAGTTAGCCAAATTATCGATAATTGGCTTGCTTAAATTTTAGAAATTCATAAGTTGGCCATTTTATTTCCAAATGAGGTGATTCAAGTACCAATATTCCTCATTTTTAGTGTTCTACAAAGTGAACGTAGAAAATTTGGAATAGAGCCTATCAAAATATTCCATGTGGAATGGTGGTAGAAATGGATTATGAAATGATAGAAAAAATCAACTTTGGTCCAAACCAGTTTAACCCAGCTTAGTCCAACTCAGCCCGGCCCAGCTCAGACCAATTCGGACCAAGTCACGTTGGCCCATATGCATGTATTTATTTTATATATATATATATAATATAATATATTATCATATATAATATATATGTCTTATATTATATATATTAATATATTCATATATATATATATATATATATATTTATATAATATATAATATATTATCATATATAATATATATTTCTTATATTATATATATTAATATATTCATATATATATATATATATATATATATATATATATATATATATTATAGGAAAAAAGGAAAGCCGAAAGAGAGAGAAGCCGTAAGGAGAAAAGGTTTTTTTTTTTCTAGAAGGAGTCGGGAGAAAGAGAGGAAGGAAAGAAGAAGAAAAAAAGGAAAGAAGAGAGGAAGGAAAGAAGAAGAAAAAGGAAAGAAGAGAAAAGGAAAAAAAACGTGAGAAGGAGGGGAGGATTTTCTAGAAAAAAACGAGAAAAGTAAGAGGGAGAAGGGAAAAAGGAAAAAAGGAAAGAGGAGAAGAAGGAAAGAAGAAGAAAAAGGAAGGAAGAGAGAAGAAGTGAAGCCGTTAGAAGGAGGAGAGGATTTTCTAGAAAAAAACGTGAAAAGAGAGAGGGAGAAGGAAAAAAGGAAAGAAGAGAGAGAAGTGAAGGAAAAAAGGAAAGAAGAGAGAGAAGTGAAAGAAGAAGAAAAGGAAGGAAGAGAGAAGAAGGAAGGAGAAAAAGGGAGAAGCCGTGAGTAAAGGAGAAAGGGGATTTTTCTAGAAGAGGGTTTTCTAGTAGAGGATTTTTTCTAAATAACGTGAAAAGAGAGGAAAAGATGAGAGAGAGAAGAGGAAAGAGAAAATGTGAGAGAGAAGAAAGAGAAAGAAGCCAAGGGAAAGATTTTCTAGAAGGGAAGAGAGAAAAAACATGGAAGGGAGAGAAGCCAAGAGAAATAGAGAAGAAGAAAAAGAGAAAAGAAAGAAAAGAGAAAACGTGAAAGAGAGAAAGAGAAGAGAGAAAGGAGCAGAGAAGAGGAGAATGATGATTCACCTTAAAAAAGCTTGATACGATCTCTAAAAATCCTACATCGAAGGTTTCGCTCCATTCGAGCACAAGATTGGTACCCTAAAACGAATTTAGCGGTCTTTAGAAAGTTTGAACGTTAATTTTGCTTGAAAAGACTTATTTTCATTAAATCTCGATCAGGAATGCCCTATTGCATGCATGTTGATGTTAGGATGCTCATGTCTAACATTTTTTATGTATGATAATTTGTTTAAACTATTCAATGATGAAGATTTGAGTGCTATATGATGATGTTTGATGTTTTTGATAAATTCTACAATGTGAATTTCTATTATGAAATTTTCAGATTTAGGATCCAAATTTGGGCCGTGCATCTCATGTGTTTTTTTTTTTAAATTTTGAAACCAAAATTTTTATGGAATTTTCTCTAATATGTTAGAAGACTCCCCTAGAAATTTTGTTCCATTTGGAATTGGGAAAGTCTATCCAAAAAAATTCTTATTTGGCACTGCTGCCTTACTAGGGTATAATGCAATCCCCTATCATAAAGTCTCTAGAAAAGGGTCTTATGGCCATAATCAGAAAAACAAATTCGTATTAATTTTTTAGATATGGAAGTCTTCTAAAAAATGGCACTGGTTTTGAATTTTTTTGATTTTTTATTGAATTGATATTGATTTTTAAGTGCATAGTGCTCTATTTTTTAATCTGTTAGGATATACTGATTGGCATGATTGAAAAATATCTTTTTCACAAAGATAATTTCTGTTTACACTTGTTTTTCTTGATGAAATTTTAGATCTATCAATTGTCTACATGGACATATGTTTGGATTTAATTTTCATTAAGTATGAGATTTTTTACAGAATTTATGGTGCAACTGGTCAAATATCTAGAACAGACTTAACCACTGCATATATCTGGTCTTGTGGCATTCATTTGACCTGGTTTCGTCCTCTATTGGGATTTAACCCTTCAGATTAAATGTAGCATGTCAAGTCATCTTTGTGTAAAAAAAAAAAAAGGCTTAATTTGAGTTACAGAAGACCTACTAATGGTCATTTTGGTGTAATGTGACAGAAGTTGAAATCAATTCCTAATTTGTGCAATACTTGAAACTTTGTTTTTTTGAGCCATGATTCATTCCAAATGTCTTCATAAAAGTTACAATATTTTCAAAGAACTTATCGAACATATGTTTTTTTTGATAATTTTGGATTTTTCAGAAAGATTTCATTGATGTCTCATTTACTGTAACATGCAATTCATTGCTTGAGTGATTTGATGAATTTTACCATATTTGATTGCGTACTTGCTACATTTAGAGTATCCACATGCTATATTTGGATAAATGGCCATATTTAGAGTACTCACATGCTTTGTTTGGATTGTGTACATACCATGTTTTCCATATCCAAGTGTTGCTATATTTAGCAATATCTTGATAATTATCATATTTAGACATGCCATGTTTAGACTTGCCATGCTTATAATATAGCATAGTAAGTTTTACCATGTTTAAATAAATTTTATGGTATCATATGCCATGTTAGGGAGATTTTCATAATTTTACTATATGTTGTGATAGTTACCACAAACATCATACATACCATGCTTAGATAGAATATTTTATTTGTGGCAATAATTTTATTTTTTACAACACCCTAGTTGAACTGCCATGTATGCACACTTCTAGAAGATAATATAGGCATGGGAACGTGCATTTAGGCACCCCCATTCTTGGGAAGGGTATAATGGGAAATAATAAAAAATTTTAATAAAGAAAGAGAATGCTTTGCCAAACCTTCTAAAATTAGAGCTTAGGGTGAAAAGGGTAGCTCAGGATGTTTTCCACCCCTCAGTAAACCGTAAACCTAGAATAGGTTTTAAAGCCTAAACCTAGAATAGGTTTAAAACCTAAACCTAGAATAGGTTCTCAATCCTAAACCTAGAATAGGTTCTCAATCCTAAACCTAGAATAGGTTCTAAATCCTTAACCTAGAATAGGTTATTTCAGTCATTCCGAACTATGCAGATTGTGATTCCTAAGGCAAACCCTAAGATACGTAGGCTATTTGGGAGAATCTCAAATTTAGATCCACACCTTAGTTCACTCGGACTATCCATAGATCCACTAGGATATCCATCCACATACCAATCCATAAAAGGTTATCCACATTTTAACCCAGAATGGGTTATCCACATTTGACCCAAATAGGGTTATCTACATTCAGACCCATAAAGGGTTATCCATTCTTAGATCCACTAGGACTATCTATTAGTTCGTATGGACTCTCTATATACTATCTCATAGGGTTTCTCATCCTTTTAAGCATAAACTTCAACTTGAACAATGAACTTAGTCATGCACAAGCATAAATCACAGCCATAAACTTTAATCACACTTGAACTACGATGATGAACCTGATTTTTAGAATAATTCCATAATACGTAAGCAATCTGATGGATACAGATTCGGTTTAATGATATCAAACCACTTGGTTTGGTTTAATAGATAGAGTCTAGCATAAGAAAGGTATAGGAGATCGATTTCGATAGGGCGGTTTGGGTGTCTAACCCCTTCCCATAACTGTAACCTGATGCTTATCCAATCTCTGATGGACCAGAAATCCAATCTAAGGGTCATGAGTCAATCGAAGTCTTACCTAAGGGAGAAATTTCACATTTCTAAGGTCCTAGACCTTAATCTAGGTGGTGACTTCCAAAAAAGATTACGATCTTTTTCCTCACACTCCTCCTTGAAATCTTCGCCAACAAAACCAATGTCCACCAAAGGAGAATATGAAATCAGCTACAGAAAAAGTACCTGCATAAGACTTTGAAAACAGGTATCATTACAAGGATGAGCTCACTTCCCTGCTCAGTGAGGAATCAGGTATCACAATGCACATGTTGATGGATGCAAAAAATACAATTCATTAATTAGGCTAGGTGTAATGGGTCTAAGAGTGTTGTCTCGTGATTCCACCACAGTCCTTAACTAATGGCTTTTAATACTCATGCACAAGGTTAAATAAGTGCGATGTCCATAACCTTGTGCTGCGACCTTTCAAACCCCTAAGAGTGAACCACTACTAGCCCCGGGCCAATAACATGTCGTCCCCTAGAAAAGGCCCCGTCCTGGCAGCTGAGACCCTTGGCTGATTGGAT
Source organism: Protea cynaroides (assembly GCA_028583415.1). Lineage (NCBI taxonomy): Eukaryota > Viridiplantae > Streptophyta > Magnoliopsida > Proteales > Proteaceae > Protea > Protea cynaroides. The sequence continues at coordinate 51,509,342 of CM053265.1, forward strand.
TCACCCCATTGCCATTCCATCGTTGTATCTAGGGAGATTGAGCTAATTCCAATACAGAACCCCCTACTGGGAAAGGTTCAAAATTATGGTGTGAATATCATAACTACCTATGTCTAAACATGTCAACAAAATATAAATGGGCCTCACTCTAGCAGAGATCCCCAACCTTCGCCCCGGGCCTCTCATCGTGCCCCCACTAGAGTGCTGGCTATGAAAAGCAGCCCTACGACCATATGACACTAGTCCTTCGGTTCCCGGATGCCACAAAGACTAAACACAACTTCAACCAACAACATTCATAGTTATACATATATGCAAATGCATGAATAAATATTGCAGATATCATATGACATGTTATTTCCAATCACAAAAACTCATACCAATGTCTTATTAATTCTACGGAACTAACCCTCACCTGAAGGCACGAGTGCTGCAGAAATGGAAGTCGGCATAAGACTTTACGTCGAATCGCACGAAAGATTACCTAAACAGTTGCATAGATTTTTATAAATTTCTTAGATGTCTTTTGAACCAATGTTGACATATATATATATATATATATATATATATATATATATATATATATATATATATATATATATATATATATATATATAAGTGTAACTAGACCGATACACAATTTTAATTTTGGTCCAACCCAAAACCACACTATGTTGTGTATACCTCCACTAACTATAACCAATCAAATGCAAGAATTACAAATCAGAGTTAAATAATTAATGCGGAAGACCTTATTAAGTAAACTGAAAGCCTAATGGTATCTCATAATTAATTAAAACCTTGTTCACTTGTTCATTACATCTTTAATCAAAACATAAATCATCCTTAATAGTATTCTTAATAATAAGCCCAAACCATAATAAGAAAACTACTGCCTTTGACACTAAACTACTAGAATTATTTATTGCCAAAAAAAAAAATACTAGAATTATTCAACATCACGCCTCAGTCCAACACGCAGGCGTCGTTCTCACAATCTTCGTCATGTCCTTCTTCTTCGAAGTCTTGTGCTCCCATTTCAGCAAGGTGGGAGATGGCCAGAGCATTTCCTGATGTCTGGTACCGTCAAACCTGCATCATCAATTAAAAAGAAGATACGTACGTAGAGTGAGCTCCATAACTTGAGCTCAGTAGAAAACATACAAGTAAACAAGCAATAATGCATGACAAGTTATTACAAGCAAGGTCTGGTATAATATCTCCCATGTGCTATGGTAATGTCTGGCCACACTCACTAAAGCTGACCAAAACTTCCATGTATAGGAGAGAATGGACACTCGCTAGCTTGCTCCAACAACGTTGGTGAAGCCACGCGTCTCCCACTATGATTAGTGATAGGACAGAAGTCTGACCAGTGATGCTCCAACGAACACTATCGACCCTTTCTCCTCATCCCCCAGTCATACCAGTACCTAAGTCCCTATTGCTCAGGGTTACATCCATGGGATAATGTCTTTAACCAATCCAACATGTTATTGTATGCACCCCGAAAATACCCTAACATGATTCCCAGGCTATCCATCTACCCCCCTAGATGTTGTCAACCATTAGGATACGAGGCAATGCATGACAACATCTGGATGGCGAACTGGTACTGTAGTCCTTGACCCTTTTCCAACTTCCCACTCAGGCATAAATCATCATACAGTTATATATATACATTAAAACAAAGTTAGGGTTCCTTCCCTCACCTAAAGTCTTGTCACTTCGATGGTCCATAGCACAAGGTTCAACGTACGTGATACCTATTATCCAATAATTAAAGTTATTAGATTTACATTGATATTATTTAACAAATTTTGGCCTTCTTTAGAGGTGTTTTATTGCAGTCTCAGGTTGGAGACTGTGGCCAAACATCAATCCGGATGGGACAGGGTCCTTTTCTGGCCCTATTTGGTTGCAGCTTCGATTGCACAGTAGTGTGACTGGTGCTACGACTGATCCATTACCAGGGCCAACTAGTTCTGTCCGGTCACAGCTTCAGTTGTACAGTAGTGTGATTGGTATTGCTACCGGACCTGCCCAGAAAGCTAGGTCAGTCTCAGGGTTTTGTCTGGTTGCGTGGATTTTGCAACCAGAACTGCTTCCAGATTACCACAGTAGCAGTCCGTTGGCTGGCCATTAGATTGGAGTTTTGTCGATCATTGGTCAACTCCACACCATGGTCCAATGTGGTTGGTTTCCAGGGTTCCTCCTAAGTCTAGGGTTTTTAGCCCTGCAATTCCTATGGCTAATATTATGGCCCAGTCTAATGGAGGTTCTCTAGATCCTCCACTCGATCGGCTGCGCCATCAATGAAGAGTCGAAACTTCTCCTTGCATGGAGACTTAAAGTATCACTAGACTATTGGCTTAGCTAGTTCTTCTATCAGCAAGAACGCACTCACTTACCAGCAATCCACTCGAGTCGAGGTGTTGGCGTGTTGCACAGCGACAGAAGTTCGTCAGAGAACCTTGGGCTGATCTTCACCTTCCTCCTTCAATTCTCTTCTCTTTCAAGAATGCGTTAGAACTCTAAGGGTGTGTACGTTCCTCTGAGGAAGGGAATAAGGGGGGTTTTGTATTGGATTTGAGTCTCCCTCTTAGAGTAGAGTCTTTGGAAGGTGGGAGACTTGGGATTCTTTGCAAGTGTCAAGTTGTGGGTAACATGAAGGAGTCCAACTTCCCTTATACGTAGGTTAAGGAGTTAGTGTGGGGTTGGGGCCCACAAGGTCGTTCATGGGTTCTGAGAATATTCCCCATATTCAAACTCCTGGATTTGTCAAGTGGCAATCCACTTACAGGCTTTTTAGGCTGTCTGGATGTAGCTCCAGTCCCAGGGAGCTAACAGCTCTGCGATTGGACTTGTTCCAGCATTCTTAGATCCGACTTGTGTTTGAATTTGCAGCCTAAGTATATCTGGTTTGAGTTATGCTATCATCGTATCAGACTCATCTATGGTGGAAAACCTTGGCATAGGAAGAAAAACCGAGTTAAGCTGGTTTTCTAGGTGCGAGTTTTACATCCACAATACCGATGTGCTGGTTCCAAGACAAGCTAGGAACCTTTTGATCAGTTCCCGAAGGAAACAGGTAGTCAGTTGGCTATCTGCAGACTAATAGGTAACTGGGAGCCCGACGACAGCATTTGTTGGCAGGCATCCATTGGCTAGTTTACACATAACCGAGAGGCAAGGCAATACCTATTTGGAGGCTGGGGGTTCGGTGGTAGTATCCGCCGATTTGAATCTACCTACATAGTTTTCTTTCATAGTTTCCTCCTTTCTTTGGGCTTAACCCGTGCCTTTTGTTCTGGTTCCATACCTTTATGAGGCTCCATATTAATTGGTCGTGGCTTTGTTCATGATGATCCATACCTGGTAACTCGGCCATTTGAGCCTTGGCTTCTTTTATTTTTTCTATCCATGTTAATCCATTTCGTCATAGGGTTTTAGGTTTGGAACCATCTACTAGCTTGATGTGTTACAAATGATTCAGTTTCATTGCTTCTTTGCAAGTGTGTCATGCATTTATTTGTTTGTTATTCTTTGATTTTGTGTTTCTTATTTTGCTATGCCTTATCGTATTATTATTTTATCCTTAAACTATAAGTAAATATTTTAATTTAATTTGCATTCGGGATTCTATGATTCCATCCGACAACTGTTGATTGTAGGAGGTTTGCAAAAACCTAGATTTGTGTGGCTGGTTAGCAACCCACCCTTAGTCTATGACATGGGCCAAGGTTATTATAGGGCATTTCCGAACCCCTAAAAATATATCCCTCTTTTTGCATTTATTCTAATATTGAAAAGCCACAAGCACACACACATATTACTGCTTCCCACGTTGAATGTGTAGTTAGATATGTTTGAAATAATGAGAGACTCCAACGATTCATTTAGGAGAGACTCCCATCACTTAGACCCATGCACTGGCCTGATCTCGATGGAGGGCCTAATTTTTTTAATTTTTATTTTAACCTATGTTTTCACAATCTTTATATCTGGGTGGTCAATCTGCTTGACTAGTGGAGATAAAAATCTGCGTGTTTACACAACCTCAATTTTAGTGGGCCATTTCTTGTGGACCAGCATTCGATATTCATTTAAAATTCTAAACTATGTTGTTGGACTTGATTCCTAGAACTTCTCTAGGATACGTAGGTAGTATGTGGTGTTTATCCTAGATTCAGTCCATTCGCTCCTTTGGGCTTGATTCTTTTAAATTTTCATTTGATTTTTAATTTTAAATTTAAACAAATATTTATTTTCAAATCTGGATTTTTATATCCACTCTAAATTATTCCAATCTTTTTTTTTTTCAAAATTTTAAATCAAGTGTCCCCTACCTTGAACTACGTAAGAACCTAATTTTTGAAACTCTTCCGGATACGTAGGTAGTCTGGGATCTAAATCCCAGATTCATTCTATTAACCTTCTGATTAACTTTTTTTTCCCTTCTTTATTTCTTTATTCATTCCCTTTTTATTTTTAACATTTTATTTTATTTTTTTTTATTATTTTTATATTCAAATAATTATGATTTCTCTTGATTTCATTTCTTCATTTTCATTTTAATTTTTTATTTATTTTATTTTATTTTATTTATTACTATTTCATTATTTCTTTTATTTTTGCCCTTTTTATTTTATTTCCTTATTCCTTTTCATTATTTTTTTTTCATTTATTATTTCTTTACCTTGCTTTTACTATGAAGCTACAACCATGTTCGGCCGAACATAGTCACACCTCTTATTATGGGCCTATGCCATTACGTAACCCCCTAATGGGAAGGGGTGCTTGTCACAGGGATGTGTATCCAAACTACATGCATTTGTAAATGTCATCCAATGATATAATAGAGGATTATGCCTTAGTAGTGGTCATAAAGCTGGAATCTCGATCAGCATACCTTTGCTAAGGCATCAACATAGTAGAACAAAAATCCAACGTCATGCTTCTAAATCATCTCAAATCCAACATCAAGCAACTCAGTCACGTAACAAATAAATTGTATATGCAAATGCATAAACAGGTAAGAAAAATATTGGATGACATGTTATCAAACATTTATTCATAACAAGATTGCATGCATCAATAGGATAAACACTCTTCAAAATAAATCAGATCCATTCCCACTCACATTGATGGTGAATTGCAATAGAAACTCTAGAGATAACCGAGTTTTTCCCTTATTCAACCTCACAAAGTTTTTCACTAACATTATATATTCATCTTAAATTTTGTCAACAAGAATATGTGTGAGGACATAGGGGTTTTCCCTCCCAAAAGTACTCTCACTAGTTGGGGACGAGAGAAAGTTTGTAGGAAATGAAGATGGGAAAATAAAGGTTGTTCCCAAAAGAGATCATCGGCTTTTGCCTTTGATCTTGTCCACCCAAGGCAATGGACTGAAAATAATAGGAGTCGCCACCTAGAAGCAGGTCTAGGACCTTTGAAATTGTCATCTCACTAGGAGAGACATCTAATTACTCATATGCATGGTTGGCATTGGTCATCTTAGAGATCGGGCAAGCATTGAGGTTATGGATTGGGAAGGTGTTAGGCACCCAAACTGTTCGATTCAAAAATTAGTCTCCCATATTTTCCTTTTCTACACTCTATTGTTATGACTCTTCATGATCAGTGGCTGCATAGGCTTTTGGGATCCTAAACCAAGTGGCTAATCCATCCTAATTAATGTTAAGCCAAACATGATTGTAAAGTAAATAACAAAAATAATCCTAATGTGGGGATTAAAATTACAATCAGATGATGGACCGATCAATCAATCTAGCGAAGTTGCCAAAACGTAAGGGCCTATCGATCCTCACACTTACACATCGCTCGATGGGTTAAAAACCCAATCGCACGTGACATAAAGTGCGTGGGTTAGATTATGGGCAGGGATGACCATGGTCTACCCTTACGTGCCTGGGTCTGATTATGAGTAGGGACGAGTCACAGTCAGGGACCAAGATGCCAGGATGGGGCCTACAATGGGGACGAGTCATACTTTGGCTTTCCCTAGGATGGTGTTGACTAAGTCTATCACACTCTAATTCTGCACTATTCAGAACGGTGTGATGAACCACTAATAAACTAACGGTTCAACCAGGATCTCTAATAGGCTGTGTTCTTTTAAATTAAACCATACACATCCACAACCATAATCAGAATAAATACACAATAGCGGAAGTCTTAATATTAAATGAACTGAGGAATCTAACTGTGATAATCATAAATAAAATATCAAATTATATTGTATCAACCAAGACATAAGTAAATAAAATATCAAATTACATTTTCTTAATAGTTCAAATAAAAATCTAATCAAAAACGCATGAGTTGCACTCGCATGAGGAGTCATGCGTCTCCACTATATCTCCAGCCTCCATTGCAGCAATGTGCCCGTACACAGAAGCATTCATATAATCTTCCACATTGGTACCTGCATCATCAACTAAAAATATTCAATGTCGAAAGGGTGAGCACACATCACGGCTCAGTGAGCAAACAAAACAATGCAACAAACATATGCATGCATTCAATTCATATCTTTGGTCTGGTTTTTAAGTTTGCAATGTGCTATAGAAAGGTTCAGTGGCCGCCTCACCTCTATACACGAGTGTGTGAAGCTGCCCAAAGGTTGACGTTTATTGTCGTCCCATATGCACCCACTATAGAATAGAGATAGAGCTCAAGTGTTTAGGGCCACACTGCATCACACTTCCCCTGATACTCTACCCATACCAACACGTAAGCCCCTGCTGGCGAGGGCTTGCAAACTGGGCTCGCAACTAACCAATCCTAATGTCAAACAGTGTATCCAAGGCCTCACCCCAGCATCCCTCAATACGTCCATAGAGATAGAGCTAAGGCCCCCCGACAGAGTCGAAGACTACACGGTCCGAGACCACCTCCCCCGATACCCTACGACGTAATTGTTCTGCTAAGGTAATGGCGATACGAAGATGTTAGTGGACAAGACTTGAGTAGAGATAGAGCTAGAGTCTAGTGACCAGGCTGAACCACAATGTCAAGTCCTCCCCCTGATGCTCTACTTGCATCAAGCACACTAACCACACACATACATTCACATGTCTATTCCTAGCATCATCATCATCATCATGTTATAAATAAAGTAGAATTAAATATGCATGAACATTAATAGCAGGAATATTGGGTGACATGTTGAATGCACATTACAAACATACATGCATAGAATCAGTCATGGCATTGGACTTAAAAAAATAAAAATAGTTTATTATTAGCCAATTAGTTTAGGTCTTGTTCCCTTACCTTCGCTTGAGTGTAAATCTTCTTTCAAGCTCTAAGAATCACCTTTATATCAATAGGAAAACCTAACAAGTCGATAGATTTTAATTAGAAGTCATTTCGATAATTTTAGGCTTGCTATTAAGCTAGGGTCGCAGGTAGGGTAGCAGTTTTCTGCGACCCCAGGGTGTAGGGTCGATGCTAGGGTCGGATGTTCCATCGACCCTAGGTGCGACCGCAGCTTCCCTGGACTTCTCGAAAGCTGGGGGTCGAACCTATGGTCTGTTAGGGTCGATTCCCAATCGACCCTACGTGCGACCGCACGTGGTTTGTGTCAACCTTTTCATTCTACAGTCTAATCTTTCAAGTTTGGGTCCTATGGCTTACTTCCACAGTCTATTCTATGCTTGTTTTATGGCTTAAAACTCCAGGTTACTTCCTTACTTTGCCTACCATGATTCCCTCCATGGATTTCATTGAAATCTTCCCATGGATGGATGATTTGGGTTTCTCCTAGATCATACCCTCTTCATGAACTATTCTATGGTCTTAAATTATTAATGGAAGCATATCCATACCTTAGCTTTGCTGAGATTCAGAGGTTTCTTTGAATTCTTCTCTTTAGTCTTCTTCTCTAACTTTCCTTCTCTTCTCCTTCTCTTCTCTTTCAATTAGGGTTTCAAAAGGAGTGAAAGAGGCTAAGGGACGTCCTATTTATAGAGGAGAACCTCCCAAAATAAGTCCCATTGAGATTAGGAAAGAATCTCCTTGAAATTTGGAAAGTTTCCTATTTACGGTTTCTATCGGTGATGAGGGGGTCGGAGATCCCATCGACCCTAGGGTCTAAATTGTCTGACCCTAGGTCTAAAATTCAGGGGTCTGACTCCCTAATGTGGTGGGGTCAACCCTGCCTATTTGGATATGCGACCCTACCCCCTATTTTACTATTTTTGGGTCAGTTTAATACCTGGTCTCGTTATTTCCTTTACGCACTTGGTCCATTTGGCTCGACCATGTTAGGTAGACCTGGTACAAGGTGGTAAGACCGGTTAGTTTGATATGGGTCTTACAAAGTCACACTCTGGCTTTCCTTGGGCTGACATTGAATAGGTGCTCGGTGAATGTGATTTATGCCACGTCCATGACAGTACCAAGATGTCATCTGCCAAATGTCACTCACCTAACCTTGCTTGTGTGCTTGCATGCCCCTTTCCCCCTTTCTGAGCTCGGTGGAGCTTACCCCCACTCGTGGATTATTTTATATTTTGGCACAGGTTTTATAGTTGCTAACTTTGTGGACTCTACTATTTCCTCTTATGCTTTTGGTGATTTTATGGAGGATCCAGTATACGATGCTCACAACTCGGATTGCCAGTGTGACACTGAGCATGCCTAATTTTTTTATTTAGTTATAAAATCTTGATTGTAGGGTGTTGCCAATACTCATTGTGTATTTGAATAGTTAATTGTGGAATTTATTACAAAATGTCATGAGTTGGTAATTCTATCTTTTAGATACATCAGCTCTATGCCATGACTTATTTACACTCTTGCTGTATATTTATAAGTTTGCTTCGATTATTGTGCTTGTGGTTATGCATTATGGGATAAGATAGTATGTGGTGTGCACATTGCAACCGAGATCTTGGTGTGTTTAGATAGGCATTAAGCGACCTAGCCACAAATCCCGAGTTCTCATAATTACATCGTGATAGGGTACAACTAACCTAACCAAAAGCAAATGGAACTAAAAACTTAACATAGAGGAGGTGCTGCCCCCAGCAAAGGAGAAGATCTCATCGATAGGGAGTGACATAGTGCAGGGAGAGGGAGGGAGAGAGAGAGAGAGAGAGAGAGAGAGAGAGAGAGAGAGAGAGAGAGAGAGAGAGAGTATAAGGAGGGGCGATGAAGGTCTCTTTTCCATTCAATCCCATGATCGCTATATGCTGGTGTGTTAAAATTCCATTAGACACCTCTAGCTTATAAGTCTCTTTCCCTAAATTTTTATTGGGAGGATAATTGCCCAGTAGTGTCACATGCACCCCTCTATGTGGGTGTGTAAACGGGCCAGGATGGGGTGGTCATTTCACACCCCATGTGAGAAGGAGCATGGAAAAACTGTTAGGTAGTCTTTTCACCACTTTTATTTTACTTTACAATTAAATTCTTTTAATTAGATAAAAAAATGGAAGAGAGATTTTTTTAAGCTTGCAATTTTGGGAACCCATAATTAAAAGGGTGGATGACGATTTGTTAATAGGGGACAAGAGAAGAGTGATGGGGTGTTGATGTAGCCTACACTTTAACCTCGAAAGGCAAATTATTATTGTCTTAAGGGTTTGTTAATTTTTCAAACAACACAAAGAATCTATTCTGCCACTTGGGTCGATGATATGTCCATTTCAACCATTAGAGAAAAGTATTAGACCCTTATTCAATCAAATACCTCCTTTGTAGTGGCATAAATCCAGTGTATATCCATGCATGTGTACCAATACTCTAAACATTACTATACATTCTACCAACTATGAATGATTTATATGAAAAAAGTAGAAAAAATGAATGGCCAAATTTGTTTTGTTGTTTTCGAAAACATCAAATACCCCCGTTACATGGATAACTACATTTTTCTAATATATAATTATCGAAGGTAAAATTGTCACACCCCAATTCTGGACTAACTAGAATGATGTGATGAACCGTCAATAAACCAACGGTTCAACCAGGATCTCACTCAGGCTATCCCACATATGATAAACCAAAACACATTCCACAATAATCAGAGGTAATAAAGTAAATAGAGAAAGGCTTACAGATAATGAACTGAGGTATATTCATGATAAATAATTAATATTCCATTTATTTTCAAGTAACCAAAACATAACTTAATACATAATACAATATTCAAATATGAAAACTAAACACTAAACGTATCCACCGTTGAAAAGCTCGCTTAACGAACCATATTCGTTCTCCACAGCTTGCTCATTCATAGCCTCCACCTGTCCATATGTTGGCGTATAGACAAAATCTTCAATCATAGTACTTGCAACATCAGAAACTAAAAAGAATTGCACGCGCGAGGGTCAGCTCTCCAACTTGAGCTCAGTGAGTAAACAAAACAATGCAACAATCATACGCATGCATTCAATTCATATCTGGGGTCTGGTTTATAGTTTGCATTGTGCTAAAGAAAGGATAGGTGACCGCCGCACCTCTATACACGAGTGTGTGGAAACGTCCAATGAAAATGGCACTGTCGCCCCACATGCACCCACCATGGACAATATACACCCCATGAAAACGGCATGGCTGCACCGGTTGCCCATACCAACACGTAAGCCCCTGTTGGCGAGGGCTTGCAAACTGGGCTCGCAACTAACCAATCCTAATGTCAAACAATGTATCCAAGGCCTCACCCCAGCATCCCTCAATTCATCCATAGAGATAGAGCTAGGGTCTGGTGACCAGGCTGAACCACAATTCCACTTCCCCCCCTGATGCCCTGCGACATATTAGTTCCGCTAAGGTAATGGCGATACGACGATGTTAGTGGACAAGACTTGAGTAGAGATAGAGCTAGAGTCTGGTGACCAGGCTGAACCACAATACCACGTCCTCCCCCTGATGCTCCACTCCCATCAAGCACACTAACACTTGCTTAGTGGACATGACTTGAATAGACCATGGCACAATATACCCCGATGAGAACGTCATCGAAGTACCGGTTGACACCATCTCTACTCGCACCATGTACACCAGCCAAACACAAACATTCACATGCCTATTCCTATCATCATCATCATCATCATGTTATAAATAAACGGAATTAGATATGCATGAACAATAATAATAGAAATATTGAATGACATGTTGAGTGCACATTACAAGCATACACGCATATCACAATCATGGTATTGGACTCAAGAAATAAAAACAGTTTGTTATTAACCAATTAGTTTAGGTCTTGTTTCCTCACCTTAGCTTGCTAATAGATCCTCTTCCAAGCTTTAGAATCACCTTTATAATGTTATTATATTGCTAGAAGACCTAACAAAGTCGATAGAATTTAATTAGAATTAATTCTGAATTTAAAAACCATTCTGTTAAAGGGTCGGAGGTAGGGTCGGAGTCATGATCGACCCTGGGTGCGACCCTCCCCAAATCTGGACTTTCAGAACCCTGAGGGTCGATACTCAGGTCACATAGGGTCGAATGGTCATCGACCCTCTGTGCGACCCTCGGTGGGTTTTGGTCAATTTTTCTCCTTTTAGTCCATTCTTCGTGTTTGGGGTCCTATGGCTTGCTCCTACAGTCCATTCAACATATATTCTATGGTCTAGAACCATGAACCATCCACCTATATAGCTTTTATGTATTCTCCCATGGTTTTTCCATGAAAACCTAACCATGGGTTGATGATTTGGGTTTCTCCGAGATCACACTCTCATCCTTATCTAACCTAAGGTCTGTAGAAATTTATGGAGATAGTATCCATACCTGAGAAGTATGCTTCTTCCTCTGAATTCCTTCTCCTTGGTCTTCTTCTCCCCTTTCCTTCTCTTCTCCTTCTCTTCCTTCTCTTCTCTTTCTCTCAATCCAATTAGGGTTGTAAAAAGAGTGAAAGAGGCTTAGGGACGTTCTATTTATAGAGTAAAACCTCCCAAAATAAGTCCCATTGAGTTTAGAAAAGGTTCCAATCAAAATTAGGAAAGTTTCCTAATTTTCGGTTCGTGTTGTTTTTCCCGAATACCGAGGGTCGATGGGAGGGTCGGACAATTCATAGACCCTGCGACCCATGGTTGAGGGTCGATAGTGAGGGTCGATGAGAGGGTCGGACCTGTTTGTTAAGACATGCGACCCTACCCTCATTTTAACTATTTTTGGGTAAATTTTCATATTGGGTCTTGGTTTTCTTTACACACTTGGTCCACTTGGCTCGACCATGATATGTAGACGGGTCACGACATGAAATGTAAGGTTAGACCGGGTTTGTGGCGTGCGGGTCTTACAACTCCACCACCCTTAAAAGAAATTTTGTCCTCGAAATTTGAACGTACGGATCTTACAAAACCCCCATCCTTAAAATAAATTTTGTCCTCAAAATTTAAATTTACTTCGGAGTCCATAGGTGAAAATTCTATTTTCGCATTGCATCTTCTTCCTCCTATGCACTCTTCTCCACGTCTTGTCTTTGCCGGGTTACCTTCATATAATAATTATCCCGGCTTTGGAAGCATTATACCTTCCCACTAGTGAACTAGGCTGGTACCACTTCAATAGTTAACATTCTATCTAATCCAGTGATTCTGTGGTCAATACCTTTGATATGGATCTCCAATGTACTTCTTCAATAGAGACACACGAAATACATCATGAACACTAGACATGGATAGTGGTAACGCTAATTGATATACAACTTTTCTACGTCTCTCCAAAGTTTATAAGATCCGACACATATATGTAATATAACTTTCCCTTCTTGTCTAATTGTTTCAAACTATGCATAAGTGATATCTTCAAAAACACTTTGTCACTTATGGCGAACTCAAGGTCCTGGTGTCTATTCTGACAATCCTGAGCTATCCTGCCCCTTTTCTTTGATCTTGTCTACCACTCGATAGTTTTCTTCATTAGACTTAGGTTTTCAAAATTCTTCATTCACCAACTTTATTCCAAAATAAAGGAATTTGACATTTCTACCGTACCATGCTTGATAGGTGACATTTACATGGTAGCTTAATAGCAACTTCAATTCACGGTAACTTCTCAATTCAAGTTCCTTGAAATCAATTTCATAAACTCGGGGCATATCTCTTAGGATTTGTATAGTTCGCCCTGATCGTCCATCGGTTTAAGGTAAAATGCGGTACTCAACTTCAACTTTGTCCCCATTGTTCTTTGTAGATTCTCCCAAAACTTCAAGATTAGCATGAGCCTTTGACCGACACTAAGCTCCCATGCATACCATTCAATCTGGAAATATTATCCACATATAGCTTAGTTAGCCGCTCCAAAGCATACCGAGATCGTATAGCAATGGACTGAGCTATCTTCATAAAGCGATCACAATCACCCAACCATGTCAACCGATTTGGGAGTCAGTGGCAAATCATTGACATAATTCACGATACTACAGTTCCACTTCTAGACTGGCTCCGATAGTGGTTATGGTAAGCCATGTTGGTCTTTGTCTTTCAGCCTTTTCTTGCTGATAATTTAGATACTGGAACACGCACTAACCCACATTTGTTATCATTCATCTTTACTAGTACAATCTCTTCAGGTGTTTCTTACCATACGATTACTTCTATCTTAAAGGGGTCCTCTTTAATCCCTTTATATGATGCTACGTGATCCAAAAAGATCACTTTGTTTAATCATGTCTCATATTTCTTGGACTTGGCATAAAGCTTTTCCCTTTTCAACTGTTGTGTAGCTACTCCAAGATCCGTTGTATGAGTTGCTTCATTCTTGGAATAAATCAAAATATCATCTATGAAAACTATGACCGATGTGTCCAACATGTCATGAAACACCCAGTTCATTCGTTCCACAAAAGATGTAAGGGCATTGGTTAATCCAAACGTCATAATTGAGAACTCATAATTGACCAATCCTAGTTCTAAAAAAAACTATCTTCGGAATATCGCTGTCTAAATTCTTCAGCTAATGGTATCTTGACTGAAAATCAATCTTAGAAAATACCTTTGCTCCTCGCAACTATTTAAACAAGTCATCGATCTGAGGTAGTAGATATCGATTCTTGATCTTGAACTTGTTTAGTTCCCTGTAGTCTATGCATAATCTGACACTACCGTCCTTCTTCTTCACGAATTGCATTGGCGTTTCCTGTGATGCAATACTTAGCCGATTAGAGCCCTTGTCTAATAACTCTTGTAGTTGAGTCTCAATTCCTTCAACCCCATAGGAGCTTACTCTATGGTGCCTTTGACACAAGTATCGTCCTTGGTAACAAGTCGATGACGAACTCGATCACTTAATCAGATGGTAACCCAATAAGTTTCCTGAAAATACATCAAGAAATTCATGCATCACATCAATATCTTCCATCTATGGTGCTTCTTTGGTAACGTATACCACAAGATACCATATATCCAACTTCTTTCTCTTCAAAGCATCTCTTGGCCTTTAGCATAGAGAGGATCAGCTTTCTTTTTTAGGCAACATACTTCCAATAATACTAAATTATATGCCTTCTTTATTCTTGAATGATAATCTCTTCTATGCACATAATAACTTTGTAGATGTTGAGACAACTAGTCTATCCCCAAGATAACGTTAAAGTCTGCCATCTCAAGTCTAATTAGGTTGCGTCCAAATTTCACCCATCCATACGATTTGGACATTGTTCATAACACTCATCTAATACAACATTTAGTCCAAAAGGGCTTGAACTAGCAAAATCTAGTATTAAGGTCTTAAGAGCTTGTCTAGTTCCTTCATCTCTTATGATTTTTCAAAAACTTGTCTCATATTGCACTCATTAGCTTATATTTCTTTTATCCTTGCTATTCTACCCTGATCTCTCTTTCATATACCTCAAAAATATCTTGTGATTGTTACTTCATATCCCAAGTCTATCTATAAACATTAGGGTATATGCTTATAAATTCATTAATTCAGCCAAACTCTTTTGGTCTTTTCTTAATCATATCCCTCAACATTGGGCATAATTCAATTATCATTGTATTAAATCGAGTACTACTTAGGCCATGACTTTATCCTTGTATCCACTCTAAAATTTGCCTTTAGGAATCTTCTATCTTGTCAAAATTCATACCAATATAACCATCTTTAAATTTACTTGAGTGCTATCTATTTCTTTATTGGCTACTCTTGATAGTTCTCATTTTTTGCTCATGCACTCTTTTATAGACATGACTCATATCCATCCATTTAGCAATCTCAAAATAGATTCTCCATTACTTCATCTGAGGTTCATTGGCTATAGTATTTAATCTGAATTCCAATCATCTTTCTTCCAATAATTTCATTATCACTAAACATATTTTCAATGGATGTCAGAATGGTTATCTAAAAATAATTCCTTTCCTTCTTTCGAATTTAGTACGATGACAAACACTTTCTTTATCTAATGAACTTAGGGTTAAAGGATCAGAAGTAAATCTATGGTAATCCAACCGGCATCAAAAGATCGTCAAGTTGCACGGTGGTCCAAATACATGAAAATAGAGGTTTTACAGTTCTTAACCTCAGGGTTACAGGTTCTATTGAGTATATATAATGCCATTGGTCAAGGCACTATAGGAATAAATCTGGAGAAGGTTTTCGTACATCAGTAAATCAGGTAAAATCGAAAAGATGTACGCTCAACAAGATTAAACATTTAACTATTCATTCAGTTAATATCTCTGATCATGTTGTCGATCATGAGAATGGTTCAGATTGGTATAATCAGGACTCATACTAAAGAAACAATATCTATAACTCCACTTGACAGGTTAAATTAAGAAGGTATCCTGTCAAGGTCCGAGAAATTAAAATTTGGTATGTACATCCTCTATAATCATAAGAGTAAATCAATAATGCACCGCATCCTATATAAACTTTCTCGTCATATGGCTACAATAGATTAAATCCTTGCTGAAAACGTTTGAGGTTTAATCTTCATAAAATATTCCAAAATCCTTGGTTGGATCATTGTGTAATGATGCAACTATCCCATACATCGGTGGCTGATAAGGTTAACCACCTTGATACACTGCTTGTTGTGCACCAAACTTCTGCACTGGGGTTTGCATTACTGGGACTTGCTATATGGTAGGCACTGTGTTATAGTTAATAGGTCTTGGGGTACAGTGTTGCTACCAATTGGTACTGTACTTGGTTTGACTCGGAGGTGTTGATGTGGCATCAGCAACTTGGGTAGTAATCCACATAGCAACTTGCATAGTTGGTCTCATCTGTTGTTGCTCTTGTATTTTATTGGGCCAAGTTTATTACAACCATAGCCAAGGTATTTGGTAGTCCAGGTGGTTGGCTGGAGTGGCCTGGTTGTTCACCTCCTTTGATTCGCTCTAATCTGATTATCAACTCAGACGAGTTTTTCATTACTCGTTCTCGACACAGATAGTGGTGGGGTCAAGTTATAACCTCATCTTAATGCTCAGCGGGTAATGGATCAGCGTGTAGTGGATTTCACTATGAGTCTCCATGTCACCTAAAGTACAACTTTATCTTCTTGTAGTTATTCTTATTCATAATGTATGGCCATTATTCTCCTATCTCTGTTGGATTTATCCCGAGATCTTTCTCTTTATCTCCACAGGGATTTAGGCATTACTAGCCATTTTTCTTCTTTCTCGGTCATGCATCGAGTTTCACATCTTGTGAGTACCAACTCGGTATTCCAACTTTTCTGCTTTACAGAAGCTCCCTTCTTGCTACTGTACTTTATCCGTTGTATTTCTAGATAACTGTCCAACTTATAGATAATACCCTATATCATTTGTTTATTAGGATAATTTTTGGTCTTCTCTTTCTGTTTGAGTGTATATATATATGGTTCCACCTCTTATATGTACGTTATTGTCTTGTTTAAGTTCTGTCTCAACCAACACAGATGCTTATGGTTTATTTGTATTAAAGCTTTTAATTTATCCTAACTCAGTTCATGGACTCCAGTGGTAGTATTTAGGTTTAATGGGTAAGGCCTACGAGAGCTCTGATACCAAGTTGTCACATCCCAAATTCTGCTCCAACCAGAATGGTGTGATGAACCGTCAATAAACCAACGGTTCAACCAGGATCTCACTCAGGCTATCCCACATATGATAAACAAAAACACATTCCACAATAATCAGAGGTAATAAAGTAAATAGCGGAAGGCTTACAGATAATGAACTGAGGTCTATTCATGTTAAATAATTAATATTCTATTTATTTTCAAGTAACCAAAACATAACTTAATACATATTACAATATCCAAATACGAAAACTAAACACTAAACGTATCCACCGTTGAAACGCTCGCTTAACGAACCATGTTCGTTCTCCACAGCTTGCTCATTCATAGCCTCCACCCGTCCATATGTTGGCGTGTAGACAAAATCTTCAATCATAGTACTTGCAACATCAGAAACTAAAAAGAATTGCACGCGCGAGGGTTAGCTCTCCAACTTGAGCTCAGTGAGTAAACAAAACAATGCAACAATCATATGCATGCATTCAATTCATATCTGTGGTCTGGTTTACAGTTTGCAATGTGCTATAGAAAGGATAGGTGGCCTCCGCACCTCTATACACGAGTGTGTGGAAACGCCCAATGAAAACGGCACTGTCACCCCACATGCACCCACCATGGACAATATACACCTCATGAAAACGGCATGGCTGCACCGGTTGCCCATACCAACACGTAAGCCCTTGTTGGCGAGGGCTTGCAAACTGGGCTCACAACTAACCAATCCTAATGTCAAACAATGTATCCAAGGCCTCACCCCAGCATCCCTCAATACATCCATAGAGATAGAGCTAGGGTCTGGTGACCAGGCTGAACCACAATGCCACTTCCCCCCTGATGCCCTACGACATATTAGTTCCGCTAAGGTAATGGCGATACAACGATGTTAGTGGACAAGACTTGAGTAGAGATAGAGCTAGAGTCTGGTGACCAGGCTGAACCACAATGCCACGTCCTCCCACTTATGCTCCACTCGCATCAAGCACACTAACACTTGCTTAGTGGACATGACTTGAATAGACCATGGTACAATATACCCCGTTGAGAACGGCATCGCAGTACCGGTTGATACCATCTCTACTCGCACCATGTACACCAGCCAAACACAAACATTCACATGCCTATTCCTATCATCATCATCATCATCATCATCATCATCATCATCATCATCATCATGTTATAAATAAACAGAATTAGATATGCATGAACAGTAATAATAGAAATATTGAATGACATGTTGAATGCACATTACAAGCATACACGCATATCACAATCATGGTATTGGACTCAAGAAATAAAAATAGTTTGTTATTAACCAATTAGTTTAGGTCTTGTTCCCTCACCTTAGCTTGTTAATAGATCCTCTTCCAAGCTTTAGAATCACCTTTATAATGTTATTATATTACTAGAAGACCTAACAAAGTCGATAGAATTTAATTAGAATTAATTTCGAATTTAAAAACCATTCTGTTAACTGAGGGTCGGAGGTAGGGTCGGAGTCATGATCGACCTTGGGTGGGACCCTCCCCAAATCTGGACTTCCAGAACCCTGAGGGTCGATACTCAGGTCACATAGGGTCAGATGGTCATCGACCCTCTGTGTGACCCTCGGTGGGTTTTGGTCAATTTTTCTCCTTTTAGTCCATTCTTCGTGTTTGGGGTCCTATGGCTTGCTCCTACAGTCCATTCAACATACATTCCATGGTCTAGAACCATGAATCATCCACTTATATAGCTTTTATGTATTCTCCCATGGTTTTTCCATGAAAACCTAACCATGGGTTGATGATTTGGGTTTCTCCGAGATCACACTCTCATCCTTATCTAACCTAAGGTCTGTAGAAATTTATGGAGATAGTATCCATACCTGAGAAGTATGCTTCTTCCTCTGAATTCCTTCTCCTTGGTCTTCTTCTCCTTCTCTTCCTTCTCTTCCTTCTCTTCTCTTTCTCTCAATCCAATTAGGGTTGTAAAAGGAGTGAAAGAGGCTTAGAGACATCCTATTTATAGAGTAAAACCTCCCAAAATAAGTCCCATTGAGTTTAGGAAAGGTTCCAATCGAAATTAGGAAAGTTTCCTAATTTTTGGTTCGTACTATTTTTCTCGAATACCGAGGGTCGATGGGAGGGTTGATGGGAGGGTCGGACAATTCATAGACCCGACCCATGGTTGAGGGTCGATAGTGAGGGTCGATGAGAGGGTCGGACCTGTTTGTTAAGACATGCGACCCTACCCTCATTTTGATTGTTTTTGGGTAAATTTTCATATTGGGTCTTGGTTTTCTTCAGACACTTGGTCCACTTGGCTCGACCATGATATGTAGACGGGTCACGACACGAAATGTAAGGTTAGACCGGGTTTGTGGCGTGCGGGTCTTACAAAAACTGTTTTAAACGATAGAGTGGAAACTACACCTCACTCTATATCTGTCACACCCCAATTTTGCACCAACCAGAATGGTGTGATGAACCGTCAATAAACCAACGGTTCAACCAGGATCTCGAATAGGCTATCCCACATATGATAAACCAAAACACATTCCACATTAATCAGAGGTAATAAGGTAAATAGCGAAAGTCTTACAGATAATGAACTGAGATCTAATCATGATAAATAATTAATATTCTATTTATTTCCAAGTAACCAAAACATAATTTAATACATATTAGAATATCCAATTACGAAAATTAAACACTAAGCGTATCCACAGTTGAAACACTCGTTTAACGAATCACAATAGTCCTCCACAGCTTGCTCATTCATAACCTCTACTCGTTCATATGTTGGTGTGTAGACATAATCTTCAATCATAGTACCTGCAACATCAGAAATTAAAAAGAATTACGCACGCGAGGGTCAGCTCTCCAACTTGAGCTCAGTGAGAAAATAAAATAATGCAACAAACATATGCATGCATTCAATTCATATCTTTGGTCTGGTATATAAGTTTGCAATGTGCTATAGAAAGGATAGGTGGCCAAAGGTCACGTTTATTGACGCCGCACCTCTATACATGAGTGTGTGAAGCCGTCCAAAGGTAACGTTTATTGTCGTTCCACATGCATCCCCCATGGACAATGTACACACAAAGGTCACATTTATTGCTGTACCCGTCGCCCATACCAGCACGTAAGCCCCTACTAGCGAGGGCTCGTAAACTGGGCTCACAACTAACCAATCCTAATGACAATCAGTGTATCCAAGGCCTCACCCTAGCATCCCTCAATACGTCCATAGAGATAGGGCTAAGGCCCCCCGACAGAGTCAGAGACTACACAGTCCGAGGCCACCTCCCCTCATACCCTACGACATAATAGTTCTGCTAAGGTAATGGCGATACGACGATGTCAGTGGACAATACTTGAGTTAGAGATAGAGCTAGAGTGCTAAGGCCCCGCCTATGACACCTCCCCCTGATACTCGCTCGCATCAAGCACACCAACCACACACATACATCCACATGCCTATTCCTATCATCATCATCATCATCATGTTATAAACAATAATTTAAATATGCATGAACAGTAATAATAAAAATATTGGATGACATGTTGAATGCACATAACAAGCATACACCATAGAATCAGTCATGGCATCGGACTCAAGAAATAAAAATAGTTTATTATTAACCAATTAGTTTAGGTCTTGTTCCCTCAACTTTGCTTGAGTGTAGATCTTCTTTCAAGCTTTAAGAATCACTTTTATATCAATAGGAAAACCAAACAAGTCGATAGATTTTAGTTAGAAGTCATTCCGATAATTTTTGGCTTGCTGTTAACTGGGGGTAGCAGGACGGATAACAGTTTTCTGGGACCCCCAGGGGTAGGGTAGATGCCAGTGTCGGATGTTCCATCGACCTTGGGTGCGACCACCCCTTTCCTGGGCTTTTCGAATGCTGGGGGTCGATGCTAGGGTCGATGGAACATCCGACCCTAGGTGCGACCCCCCATGGTTTGAGTCGAAAATATCAAATTTCGTCCATTCTTTTATGTTTGTGTCCTATGCCTACCTTCTATAGTCCATTCCATACATGTTCTATGGTTTATAACTATTCTTTATTCACCTACATGGTTTTAATGATCTCCTCCGTGGTTTCCATTGAAACCTAACCATGGATGGATGATTTGGGTTTCTCCTAGATCATACCCTCTTCATGATCTACTCTAAGGTCTTAAATAAATCATGGAGAATGTATTCATACCATAGGTTTGCTGAGATTCAGAGTTTCCTCTGAATTTCCTCCTCCTTGGTCTTCTTCTTCAATTCTCCTTCTCTTCTCCTTCTCTTCCTTCTCTTCTCTTTCTCTCAATCCAATTAGGGTTGTAAAAGGAGTGAAAGAGGCTTAGGGACGTCCTATTTATAGAGTAAAACCTCCCAAAATAAGTCCCATTGAGTTTAGGAAAGGTTCCAATTGAAATTAGGAAGTTTCCTAATTTCCGGTTCTGTCGGTAACTGGGGGTCGATGGGGGGGTAGGACATTTCGAGACCCCTACATCCCTGGTCACGGGTCGATGGTGGGGGTCGATGGGGGGGGGGTCAGACCTGCCTGTTTAGGCATGCGACCCTACCCTCATTTTGACTGTTTTTGAGTAAAATTTCATATCGGGTCTTGGGTTTCTTCACACACTTAGTCCACTTGGCTCGACCATGATATGTAGACGGGTTACGACACGAAATGTAAGGTTAGACCGGGTTCGTGGCGTGCGTGTCTTACAATATCTCTCTCCTCCCCTATCCGACTAAACTATTCGCTATGATGGCCTGCTTTTACTGGTGGGTAGAGCCATTAGTGCCACTCATATAAGTCTCTCCTAACTATTAAATATGACACTAGCTATTAGTGCCACTCATCGAAGTTACAGTCATCCATTTGATCCCCATTAAAGTCTGCATTGAATTCCTTACAAACTAATAGTTGTAAACGAGTAGCATTTCCTTTCACTAAAATGGGTTGGAATGCATGGATGCCTAATCTATGCAAATTGGGTGCTCTATTTAGCAATACAGGATGCCCTTTATAACTTCTTGAAGTATTTCCATACAATTGGTTCTCTTTCCCAAATTTTACTTTTAGCAACCCTTATGTTGGACGCAACATGTTGTTTGATTAGGCCACGACTATTCCATAGAGCTAAGCTAAGGTCCAAATCCTTCCTAGATTCTGATGACCGGGGACACCCCAATGCTGCCGAGATAGTCATCCGAGGTACCCGACTTCCTCTAGATGCACAGGACATTTTGCAGCTATCTGAGGAGCACACTCAAAATAGCATTTACACTCAGACTGCCACTGTATGTCTTTTCATCTTGAGGAATTATGCCTTGTTGTCATGTAGTTTCTTTTCTATCGGCTAAGTTCAGGAGATAGAGATTAGCGCACTTGAACCGCTGTCATTTACCACAGGGAAAACATCATCTCTCAGGCCTCCCCAACTAATTCTACCATAGAGGCCAACGATAGAAAAAAATGCAACCGATTCAATTGACTAGTGATTAGAAAAGATATACCAAGAACAAAGGTAGGAGGTTTTAAATGGATTGAACTAAAAGCATTTTCATTTTAAAATTTGAAAATAGAATTAAAGTAAATATAGATGGAATAAGACAGCTTATTTGTTATTTATTTGGATTTCTAAATCTTTCTAAGAATGTTTAACTAATTTTAAGAAAAATAACTCTGAACTCATAGCATAGAGTACACTATCTCACATTTTTTTTTTCTCTTGGAAAAAGTCTCTTGTCTAGCTGTAAGTTTAACTAATTTTAGAAAATAACTCTTAACTCATAGCATAGAGTACACTATCTCATGTGTTTTTTTTTTTATTAGAAAAAGTTTCTTGTCTAGCTGTGTTCCCTCGAACCTCTCACAAAATTGTTGGAATATGTGGGCTTAATTAATTACCTAACCAGTTATCCAGTGAGAGTTTACTTAACATGGTGAAACCAGTTTGGTTTGGTTAGTCACCAGATACGAGATAGGTTTGGTAACTCTAATTCTATTGTGGGAAGGATATTCGGGTTATGACAGTATTGTATAAATATTGGGTTAGAGTCCCTAGAACCATAGTTAATGAAGTTCTCTCAGCACCCAGTAGCAAGAGACATCAGGATATTCTCTAGAGGCTACAGAAGACTATGATCGAAGGATTATGATCAAAGCTTGGAGCATCTTGGAGCATAGGAAAATCGATCTCTTCACTAATAGGTATGTCTTCATGTTCATTATTTATTCCATTTCCATTGTGTTTTAGAGTTCCTGTATAGATCGGGATGGGTTTGGTTGAAACCCTACTCATGTAAATATCTAACAATTGGTATCAGAGCCAACCATATAGACCTAGAATCGATGGTAAAATATTGTAAAGATCTGTAGTGAATGATTGAATTAAAAGAGAAAAATTTCTCTGATCCTGGATTAAATCTATTAGAGATTTTTCTACTGATGAAATTTTTTGATCAGTAAAAAATATCAAATCATATGTTATTGGAAAGAGTAAGTGACAACGATATAAAAATCACCACCGCCAGCCATCAGATACGCTGCCACACACCAGTTATAAGATCCGCACTCTACTAACCAAGTTTAACTGTGTCGTACCAGGTCTTCCCATCATTTCTGGATCAAGTGGACCTAGCGTGTCAAGATGGATCATAAACCAAGTATAAAAATTGACTCAACACCCAAAACTGTATGCATCTGGTCGGATACCTGGTAGGTATGGTCGACCATATGGTAAGAATGAAGATCACAAATCCAGGACCCCACAGTCGATGATTTTGACCCTACGGTTAACGGGTTCTGCGACCGCAACCATTGACCGTGAGACCCTAGGTCAGACTCTGAGTTTTGGAAACTTTCTTAAATTAAGGGATTTTCTTTCCTAATTGAAAGAGGACTCTATATGGAGAGTTTTCCTCTATATAAAGGACGTTCCTCAGTCCTTTTTCACTCTTTTAGAACATTAGTAAACCTTAGGGAGAGAAGGGAAGAGAAGGAAGAGAAGGTGAAGAAGAAAAGGCTAAGGAGAGGATCTTGTTAAGAAGAGATTGGCTCTCTATTACAGGCAAAGGTATGAACCTAATCCTTGGAGATGTAAACTCTATGGAATAGGACTTCAATGGAAGATAGACAATATCAACCTATTATGATCCATGTAATTTCCTTAAGAAAATCCCAAGGAGAATCATGAAAAGTGAGTTTGATGATTAGGGTTGATAAGAAACTACTAATGATGGCCATAGGATGACCTTAGAATAAACCCAATTGAAGATCAGAGGACTTGACCAAGGAAGAACTCGAATTGCATGTAGTCGATGATTAGAAATCCTAGGTCGCAGCTACGACCGACCATAGCATGACCAGCTTGATTAGAGGATAGACCATAGGCATTCGGAAAGATTCAGGAATCATATGGTCACAGCTATGGTCGCACCATATGCCACCGTAGGGTATCGATCATAGGCAGTAAGGTCGATACAGTATGAGACCATAGGACCAATCAGACACCTATCAGTGCTCTGTTTTGATTTTCGACTACTGTAATGTGTTAGATATGAACCCTAACTTAAATTCATATAACTTTTAAGTTGTTAAATTGATTGAAAGAGAATTGCAAGGCTTGGAAGGAGATCAAGTATTGCTAACAGGTGAGGGGACAAGACCTAAAGTAATTGGTTAATAACAAATTGTTTACTTTTATTGAGTCTAATGTCATGATTGATTCTATGCGTGCATGCTTGCAATGTGCATCTTACATGTCATCTAATATTTTTGCTATTAGTACTCATGCATATTTACTTTTGTTTATTTATAACATGATGCTGATGATGATGCTAGGAATAGGCTTGTGGTTATATGTGTGTGGTTGGTGTGTTGGATGCGAGTGGAGCATCAGGGGGAGGACGTGGCATGGTGGTCTTTGACCTCGTCACCAAACTCTAGCTCTATCTCTATTCAAGTCTTGCCTACTAACATCGTCGTATTGTCATTATCTTAGCAGAACTATTACATCGTTGGGCATCAGGGGAGGTGGTCTCGGACCGTGTAGTCTTTGACTCTGTCAGGGGCCTTAGCTCTATCTCTATGGATGTATTGAGGGATGCTGGGGTGAGGCCTTGGATACACTGTTTGGCATTAGGATTGGTTAGTTGCAAGCCCAGTTTGCAAGCCCTCGCCAGTAGGGCCTTACGTGTTGGTATGGGTAGGGCATCAAGGGAAGTGTTGGCGGTGTGTGATCCAGACACTTTAGCTCTATCTCTATTCCATGGTGGGTGCATGTGGGACGATAATGGTGTTTGATCCATTGGGTGATTCACACACTTGTGTATAGAGGTGTGGGGGCCACCAAACCTTTTTATAGCACATTGAAAACTTAAAAATCAGACCAAAGATATGAATTGAATGCATGCATATGTTTGTTGCATCATTTTATTTGCTCACTGAGTCGTGATGTGTGTTCACCCTTTCGACGTCGAATATTTTTAGTTGATGATGCAGGACCTACTATTGAAGATTATATGAATGCGCCGATGTATGGACATATTACGACCATGAATGTAGAAGCAGTTGAAGATGCGCATGATTCATCATGCGAGTGCAACCAGTGCATATTCGATTAGTTTAACTATATTTGATTATTGGAATATGTAATGGATTAATTACTTTTATGTCTTGAGTTTTGGGAATAATCGGATTAATTATTTATTATCATTGTTAGATACTCAGTTCATTATCTGTAAGACTTTCCCTTATTTCTTTATTATCTGATTAATACTGTAGAATGTGTGTGGGGTTTGATATTGTGGGTACGACCTATACGAGATCCTGATTGAATCGTTGGTTTATTGATGGTTCATCACACTAATCTGGTTAGACCAGAATTGGTTTGTGACAACTTGGTATCAGAACTCTCCCAGGTTCTATCCATTGACCTAACTACTTTCACATGAGTCATGAATTGAGTTAGGATAAAATTGAAAAATTGTAATAAGAACATACCATAAACACCTATGTTGTATGAGACATAAACTAAGAAAGAGAATAATCTACATATGTAAATGAAAAACTAATTTTATACATACATATATACATACATACATACATACATACATACATACATACATACATACATATATATATATATATATATATATATATATATATATATATATATATATATATATATATATATATATATATATATATATATATATATATATATATATATATATATATATATATATATATATATATGGGAGTAAGACAAGATACATCCAAATTAGAGTACAGTCCACAAATTCAGACAGTTACTTGACAAAATAAATGAAAAAAAGAAATAAATGATATCATGGAGCTAGAGGTGCTGGAGGAGGAGGTGCCTCAGGATCTCTATCATAGTCGTCAGCATATACTCTCGTGAGCCAGGCTACCTGAGTCTGAGTTGCTCGGAGACTAGCTGCCAGATTAGTTACCCGCTGGTCTGTAGAGCTCTGAGGGGCTAAGATCTCTTATACCCTCCGATCAGTCACGTGTTGAGCCTCCCAAATCTCACGTAATAGCCCCATCATGTCATCAGGTGGTGGGTGTAAAGGGCCAGCTGAATTAGAAGCCCGAGAAGGGCCAACTCATGTAGAATGTTGTGGTGATGGGGGAGGGATGGCATCCACATCCATGTACATCCAATCATCATCCTCCTCATCATCACTCATGTGTGCATCTGCTGCTGCTGTGCTGCCGCTGCCTCTGCATGTGCTACCGCTACTCGAGTGAAAGGATGTCGCATAGCATTCCTCTCATCATCACTGACCTATATCTCTCTCATGCCCATCCTGTTGATGGCCTCTCAATCAAGGTTAGCTGAGAAGGTGTCGTCAAGGATCCTCTCATCCACTAGTTTTACCTGTAGATGAGCGAGTAAGGTAGAGATCAGCAGCCCATAGGGAAAGTTACCTCTCGAGTTAGGGAACGTAGCTCTGTGCATAGTCCGAAGAATAATATATGGGAGGCAGACAAGCTGCTTAGTACAGATATAGTAGAGCAGGTACTGAGTCAGCTGTGAGACCATCTTGTAGTGTCCGCCCTGAGGAATAAGATTATGCTGGACAATCTTATAGTAGGCCCATGGCTCTAGATGCAGGTTGACTGCTTTCATCTCCCAGCGGTCATCCCAAAGAATTTGGTTATCTATTTTTGTACGTACCTGTGTAGATAGAAACTATGGCTCCCTAGGTGTACAGTAAACCAACTGACCATAATTTGAGATGCCTAGGAGGTCAACCAACTCCTGACAGTTGAAAGAGATCGAAACCCCTTTTACCCAGCTGGTAATCCAAAGCTCTCCCCTGTCTACATCCTCTAAGTCACCCTCTACCTGTAGGTGATAGTAGAACTGCTTGACCAAGTCTGGGTGAGTGCAAGCCTCGTACAGAATCACTGGAAGCCAGCCCATATCACCAAACACCCTTTCCACATCAAACAGGTCTAAATGGGCTAAGTTAACACATCTACCTCCTTCCACCTTCTTTCGATTAAACCAAGGGTATTGCGTTTTTGCTTCCACGGACTTGAAGTGATGTGGGTCATAAACTCGAGGAACCTTAGTCCGAACCATGATAACTGTAAGAGACTAAAATAAGAAAAACAAGTTAGATAAATTTGAAAATTTGATAGCATAACGACATAGAATGGGAAAAAGCCTCACTATTCATCCAAACTTTAGGGCAAGAGGACTTACATAGGTCCCAAACCATCCTGCAAGGCATATTCAATCGGAAATTTTAACTAGGTAGGTCGAATTTGAAGAAATTTTGACAATTGGGAAAATCCACCAAAATTTAGGTAAAAAAATGAGAATTTTTAAGTTTCTACTAAACTAATCGATGAAACTTGAATTTTCATGAGGGCTTTCATTCATTGGGTATCCAGTAGCAAAAGCTCTAAATAAAAATCAAATTTTTACGGTACAAAAAATATTAATTTGAAGAAAACCCTATAAATGGAGCAAAACCTAGGTATAAAAGCTTAAAAAGGAGAAAGAGTAGAGAACATACCTAGAGGAATGGAATGGAGATTGTGGATCGATGAAAGAATCACCAAATTCATACGGTTGATACTGTAGCAACTCAGTGGTTGCGAGTTGAGTTGTGACTGTAGGAAGGGAAAGGAGAATGTGAGGGAAAAATCTCAAAAATAGGTTTTAAAACCTAATTGGGATCTTACGGTCGCAGAATTCGATCAAAACCATCGACCGAATGATCGACTGTATGATCGACCATAGGGTTTCGATAAGTTACAAGGGATTTGATTGTTGCACCTATGGTCGCACAACATGTGACCGCAGGCCATCGACCGTATAACTGACTGTTGTCTGTATTTTGATTCTGTTTGAACTTTTTCCTATTGATTTTATTTTTCTCTCGCCTTCCATTGTAAGACTAACCTAATACCACCACTCTATTTTGTCTCACATGTATAGCTTTACCAATAACACATCTACCAAGTGTTTAAATGGCTGGGCGTAGGGTAAGTAGAAGGAGATAGAATGCAAACCCATCTCTACCACCTATGGAGATGAACGACAATGAAGGTCAGCAAGAGCAGGAAGGAAATATTGGTGCTCAGAATGCTGCACCTCAAAATGTTCACACCCAAGCTAACCTAACCAACTTACCTGCACCACCTACGGATTTGGCTACTGTGGTGATGAATTTGGCACAACAAATGCAGCATATACAGCAAATGCAAGCCAACATGTAAGATGCTATGGGAATTGCTTTCCCAGTTGTAAACACAACATCTCTACCTATAGGATAAGCTAGTACGGCACCTGGTAGTAGCAACATTGTACCTCAAGCACCACAAACACCAGCAGTACAAGGCCAAGTGCAAAACCCTGAAGCACCGCTAGACGGGTATAACCAAGGTAATTATCAGTACCAACTGCCTATGTATGGGGCATATCCACAGTATCAGCTTGATCACTCCATACTGATCGACCATTTCTTGATGATGAAGCTGAAGGAATTTACAGGTAAGCTGTCGGATCCTTTGTGGCCAACTCACTGGATCGACGAAATAGAAAGAAACTTTATGATAATGACTATAAATAAAGAAAAGAAGGTATTATGTGCGACATTTATGTTGAAAGATGACACACACCACTGGTGGAAATCAACTAGAAGTTATCTGTTAACAAAGCACACCCAACTAACATGGGTTATCTATAAAGAAGCTTTCTTCGATAAGTATTTTCCAAGGAGTTTTAGAGATCAAATGGAAAAAGGAGTTTCTGAGTCTGTATCAGGGATAGATGACTGTAGACGCATATCAACAGCGTTATGAAGAACTATTTTTCTTTGTTCCCTCTAACATGCAGGAGGAAAATACCAAAACCCAAAGGTTCATTATGGGACTTAGGGAAAGCATCCATGAGCATGTATTGAGATTAAAAAAGAAAATATATAATGAAGCAGTATAGATTGCTTGAGTACTGGAATCAAACCAAGGGGAAAGTTATTTTGCTCAAAACAGAGGTATAAAGAAGCCCAATGGAAACTCATACAACGGAGGAAACTCAAAGACATTTAAACCCTTTTGTACTCAAGGCTTCAATGCTACAGCCAAGACTACTCTGATAGCCCAACCTCAGCAGAAGCAAAGTAATGCTGGAGTCAAATGCTTCAATTACGATCAAGTAGGACATTATTCAAGAGAGTGTCCTAAGCCAAGGAACCAACTACAACAAGGAAAAGTTTATGCAGTTACTTTTGAGGATGCTGTCGGATCGCCTGATGTGGTCACAGGTATGACCTGAACCTTTCATTTTGTACTACTTTGTGTGAGCATATAGATTAATATAAGAAGAAAATCATAAGTATCGTACCTATTAGTGGCCTACCTACCAAAGTACTCTTTGACTCTGGAGCTACTCTTTCTTTTATATCTGTGTCGTTTGGAAAGAAGTTAAATCTACCCCTCAGACCTTTACACTGTAAACTATTTGTACAATCACCTATGGGATTAGAAGTGGAACTAGACAAAGGTTATGGACCATGTCCAGTTCTTATCGACAAGAATATTTTGGAGGCAACCTTAATCTAACTCGAGATGGCAGATTTTGACGTTATCTTGGGAATGGATTGGTTAGCTCGGCACTCCACAAACCTATTATGTGCAGAAAAGAAACTGACATTTAAAGACAAGGAAGGAGCAGAGTTTAGTTTTGCAAGAACTAAACTTTCCCGTAAATGAAAACTCATTCTCTCTGTATTAAAGGCTAAAAAATACCTCAAGAAAAGAGGAATTGGGTATCTAGTATCCGTGGTTGACCTCACCAAGGAAGCACCATGAATGGAGGATATTAAAATTGTGCGTGAATTTTTGGATGTTTTCCTAAGGAACTACCAGGACTACCACCTGACCGAGCGATAGAGTTCATTATAGATCTTATACCCGAAACCACACCAGTATCGAAAGCACCCTATCGAATGGCTCCTACTGAACTGAAGGTACAGTTACAAAAATTACTGGACAAGGCTTATATTAGACCTAGCATATCACCATGGGGAGCACCAGTATTGTTCATGAAAAAGAAGGACGGTAGTGTTGAACTGTGTATAGATTATCGAGAATTGAATAAGATTACAATCAAGAATTGGTACCCGTTGCCTCGGATCGATGACTTGTTCAATCAGTTGCAAGGTGCCAAAGTGTTCTGCAAAATTAATCTTCGATCAGGATACCTTCAGTTGAAGATTAAGGAAGGTGATATTCCAAAGACAGCATTCAGAACCAGATATGGACATTATGAATTTTTAGTCATGTATTTTGGATTGACTAATGCACCTGCTACTTTTATGAAACTCATGAATTGGGTATTCCATGATATGTTGGATATGTCAGTCATTGTATCTATTGACGACATACTAATCTACTCTAAGGACAAAGAGACTCATATCACAAATCTAAGAGCCTCTTTGCAGTGACTAAGAAAAGAGAAGCTTTACACAAAATTTACTAAGTGTGAGTTTTGGCTGAATGAAGTCGCTTTCTTAGACCATGTTGTATCAGCTGAAGGAATTAAAGTGGATCCTAGCAAGATTGAAGCCATTGTGAAATGAAAAGCAGCCAAGAATGTTGCAAAGATTAGAAGCTTCTTAGGTTTAGTTGGGTACTATTGATGATTCGTGGAAGATTACTCTAGAATTGTCGTACCTCTCACCAGTCTGACTAAGAAAGGAGAAAAGTTTGTTTGGATAGACAAATGTGAAGAGTGTTTCCAAACATTGAAGGCTATATTGATGTCAGCTCCCATCTTGACTGTTTCAATCCCAGGACAACCATTTACCTTGTACATCGATGCGTCTGGATTAGGTTTGGGATGAGTGCTTATGCAAGGATAACAAGTAATTGAGTATGCCTCAAGACAACTGAAGACACATGAGAAGAACTATTCTACTCATGACTTGGAATTAGCAACGGTGGTAGATGCTGTTAAGATATGGAGACATTATTTGTATAGAGAAAAATTTCATATTAAATCAGATCATAAGAGTCACACACTTTTTTAATCAAAATGAGTTGAACATGAGACAGAGAAGATGGCTGGAATTACTGAAGGATTATGATTGCGATATCCAGTATCGTCTAGGAAAAGCTAATGTAGTTGCTGATGCACTAAGCAGAAAGGCAATGACAAAGTCTCAGGAAGAAGCTAGTATAAATGCTACAATGTGTATTACAAGAAGAGTATTTAGTTATGGTAAAGTATAGTTCGTGATTGATATTCCAGATGAATCAACTGATCAAGGGTTTATTCATCTATTCTCAGACATCTTTACTACATTGAAGATTGTACCTGATCTATTAGATGAAGTGAAAGCAGCTATTCAATCAGACCCTTATCTGAGAACGGGGCAAGAAGACCTTGAAAAAGGTAGGACTAACCTTGACTTTACTTTGGATTCTGAGAAGGTAATAAGATACAAAGGGAGAGTATGTATTCCTAAAAATGAAGACTTGGATATTAAACATAGACTAATGAAAGAAGCTTACACAACCACTTATTCGATACATCCTGAAAGTATAAAGATGTATCATGATCTGAAAAAACTATATTGGTGGAGAGGAATGAAAGCAGATGTAGCTAAATTTGTGTCTCAATGCTTGAATTGTTAACAGGTAAAGGCTGAAAGGTAAAGACCTACAAGATTGTTACAACCATTGCCAGAACAGGCATGGAAATGAGACTGCATCACTCTAGACTTCGTCACCGGGTTACCATTGACTCCATGAGTAATTAACACGGTCTGGGTGATTGTAGATCTTTTGACCAAGACAGCTCATTTCATAGCTATACAACCTTAGTATACCCTAGAGAGGTTAGCTAAGCTGTATGTGGATAATATTATCAGATTGCATGGTGTACCTAAAAGCATCGTGTCTGACAGAGACCCACGCTTTACCCCAAAGTTTTGGGAAGGATTACAGAAGGCTATGGGTACAACGTTAAAGTTTAGTACTGCATTCCATCCTCAGACAAACTTATAGTTGGAGCGTACTATTTAGATTTTAAAAGACATGCTTCGAGCTTGTGTCATTGATTTCAAAGGATCATGGGATGAGAAGTTATCATTGATCAAGTTCACTTATAATAATAGCTATCAAGCTACAATACAGATATCGCCCTATGAAGCATTGTATGGTAGGAAATGTCGAACTCCTTTATTTTGGAATGAAGTTGGAGAACGGAGTATTGTTGGATCAGAGTTTGTTGAAGAGACTTGTCGAGTGGTTGACATTATCAAGGAAAGGGTGAGTGGCTCAGAACCGTCATAAGCAATATGTAGATAATCGATGTAGAGATCTCGAATTCACCATAGGTGATAAGGTATTTCTGAAAATATCTCCTATGCGTGGTTTGAAAAGGTTCGGACAGAAGGAAAAACTGTGTCCCAGATATATTGGACCTTATGAAGTTCTAGATAGATGTGGAAAGGTAGTATATCAGTTAGCACTACCACCATCAATGTCTAATATACATGATGTATTTCGTGTCTCACAATTGAAGAAGTACGTCAAAGATACAACACACGTGTTAATAGCGGATCCACCAGATTTAACTGAAGATTTGACATTCGAAGTGGTACCTTTTAAAATTACTAGCCGAAAGTTGCAACATCTACGCAACCGCGACATCTACTATGTGAAGGTCACTTGGAGAAGCCAAGATGTAGAAGAAATTACATGGGGAGAAGAGAATGCTATGCGGAAGCAATATCGTCACCTATTCGACTCAGAAGGTATGTACAAATTTTGAGGACAAAATTTATATAAGAGGGGGGAGTTGTAAGACCCACACTCCTCTAACTCGATTTAACTGTGTCATGCCAGGTCTTCCTATCATTCTTGGACCAAGTGGACTGATCATGTGAAGATGGATCACAAACCAGGTATAAAAATCGACTCAACACCCAAAACTATATGCATATGGTCGAATACCGAGGTAGGTATGGTTGACCATATGGTAAGAATGAAGATCATAAATCTAGAATCCTATCGTCGATGATTTTGACCCTACAGTCGACGGGTTCTGCAACCATAGCCATTGACCGTGAGACCCCAGGTCAGAATTCAAGTTTTCAAAACTTTACTAAATTAAGGGATTTCTTTCTTAATTGAAAGAGGACACTATATGGAGAGTTTTCCTCTATATAAAGGACGTCCCTCAGTCCTTTTATACTCTTTTAGAACATTAGTAAACTCTAGAGAGAGAGAATGGAAGAGAAAGAAGAGAAGGAAAAGAAGAAAAGGCAAAGGAGAGGATCTTGCTGAGAAGAGATTGGCTCTCTATCACAGGCAAAATATTAACCTAATCCCTAGAGATGTAAACTCTATGGAATAAAACTTCTATGGAAGATAGGTAATATCAACATATTATGATCCATGTGATTTCCTTGAGAAAATCCCAAGGAGAACCATGAGGAGTGAGTTTGATGATTATGGTTGATAAGAAACTACTAATGATGGCCATAGGATGACCTTATAATAAACCCAATTGAAGATCAGAGGACTTGACCCAGTAAGAACTCGAATTGCATGTAGTTTGTGACCAGAAATCCCTAGGTCGTAGTTACGATTGACCATAGCATGACCAGCCTGATTAGTGGATCGACCAGAGGCATTTGGAAAGATTCAAGAATCATATGGTCGTAGCTATGGTCGCACCATATGCCATCGTAGGGTATCGATCGTAGGCAGTAAGGTCGATACAGTATGAGACCATAAGACCAATCAGACACCTATCATTGCTCTGTTTCGATTTTTGACTACTGTAACGTGCTATATATGAACCCTAACTTAAATTCATATAACTTTTAGGTTGTTAAATTAATTGAAAGAGAATTGCAAGGCTTAGAAGGAGATCGAGTATTGCTAACAGGTGAGGGGACAAGACCTAAACTAATTGGTTAATAACAAACTGTTTACTTTTATTGAGTCCAATGCCATGATTGATTCTATGCGTATATGCTTGTAATGTGCATCTCACATGTCATCCAATATTCTTGCTATTACTGCTCATGCATATTTATTTCTGTTTATTTATAACATGATGATGATGATGATGCTAGGAATAGGCATATGATTGTATGTGTGTGGTTGGTATGTTAGATGAGAGTGGAGCATTAGGGGGAGGACATGGCATGGTGGTCTTTGACCTTGTCACCAGACTCTAGCTCTATCTCTACCCAACTCTTGCCCACTAACATCGTCGTATCGCCATTACCTTAGCAGAATTATTACGTCGTAGGCATCAGGGGAGGTGGTCTCGAACCGTGTAATCTTCAACTTTGTCGGGGGGCCTTAGCTGTATCTCTATGGATGTATTGAGGGATGCTGGGGTGAGGCCTTGGATACACTGTATGGCATTAGGATTGGTTAGTTGCGAGCCTAGTTTGCAAGCCCTAGCCAGCAGGGGCTTACATGTTGGTATGGGTAGGGGCATCAGGGGAAGTGTTGGCGGTGTGTGATCCAGACACTTTAGCTTTATCTCTATTCCATGGTGGGTGCGTATGGGATGGCAATGGTGTTTGATTCATTAGAAGGATTCACACACTAGTGTATAGTGGTAAGGGGGCTATCAAAACTTTTTATAGCACATTGCAAACTTAAAAACCAGACCAAAGATATGAATTGAATGCATGCATATGTTTGTTGCATTGTTTTGTTTGCTCACTGAGCCATGATATGTGCTCACCCTTTCAACGTTGAATATTTTTAGTTGATGATGCAGGACCTTCTGTTGATGATTATATGAATGCGCCGATGTATGGACATGTTGCGGCCATGGATGTAGAAGCTATTGAAGATGTGCATGATTCATCATGCGAGTGCAACTAGTGCATATTAGATCAGTTTAGCTATATTTAATTATTGGAACATGTAATGGATTAATTACTTTTATGTCTTGAGTTTTGGAGATAATCGGATTAATTATTTATTATCATTATTAGACACTCAGTTCATTATCTGTAAGACTTTCGCTTATTTGTTTATTACCTCTGATTATTACTGTGGATTGTATGTGTGGTTTGATATGATGGGTACGACTTATATGAGATCTTAGTTGAATCATTGGTTTATTGGCGGTTCATCACACTAATCTAGTTAGACCAGAATTGGGGTGTGACACTAGCAGTAGCTGTAAGTGGATCTTATTTGTAGGGAAGGAATTTTAAGAAAAAGGATGATGTTGACCCGATCATCGTCGGGTCAATTCAGAACCCTAAAAGGATTAACCCTGTATGACCTAGTAAAAGGAACTTCGGGTCATATGTGTGGGTTAGCACGTGTGACCCGACAACATGTTGGCCTGACCCGATACCCTGATTCGAGGACCCAACCCATGGTCCTAAATTCTTAATCCGAATGTCCATCTTGCGGACCCATAATTTAGACCTAAAAACCCAAAATGTTGAACCAGATTGAGCCGGTGGTTAGACCGTGGTCCAGATCGAAGCCAGTTCAGACAAGCAATGTTAATTAAAATTGGTTTTGCCTTAACTAAACTGACCAATTGAGCCTATGGGTTAACTTGGTGACATGAATATTTAACCTAATGGGT
Source organism: Protea cynaroides (assembly GCA_028583415.1). NCBI lineage: Eukaryota > Viridiplantae > Streptophyta > Magnoliopsida > Proteales > Proteaceae > Protea > Protea cynaroides. The sequence continues at coordinate 51,545,468 of CM053265.1, forward strand.
CGACCCAGAACTCGGTCTGTTTAATCGAATTGGTCGACCTAATAACCCCAATTTATGGCCCTATACTTGACTCAGGAACCCTAAATGAGTGGACCATCCTGAACCAGTTTTGTCATTCCAGACCATCCTGGTTTTAGCTTAGACCATGGTTAGGTCTGGTCCAGGGTCTAAGGGCCTATTTGCCTTGCTATTTTTTTAAACTACATTCACAATCCAACATTAAACATTGATTGTGGGAGCTTGGAAGGTCAGATTGACTTTCGATTTGTTCTATTGGATTCTTTTTACGATGCTCTTTAATCTGATATATATTTTTGTATATTTTAGTACATTGGGAAGTCTATTATCATAAAAGAATGCCTTATGGGGATCTGATTTGCACTGTTTCTACTGATTTTTCTTAAATTTATTGTACCATATTGATTGTTGAGCTAATGTGCATGTTTATATGAATGTTTAGACTTGTAAAGTTATGTTAACTAAACATTCATGATAAAATATCCAACAAATGCTATAGGTTGGGATTTGTTCATTTGATGGTGAACATTATGGGACCACCAAAGTGGCAAACATTGTTTCATTATGATGTATTCAAATTTCAAGTATTTGTGTTTGTTAATGCTTCAGAAAATGACAATGTTCACCCGAAGGTGGCATTGTCTAAGTATTCAAATTAGGGTTTGTAACTGTTATGTAAGCATTTTATGGGACCACCAAAGTGGCACACTTGGTTCTATCATACTATGCTTAAGTCCAATATTAATGCATTTACAAGCTACAACAAAGGAGAACAGTGCTCACTCAAAAGTGATATTTTCATAAACTCCTCCTTTTATAAATGCAGCAAAGAGTAGCATTGTCAACCCAAAGGTGGTAGTGTCAAAGATTTATAAATTTCAAGCATATGGCTGAAAGAATATTTGTTTAGGGATTTCATTCACCTAAAAGTGATGGAATTTTTAAAGATCATTATTCTTTTATAGTTAATACATAGATATCGAGAGGATTAATGCATATTTTGTCCCAAAGGATGGGTGTGTAGTTTGGTTAACTTTCATAGAGATGATTTACCTGCATATGTTTAAATTTTAGGTATTATTTTACTTGGTGTGAATTAATCATGCATGTCTCATTATTTTGATTGTATTATTTTAAGTTTTTATTATGATTATTATTTCACAAACAAGATGATGATTTAAGTAAGGCAATTTAAGTGACTATTCTCCCTCTCGAGGACAAGTTATAAGAAATGATATGAAAAGTTTAGAAACTAATTCAGGATTACTTGACATAGATGTATTCTTTTGAGACATGTTCTCTGCCAATGAGATGTTCTTTCCATGGGGTCTTGTGGAGTAACATTTGGATGGAATTTATTGTAAATGGATTACGTGAAAGAAATCCAAAGAAAAATTTTAATATTTGTAGAAAGGGATAGAAATATAGTTTAATAACTTAACTCTCTAAATACTGATTATGATATGTAATTGTAGTGTGAGGGAGAAGTGGAACTTAAATAAGTTCATCTCTATTTTCTTAAAAGAAGAACCTAAGTATTGTTGAATAATCTTGGGATTGAGTAATGATATAGATGTTTGGTGACTTGAGTATAAGTCACAGTCAAAGGCATATAAGTAATTGAATTTCCTTTACTCCCATTTGTATATTTTGTTGTTGTGGTTCTGTATCTCTAAAGTGATTTCTGTACTAATAAGTTGTATTGCAAGAGGTTTTAATTGATTATGAATGTCTTGTGCTGGTTATCTACCCTTAGCATAGATGTTTAGGGCCTACATTTGTACTTGAAGATATTTTATTAGTTCAAAGTGATCGTTAATGGTAAATAGTGAGTTGCTATCTATGGCTAATAAAGTGTGAGGACTAATAGATTTTCTAAAGGGCTTGAGTAACCATAGGTTCAAATGAGTTATTCATGACATAATGTAACCCATATGGCAAAGCATGAATAATTAAATAAAGCTACACATGTAGTAAAGAATTAACTAAGGAGAGAATTTATGATGGATTAGCCTATAGCCTTTGTAGTGAAATTTTTGGGACAGGTTATAATTGTAGATCTTTTGACAAAAACTAAGGCTAGTGGGAGTCTCTTGATATGCTTAATTAGTGGAAGGCTCTTTATGTTTATGTTCTGATATTGTTTGATTGTGTTGCTCATGGTTTGATGGGCACAGTTTTATAACCATGGTTTTGTTTAATTTAGTATTTACATTATTGCTATTTTGCTCACATAGTTATGTGTTTGATATGTCAAAGAATTTAGGCGATATTCAGCTGATGTAACAAGGCAGTATTCAACTGGGGTTACTAAAGTAATATTTAGGCAAAAAGTACAAGAAAATATTTAGTCAAAAAGTACAAGATAGTATTTAGCCAAATGATGAAGGCGGCGTCTAGCTAACATATGGTATTATGCTTTCACTTTATTTAATACCATGTTTATTGCCTATAAACATTTTGGACATTTTAATTAAAGGTTTCTTTTAATCAATTTTAGATTAGCATGAGAATTTTTTTAGGCATTATCTCAGGTGATTCATGTATTGAGTAGACCTCTGTTGTAGCTAACAGAAGGTTGTACACCTTATATTGAGGTGTATTTTATGCTATTGCTCTGCAGTAGTAGGCTTAATGGGTGGATCAAAATTTATAACGATTTAGTGTGTTGGATTCCATGGCCACACTGATTGATGATGGTTTTTTAATTAATGTAGCCCAAGTGGGAGATTATTGGAATATATCAACTTAATTAATTACCTAACCAATTATTGAGTGGGAGTCTGATTAACATTGTAGAACTAGTTTGATTTGCTTCATCACACAGTATGACAAAGGTTTAGTAATTTTAATTCTATTATGGGAAGGTGTTAAGGGAGAAAAATATCCCCCAATAAAAAGCTGACAACTACTAAGATACGTCATCTAATTGGATATGTTTCTAAAGCCATGTGTCTTTGGGTAACCCATGTCCACTCCAAACAACTCGCACAAAGACCCTTGTTGCCCTCGTCACGAGGGACTCGAAAATCCGTTGAGGTCTTTTACTCCGACTTGGAGCAACGACTAGGGTGTCTTACATTGCGACACCTGGCAGTCCACTCTGCTCACAGCATGTAGAGTCTGGGTACCTCTACAACCCTAGTCTCTGCTTATAAATATGAACAATCCTCTCAAGGTAAAACACTAACTTCATGTCTTTTACACTCGAGCTCACTCTATGATCCCCCTCTCTTTAAACTAAAGATAGCTTTCTACTACCTCTTGACTGTTCACATTGGGATTCTGACGTAGGCATCAGAGTGCACCTAGGGTTTAGTTGTCCAACTCCTTTGTCTAATCTCTATGGCTGTAGGTTGTCCGAGTGGTAAATCAGTAGCATAATTTTCAATTGTAATAGTTTGGCAACCACCGTGGGGCCCTAGAATGAGTTTAGCAAACAATATACAAGAAAATTCAACCACCATTTCATTGCACATCAAAGAATACGCGCTCAAGGAGCCACACTCTCTGTGGAGGTAAGGGAGGACAGTGACGTGAGCACCGTCAGAGTAGCTCCAAGCAAGCAACCGACACACACCCCTTCTGTTGCAGCACTTGCACCACCTCCACCGATGTAACTAGTAACACTAACTCAGCAGTATGTGACTCGTGAACAGTTCGATGTCCTAAGACAGTATATCGCTCAACTGGCTCATGTATTACGTGAAGTCCGATTAGCCAATGCAGGAGTCGGAGCAGGGGCAAAAAATTGATAAGTATGTGATTTTTATATTTTTATTCCCTTCGCACTATGCTTTTTAATATGTTTTATGCCTAATTGAACTGAATTGAATGAATGTTACTAATTTGACATATTTTAGAGACTTTGTGAATTAATTGCTAAAAGATAAGAAAATTTCAGTGTTCTTCATATTGACGTTCTGAGCTTTATGCAGGTTTTTGACATAAAAGGAGTTTCAAAATTAAAATGTCGTCTCAACCTTTTCGGAATGGTATTATAGAGAAAAATCTGAGTTTATTTGGGCCTCCAAATGTTGTCTCAAAGTTTGACATGAAAATCTGATCCGAATTCAAATTGGAACAGCCATACAATCTGAGTAAAGCATTCAACGGTGGATGAAATTTTCATAAAGAGTCTCCTACTCAAGTTAGAAAACTTACAATAGAAGATTCCAAGGAAGAAAGAATGCTCTACAATTTCAGAATTCTAAATAGAGAAGGAATCATACATAAAAAAAGAATCCTACATAAAAGAGTTCTAAGTTATAAAGGATTGTCATGTTTTATATATTGAGCACTAGTATTGAAGATAATCAATCTCTCTCTTTCTCTCTCTCTCTCTCTTTCTCTCTCTTGTTGAAAATTTTTCTCTCTCTGAAAGGATTGAAAGGTTTAGCTAATTTTCTCATTTAATTCAAGGAGATTTTAAAGCCCAAACTCATGTCAATGGTGTAATCTCTATTCAGTAATGTTGTTCTTCTTCTCTCTTTTATTGGAATTGTTTATGTTATTCTTTTATCTTTATTTATGATATTTATCTGAATAATTCAGTAATGGCCTATTAAATTAGTTAGATTAATTTTAATTGCTAGATATATAATCTATGATACATAATCATTCTGGTTATAATCACCAGTAAGAAATAGTGGTAGATGATTATGTCCAAGTTTTCATCTCATCATTGTGAGTAATATAACTTAAGTTAAATAATCCCTGCTTGTGTGTGGTTGTTGCTTAAATTGATCTATTTTTCACTCTCTTAATGCTGCCATTGAATTAAACATTGAGAGCTTATTTAGTGTTGTTCAATGGTTAGATCTCTCTGAAGAGCTTGTTCCAGTAGAGATACTTAAGGGAAAACTCGGGTAACAAAGCGTATTGTTATCTAGGATTTTTAATTCTAATTGGGGGGAAGAGATTAACGTTGCGATTAATTTTATTCATTGCATGTGTGGGTGGATATTGAACCAACAACTAAATCTTCTCATCTAATTATTTTCCTATTTAAATTCTGTCTGTTAACTTTCAATTTGATTCAACCAACCAAAACCCCTTCGTTATTGTGTTTTCTTAGCATTAATTAGTATATTTAGTTTGAGTAGAATATAAATTTTGATCACACTCTGTGGGATCGACCTTTACTTACCCAAGCTACAGTTTATTAATCAGATCAGTAAAGAAATATTTAATTATAATTGGTGCATTCGACATGCTACCAAATTTTGGTGCCGTTATCGGGGAATGAATTTTTATTAGTTTTTATATCTCTCTTTATTAATTTTTCTTTTTTAGATTAGCGTGGTTTTTCTATTCTAATTTTTGTTATTTATTTTATTTTTTTAGTTTCTTTTCTTTTTATTATCTTTTTATTTGTTTTTTTTTCTTTTTTGTTTCTTCTTATTAAGCTTTTTTAGTTAATTATCTTAGCTAATTGTGTGAGTTTATAATTCTGACATGATCTACTCAAAAATGATATCTGAATTTTGATCTAAAACTTGAACGTACTATGCGTCGGTTAAGAAAAGAAGCTAGAAGATTATGATAGAAAGATAATCAATCCCTCTCACAGGATTTATTTTTGAAAGTTCTTCGAGTGACTCTAAACAAGATGAAATCATGGCTGAAAATGATAGGATATTAAAGGAGTTGGCTATTCTTAATTTTAACTAATGACCTTCGTGCATTCAATACCCTACTTTGGATGTTGCTTTTGAGCTTAAGTCTGGTTTGATTCATTTGTTGCCTAAATTTCATGATTTTACAGGTGGGGATCCTAATAAACATCTAATGGAATTTCATGTAGTGTGTTCAAGCATGAAATAGACAGGAGTATCGAAAGAATATATTAAATTACGGGCCTTTCCCTTTTCATTATCAGATGATGCAAAAGATTGGCTCTACTACCTACCATTTGGGACGATCACTACATGGAACGAAATTAAAAGATTATTTTTGGAAAAATACTTCCCAGCCTCTAGAGCTGCCACCATTAGAAAGGAAATTTGTAGCATATGACCATATACTAGAGAAACATTCCATAAATATTTAGAGCGTTTCAAGAAACTATGTGCCAACTGCCCACATTACTAGATAAGTGATCTACTCCTAATTTAGTATTTTTATGAAGGATTACTGCCCATGTAGAGAAACATGATAGATGTTGCAAGTAGAGGAGCTTTAGTAGATAAAACTCCTAAAACTATAAGAAAGTTAATTGCAAACATGGCTGTAAATTCCCAACAGTTTGGTACAAGAAATGATGCACCACTCAGAAAGGTGAATGAAATAAATACATTTTCCCTTGAACAACAATTATTGAGAGATAAATAGCTGTAGGAAATTTACAGTAGGTAAAAGTTTATGGGATATGTTTGATAATGGGGCACTCAACTAATATGTGTCTAACATTTTGAGAAGGACCCACCGAACAAACCAATGCTGTAGGTAACTTCCTAAGATCACCAAGGTAGTATGATCCATTCTCTAACACATACAATCTAGGTTGTAGAGATTATCCAAACATGAGCTATGGAGGAAACGGACTAACAGGATAGAACTTCTATCAAAATAGACAGCTAACATTCCAACCTAGGCCACCTATCCCTCAGAATTCAAACCCATCATTAGAGGACATAGTTAAATCTCTTGCTCGAAGTATCCAATAGTTTTAAAAAGAAACAAGATCTAATATTCAAAGTTTGGAGAGTCAGGTGAGTCAAATGGCAACTGCTATGAGTCGTTTAGAAGCTTAGGTTAGAGGAAAATTAACATAACAAACCATAGTAAATTCAAAAAAAAATGTGAATCCTATAACACTCTGAAGTGGTAAGGCACTTGAGGTACCAAAATGGGTGAGTTTTGCTATACCAAATGAAGAAGAAATTGAGAAAGAAATAGAGAAAGATGAAATAGCAACTCAACCTGAGCTAACACCCAAACCTTCCATTCTGTTTAAGACTTATCCTCTTCCATTTCCTAACAGATTCACAAAATCCAAGAAAGATGATAAGGATAAGGAAATTCTAGATTTTTTTTCATAAAATAGAGGTAAATATACCCCTATTGGATGCAATCGAACAAGAACTCAGGTAAGCAAAATTTCTTATAGAGTTATGCACTAACAAAAGGAAGCAGAATGGTAATGAAATGTTAAGTATAGGAGAGAATGTCTCAGCTGTCCTCTAAAGAAAACTTCCTCCCAAGTGCAAAGACCCAGGTATGTTTACCAATCCCTGTAAAATAGGTAATAGCAGAATTGAGAGAGCTATGCTAGATTTAGGAGCATCTAGCAATATAATACCACAATCTATTTATGCTTTATTAAATCTAGGTCCCTTAAAAGAAACTGGTGTTATTATCTAATTGACTAATCGTACTAATGCATACCCTAAAGGGTACTCGAGGATGTTCTTTTGTAGGTAAACGAGCTAATATTTTTAACTGATTTCTACATTCTGAACATAGAAGATGATGTCTTACCTAATCCTGCACCTATCTCATTGGGAAGACCATTCTTAAATACAGTCTGAACCAAGATAGATGTTCATGATGGTACCCTAACGATGGAGTTTGATGGTGAAGTAATTAGTTTTAATATTTTTGAAATCATAAAACACCCTAATGATGTTCATTCAATTTTTGTTATTAATACTATTGACTCCATAGTACAAGAGGTTTTTTAGCTAAATAGCAAGGCTAAAGTAGAGGTTGCTATTATCAAACATCTTGAGTTGGAAAAGAAAGAAGAAATAGAAATCAGTGAAGAATTGAAGGAGACTATGGCTGTAAGACCCACACTCCGTGAACCCGATCTAAACCTTGATTTCATGTCGTAACAGGTCTTTCGATCATCACCGGGCCAGATGGGATGAGCGGATGACAGTCAGGTATGAAATCGGACCAAACAGACCAACTGAAGTAAGAATTTCATTCATACCGGTCGATGGTACCGGTCTATGGTACCGGTCAACTGGTATGGTCTGCGCAGCAGACTACAAATATCCAGAATTGGATCTCTATGGGTCCCACATTCCCAATTCTGAGTCCTAAGATTTTCCTAATCCTAAGAGGCTTCCTAAACCTAATTCCTAGCCAATTTAAACCCCTCTAAGCCTCCTAGAATCCCTTCCATTGATCCTCACAAACCCTAGAGAGGAGAAGGAGATTGGAGAAGGAGAAGGAGCTAGGAAGAAGAAGGAAGAGTCGTCGTTGCCGTTCGACGACACACACCTTATGCCAGTCAATGGTAAGTGTTTAAACCCTTCCTCTCACATTATGACTCTAGGATGGTTGGGTTGTTTGGATCAATACCATGCAAAGCAGGTATTGACCTAAATCCTACTTTGCCGTCAAACCCTAATTTAGTCGATAAACCCTAGATTCGAGTTCTAGGATGAATACCATCAAAACTAGACTTGAATGGAGTTGGAAACAACTCTAACTCAAAGCTACGACTTAGAATGTGTAGGAGGAACCCTAGAATCAATAGAGAGGGACCGAAAGTCGAAGATCGGGCGTATAGTCTTCCGGAGACATACCAATCGACTATACCGGTTGCACCCTGTGTGACCGGTATGTTGTGATCGGTACCTTCCGGGGGCTGGTCTGTGGGGACCGGTTGACCATATCAATCGCAGGTTTCCCCACAGTGCTGCGACCGGTACTGTGATCGGTCAGCTCTGTGAGTGTATTTTTGTAACCTCGTTGGTTTTTCGACCAACGTAAACTTATTCTAATTAAACCCTGATATCGTAAAGGACTTTGTGATAGCACGTTTGGATCTTGCGACGTGGAACAAGCTATCAAACGAGCGTCAGGTATGGGAATCGGACCTAAACCCTAATAATTAATGGAAAGTAAACTGTTGTAAATAACAATGAATATGTGGATTGGTGTTTGTGCATATTGCATGTCATCCTTAACTTTCAACTATTATTATTGTTCATGCATACTCGCTATGCTAGGATGTGATTGCTAGACATATGACTGTTTTCGTTGGTGTGTGGAATGAGAAGGGCCTGGGGTCTGGGAACATTCCTCACATATCAGCTTTTTGTAGTATTCTATCTTAGCATACTTGGTGCGGGTAGGGTATCAGGGGGAGGTCATGGCACTGTGGTCTCCGGCCTGGCCACCACGCTATAGCTCTATCTCTATGCCATAGAGAGTGATGTTGGGATAGAGTCTACTTGCGTATTGTTCTGTCTCAGTATGCTTGGTGCGGGTAGGGTATCAGGGGGAGGTCATGGCACTGTGGTCTCCGGCCTGGCCACCACGCTCTAGCTCTATCTCTATGTCGTAGGGAGCTGTGCTGGGATAGAGCCTACAGTGATGACATATAGGATTGGTTAGTTGCGAGCCCAGTTTACAAGCCCTAGCCAATAGGGGCTTATGTATTGGTATGGGTAGAGCATCAGGGGAGGTAATAAATGCCTTAGCTCTATCTCTATTCCATGATGGGTGCATGTAGGTCGGCAGCGGTGTGATCTACTGTGTGATGCTACATACTCGTGTATAGAGGTGCGGTGGCGGCCAACCCTTTCTATATCACATTGCAAACTTAAAGCAGACCACAACATAAAATGATTGTTACTAATGCATATAATATTGATACACTGTCTGATTGTTTTACTGAGCTAAGTTGTGAGCTCACCCTTTGTGTACACACCATTTTTAGGTGTTGATGCAGGTTACACGGTGGACGACTATGTGAATGCTCCGGCGTATGGAAGTGTTGCTGCTATGGACATACAGGCAAGAGAGGACGAGCATGACGCTTCATGCGAGTGCCCTTTCTGCGTTTACCTTTGATTTTACTTTAATTATTTCAATTATTTTTCTGCTGGGATACAGTTGATGTAAAAATATTTATTTAAGTTTTGGGTCATTGAATAATTAGCTATTTTATTAAATTTATCAATAGATCACTCAGTTCATTATATTTAAGTCTTCCACTGTATTTATTATATTCTGATTGTGGTTATGTGCAATGGTTTGTATGAGTGGACACGGTCTTATTGAGATCCTGTGTGAACCATTGGTTCAGTGACGGTTCACTCACACCATTCTGGTTGGTTCAGAATTGGGGTGTGACAACTTGGTATCAGAGCTGACAGGCTTTGTCCAACAGACCATATTACACTTAACTAAGTCGATGAACTGAGATAGAAAAAATTAAAAGCTTTAATAAGAACACACCTTAAGCATTGTTTGATACCTGAGATTATATGAGAAAGAGCATAACATACTATATTAATATGGAATTAATAAGTGCACATCCCTTAGATAGGCAAAAACCATAAAATACTATTAAAACCTTCAAGAGTGATAAAGTTAAAAGTGCTACATGGTACGATCCACAAGCCAGACAATTATCCTGTTATATAAACTGTCAAGAGTGCAAAAAATAAGAAGACAATCATGGGGTAGGGGGCCTAGGAGGAATAGGGTCAGCAATGTCATAATCTCGCTTGTAAGTGACCCTAAGCCAGTGCACCTGATCCTGAGTGACTCTGAGGCTGCGAGCCAAGTGCCCTAAGTCACGGCTCATCTCACGCTGAGCGTCCCTGAGCTTCGTGAACATACCCAACACAGTGTCGGAAGGAGGCTGAGATGGTCCCACTGCATATGTGGGCAGTGGTGCTGGTGCTGGAACATCTTCCATTCGATCATTGCCACCCTCGTCATCACCCGCTGCCTCTGCTGCATGAGCAACATTGGCGGCTGCTACTGCTGCTGCCGTGGCTGCTACCCTCCTGAGTGGGCGAGGACGAGCCTCCAAATCCTCATCGCTGATAGGCAGATTATCCATCTGCATCGGCAGGATGGCATCCTAGTCGATGTCAGAGGTCATAGTGTCCTCCACAGCACTCTCACCTCTCATGTTCACTCGTAGCCGCTGTAGAAGAGTGGTGATGAGCCGGCCTTAAGGAAGGTTACTGGCCTGACCGGGTAGTGTAGCCTGATGCATGGTCCTGATGATGATATAGGGAAGGCAAACCTGCTCCCCAATGAAAATGCAGTAAGTCAGGTACTGAGTGAGCTGAGATAACTCACTATAATGGCCGCTCTGGGGCATAATGTTGTGCTGGATGATGCGGCTATAAACTCGAGGCAAGGGCTTCAGACTAGCAGCCTTCATGGGTGCCCCAGGGTTGAGAAGTTGTTCGGAGATCTCCTAGCGCAGATCGTCAATGAGAAAGCCCTTCATCTTAGTGGCACAGTAGAATAAGTCCCCATCGTTGGGAATCCCCAATAGATTAGCAAGTTGATGGGTGTCGAAGGAGATGGGAACACCCTTGACATAACTACTGATGCGGAGCGCTCGACATTGATTGAAGTCGTCAACATCCCCATCTATCTCCAAGTTGGCATAAAAGTGTTTGACGAGGTTGGGACGGGTAGTCATCGTTTATGTAATGACTGGCAACCAACAAAGTCTGCCAAAAGCGGCTTCCACATCAAACCGCTGCAATTGCTTGACACGCCGTCCAGACTCGATATTCTTCCTTTCGAACCAAGGGAAGCAGGCTTGTTCCGCCTCAGATCGAAACCAATGCTCATCGAGCTGTGGTACATGAGGGTGGGGAAGGTGCATGCCTAGACCATAGGAGCGCTTGCCAGCACCTCTGCATGGAGCCATTAGAACTGCAAAACAAGGAAAAACAAGTAGAAATGGTTAAATTTTTTTGAAATTTCAACAGCATAACGACAGTAAATCAAGAAAAAGCCTCGAACTCACCCAAAAACATGGGGAGGAGGACTTACATAACCCCCACACACTTCATGGAAGCCAAACATAGAACAAACAACAAGAAATTTAGAATTTTTAGCAAAAATCGATTTTTTTGACAAAACCTAGGTCAAAACTAGAAAAAATTTGATTTTTCCTAAAACCTTTCGGTGGAACCACAAATTAGTTGAGGGCTTTTGCTCTTAGGGGTCCTTAAACCCCTTCTAAACCGAAGGAAAAGAGTTCCTATGGTTAGAATCTTCCAATCAATGAAAACCATAGTTTTTAAGCTTAAAACCATGAAAAAACGATATGAAAATGGTGAATGGAAGGAGAGAACTTACTTGGAGGCGATATTCAAAGTCTTGATAGGAAGAAAAGGACTTCAAGGATCATCGGTTGGACTGTAGCAACTCAGGATCCAGAGAGAAATCGCCACCAGAGAGAAGAAGAAGAGAAAAAGTGAGAAAAACTCACTTTTTTCGCGATTTTAAGGGGTTTTTGGGCAATACCGGTTGATGATTTTGCCCATACCGGTCGACCGGTATCCCCTAGGGTACTGCGACTGCTATGTCTCGATCAGAATAAAAATTTTGACCGGTCGACTATACCGGTCTCCCCATTTTTCTATAGAGTCGCGACCGGTCAGCCAAAAACAAAAAAAAAAGGCCAGAAAATTGTTTTTTTTTTGGAAAATTTTAAGTTTACATCTCGACATTTCGCCTTGTATTGTTCAAGACTAACACTACTATTATTATACTACTGTGTCTCATGTGTTATGTCTTCTTCTCAGATCCAGACAAGACTAATCTGAGATGGTAGGCGGAAACGATCGTAGAGGCTCGCGAAAGCGTCACCACTCTAGGATGCGCCAAACTGAGGAGAATATGGAAACTGGTTATGTTGAAGAGCAAAACCAGAACCCAGAGAGTGGAGAAGGGCAGGTTCCTAGGGCACCCACAAATTTACCAGGCCCTCCTCATACAAACTCCGAGACAATTGTCACGAATCTGGTTTACCAGATGGAAGCTCAGTAGAAGACATTCCTGAACGAGATGTTGAAAATGTTCAGGCCACCGGGTTATGTTCCCACTGAAGGTACGCCTGAGCCTCGAAGGAATAATACTACACTGGCAACGGATGGTAGCCCAGGGCCAAAGGGCCAAGGGCAGAATGTACAACCACCACACCAATTTCCATCATTGTCTGCTTACCAGGGAGCCTATCCGTACCCACCACCATGGTAAGGAATGAATACACAGGGGCAACACTGTCACACCCCAATTCTGGCTGAACCAGAAGTGTGAGTGAACCGTCACTGAACCAACGGTTCACACCAGGATCTTGATAAGACCGTGTCCACTCATACAAACCATTGCACATAACCATAATCAGAATATAAATAATACAACGGAAGTCTTTAAATAAATGAACTGAGTATCTATTGATAAATTTAAATAACATAATCAATTATCCAAATTTCCAAACATAAAATATAATATCCATACATCCACTCAATCCAACTGAAAATAACTGAAAATAAATAAAAGTCAATCAAAGGTATACGTAGAAAGAACACTCACATGAAGCGTCATGCTCGTCCTCTCTTGCCTGTACATCCAAAGCAGCAACGCCACCATACATCAGAGCGTTCACGTAGTCGTCCACCGTGTAACCTGCATCAACATCTAAAAACAATGTATATAAAAAGGGTGAGCTCACAACTTAGCTTAGTAAGACAATCAGATAGTTTCACAATATTATGCATGAGTAAAAATCATTTTATGTTGTGGTCTGGTTCAAGTTTGCAATGTGCTATAGAAAGGTTTGGTGGCCCCTGCACCTCTATACACGAGTGTGTGGCACCGCACAGTAGATCACACCACCACCGATCCACATGCACCCATCATGGAATAGAGATAGAGCTAAGGTACGCCCGCACCTCCCCTGATACTCCACCCATACCAGTACCTAAGCCCCTACTGGCTAGGGCTTGCAAACTGGGCTCGCAACTAACCAATCCTATACGTCATCAATAAAGGCTCTATCCCAGTATAGCCGTCTATGGCATAGAGAAAGAGCTAAAGCGTGCAGGCCGGGCTGGAGACCACAATACCTCACCTCCCCCAGATACCCTATCCGCAACAATCACACTAGGATAAAACAATATGCAGGTGGACCCTATCCCAACATAACTCCCTATGGCATAGAGATAGAGCTAAAGCATCGTGGACAAGCCGGCTCGGCATCGGAGACCACAATACCACATCATCATGGCCAGGCCAACATCAACAACGGAGACCACCGTACCACGACCTTCCCCTGATATCCCACCCGTACCAAACATATTAAAATAGAACACTACAAAAGTGCCAGTGTGAGGAATGGTCCCAGGCCCCATGCCCCACTCCACACACCAACGAAAACAATCACATGCCTAACAATCACATCCTATTATGCATGAACAATAATAATAACTAAAAGTAAAGGATGACATGTGAATATACACAAACATCACATCATATATATTCAGGGTTATTAACAAAGATTTATTGTCCATTAATTATTAGGGTTTAGGTCAGATTCCCTTACCTGACGCTCGTTTGATAGCTTGCTCCACGTCGCAAGATCCAAACGGAATATCACAAAGTCCTACAATATTATTAGGGTTTCATTAGAATAGTTTCTTAGGGTTTCACGTTGGTCGAAAAACCAACAAAGTCCAAAACCAACCTTTCAGAGCTGACTGGTCACAACATACCGGTCGCAGTTCTGTGAGAAAACTAGCAACCGGTATGGTGGACCGGTATGTCTCTAGAAGACCATACTTTGGGTTTTTCGACTGTCGTCGATCATTCTCTATGATTTCTAGGGTTTCTCCTATCCATTCTAAGTCTGAGCTTTGAATTAGAGTTATCTCCAACACATTCAAGTCTAGTTTCGATGAATATCATCCTAGAACTCGAATCTAGGGTTTGACAGAAATTTAGGGTTTAATGTCCAATTAAGGTTTTAGATCAATACCTGCTTTGCATGGTATGGATCCAACCATACAACTATCCTAGAGTCATAGAGTAAGAAAAATGATTAAAACACTTACTGTCGACTGGCATAAGGTGAGCGTCGTCGAACGGCAATGGCGGCACTTCCTTCTTCTTCCTAGCTTCTTCTCCTTTCCAACCTCCTTTTCCTCTCTAGGGTTTGTGAGAAACAATGGAAAGGATTCTAGGAGGCTTAGAGGGTTTAAATAGGCTAGGATTAGGGTTTAGTAACCCTATTTGGATTAGGAAAGTCCAGGAATTAGGGTTTAGGAAAGTGAGACCCGTAGAGATCCAATTTCGGATCTTGCTAGTCTGCTGCGTAGACCATACCGGTCGATCGGTACCAAGACCGGTACCATCGATCGGTCAGCATAAAATAATGATTAATTGACCGTCTTTGTTCCGATTTCGTACCTGTTTGTCATCCGCTCGTCCCGTCTGGCCCGGTGATGATCAGAAGACCTGCTACGACATGAAATCAAGGTTTAGACCGGGTCTATGGAGTGCGGGTCTTACAACTCCCCCACCCTTAAAAGAAATTTTGTCCCAAAATTTGCATGTAGGTTCACAACTTCCCCACCCTTAAATGAAATTTTGGCCTTGAAATTTGAGCGTACCTTGATCGTCAAAAAGGTTGGGGTAGTCCTTCCTCATCGCGCTCTCCTCTTCCCAAGTAATCTCTTCGACATCTTGGCTTTTCCAATGAACTTTCACATAATGGATATCCTTGCTTCGAAGTTGCTGTACCTTTCGGCTTGAGGGAATCACAGGTACCACTTCAAATGTTAAGTCCTCCGTCAAGTCTGGGGGGTCTGCTATCAAGATGTGCGATGGATCCCTGACATACTTCTTCAATAATGATACATGGAACACATCATGAACGCTTGACATAGATGGTGGTAGAGCCAATTGATATGCTACATTACCACGTCTGGTCAATATCTCGTATGGTCCCACATACCTGGGGCATAGCTTCCCCTTCTTACCAAACCTTTTCAGACCTCGCACCGGTGATATCTTCAAGAATACTTTGTCACCCACTGCAAACTCCAGATCTCGACGTCAATTATCCACATAGTGCTTCTATCGAACTTGAGCTGTCTTTACTCTCTCTTTAATTTGATCAATCACTCGACAAGTTTCTTCAACGAACTTTGGTCCTATAATTCTTCTTTCTCCCACCTCGTTCCATAATAGAGGTGTTCGATACTTTTTCCCATAGAGTGCTTCATATGGAGCCATCTGAATTGTAGCCTGATAGCTGTTGTTATAAGAAAACTCGATAAGTGATAGCTTCTCGTCCCAAACTCCCTTGAAATCTAATGCACAAGCTCAGAGCATATCTTCTAAAATTTGAATAGTCCTTTCTGACTGCCCGTCTGTCTGAAGGTGGAATGCTGTACTAATCTTCAACTTGGTTCCCATAGCTTTCTGTAATCCTCCCCAGAACTTTGATGTAAAACGAGGGTTTGTGTCAGATACTATACTTTCTAGGACGCCATGAAGTCTGACTATATTATCAACATATAACTTGGCCAGCTTGTCCATAGTATACTGAGGTCTGACCGCAATGAATCGAGCTGTCTTGGTGAGTTGATCGACTATTACCCAAACTGCATCCACTGACCTTGGTGTCAAAGGTAGGCCAGTGACGAAGTCCATAGTAATGCAATCCCACTTCCACGCAGGCTTCGATAGTGGTTGCAGCAAACCTGCGGGTCTCTGCCTTTTTGCTTTAACTTGTTGACAGTTCAGTCATTGGAACACGGAACGAGCTATATCTGCTTTCATACCCCTCCACCAATACAATCTTCTTAAATCTTGGTACATTTTGGTATTTCCTGGATGTACCGAATATGGAGTATGCTTCAATCATAACTCGATCTCTGATATTGCAGTCTTCACTCTCAGGTATACATAACCGTCCACGATACCTGAGTACCTTGTCTGAATCCAAGGTAAAGTCAGGATTGCTCGTACCCTTCTCTAGGTCTTCTTGCATTGTCTTGAGACGTGGATCCTGTAGGATTGCTACCTTGACTTCATCAACTAGATCCGGTGAGATCTTCAAAGCTGCGAACATCATGGTGAACTTATGAATTAAACCTTGCTTGACTGGATCTTCTACAGTCTCTATTATATGCTCTTCATCATTTTCCATTGAACTTGAGGCTGCAGCACACAATGTAGCATTTGTACTTGGCCCGGCCTCAGGTTTCGATGCCCACTTTCTGCTTAAGGTGTCAGCCACAACATTTGCTTTACCCGGATGGTACTGGATGTCACAGTCATAATCTTTTAATAACTCCAGCCATCTCCTTTGTCTCATATTCAAATCCTTCTGAGTGAAAAGATAAGTTAAGCTCTTGTGATCCGACTTAATCTGAAACTTTTCACCGTACAAGTAGTGTCTCTAAGTTTTGATGGCATGTATAACCGCTGCTAACTCTAAATCATGCGTATGATAGTTCTTCTCATGTCCTTTTAACTGTCTTGATGTGTAAGCAATTACCTGTTCTCCTTGCATCAATACACACCCAAGACCCAACCCTGAAGCATCCATATATAGGGTAAACGGTACGCTTGGTTCTGGGATGGTCAAGATAGGTGCAGAGACTAGTCTTGACTTCAAAGTTTGGAAGCACTTCTCGCACTCATCTGTCCAAATGAATTTTTCTCCCTTCTTGGTTAGTCTGGTGAGTGGAACAACGATCCTTGAGTAATCCTATACAAATCTTCTCTAATAACCAGTCAACCCAAGGAAACTACGAATCTCCGCAACAGATTTTGGTGCCTCCCATCCTACTATAGCAGCTATCTTACTTGGATCAACCTTGATACCGTCTTCAGATACTACATGGCTCAAAAAAGCCACTTCCTTCAGCCAAAACTCACACTTCTTGAACTTAGCATAAAGCTTCTCCTTTCTCAGCCGTCGTAGGGCTGCTCTCAAGTGTGTTGCATGAGTCTCTCTGTCCTTCGAGTAGACCAATATGTCATCGATAAATACAATGATCGAAGTGTCCAACATATCATGAAACACTCGGTTCATCAGTTCCATAAATGACGCTGGTGCATTAGTCAACCCGAACGACTAACTAGAAACTCATCATGCCCATACTTTGTCCTGAAAGTAGTCTTCGGAATATCTCTGGCCTTCATCTTCAGTTGGTGATACCCTGATTTGAGATCAATCTTCGAGAAAACCTTTGCACCCTGTAACTGATCGAACAGATCATCAATCCTAGGCAAAGGATACCGATTCTTGATCGTTAATTTGTTTAGTTAACGGTAGTCGATACATAGCCGTACACTACCATCCTTCTTCTTGACGAATAATACAGGTGCTCCCCAAGGCGATATGCTAGGTCGTATGAAACCATTATCTAACAATTCTTGTAATTGGGTCTTCAACTCCTTTAACTCGGTAGGGGCCATCCTGTACGGTGCTTTAGACACTGGGGCCGAACCTGGCATAAGGTCTATCACAAATTCTGTAGCCCTGTCTGATGGTAGACCTGGGAGATCCTCTGGCAATACATCTGGGAACTCTCGTACCACATCTATATCTTCCATCTTTGATAACTCCGCAGTGATGTCGACTACGTATACTAGATACCCCACTCCACCCTTCTCTAAGCATCTCTTAGCTTTTAGGGCGGAGAGGATCAGCTTCCGCTTTCTAGGTAACTTGGTCCCAGTGAAGCTATACTCCTTTCCCTTTTTGTCTGTAAGCACAAGCTTCCTTTCACTACATAATAGGCTAGCTGAATGATGGCCTAACCAAACCATTCCCAAGATGACATCAAAGTCTGCCATCTCGAGTAGTACCAGACTTGCTTCTAAGTCTCGGCCCTCAATACGAACTGTACATGGCCCATAATATTCAGTCAAAGTCACCTCGACTCCTAGCGGAGAGCGAACTATCAAGCTTGGGTTCAAGTGCTTGATCGGTAATTCCATTCGCTTCCCAAAGGAAATAGAAACAAAGGAGTGCGTGGCCCCAGAGTCAAAGAGTACTCTGGCAGGTATACCAGCTATATTAAAAATTCCTAAAATTTTATTGTCCCTTAGTTCTACATGCTCACACACACAATGAAATAGTAAGCCAAATAGTAAGGGGTAGAATCATACCAGTGACCACATCAGGTGATGCGGCTGCCTCTTCGGTGGTGACAGCAAATACTTTTTCTTGCTATGGAGGTTGCTTCTTATTTAGAGTGCAGTTCCTTGCGACATGTCCCAGTTGCTGACAGTTATAACATTTGATATTCGGGTTGTGTCCAGCGAATTATGGCACAGGTGGTGCCGTATTGTTCCTTGTAGGCACTGTAGCGGACTGAGCCCTGTATGGGCGGAAAGGTCTATTGTTACCGCCACCTGAAATCTCCGTAGCGGGTCTCTTCAATCCCCTGTTCTATGCAAAGAAGTTGTCCCTCTGACTAGATTCTATCACCCTTGTAACCTGTACAGCCTCATTGTAAATTTTCTTGTCCAGACCCAATATATGTTCTCCGATGCTTCCATGCAGTCCCATGGTGAACCTACATATCTGCACCGTGGAGCGGGTCTCTCTTCCCTACCTCATCATTCGGACTATGCATCAGGCGACCCTGGCCGATCAGGGTAGTAACCTCCCATATGGCCGTCTCATCACTACACTTCTGCAGCGCCTACGAGTGGATATGCAGGGTGAGGTTGCGGCTGAGGATACGATGACCTCCGACATCGAGTGGGATGCCATCCTTAGGATGCAGATGGACTCCCTACCTGTTAGTGATGATGAGATGGAGGCTCGCCTTCACCCACTTAGGAGGGTAGCAGCCGCAGCAGCAGTAGCCAATGCGGCACATGCAGCAGAGGCTGAGAGTGATGATGGGGATGGCAATGATAGGGCGGAGGATGTACCAGTGCCAGCGCTACAGTCTACACCTGTAGCAGGACCGTCTCAGATTACTCCCGAGACCGTGATGGGCATGTTTACGGAGCTCAGGGAAGCTCAGAATGAGAAGAACCATTGCTTGGAGCGTATATCTCGCCGCCTCAGAGCCACCCAGGAGCAGGTGCACTGGCTCAGGGCCATCTACGAGCGAGATCATGATATCACTGGCCCAGTTCCTCCTATGCCCCCCACCCCATGATAGAGTGATATTTCTTTCTTTTCTTCCTTGATATGTTTATGTATCAGGGTAACTGTCTGGCTTGTGGACTGTACCCTGTAGCACTATTACATATGATATTCTCTTTTCTGTTTAATGGCAATTTTATGCTTCACCCTAACTAGTGCATGTGTAATATTAAATTCCATATTTAATATAGTATATTATGCTCTTTCTTAATCCGTCTCAGGTATCAAACAATGCTTAGGGTGTGTTTATATTAAAGTTTTTAATTTTCCTAACTCAGTTCATCGACTTAGTTAAGTGTAATATGGTCTGTTGGATAGAGCCTAGGAGCTCTGATACCAACTTGGCACACCCCAATTCCGGCTGAACCAGAAGTGTGAATGAACCGTCACTGAACCAACGGTTCACACCAGGATCTCGATAAGACCGTGTCCACTCATACAAACCATTGCACATAACCACAATCAGAATATAAATAATACATGGAAGTCTTTAAATAAATGAACTGAGTATTTATTGATAAATTTAAATAACATAATCAATTATCCAAATTTCCAAACATAAAATATAATATCCTTACATCCACTCAATCCAATTGAAAATAATTGAAAATAAATAAAAGTCAATCAAAGGTACACGCAGAAAGAACACTCGCATGAAGCGTCATGCTCGTCCTCTCTTGCCTGTACAACCAAAGCAGCAACGCCACCATATGTCGGAGCGTTCACGTAGTCGTCCACAGTGTAACCTACATCAACATCTAAAAACAATGTATAAACAAAGGGTGAGCTCACAACTTAGCTCAGTAAGACAATCAGACAGTTTCACAATATTATGCATGAGTAACAATCATTTTATGTTGTGGTCTGCTTCAAGTTTACAATGTGCTATAGAAAGGTTTGGTGGCCCCCGCACCTCTATACACGAGTGTGTGGCACCACACAGTAGATCACACCACCACCAACCCACATGCACCCATCATGGAATAGAGATAGAGCTAAGGTAGGCTCGTACCTCCCCTGATACTCCACCCATACCAGTACCTAAGCCCCTACTGGTCAGGGCTTGCAAACTGGGCTCGCAACTAACCAATCCTATATGTCATCAATGTAGGCTCTATCCCAGTACAGCCGTCTACGGCATAGAGATAGAGCTAGAGCGTGCAGGCCGGGCTGGAGACCACAATACCTCACCTCCCCCTGATACCCTATCCGTAACAAGCACACTAGGATAAAATAATACGCAGGTAGACCCTATCCCTACATAACTCCCTACGGCATAGAGATAGAGCTAAAGCATCATGGACAAGCCAGCGTCGGCATCGAAGACCACAATACCACATCACCATGGCCAGGCAAACATCAACATCGGAGACCACCGTACCACAACCTTCCCCTGATACCCTATCCGTACCAAGCATGTTAAAATAGATCACTACAAAAGTGCAAGTGTGAGGAATGATCCCAAGCCCCATGCCCCACTCGACACACCAATGAAAACAATCACATGCCTAACAATCACATCCTATTATGCATGAACAATAATAATAACTGAAAGTAAAGGATGACATGTGAATATGCACAAACATCACATCATATATATTCAGGGTTATTAACAAAGATTTATTGTCCATTAATTATTAGGGTTTAGGTCAGATTCCCTTACCTGACGCTCGTTTGATTGCTTACTCCACATCGCAAGATCCAAACAGAATATCACAAAGTCCTACAATATTATTAGGGTTTCATTAGAATAGTTTATTAGGGTTTCACATTGGTCAAAAAACCAACAAAGTACAAAACTAGCCTTCAGAGCTAACCGGTCACAACATACCGGTCGCAGCTCTGTGAGAAAACTAGCAACCGGTATGGTCGACCAGTATGTCTCTGAAAGACCATACTTTGGGTTTTTCGACTGTCGTCGATCATTCTCCATGGTTTCCAGGGTTTCTCCTATTTATTCTAAGTCTGAGCTTTGAATTAGAGTTATCTCAAACACATTCAAGTCTAGTTTCGATGAATATCATCCTAGAACTCGAATCTAGGGTTTGACAGAAATTTAGGGTTTAATGTCCAATTAGGGTTTTAGATCAATACCTGCTTTGCATGGTATGGATCCAACCATACAACTATCCTAGAGTCATAGAGTAAGAAGAATGATTAAAACACTTACCGTCGACTAGCGTAAGGTGAGCGTCGTCGAATGGTAATGGCAGCACTTCCTTCTTCTTCCTAGCTTTTTCTCCTTTCCAACCTCCTTTTCCTCTCTAGGGTTTGTGAGAAACAATGGAAAGGATTCTAGGAAGGCTTAGAGGGTTTAAATAGGCTAGGATTAGGGTTTAGTAACCCTATTAGGATTAGGAAGGTTCAGGTATTAGGGTTTAGGAAAGTGGGACCCACAGAGATCTAATTCTGGATCTTGCTAGTCTGCTGCGCAGACCATACCGGTCGATCGGTACCAAGATCGGTACCATCGACCGATCGGCATAAAATAATAATTATTTGACTGTCTTTGTTCTGATTTTGTACCTGTTTGTCATCCGCTAGTCCCGTCTGGCCCAGTGATGATCGAAAGACCTGCTATGACATGAAATCAAGGTTTAGACCGGGTCTATAGAGTGCGGGTCTTACAAGCACGATCTGAGCCGAGCAGTGGATAGGTTCTTAAATTTGAAACCCCTTAATTTTACAGGAAAACTAGGGAAACCATTATGGCCTGCAAAATGGGTTGCTGAGATGGAGAAGAACTTCCGTCTGATGACATGTTCTGAGGATGAGAAGGTACTGTTTGCCACACATATGCTCAAAGAGGACGCAAACGCCTGGTGAAATTCTACACGGGCATATTTGGAAACAAAGCATGCTCAGATCGATTGGGCTATATTCAAGGGAGCCTTCTTCGATAAATATTTTCCAAAGAGCTTCAAAGATCAGATGGAGAAAGAATTCCTTAATCTATAGTAGTCTCAGTCTACTATGGATGCTTACCAGCAAAGGTACGAAGAGGTATTTTTCTTCGCATTGGCAAGTATGCAAGAAGAAGAAACAAAGACCCGTAGGTTCACCATGGGACTGCGTGGAAGCATTAGAGAGCACATTTTGGGTCTAGAAAAGAAGATATATAATGAGGTTGTATAGTTTTCCAGAGTGATTGAGTCAAGTCAAAAGGATAGTTTCTTTGCACAGAACAGGGGACTAAAGAGACCAGCTACTGAGACTTCAGGTGGCGGAAATAATAGACCATTCCACCCATACAGGGCTTAGTCCACCATGGTGCCTGTAAGAAACACTACTGCACCACCACCGCCATAGTTTGCTGGACAAAACTCGAACATTAAATATTTCAACTGTCAGCAACTGGGTCATATTGCAAAGAACTGCACTCTACCTAAGAAACAAACTCCACAGCAAGGAAAGGTATTTGCAGTCACCATCGAAGAGGCAGCCGCATCACCTGATGTGGTCATTGGTATGATTCTATCCCTTCCTATTTAGCTTACTATTTATTTGTGTGTGTGAGCATGTAGAACTAAGGGATAATTAAATTTCAGGAACTGTAAATATAGCTGGTATACCTACCAGAGCACTCTTTGACTCTGGGGCCACGTACTCTTTTGTTTCTATTTCTTTTGGGAAGCGAATGGAATTACCTGTCAAGCATCTAAACTCAAGCTTGATAGTTCTCTCCCCACTAGGAGTCGAAGTGGCGTTGAACAAATATTTTGGACCATGTAGAGTTAGCATTGACGGCCAAGATCTAGATGCTAATCTGGTTCAACTCGAGATGGCAGACTTTGACGTCATCTTGGGAATGGATTGGTTAGGCCAGCATTCAGCCAGATTATTATGTGGTGAAAAGAAGCTTGTGCTTAGAGATGAGAAAGGAAAATAGTTTAGCTTCACCGGGACCAAGTTACCCAGGAAGCGGAAGCTGATCCTATCTGCCCTAAAAGTTAAGAGATGCTTATAGAAGGGGGGAGTGGGGTACTTAGTGTCTCTGGTCGACATAACTACTGAGGTGCCAAGAATGGAAGATCTAGATGTGGTACGAGAGTTTCAAGATGTGTTTCTAGAGGATCTCCCAGGTCTACCTCCAGATAGGGCTATAGAGTTCGTGATAGACCTAATGCCAGGATCGGCACCAGTGTCTAAAGCACCGTACAGGATGGCCCCTACCGAACTAAAGGAGTTGAAGACCCAGTTACAAGAATTGTTAGATAAAGGTTTTATACGACCAAGCATATCACCATGGGGAGCACCTGTATTATTCGTCAAGAAGAAGGACGGTAGTGTACGGCTATGTATTAACTACCGAGAGCTGAACAAGTTAACCATCAAGAATCGATATCCTTTGCCTATGATCGATGATTTGTTCGATCAGTTACAGGGTGCAAAGGTTTTCTCAAAGATTGAGGGTACCTCCAATTGAAGATCAAGGCCGGAGATATTCCAAAGATTGCTTTCGGAACAAGGTATGGCCATTATGAGTTTCTGGTAATGTCATTCGGGTTGACTAACGCTCCAACGTCATTCATGGAACTGATGAACCGAGTGTTTCATGACATGTTGGACACTTCGGTCATCGTATTCATCGATGACATATTGGTTTACTCAAAGGACAGGGAGGCTCATGCAACACATTTGAGAGCAGCCCTACAACGGCTGAGAAGGGAGAAGCTTTATGCCAAGTTCAAGAAATGTGAATTTTAGCTGAAGGATGTGGCTTTCTTGGGCCACATAATATCTGATGATGGTATCAAGGTAGATCCAAGTAAGATAGCTGCTATAGTAGGATGGGAAGCACCAAAATTAGTTGCGGAGATTCATAGTTTACTTGGATTGGCTGGTTACTATAGAAGATTCATGGAAGACTACTCAAGGATCGCGGTTCCACTTACCAGACTAACCAAGAAGGGAGAGAAATTTATATGGTTAGATGACTGCGAGAAATGCTTTTAGACTTTGAAGTCAAGACTAGTCTCTGTACATATCTTGACCATCCCAGCACCAAGCTTACCGTTTACCTTATATACGGACGCTTCAGGGTTGGGTCATGGATGTGTATTGATGCAAGGAGAACAGGTGATTGCCTACGCATC
Organism: Protea cynaroides; assembly: GCA_028583415.1. Lineage (NCBI taxonomy): Eukaryota > Viridiplantae > Streptophyta > Magnoliopsida > Proteales > Proteaceae > Protea > Protea cynaroides. The sequence goes on from CM053265.1 coordinate 51,570,485, forward strand.
AAGACAGTTGAAAGAGCATGAGAAGAATTATCCTACACATGACTTGGAGTTAGCAGCGGTTATACATGCAATCAAAACTTGGAGACACTACCTTTACGGTGAAAAGTTCCAGATTAAGTCAGATCACAAGAGCCTAACCTATCTTTTCACTCAAAAGGACCTGAATATGAGATAGAGGAGATGGCTGGAGTTATTAAAAGATTATGATTGTGACATCGTGTACCATCCGGGTAAGCCAAATTTTGTGGCTGACGCCTTAAGCAGAAAGTGGGCATTGAAATCGGAGGCAGGACCAAGTACAAATGCTGCATTATGTGCTGTAGCCTCGAGCTCAACAGAGAATGACAAAGAGTATATAATAGAGACTGCAAGAGATCCAGTGGAACAGGGCTTAATTCATAAGTTCACATTGATGTTCGCAGCTTTGATGAACTCATCAGATCTCATAGATGAGGTCAAAGTAGCAATCCTATAGGATCCACATCTCAAGATGGTACAAGATGACCTAGAAAAGGGTAACAACAATCCTGACTTTACCTTGGATTCAGACAAGGTACTTAGGTATCGTGGACGATTATGTATACCTGAGAGTGAGAACACAAATATCAGAGATCGAGTTATGACAGAAGCTCATTACACTCCAAACTCGGTACATCCAGGAAGCACCAAAATGTACCATGATTTAAGAAGATTATATTGGTGGAGGGGTATCAAAGCAGATATAGCTCGTTTCATATTCCAATGTCTAAATTGTCAGCAAGTTAAAGCAGAAAGGCAGAGACCCGCAGGTTTACTACAACCATTACCGAAGCCTACATGGAAGTGGGATTGTATCACAATGGATTTCGTCACTGGCCTACCTTTGACACCAAGGTCAGTGGATGCAGTTTGGGTTATAGTCGATCGACTTACCAAGATGGCTCGATTCATTGCGGTCAGACCTTAGTATACCATGGAGAAGCTGGCCAAGCTATATATAGATAATATAGTTAGACTTCATGGCGTCCTAGAGAGTATAGTATCTGACAGAGATCCCCATTTTATATCAAAGTTCTGGGAAGGATTATAGAAAGCTATGGGAACAAAGTTGAAATTTAGTACAGCTTTTCACCCTCAGACGAACGGGTAGTCAGAATGAACTATTTAAATTTTAGAAGATATGCTTCGAGCTTGTGCCCTAGATTTCAAAGGAGCTTGGGACGAGAAGCTATCGCTCATCGAGTTCGCTTATAACAATAGCTACCAGGATACAATTCAGATGGCTCCATATGAGGCACTCTATGGGAAGAAATGTTGTACACCTCTGTTATGGAATGAGGTGGGAGAAAGAAGAATTGTAGGACCAGAGTTTGTTGAAGAAACTTGTCGAGTGATTGATCAGATCAAGGAATGACTGAAGACAGCTCAGGTTCGACAGAAGCACTATGCGGATAACCGACGTTGAGATCTGGAGTTTGCAGTGGATGACAAGGTATTCCTGAAGATATCACCGGTGCGAGGTTTGAAAAGGTTTGGTAAGAAGGGGAAGCTATGCCCCAGATATGTGGGACCATACGAGATATTGACCAGACGTGATAACTGGCATATCAATTGGCTCTACCACCATCTATGTCAAGTGTTCATGATGTGTTCCATGTATCATTATTGAAGAAATATGTCAAGGATCCATCAAACATCTTGACAGCAGACCCCCCAGACTTGACAAAGGACTTAACATTTGAAGTGGTACCTGTGATGCTCTTAAGTTGAAAGGTACAGTAACTTCGAAGCAAGGATATCCATTATGTGAAGGTGCATTGGAAAAGCCAAGATGTCGAAGAAATTACATGGGAGGAGGAGAGCGTGATGAGAAAGGATTACCCTAACCTTTTCGACGATCAAGGTACGTTCAAATTTCGAGGCCGAAATTTCTTTTAAGGGTGGGGGAGTTGTGAGACCTACATGTAAATTTTGGGGACAAAATTTCTTTTAAGGGTGGGGGAGTTGTAAGACCCGCACTCCGTAAACCCGATCTAAACCTTGATTTCATGTCGTAACAGGTCTTCCTATAATCATCGGGCCAGACGGGACGAGCGGATGATAGTCAGGTACAAAATTGGACCAAACAGACCAACTGAAATATGAATTTCATTCATACCGGTCGATGGTACCGGTCTATGGTACCGGTCGACCGGTATGGTCTGCGCAACAGACTACCAAGATCCGGAATTAGATCTCTGCGGATCCCACTTTCCCAATTCCGAATCCTAAGACTTTCCTAATCCTAAGAGGCTTTCTAAACCTAATTCCTAGCCTATTTAAACCCCTCTAAGCCTCCTAGAATCCCTTCCATTGATCCTCACAAACCCTAGAGAGGAGAAGGAGCTAGGAAGAAGAAGGAAGAGCCGCCGTTGCCGTTCGACGACGCACACCTTACGCCAGTCAACGGTAAGTTTCTAAACCCTTCCTCTCACATTATGACTCTAGGATGGTTGGGTTCTTTGGATCAATACCATGCAAAGTAGGTATTGACCTAAACCCTACTTTGCCGTCAAACCCTAATTTAGTCGATAAACCCTAGATTCGAGTTCTAGGATGAATACCATCAAAACTAGACTTGAATGGAGTTGGAAAAAACTCTAACTCAAAGCTCAGACTTATAATGTGTAGGAGGAACCCTGGAATCAATAGAGAGGGACCGATGAAAGTCGAAGATCGAGCATATGAAAGTCGAAGATCGGGCATATAGTTTTTCGAAGACATACCAGTTGACTATACAGGTTGCACCCTGTGCGACCGGTATGTTGCGATCGGTACCTTCCGGGGGCTGGTCTGTGGGGACCGATTGACCATACCGGTCGCAGGTTTTCCCACAGTGCTACGATCGGTACTGTGACCGATCAACTTTGTGAGTGTATATTTATAACCTCGTTGGTTTTTCGACCAACGTAAACTTATTCTAATTAAACCCTGATGTCGTATAGGACTTTGTGATAGCACGTTTGGATCTTGCGACGTGAAGCAAGCTATCAAACGAGCGTCAGGTAAGGAAATCAGACCTAAACCCTAATAATTAATGGACAGTAAACTGTTGTAAATAACAATGAATATGTGGATTGGTGTTTGTGCATATTGTATGTCATCCTTTACTTTCAGCTATTATTATTGTTCATGCATACTCGCTATGCTAGGATGTGATTGCTAGACATGTGACTGTTTTCGTTGGTGTGTGGAATGGGAAGGGCCTGGGGTCTGGGATCATTCCTCACACTGGCACCTTTTTGTAGTATTCTATGTTAGCATACTTGGTGCGGGTAGGGTATCAGGGGAGGTCGTGGTACTGTGGTCTCCAACCTGGACACCACGCTCTAGCTCTATCTCTACACCATAGGGAGTGATGTTGGGATAGAGTCTACTTGCATATTATTGTAACTTAGTATTCTTGATGTGGGTAGGGTATCAGGGGGAGGTCGTGGCACTGTGGTCTCCGGCCTGGCCACCACGCTCTAGCTCTATCTCTATGCTGTAGGGAGCTGTGCTGGGATAGAGCCTATAGTGATGACATATAGGATTGATTAGTTGCGAGCCCAGTTTGCAAGCCCTAGCCAGTAGGGGCTTATGTATTGGTATGGGTAGAGCATCAGGGGAGGTAGTGGATGCCTTAGCTCTATCTCTATTCCATGATGGGTGTATGTGGGTCGGCAACGGTGTGATCTACTGTGCGATGCTACACACTCGTGTATAGAGTTGCAGTGGCCGCCAACCCTTTCTATAGCACATTGCAAACTTAAATCAGACCACAGCATAAAATGATTGTTACTCATGCATATAATATTGATACACTGTCTGATTGTCTTACTGAGCTAAGTTGTGAGCTCACCCTTTGTGTACACACCATTTTTAGGTGTTGATGCAGGTTACACGGTGGATAACTACGTGAACGTCCGTCGTATGGAGGTGTTGCTGCTCTGGACGTACAGGCAGGAGAGGACGAGCATGACACTTCATGCGAGTGCCCTTTCTGTGTATACCTTTGATTTTATTTTATTTATTTCAGTTATTTTTCTGTTGGGATACAGTTGATGTAAAAATATTTATTTAAGTTTTGGGTCATTGAATAATTAGATATTTTATTAAATTATCAATAGATCACTCAGTTCATTCTATTTAAGTCTTCCGTTGTATTTATTATATTCTGATTGTGGTTATGTGCAATGGTTTGTATTAGTGGACACAGTCTTATTGAGATCCTGGTGTGAACCGTTCTCAGTGACGGTTCACTCACACCATTCTGGTTGGTTCAGAATTGGGGTGTGACAATGGCAGCTTTACACTCTTTAAAATCGATTCGAAAAAAATGTAGAGTTTCCTTTACAAAGCTGCCTAATTCTTACCAAAAATTATTATTTTTCTATTTTGTAGGCTGCTACCCTGGAATTAAAGACATTTTCGACCCATTTAAAGTACGAGGACTTGAGAAAAAATGAGATATTATCGATAATCATTGCCAAAAATTTGACACCTAGTCAGGAAGAGAAGTTGGTTCAAATGCTAAGGTATCATAAAGAATATTGGGTCTATTGGGTGGTCAAGCATTCTAATATAAATATGAATAAAGCTAATGCTCAAAGGAAGTTACAACTGCAAGAACTTGAGGAGTTGAGAAATTTTACCACTAAAGAGGTCATGGATCTCTATGAGCCTTTTTACCTCGATCCTTGATTTAGAGAGTTTTTCTTCCCTTTGTCCTTATTTTTATCTTTCTGCATACATTGAGGACAATGCATGATATAAGTGTGGGAAGGGGGGGATTAGGATATGTCATAGAAAATTTAGTTATATTTAGAGTTTTATGTTTTACTTAGCTTTATTTAGTGTCATGTTTTTATTTTTAGTTTCTTTTAGTGTCAATGTGCTTTGAGAGTAGGTTTAATGAAAATTTTTAATATTTTAAACATTGGTTTTTGATAAAGTCATACACTCTTTCTATGGTTTTGACACAAAATGTAAGACCCGTGTCAATCTAACCCGGTCTTATTATCTTGAACCAGGTTCACCCATCATGGTCGAGTCAAATGGACCAAGGGCGTGAAGGAGATCGAGATCCCAGGTATCAAATCGACCCAAAAACACTTAAATTAGGGGAAGGGTCGCATACCCAGCTAAGCAGGGTCAGACCTCCCAAAACAAAGAGTCAGACCCTCAGTTTTGAAGGGAGGGTCGGACAGCTTAAGAATCTAGGGTCGACGGGATCATCGACCCTCCAATCGACCCTCGGTTCCTACCGAATATAGAAATTAGGAAATTTCTATATTTTTTGATTGGGATTCTTTCCAAATCTCAATGGGACTTATTTAGGATGTTCCTAGTCTATTTAAAGGACGTCCCTAAGCCACTTTCACTCCTTTCACAACCCTACTCGAATTGAGAGAAAGAGAGGAGGAGGAAAGAGGAAGAAGAAAGGGAAGGAGGAGAAATTAAGCCAAAAGAAAAGAGTTGCAGAGAAAGATTGATCTTCTCAGGTATGGATACTAATTCCATAAGTTCTTACAGACCTTAGGTTAGTTATTGATGAGAATGTGATCTCGGAGAAACCCAAACCATTAAGCTATGGTTAGGTTTTCATGGAAAACCATAGGTGGATGCATGAAAACTATTTAAATGGATTATACATGGTTTCAGACCATGGAATGGATGTAGAATGGAATGTAGGAGCAAGCCATAGGACCCCAAACACGAAGAATGGATTAAAAAGTGGAAATTGGACCAAAGTGCACCGAGGGTCGCACCGAGGGTCGATGACCATCCGACCCTAGGTGTTTCTGACCATCGACCCTCAGCATTCGGGAAGTCCAGAAAGAGGGGAGGATCGATAGGCCCATCGACCCTAGCATCGACCCTCAGTTAACAGAATGGTTTTTAAATTCAGAATTAATTCTAATTAATTCTATCGACTTTGTTAGGTTTGCTAGCAATATAATAACATTATAACGGTGATTCTAAAGCTTGGAAAAGTATCTATTAGCAAGCTAAGGTGAGGAACCTTAACTCCAAATTAAATTGGTTAATAATAAACTGTTTTCTATTTCTTGAGTCCTATGCCATGGTTGATTCTATGCGAATATGTTGGTAATGTGCATACAGCATGCCATCCAATATATCTATTACTTGTTCATGCATATTTATTTTATTGTTTATAACATGATGATGATGATGATGATAGGAATGGGCATGTGCTTGTATGTGTGTGGTTGATGTGCTTGACGTGAGCGAGTATCAGGGGAGGTGTGATGAGAACGTCAATAAACGTTAACCTTTGGCGGGTCTCAGCACTTTAGATCTATCTCTAACTCAAGTCTTGTGCATTGGCATCGTCGTATCGCCATTACTTTAGCAGAACTATTATGTCGTAGCGTATCACGGGAGGTAGTCTCGGTCCTTGTAGTCTCTGACTCTATCGGGGGGCCTTAGCTCTATCTCTATGGACATTCTGAGGGATGCTGGGGTGAGGCCTTGGATACACTGTTTGGCATTAGGATTGGTTAGTTGCGAGCCCAGTTTGCAGCCCTCGCCAACAGGGGCTTACGTGTTGGTATGACACTATATAGTAATAAACGTAACCTTTGTTATATAATGTTCATGATTGGGTGCATGTGAGTTGACGATAAACGTGATCTTCGGGTAACGTCACACACTCGTGTATAGAGGCGGAGTCAATAAACGCGACCTTTGGCTACCTAAACCTTTCTATTGCATACTGCAAACTTTAAACCGGACCAAAGATATAAATTGATTTTTGCATTCATATGTATTGTTGCATTGTTTTGGCTACTCACTGAGCCGTGATGTGTGCTCACCCCTCGACGTCGAATATTTTTAGTTGATGATGCAGGTTATACCGTTGAAGACTATGTGAATGCGTCTGCGTACGGGAACGTGGCAGCAATGGAAGTTGGAGCTGAAGATGATACGCAAGACTCTTCTTGCGAGTGCAACTCGTGTGTATTTGATTAGATATTTTTATAGGTTTCTTTCATTGGACTTATAAAGACATGTATTTGGTATTTAAATATTTATGTCTTAGTTGAAAACAGAATAATTTGCTATTAAATTAATGATATCATCTTAGTTGCTCAGTTCATTTTATTATGAATTTTCCGCTATTGTGTATTACTCTGATTATGATTATGGATGTGTGAAAGTTTGGATAACGTGGGGATAGCCTATTAGAGATCCTGGTTGAACCGTTGGTTATTTAGCGGTTCATCACATCATTCTGAATATACCAGAATTGGGGTGTGACAACTTGGTATCAGAGCATCTCTGGCCTTGCCCGCCGAACTAACATACATTCAAGACAATTATGAACTGAGATAGGATAAAAGTAAAAACAGTAATATTAACACATTATAAGCACCAGTGATGATTGAGGCTAAATTTAAAAAGAGAATAATACATCTATTAAAGGGGGAAACAAGTTACATACAATGAGAGAGAGAAACATAAGGTATATACATATTGAAAGCAGAGTACAGTCCATAACCCGGACAGTTACTCTGTAGTACAAGGAAAAATAAAAGTACAATCAAGAAGCTGGAGGCGAAGGAGGAGGCGGTGCCTCACGGTCTCTGTCGTAGTCCTCGGCATAGACCCTAGTCAACCATGCCACCTGAGTCTGAGTCGCCTGCAGACTAGCTGTGAGATCAGCCACCCGCTGATCAGTCCGTCACTGGGCGTCTAGGAGCTCCCCTATCCTCAGATCCGATGCGCGCTGAGCCTCTCTAATCTCGTGAAACATACTCAGCACGTCATCAGCTGGTAGGTGTGAAGGACCAGCCTCAGGAGAAGGACCGGTCTCTGGTGCAGGAGCCGCCGCAGCAGAAGTACCAACTCCAGCCGCATGTGTGGGCGATGGCGGTGGTATCGCATCGACGTCCATATACATACGATCGTCGTCGTCGATCGGATCCACACGAGCTCTAGCAACAGCAGCAGCAGCCTCAGCATCAGCCATCTCGACCCTAGTGTGAGGGCGCACCATCGCGTTCCTCTCCTCATCGCTAACCTCTGCATCTCGCAGCCCCATCTTGCAGATAGCCTCCCAATCTAGAGGCGAAGAGAAGGTCTTCTCCTGGATCTTTTCATCTACCAGATCCACCCCCAGATGGGTCAGTAACACTGTAATCATGCGTCCATAGGGTAGATTACCCCTATGACCGGACAATGTGGCACTAATCATCATCCGCACGATGATGTAAGGAAGGCAGACCGACTGGCGAGTGCAGATGTCGTAGATCAAAAATTGGGTCAGCTGAGATACCCTCTCATAGTGCCCACTCTGTGGGATCAGATTATGCTGGATAATCTTGCAGAAGACCCGTGGAGCTGGACGCAAGTAGTAAGCTCTCATCTGGCATCTATCGGGATGGAGCAACTGGTTGTCGATCTCTGCTCTCATCTCCATCTCAACAAACTGTGGCTCTCCCGGCGCACAGTACACCATGGGGCCATCAAAGGGAATGCCCAACAGATCGGCCAGCCGCCGATAATCAAAGGAGATGTACACCCCCTTGACGTAACTGGTGATGCGCAACTCCTGACCGTGCTCAACATCATTGTAATTCCTCACCACCTGGAGATTACAATAGAACTGGCGTACCAAGTCTGGACAGGTGCACGCGTCGTATGTGATGACAGGGAGCCACCCCATATCACCAAACGCGCCCTCTACATTGAACAAGGCTAGCTCAGCCAAGTTCACCATGCGACCCCCTTCAACCTTCTTGTGGGCATAGTCAGCATACTGTGCCTCAGCTTCATTCGAACGAAAGCGAAGTGGATCATGCACTCTGGGTATTTTGGTACGAGCCATGGTATCTGCAAAATAAGAAAGAAAAAGGAAACAAGGAGTTAGCAGGACAAAAATCCAGAACTTGATTTAATAACGACGTAAGTAGACCATAAAGCCCATTCCTCACCATACAAGTGGGCATAAGGACTTACGAAGGTTTAATCATATCCTAAAACCCACATGCAGTAGGAAATTTTAACTGACGAGGTCCGATCTGAAGAAATTCAAGAAAATCGAAAAATTTCGACAAATTAGGGCAAAAAGAGAAAATTTCAAGTTTCCCGATAACCAACCGATGAAACTCAAAAATTTTTGAGGGCTTTCGTTCCTCGAGACACCAATAACAAAAGCCCCCAATAAAAATCGAATTTTTACGGTTGGAAAAATTTTAATTTGGAAAATATGAGTTAAATGGGCAAAAACCTAGAAAAGGAAACCTAAAACAGGTAAAAATAGGAAGACGTACCGGTAGGGATGATGTGGACGTCGAAACCGGGAGTTAAACAGACCAAAAACAATGGAGTAGCACTGTAGCAACTCAGAGAGTAGAGACGAGTCGAAACGGAGGAGGAATAATGAGAAATGACCCAGAATCGGATCTTAAAAATCTGATTTTTGGTCCGAGGGTCGGACAATTCGACTGGCACCATCGACCCTCGGATCGACCCTCCAATCGACCCTCGGCTCTCGAAAATCTGACAGAAAATCGAGGGTCGGAACTGAGGGTCGGATACCCATTGACCCTCGCATCGACCCTCAGCTCTCGGGAAGGACAGGTCATTCCCAGGGTCGGATACCAAGGGTCGGACATACCATCGACCCTCACCATCGACCCTGCATAGAAAAGACAGTATTTTTTCACAGAATGAATTGAGGATTTTGAATTTTATAACGGTTAGCGTGCCTACATTAAGTATAAATGATTTCTCACTGATTTTGATGATTTTCAGGCACCACCCATCTCAGAAGGAAAATATGTCTGGAAGAAGAGTGACCAGACAGAGCCGAAATGCAGTTTCATCACCACCACCTGTGGAGGAGACTAGCCAAGGGAATGTTGATGTTCCAGGCAATCCAGATCAGGAAAATCCTACCAATTTGCCACCACCACCACCAGAGCTAGCAACTGTGGTTATGAATCTGGCATAGCAGCTGCAGCAGATGCAACATACACAGGCTCAGATGCAGGTTGCCATGGGAATTATGTTCCAAGCCACTCAGGCTGCACCCATGCACACCGGACAAGCTAATGCAGCACCAGTAGGTAACCACCCAGCCCCTCAGACACCTTAACAACCGGCTGCACCGATTCCATGGCAGGCACCGGAAGCAGCTCAAGGAAATTATCAGTATCCACCCTATATGTTTGGGGCAAACCCCCAAAATCAGCTGGATCATTCCCGGCTAGTGGAGAGATTTTTGAAGATGAAACCCCGAGAATTCAAAGGCAAGCCGTCTGATCCATTGTGGCCAGCACACTAGATAGACGAGATGGAGAGAAACTTCCTCATGATGACCGTTATAGAGGAAGAGAAAGTTCTATGCGCCTCCTTCATGCTCAAGGGCGACGCACACCATTGGTGGAAATCCACGAAGACATATTTACTGACCAAGCACGCCCTACTCACATGGGCTATATATAAAGAAGCATTCTTCGAGAAATATTTTCCACGAAGCTTCAGAGATTCGATGGAGAAGGAGTTCCTGAGTCTTTACCAGGGACAGATGTCAGTGGATGCGTACCAACAGCGTTATGAAGAGCTATTTTTCTTCGCACCACTGAGTATGCAAGAAGAAGGAACCAAAACCCGTAGGTTCATCACGGGACTGAGAGGAAGCATTAGAGAACATGTTTTGGGCTTAGAGAAGACAATATATAATGAAGCCATCCAGATTGCTCGAGTGATTGAATCGAGCCAGAAGGAGAGTTATCTGAACCAGAACAGAGGCATCAAGAGATCAGTCGGAAACTCCTACAACGGAGGAAATACCAGGACGTATAAGCCTTTCCATCCTCAGAACTTTACTACTGCACCCAAGACCACTTCAGCAGTGCAACCTCAGTCAAAGCCAAATTTTGAAGTTCTGAAGTGTTTTAACTGTAACCAACCCGGACATATGGCAAGGGAGTGCCCAAAGCCCAAGAAGCAGTTACATCAGGGACGGGTATATGCTGTTACATCCGAGGATGCGACCGCATCACCTGATGTGGTCACAGGTATGACTGAAACTTTTAAAGTTATAAATACATTGAATGAGCATGTAGACTAAGTAAAGATAAATCATAGGTATTGTACCTATAAATGGCGTACCCGCCAGAGTACTCTTCGATTCCGGAGCTACTCATTCATTTATATCTGTGTCATTTGGAAAGAAGATAAAATTACCCATCAAAACATTGGACTACAAATTACTTGTACGGTCACCGATGGGGTTAGAAGTGGAACTAGAAAAGGGTTATGGACCATGCCCAATTCTCATTGGAGAGCAGACCTTAGATGCAACCTTGATACAACTTGAGATGGCAGACTTTGATGTCATCTTGGGAATGGACTGGTTAGCTCGGCATTCTGCAAATTTGCTATGCGCCGAAAAGAAGCTAACATTCGAAGACAAAGAAGGGGCAGAATTCAGTTTCTCGAGAACCAAACTTCCCCGGAGACGCAAGCTCATACTTTCAGCATTAAAGGCTAAGAAGTGTCTGGAGAAGGGAGCAGTCGGGTATCTAGTATCTGTGGTCGACCTAACCAAGGATGTACCACGAATGGAAGACATTGATGTCGTGCGGGATTACCCTGACGTATTTTCGGAGGAACTACCCGGATTACCACCCGATCGGGCCACGAAGTTTGTAATAGACCTGATACCTGGAGTGGCACCCGTATCGAAAGTACCTTATAGAATGGCTACTACGGAACTGAAGGAATTAAAAGTGCAACTACAAGAACTGCTGGACAAGGGTTATATTCGACCCAGTATATCTCCATGGGGGGCACCGGTACTGTTCGTGAAAAAGAAGGATGGTAGCGTTCGATTATGTATTGACTATCGGGAGTTGAACAAGCTGACAATCAAGAATCGATATCCACTACCCAGGATCGATGACTTGTTCGATCAGTTACAAGGAGCAAAAGTATTTTCTAAGATCGATCTTCGATCGGGCTATCATCAGTTGAAGATTAAAGAAGGTGATATTCCGAAGACAGCATTCAGGACCAGATATAGACATTACAAATTTTTGGTTATGTCTTTCGGATTAACTAATGTACCGGCAACGTTTATGGAACTTATGAACCGAGTTTTCCACGATATGTTGGATACGTCGGTGATAGTATTTATTGATGATATATTGGTACACTCCAAGGACAAGGAAACCTATATCAAGAACCTAAACGTAGCCCTACAGCGTTTAAGGAAAGAGAAACTATATGCCAAATTTTTGAAGTGCGAGTTTTGGCTAAGTGAAGTCGCATTCCTAGGCCATGTAGTATCCGCAGAAGGAATCAAAGTGGACCCCAGCAAAATCGAGGCTATTGTAAAGTGGGAAGCACCGAAGAGCGTCTCAGAAATTAGAAGTTTTCTGGGTCTAGCTGGTTATTATCGGAGATTCGTAGAAGACTATTCTCGGATTGCCGTACCTCTCACCAGTTGGACCAAGAAGGGTGAAAAGTTTGTATGAACGGATAAATGTGAGAAGAGCCTCCAGACACTGAAGACCAGATTGATATCCGCCCCGATTTTGACCATTTCCGTTCCAGGACAGACATTTACTTTATACACCGATGCATCGGGACTGGGACTAGGATGTGTGCTTATGCAAGGAGAGCAAGTAATTGCTTATGCGTCAAGACAGTTAAAGGTACATGAGAAAAATTATCCCACTCATGATTTGGAGCTAGCGGCAGTAGTACATGCTGTCAAGATATGGAGACATTATTTATATGGGGAGAAATTCCAGATTAAGTCGAACCATAAAAGTCTTACTTATTTATTTAACCAGAAGGAGTTGAATATGAGACAAAGAAGATGGCTGGAATTATTGAAAGACTATGATTGTGATATCCAGTATCATCCGGGAAAAGCGAACGTTGTAGCAGATGCATTGAGCAGAAAAGAAATGATAAAATCTCAAGGAGAAGTCAGCACGACTACAGCAATGTGTACTACTGGAATGGTATTCAATCACGGCAACGAGCAGTATGTGATAGATACAACGGATGAATCAGCCAACCAAGGGTTTATTCATCGATTTTCAAATATGTTCGCGGCGTTGAAAATTATACCGGATATAGTGGACGAAGTGAAGACAGCTATCCAATCAGATCCTTATCTGAGAACAGTACAAGAAGATATCGAGAAAGGTAGGACCAACCCTGATTTCACTTGGGATGACGAGAAAGTACTAAAATACAAAGGGAGGATATGTGTACCTGAAACAGAAAGTATGGACATTAGACACCGACTGATGAAAGAAGCACATACCACCATCTATTCGATACATCCTGGAAGTACAAAAATGTATCATGATCTGAAGAAACTATATTGGTAAAGGGGAATGAAAGCAGATGTGGCTAAGTTCGTGTCTCAATGTCTAAATTTTCAGAAAGTAAAGGCTGAACGACAATGACCCACAGGACTATTACAGCCATTACCAGAACCAGCATGGAAATGGGACTGCATCACTATGGACTTCGTCACGGGACTACCATTGACTCCTCGAGTAGTTGATGCAGTTTGGGTGATTGTGGATCGTCTGACTAAGACAGCTCGCTTCATACCTATACGACCCCAATATACACTCGAAAGGTTAGCAAAGCTGTATGTGGATAATATTGTTTGGTTACATGGTGTTCCAGAAAGCATTGTGTCTGATAGAGATCCACGATTTACTTCCAAATTTTGGGAAGGATTGCAAAAGGCTATGGGTACAACATTGAAGTTCAGTACTGCATTCCACCCACAGACAGATGGACAGTCAGAGCGTACAATTCAGATTCTAGAAGATATGCTACGAGCATGTGTAATTGATTTCAAAGGATCATGGGACGAAAAGTTACCATTGATCGAGTTTGCCTATAACAACAGCTATCAGGCTACCATATAGATGTCACCTTATGAAGCACTGTATGGCAGGAAGTGTCGAACTCCCCTGTTTTGGAATGAAGTGGGAGAACGTAGCATTGTTGGATCGAAATTTGTTGAAGAGACTTGTCGAGTGGTCGACATTATCAAGGAAAGGGTGAGAACAGCTCAGAACCGTCAGAAGCAATATGCAGACACTCGACGAAGAGATCTAGAGTTCACTGTAGGTGATAAAGTATTTTTGAAAGTATCGCCTATGCGAGGATTGAAGAGGTTCGGACAGAAAGGGAAGCTAAGTCCAAGATATGTCGGACCATATGAAATTCTAGCTAAACGTGGAAAAGTAGCTTATCAGTTAGCACTACCACCATCTATGTCAAGTGTACATGATGTATTTCATATTTCCCTATTGAAGAAGTATGTCAAAGAACCAACGCATGTCTTGACAGTGGATTTGCCGGAATTGACTGATGATTTGACGTTTAAAGTAACACTAATAGAAATCACCAGCCGAAAGGTTCAACGTCTATGCAACCGAGATATGTATTATGTTAAAGTCACTTGGAAAAGTAGAGACATGGAAGAAATTACATGGGAAGAAGAAAATGCTATGAGAAAGCAATACCCTTACTTATTTCATTCAGAAGGTATGTACAATTTCGAGGACGAAATTTTTATAAGTTGGAGGGAGTTGTAAGACCCGTGTCAATCTAACCTGGTCTTACCACCTTGAACCAGGTTCACCCATCATGGTCGAGTCAAATGGACCAAGGGCGTGAAGGAGATCAAGATCCCAGGTATCAAATCGACCCAAAAACACTTAAATTAGGGGAAGGGTCGCATACCTAGCTAAGCAAGGTTGGACCTCCCAAAACAAAGAGTCAGACCCTCAGTTTTGAAGGGAGGGTCGGATAGCTTAAGACCCTAGGGTCGACGGGATCATCGACCCTCCCATCGACCCTCGGTTCCTGCCGAATATAGAAATTAGGAAATTTCTATATTTTTCGATTGGAATTCTTTCCAAATCTCAATGGGACTTATTTAGGATGTTCCTAGTCTATTTAAAGGACGTCCCTAAGCCACTTTCACTCCTTTCACAACCCTAATCGAATTGAGAGAAAGAGAGGAGGAGGAAAGAGGAAGAAGAAAGGGAAGGACGAGAAATTAAGCCAAAAGAAAAGAGTTGCAGAGAAAGATTGATCTTCTCAAGTATGGATACTAATTCCATAAGTTCCTATAGACCTTAGGTTAGTTATTGATGAGAATGTGATCTCGGAGAAACCCAAACCATTAAGCTATGATTAGGTTTTCATGGAAAACCATAGGTGGATGCATTAAAACTATTTAAATGGATTATACATGGTTTCAGACCATGGAATGGATGTAGAATGGAATGTAGGAGTAAGCCATAGGACCCCAAACACAAAAAATGGATTAAAAAGTAGAAATTGGACCAAAGTGCATCGAGGGTCGATGACCATCCGACCCTAGGTGTTTCTGACCATCGACCCTCAGCATTTGGGAAGTCCAGAAAGAGGGGAGGGTCGATAGACCCATCGACCCTAGCATCGACCCTAGCATCGACCCTCAGTTAACAAAATGGTTTTTAAATTCAGAATTAATTCTAATTAATTCTATCGACTTTGTTAGGTTTGCTAGCAATATAATAACATTATAACGGTGATTCTAAAGCTTGAAAAAGTATCTATTAGCAAGCTAAGGTGAGGAACCTTAACTCCAAATTAAATTGGTTAATAATAAACTGTTTTCTATTTCTTGAGTCCTATGCCATGCTTGATTCTATGCGAATATGTTTGTAATGTGCATACAGCATGCCATCTAATATTTCTATTACTTGTTCATGCATATTTATTTTATTGTTTATAACATGATGATGATGATGATGATAGGAATAGGCATGTGCTTGTATGTGTGTGGTTGATGTGCTTGATGCGAGCGAGTATCAGGGGAGGTGTGATGAGAACGTCAATAAACGTTAACCTTTGGCGGGTCTCAGCACTTTAGCTCTATCTCTAACTCAAGTCTTGTGCATTGGCATCGCCATATCGCCATTACTTTAGCAGAACTATTATGTCGTACAGTATCAGGGGAGGTAGTCTCGGTTCTTGTAGTCTCTGACTCTACCGGGGGGCCTTAGCTCTATCTCTATGGACATTCTGAGGGATGCTGGGGTGAGGCCTTGGATACACTGTTTGGCATTAGGATTGGTTAGTTGCGAGCCCAGTTTGCAGCCCTCGCCAACAGGGGCTTACGTGTTGGTATGACACTATATAGCAATAAACGTAACCTTTGTTATATAATGTTCATGATTGGGTGCATGTGAGTTGACGATAAACGTAATCTTCGGGTAACGTCACACACTCGTGTATAGAGGCGGAGTCAATAAATGCGACCTTTGGCTACCTAAACCTTTCTATTGCATACTGTAAACTTTAAACCAGACCAAAGATATAAATTGATTTTTGCATGCATATGTATTGTTGTATTGTTTTGGCTACTCACTAAGCCATGATGTGTGCTCACCCCTCGACGTCGAATATTTTTAGTTGTTGATGCAGGTTATACCGTTGAAGACTATGTGAATGCGTCTGCGTACGGGAACGTGGCAGCAATGGAAGTTGGAGCTGAAGATGATACGCACGACTCCTCTTGCGAGTGCAAGTCGTGTGTATTTGATTAGATATTTTTATAGGTTTCTTTCATTGGATTTGTAAAGACATGTATTTGGTATTTAAATATTTATGTCTCAGTTGAAAACAGAATAATTTTCTATTAAATTAATGATATCATCTTAGTTGCTCAGTTCATTTTATTATGAATTTTCCGCTATTGTGTATTACTCTGATTATGATTATGGATGTGTGAAAGTTTAACACGGGGATAGCCTATTAGAGATCATGATTGAACCGTTGGTTATTTAGCAGTTCATCACATCATTCTGAATAGACCAGAATTGTGGTGTGATACAAAAGCAAAAGGATAGAGAGACTTAGGACACCATCACATGCGAAGTAATAAAAAACTATTTGAGGATAGTACCTAGTTTGCATCTTGAGGTGTGAATCGAGTTAGAAAATACATATTATCTGACCTAAATGGATGAATATTTTATAGTTCTAGTTGGTAATTTAAGCCTTTGATTAAAGTTGAGACCTTCTTAAAAAAAAATAAAAAGAGATAATAATAAGAATTTATGTTCTTGGAACTAAATAAGGCATTTCGCCTCAAGAAGCGAGGTGTGTTAATTGAGATTCCTTGGATGAGATTTTTTGAAAAAAAAAATACTCTCTAGCATTAATGTCCTTAAGGATATATATAAAAAACAAAGCTACATAAGTAACATGGGAATGCATAACCACCTACACTTCTCAAGCCAACTATAATGGAGTAGCTTATAGAGAAAGAGTGTGGAAAAGAAATGTGAAATATAAGTATTGATATCTGAATATGGCCAAATAGGTTTTAAATCTTGGTCTTGGTTGTTAGTGTGTTACCATAGGTTTTACTTTATGAAAAGGTATGTTTGGAAGATATAACAAGATTCCCTAATTAAATATGCATGCTTAGTGTTTGAATTATATAAAGTAATAAAGTTTAAGTGTGGGGGTATCCTTGTTTTCTTCATCCTAGCTTAATGTCTTGACTAATAAGGTGTGTGTATGTTCTTTTTCCTAAATACCAAAGTTAAAGTTTAAAATTTTTATATGAATTTTATTTGTTTATTCTCTGAAAATGCTTACGGGACGCAACTCATCCACTAAGGGTGACTTTGGGGTTTAAAGGCTTGTTGCACGTCTTAAGTGCAATTTTGATTTCTATGAAAGTGAGTTAGGATTTTATTTTATTTTTATATTTTTTTACCCAAGGATGTACAAAAACTAAGTGTGAAGGTATTTGATAAGTGTGTGATTTTTATATTCTTATTCCCTTTGCAATATGCTTTTTTTAATATGTTTTATGCTTAATTGAACTGAATATAATGAATTTTATTAATTTAACATATTTTAGAGACTTAGTGAATTAATTGCTAAAAGATAAGAAAATTTTAGCATTCTTAATATTGACATTTTAAGTTTCATGCAGGTTTTTTTTTACTTGGAAAGGGTTCTAGAATTGAAAAGTTGTCTTCAGTAAAGTTGTAGACGACATCTGAACCTTTTTAGAATGATATTATGGGGAAAAATCTGAGTTCATTTTGGCTTCCAAACATTGCCTCAAAGTCTGAAACAAAAATCTGATCCAAATCTGAATTAGAGCAGTCGTACAATCTGATTAAAGCATTCAATGGTGGATGAAATTTTCATAAAGAATCTCCTACTCAAGTTAGAAAACTTACAATAGAAGATTCCAAGGAAGAAAGAAAACTCTAAAATTTTAGAATTCTAAATAGAGAAGGAATCCTACACGAAGAAGGAACCCTATATAAAGAAAGAGTTCTAAGTTGTAAAGGATTGTCATGTTTTATATATAGAGCACTACTATTGAAGATAATCAATCAATCTCTCTCTCTCTCTCTATCTATCTCTCTCTCACACTTTTATTGAAGATTTTTCTCTCTCTTAAAGGATTGTAATGTCTGACTAATTTTCTCATTCAGTTTAAAAAGATTTTGAAGCCCAAACTTATATCAATGGTGTGATCTCTATTCAATAATGTTGTTCTTCTTCTCTCTTTGATTGGAATTGCTTATGTTATTCTTTTATCTTTATTTATGATATTTGTCGAAATAATCCAATAATGGCATGTTAAATCAGTTAGATTAATATTAGTTGTTAGATCTAGAATCTATGATATGTAATCGTCATGATTCTAATCACAAGTAGCAAACAGTGGTAGATGACTATGTCCAAGTGTTTATCTCATCATTGTGAATAATATAACCTAAGTTAAATAATCTTCGATTGTGTGTGATTGTTGTTTAAATTGTTTTGTTTTCCACTCTCTTAATGCTGTCATTGAATTAAACATTGAAAGATTATTTAGTGGTTAGATATCTCTAAAAAGCTTGTTTCAGTAGAGATACTTAAGGGCAAACTTGGGTAACAGAGTGTATTGTTATCTATAGTCTTTAATTTTAATTGGGAGGAGGAGATTAACGTTGTGATTAATTTTTCTCATTGCATGTATGGTAGATATTGAACCAAGAATTGAATCTTCTCATCTAATTATTTTCCTATTTAAATTCTATCCATTTACTTTCAATTTGATTAACCAACCAAAATCCTTTCATTATTATGTTTACTCAGCATTAATTAGTATATTTAGTTTGAGTAGAATATAAATATTGATCAAATCACTCTCTGTGGGATCGACCTTTACTTACCTAGATTACAATTTATTAATCAGGTCAGTAAAAAAATATTTAATTAAAATTGGCACATTCGACATGCTACCAAATTTTGGTGCCGTTGCCGGGGAGTGAATTTTGATTAGTTTTTATATCTCTCTTTATTAATTATTTTTTTTAGATTAGCATGGTTTTTCTATTCTAATTTTTTTATTGTTTTAGGCTACGTTTGGTAACGTTCTCACTTGTTCTTCTTCTGAACCGAAAGAGATGGTCTTTTTCTGTTTTGTTTTGAAATAATGTTCTTTGGCTGTTCTTTTGGCCTTAAAACTGTTTGGCAAATATGTTTCAGAACTAGTTTGAAAACATTGTTCTAATTTGTTTGCTGTTTGGTAAAATTTGTTTTAGAACACTTTTTTTCAAAGGATTCAAATATTATAGAATTACTATTAAACCGATATCTTACCAAATTAATTAATATTAATGTCATTTAATTATATATTATACCTATGGGTTGATGGAGATAAGTTGATCAATTAAACAAGAAAATTTTTCAAAAAATAAAAATAAAATTCCATGCATCTAGAGTCGCAAACCTTTTTATTTTTTATTTTTTATTTGTAGTTATCATTTGGGTTCATGCCAAAAGAATTTAGAACACAAATAATTCATATCTGAAATTTGAAACAGAAAATAAAAAGAACAAAATAAAGTCAATACTGACGTTTTTAGTCGATATTTGATAAAGAATTAAGCACAGGAATAATAATCAGGAGTCCACTTGATTATCTTTTGGTGAGTACAGCCAAATAGATGTGAATTTCACAGAACCAACAAAGCATTAATTTCTTAAATCACAGAACCATCTACACATTAGTTTCAGATCCAAATCTGCAAACCCAATGTACTGATTTAGATAGAAATCCCCTGGTACCGTGTGAGAGAGGAAGAGGGAAAAGGAGAGGTGACCATCCCTAAAACAAAGAATAAGCAAGTTGCAGAGATGGAGACGAAACAGTAGTAGATTTACTTGCTCGAACAAGGAGTAGTTTCTACAAAAATGTTAAAAAAAATTCAGACAAGAAAAATGGAGATGGAGGAGAAGTAAAGACGAGAGAGAGAGAGAGAGAGAGAGAGAGAGAGAGAGAGAGAGAGAGAGAGAGGGAGAGAGACATGGAGAGAGATTAGGGAAAAATAACTGCTGTGCTTGCAGAGAACGAACAAGGAGGATGTGCTTCTTCGTGTATGGAAGTAGGTAGAAAGGGTGTCAGGTTTTATCGGGCACAACTTAATTTTTTGTTCTTTTCAAAATTGTTCTAGAACGTAAAAACATGGTAAACCATGTTCTGAAATTTTCGTTCTTAGATGTTCTTTTCATCCGGTTCGTTCTGTGAGAACAGAAGAACAAACCAGATTTGCCAAACAGTTTTTAGCTGTTCTTGGCTGTTCTGAACAGTTTTTCTGTTCTATCAGAACGGAAGAACAGAAGAACTGTTCTTTGGGAGAGTTACCAAATGCAGCCTTAGTTTCTTTTCTTCTTACTATCTTTTTGATTGTTTGGTTTTTATTTTTATTTTTATTTTTTTCCTATTAAATTTTTTTAGTTAATTATCTTAGCTAATTGTGTGAGTTTATGATTCTGATGTGATCCATTCAAAAAGGAGATCTGAATTTTGATCTAGAACTTGAATGTATTATGCGTCGATTAAGAAAAGAAGCTAAGCAGAATATGACAGAAAGAGAATCAATCCCTCTCACAGGATTTATTTTTGAAAGTTCTTTGAGTGACTCTAAACAAGAAGAAATCATGACTGAAAATGACAAGACATTAAAAGAGTTGGCTACTCTTGATTTTAACCAACAACCTTTGTGCATTCAACACCCTACTTTGGATGTTGCTTTTGAGCATAAGTCTGGTTTGATTCATTTGTTGCCTAAATTTTGTGGTTTTATAGGTGAGAATTAAAATAAACATCTAAAGGAATTTTATGTAGTGTGTTCAAGCATGAAATCGACAGGAGTGTAAGAAGAATAGATTAAATTACGGGGCTTTCCCTTTTCATTATCAGATGATGAAATAGATTGGCTCTACTACCTACCATTTGGGATGATCAGTACATGGAATGAAACTAAAAGAATATTTTTAGAAAAATACTTCCCAGCCTATAGAGCCACCACCATCAGAAAGGAAATCTGTGGCATATGACAGTATACTAGAAAAACACTCCATGAATGTTAGGAGAGTTTGAAGAAAATATGTGCCAACTGTCCATATTACCAGATAAGTGATCAACTCCTAATTCAGTTATTTTATGAAGAATTACTGCGCATGTAGAGGAACATGATAGATGCAGCTAGTGGAGGAGTTTTACTGGATAAAACTCCTAAAGCTGCAAGACGGTTAATTACAAACATGGTTGCAAATTCCTAATAGTTTGGTACAAGAAACGATGCACCACTCAGAAAGGTAAATGAGATAAATATATCTTCCCTTGAACAACATTTATCAGACCTTATCTCTCTTGTTAGACAAATAGTTATAGGAAATTTATAACATATAAAAGCTTGTGGGATATGTTCGATAATGGGCCACTCAACTGATATCTATCTAACACTTTAAGAAGGACCCACCGAACAAGCCAATGCTGTAGGTAACTTCTTAGGATCACCAAGATAGTATAATCCATACTCTAACACATACATTTTAGGTTGGAGAGATCATCTAAACATGAGCTATGGAGAAAATGGACCAATAGGGCAGAACTTCTATCAAAATAAATAGCCAACATTCCAACCTAGGCCACCTGTCCCTTAGAATTCAAACCCAATATTAGAGGACATAGTTAAATCTCTTGCTTTAAATACCTAATAGTTTCAAAAGGAAACAAGATCTAGTATTCAGAGTTTGGAGAGTCAGGTGAGTCAAGTAGCAACTGCTATGAGTCATTTAGAAGCTCAGCTTAGAGGAAAATTACAATCACAAATCGTGGTAAATCCAAAAGAAAATGTGAATGCTATAACACTCCGAAGTGGTAAGGAACTTGAGGAACCGAAATGGGTGAGTCTTGCTCTACCAAATAAAGAAGAAATTGAGAAAGAAATGAAAAAAGATGAAATAACAGCTCAAAATAAGGTAACACCAAACCTTCAATTCTGTCTAAGACTAATCATCTTCCTTTTCCTAGCAGATTCACAAAATCCAAGAAAGAGGACAAGGATAAGGAAATTCTAGAGTTGTTTCGTAAAGTGGAGGTAAATATACCCCTATTGGATGCAATCGAACAAGAACCCTGGTAAGCAAAATTTCTTATAGAGTTATGCACTAACAAAAGGAAGCTGAATGGTAATGAAATATTAAGTATAGGAGAGAATGTCTCAGCCGTCCTCTAAAGAAAACTTCCTCCCAAGTACAAAAACCCAGGTATGTTTACCATTCCCTGTAAAATAGGTAATAGTAGAATTGAGAGAGCTATGCTAGATTTAGGAGCATCTAGCAATATAATACCACAAGCTATTTATGCTTTATTAAATCTAGGTCCCTTAAAAGAAACTGGTGTTATTATCCAATTGGCTGATCATACTAATGCATACCCTAAAGGGGTACTTGAGGATGTTCTTGTACAGGTAAACGAGCTAATATTTCCAATTGATTTCTATATTCTAGACATGGAAGATCATGTCTCACCTAATCTTGCACCTATCTTGTTGGGAAGACTATTCTTGAATATAGTCCGAATCGAGACAGATGTTCATGATGGTACCCTAACGATGAAGTTTGATGGTGAAGTAATTCGTTTTAATATTTTTGAAGCCATAAAACACCCCAACGATGTTCATTTAGTTTTTGCTATTAATACTGTTGACTCCATAGTACAGGAGGTTGTTGAGCTAAATAGCAAGGCTGAACTAGAGGTTGCTAATATCAAACATCTTGAGTTGGAAAAGAAATAAGAGATAGAAATCAATGAAGAATTGAAGGAGACTATAGTAGCTTTACACTCTTTAAACTTAATTCCAAAAAAATGTGGAGTTTCTTTTATAAAGCTACCTTGCAGGCCACTACCCTGGAATTGAAGCCATTGTCGGCTCATCTAAAGTACGAGTACTTGGGAGAAAATGAGATATTACCGATAATCATTGCGAAGAATTTGACACCTAGTCAGGAAGAGAAGTTGGTTTGAATGCAAGGTATCATAAGGAATATTGGGCCTATTGGGCGGTTAAACATTGTAATAAAAATAAGAATGAAACTGGTGCTAAAAAGAAGTTAACTGCCAGAACTTGAGGAGTTGAGGAATTCTGCCACTAAAGAGGTCATGGATCTCCATGTGTCTTTTTACCTCAATCCTTGATTCAGGGAGTTTTTCTTCCCTTAGTCCTTGTTTTTATCTTTCTGCATACATTGAGGACAATGCATGATACAAGTATTGGGGGGGGAATTAGGATCAGTCATAGAAAATTTAGTTTTATTTAGAGTTTTATGTTTTACTTAGCTTTATTTAGTGTCATGTTTTTATTTTTAGTTTCTTTTAGTGTCAATGTGCTTTGTGAGTAGCTTTCATGGAAAATTTTAACATTTTTAACATTGATTTTTGATAAAATCATATACTTTTTCTATGGTTTTGACACAAAAGCATAAGGGGAGAGAGACTTAGGACACCATCACATGCGAAGTATCCTATGTGTGGATACTAACTAGTTTGTATCTTGAGGTGTGAATCGAGTTAGAAAATACATATTACCTACCCTAAAGGTATGAATCTTTTATAGTTCTAGTTGGTAATTTAAGCCTTTGATTAAAGCAGAGACCTTCTTAACAAAATGAAAAGAGATAATAATAAGAGTTTATGTTCTTGGAATTAGATAGGACATTCTGCTTCAAGAAGCTAGGTATCATAATTGAAATTCCTTGGATAAAATTTCTTGAAAAAAAAGAAGAAATACTCTCTAGCATTAATGTCCTTGAGGATATATGCAAAAAGCAAAGCTAGATAAGTAACATGGGAATGCTAACCACCTGCACTTCTCAAGCTAACTGTAGTGGATTAGCTTAGAGAGAAGGAGTGCAGAAAAAAAATATGAAATTTAAGTGTTAATATCTGAATATGGTCAAATAGGCTCTAAATCTTGGGTCTTTGTTGCTAGTGTGTCATATGAGATAATAAAGTTTAAGTGTGGGGGTTTTCCTATTTTCTTGATCCCAGCTTGAATGTCTTGACTAATAGGATGTGTGTATGTTATTTTCCTAAATATCAAAGTTAAAGTTTCAAATTTTTATATGAATTTTGTGTGTTTATTCTTTCAAAACACTCACGAGACACAACTCATCCACTAGGGATGACCTAGGGGTTTAAATGATTGTTGTACTTGATAAGTGTAATCGTAATTCCTATGAAAGTAAGTTAGGATTTTATTTTATTTTTATATTTTTCTTTGCCCGAGGACATGCAAAAGCTAAGTGTGGGGGTATTTGATATGTGTGAGATTTTTATATTTTTATTCCCTTTGTAATATATTTTTTAATATGTTTTTTACTTAATTAAATTGAATATAATGAATTTAATTAATTTGACATATTTTAGAGACTTTGTATATTAACTGCTAATAAACAAGAAAATTTTAGCATTCTTAATATTAATGTTCTAAGCTTTATACAGGTTTTTCATGTGGAAAGAGTTCCAGAATTGAAAGTGTCTTTAGTAAAGTTGTAGAGGACGTCTCAACCTTTTTGGAATGGTATTATGGAGAAAATACGAGTTCGTTTGGGCTTCCAAATGTTGCCTCAAACTCTGACACAAAAATCTGATCTGAATCCGAATTGGAGCAGTTGTACAATCTTATTAAAGCATTCAATGGTGGATGAAATTTCCATAAAGAGTCTCCTACTCAAGTTAGGAAACTTACAATAGAAGATTCCAAGGAAGAAATAAAACTCTAAAATTTTAGAATTCTTAATAAAGAAGGAATTTTACACAACGAAGGAATCCTACACAAAGAAGGAGTTCTAAGTTACAAAGGATTGTCATGTTTTATATATAGAACATTAGTATTGAAGATAATCAATCTCTCTCTCTCTCTCTTTAAATAAATTTTTTTTTCTCTGTAAGGATTAGAATGTCTGACTAATTTTCTTATTTAGGTCAAGGGAATTTTGAAGCCCAAACTCATGTCAATGGTGTAATCTCTATTTAGTAATTTTGTTCTTCTTCTCTCTTTTATTGAAATTGTTTATGTTATTCTTTTATCTTAATTTATGATATTTGTCTGAATAATTTAGTAATGGCCTGCTAAATTGGTTAGATTAATATTAATTGCTAGATCTAAAATCTATGATACGTAATCATTCTAGTTCTAATCACATGTAGCAAATAGTGGTACATGATTATGTCCAAGTTTTCATCTCATCATTGTGAATAATATAACCTAAGTTAAATAATCCTCGCTTGTATGTGATTGTTGCTTAGATTGATCTATTTTTCACTCTCTTAATGCTGTCATTGAATTAAACATTGAGAGCTTATTTAGTATTGTTCAATGGTTAGATCTCTTTGAAGAGTGTTTCAGTAGAGAAACTTAAAGGAAAACTCGGGTAATAGAGCATATTATTATCTAGGGCTCTTAATTCTAATTAGGAGGAAGAGATTAATATTACAATTAATTTTACTCATTGCATGTGTGGATGGATATTAAACCAAGAACTGAATCTTCTCATCTAATTATTTTTTTATTTAAATTTTGTCAGTTTACTTTCAATTTGATTCAACCAACCAAAATCCCTTCGTTATTATGTTTGCTTAGCATCAATTAGTATATTTAGTTTGAGTAGAATATAAATTTTGATCAAATCACTCTCTGTGGGATCAACCTTTACTTACCTAGGCTATATTTTATTAATCTGGTCAGTAAAAAAATAATTAATCAAAATTGGTGCATTCGACATGCTACCAAAAATCCTCCTCCAGCCCCTGCGTCGATCGTACCACCAACCGTAGTTAACTAGACTGCTTCCCACCTAGCACATAGCAGGTCTAGTCAGTTGAGGTTGAGCCATGACCCAGCCAACGGCTCACTTGTCAGGTCTTGTTTTCACACCGGAGGGCATGTAGTGGTAGTCCAGAGTATTGTAGCATCCTTCGCTCGCCGCAACCACCAAATGGTTGAGCCTCAGTGCATGAGAGGCTCAATTTTTAGCTGAATCTTGACCACGATGCAAGGTCTTTCCTTGAAGCCATCCATCAGGAAAGGGTGAGTGTCAATCCGCAACCACCAAATGGCCGAGCCTAAATGCATGAGATGGTCGGCTTTTGGCTTAATCCCGAGCATGACGCGAGGTCTTTCCTCGAAGCCGTCCATTGGGAAAGGGTGAGGGTCAATCCAGACACAACCACAATTACAGCGGTCCCTTCGCTTGCAGCCCAGCCAACTGAAGTAAAAAGACAACTGAACGAATTAACCCCTCGGCTGCAGAAAATCGAGCAAAACTGCATTGCCCCATAGCAGTCGGCTTATATAGCAGTTACAACATTATCTAAGAAGATCATGAGGGCCCCAATGCCTCAGCACTTCTCTATGCCTACCATTGAGTCCTACAATGGGACAACTGACCCTGAGCAAAATTTGGACATGTTTGTCTCCACCATACTCTTCCATGGGTTGAATGATAGCCTAGTGTGCCATGCCTTCACAGCTACACTCAGGGCTTTAGCTCGCAACTGGTTTAACAACTTGCCACCAAGGAGCATAACTTCATTCAAGCAGTTATCGAACAAATTCTTAGCACACTTCCAAGCCAGCTGAGTGCGTAAGAAGACACCTTATCACTTATCCTTAGTGAAGCAGTAGAAGGATGAATCATTATGGGCATTCATCAAGCATTTGAATGCTGAAGTCTTAGAGATAAAGGATGTTCAACTTGCCATACACATGTCAAGTCTCCAAGCAGGAGTCATTGACAAAAAAACTATGCTGGTCTCTAGCCAAGAAACTATCAATAGATCTACCAGATCTACTGGCTAGGTGCAAAAAGTATGTAGCAGCTGATGAGACACTGAGGGCTTAAAAGATGAACGTAGTCAATGCTATTAAGGCCGACCAGCAGCCTACAGACAAAAAGAGATCTGACTCGAAGGATCAAATGCAGAACAATGGTGACTCCAAGAAGCAACGGTCTAGTAGGGATTAGTTAGATCGGCATCCCTTCAAAAACTTTGACTATTACACTCAACTCACAGCTTCCATAGCCAAGATCCTTTAGGTAATGAAAAGTGACAGGAGCCTCAGACCACCTCTTAAGCCTCTTGGTGACTGTAAGAATAAGGATCGCACTCAGTACTGTCGCTGTCGTTGTGACTACGGCCATGATACTAACAAGTGTAAGTATCTGAAGGGAGTGATAGAAGACTTCATCAATCGAGGCTATTATCAAAACTTTGTTAGAGATGCTGGACGGGGACCAGCGCCAACGGATAGGGAACAAAATCTTCCTCTTCCGCTGCCGAGGGACCAGCTTCCTACTGGCTGCTGTACCAAAGCTGGAGAACCCTTAAATGGAAATAGAAGGGACAACAGAGATACAAAAGGAGGGGTAAACGGACCCAGGCCATGGGTCGAAGCTATCCAGTTCTGTTCCTTCTACGGTAGGTACGTTGTTGGGAAACCGACAACCCAAGGTACGAGTGAAAGAACGACTAGGTGACTGACAGCATATCCAATTTGGGTCCTTCCCAAAACCTATGACGATAGGCCATACCGACCACCAACCGCGCCGTGCATCTCCTGAATGATTCATCGGAAGTCCTCTACTACAGAACTGACCTCGTACCTCAATGGGCTTGGTAATCCCAGAAAACAAAGGGGTATATGCCATAACTAGAGGTCATGCAACTGAGGGCAAAGCAATCCTTACCATCATAGGAGGCCTAACGGCCAGGAACACCTCTAATAAGTCAGCCAAAGCCTATTCGCACCTTGTAGCCAAGATTTAATTACCCTATAAAAAGGAACGAGCAACATCATCACATTCAACAACGAGGACTTCATCAACGTCGCAGTGCCTCATGAGAACACCATTGTCTTCACAGTCGAAATACGCTACTACGATGTAGCCAAAATACAGATAGACACTGGTATCTCAGTCGACATCATCTTCTACCAGGAGTATCAGAGGATGCTGATGGGAGAAGACCAGCTGCAGCATATTACCTTCAACCTCATCAGTTTCTTAGGAGACCCAGTGACAGTGAAGGGAGGGATACAACTACCAGTACAACTCGGCCAGAAACCCTGGCGGATGGTTTTCATCAACTTCCTGGTTGTTGACTGACCATCTAGTCACAATGTGATACTCAACCGGCCATCCCTGAATTAGTTCCAAGCTTATATGTTTGCATACTACCTAGTGATAAAGTTCCCCATTGGGAACTATGTTGGGGAATGCAAAGCGACCAGGTCACCTCGAGAAGATGTTATGCCGTAGACTTGGCGAATAACAGAAAGGTAGGTAAGACCACACCAGTCTAGACAGTTGACATCGAGGAAATGAGAGATGCCATCCATCAAGAAAGGGGAGCTCTTATAGAAGAGCTGCTACAAATCCCAATCTCGACCGACTACCTAGAAAAAACTTTCCAGATCAGCTCCTTACTAACTGAGAACCAGAAAGCCGAGTTGATTGAATTCTTGAAAAAGAATCTCAATGTATTCTCTTGGTCGACCTCGGAGATGCCTGGTATTCCCCATGAAGTTATCGAGCACCATTTTACCATCAACCCTCAGCATAGGCCGGTCAGACAGAAGAAGAGAAGCTTCGCATCTACCCGCCAGTTGGCCATTGATGAAGAAGTTTAGAAGCTACTTAGAGACGATTTCATCCGTGAGGTAACTTACACTAACTAGCTTGCCAATGTAGTCATGGTTCCCAAGTCTAATAGGAAGTTGAGGATCTGCATAGGCTTCACAGACCTCAACAAGACCTATCCAAAGGATAGCTATCAATTACCATGGGTAGATCAACTCATTGATGAAACTATTGGCCATTAACATCTCAGCTTTCTTGATGCCTATTTGGGATACAACCAGATCAAGATGTACAAGGCTGATAAGAAATGTACTTCATTCACCACTAACCAAGGGCACTTCTATTACACGATCATGCCTTTTGACTAGAAAAACATAGGAGCCACCTACCAAAGGTTAGTAAATAAAATTTTCAAGAACCAAATCAGTCGTAACATGGAAGTATATGTAGATGACTTCCTAGTAAAGAGTACGAAGTCTGACCAACACTTAACCAACCTCACTGAAGCCATTTCGGTCCTTCGAGCATACAACATAAAGCTCAACCCAAAGAAGTGCACCTTGTGGCATCAAAGAAGTTCCTAGGGTTTATGGTGTTACAGAGGGGCATTGAAGCTAATCCCTAAAAAATAACTTCTATTCTCAACATGACTACACCAACCAAGCCGAAGCAGGTGCGAGAATTAAATGGCCGAATAGCTGCACTCGAAAGATTCATGTCCAAGTTGGCTGAGCAGTGCCTCCCATTTATCAAGGCCCTCAAAGGAGCTAGGAACTTTTAGTGGATGGACGAGTGTCCGAAGGCTTTTGATGACCTCAAGACTTTCCTGGCCTCCCTGCCACTGCTCATCAAGCCTAATCCAGTAGACGAACTCCAGCTATATCTGGGAGTGTCAGCCCTGGTGGTCAGCGTGGTTCTTCTGAAAGAAGAAGACAAAGTACAACGGCCCATATACTATGACAACAAGGTGATACTCGATGCAGAGACCTGGTATAAGTCGGTTGAGAAGCTCGCTCTCGATCCCGTCATTGCTGCACGGAAGCTCTGACCATACTTTCAGGTATACACTATTTTTGTGCCTACAAATATTCTGTTAAAGAAAGTTCTTTCAAAGCCAAGCACCTCTGGTCAAATGAAAAATTGGGTGGTAGAGCTCGGTGAATTCGAGCTCAAGTTCATGCCATGGACAGCCATCAAATCACAAGCTCTCGCCTACTTACTTTTAGAGAGCACCATGCTAGAAGGAGAAATAGTCATACCCGATGAGGAAGAAAAACCTACCATGGCTGAATAGCCATGGGTTCTGCAAGTCGATGGGTCTTCTATGGATGGACAGTCAGGTACAGGTGTTGTACTCACCAGTTTGTAGCAGTTTAAGGTACACTCAACAATTAGATTCAGTTTTTCTCTGACTAACAATAAGGCCGAGTATGAAGCACTGTTAGCAGGTCTCTGGCTAGCTAAAAGCCTCATGGTGACAAGGCTAGTTGTCCCCAGTGACTCTTTACTCATAGTCCGATAGGTCCTCTAGGATTATGAATCTTTGCAGTCAACTATGCAGAAGTACCTAGAGAAGGTAAACATGGCCATAACAACCTTCAAAGGTGTAGAGCTGCAGTATGTAAGCTAAGAAGAAAACAATGAAGCAGATGAATTGTCCTGGTTATCACTTACATACATCTCTGGCATGGATAGCTCTATTTATATCGAGTTACTTAAGTAGTCGAGTACTACCAAAGAAGCAGTGGCTCCGATTGACATAGTCCCTAGTTGCTATGACTCCATCTACGACTATCTTCGAACAGGCACACTCCTGGAAGATTGGAAAGAAGCTCGGAGCATCCAAGCAAAGTCAAGACAGTATACTATCCATCAGGATGTCTTGTACAGGAGATCCTGCACCATTCCTTTGCTTATATGTCTTAGATCCCACGAGGCCGAACAGATAATGAAAGAAGTCCATGAGGGAATTTGTGGCTGACATCAAGGAGGTCGATCCTTATTCTAGAAGATCCTTGGACAAGGATATCACTAGCCAAAGATGCATGTTGACTGCATTGAATTGGTACATAAATGTGAGATATTTCAATCTTAAGCACCTGTCCCCCATTCTTCAACCATTCCGTTGCAGTTGATTACCAGTTCAGTGCCCTCAGCTATGTGGGGGATGGACAGAATGGGCCCCTTCCTTAGGGTCACCTACCAGTTGAAGTACATCGTCATATCCGTTGACTACTTCACAAAGTGGATAGATGTGAAAGCCATAGCCCGAATCGACTTAAACAAGATGGAGCAATTATTTAGGCACTCAGTGATATACAAGATCAGCATACCTTGAGTTTTCATTACTGATAATGGCACCAATTCACGAGTACATCTTTCAGAGCTTTTTGTGAAGAGTTTAGGATTGAACATTACTTCGGTTCAGTCAGCCACCCCCAGTCAAGCAGTTAAATGGAGGTCATAAACAAAACAATCCTACTGGGACTAGAGAAGAGGGTAGCCGACCAGAAAAAAATGGGTGGATGAGTTGGCCAGCGTAGTCTGGTAATATAGGACCACCAGTAAGACTCCCACTGGAGAGACAGCCTTCATGCTAGCCTTCAGCATAGAGGCAGTCGTCCTAGTAGAGGTCTTCCACCCCAACTATAGAATCCTAAACTTCAATGAGGAAACAAATTCGGACAACCTACTGTGAGGACAAAGATTGAATTCTTAGAAGTCGCCACCTAGATTAAGGTCTAGGATCTTAGAAATGTGAAATTTCACCCTAAGGTAAGACTTCAATTAACTCATGACCCTTAGATTGGATTTCTGGTCCATCAGAGATTGGATAAGCATCAGGTTACGGTTAAAGGAAGGGGTTAGGCACCCAAACCGCCCGATCGAAATCGGTCTTCTATACCTTTCCTATGCTAGACTCTATCTGTTAAACCGAACCAAACCAAGTGGTTTGATATCATTGAACCGAATTTGTATCCATCATATTGCCTACGTATTATGGAATTATTCTGAAAATCAAGTACACCATCGTAGTTCAGGTGTGATTAAAGTTTATGACTGTGATTTATGCTTGTGCATGATTAAGTTCATTGTTCAAGTTAAATTTTATGCTTGAAAGGCTGAGAAAATCCTATGGGTTAGGATCTGGATAGTCCATACGAACTCATAGATTGTCCTAGTGGATCTAAGGATAATCCTATTAGGGTTGGAATGTAGATAACCTTATTTGGGTCAAAATATGGATAACCCTTTTTGGATTAGAATGTGGATAATCCTATTTGGGTTAAAATGGATAACCATATCTGGGTTAGAATGTGGATAACCTTATTTGGGTCAAAATGTAGGTAAATATCCTAGTGGATCTATGGATAGTCCAAGTGGACTAAGGTTTGGATCCAAATTTGGGATTCTCCCAAATAACCTACGTATCCTAGGGTTTGCCCTAGGAATCAGAATCCGTATAGTTCGAAAACGGATAACCTGTTCTAGGTTAGAATTTGAGAACCTGTTTTAGGTTTAGGATTGAGAACCTACTCTAGGTTTAGGGTTTAGAACCTATTCTAGGTTTAGGGTTTACTGAGAGGTGAAATCATCCCGAGTTACCCTTTTCATCCTGAATTCTAATTTTGGAAGGTTTGGGAAAGCATTCTCTTTCTTCATTAAGATTTTTTGCTATTTTTTGTTATGCCCTTCCCAAGAATGTGGGTGTCTAAATGCACGTTCCCATGCCTAATATGTTTGCTAGGTGTACAGATATGGTAGTTTGATTAGGGTGCAGCATAAATTAAGTTATTATCATAAATGAAATAATATATTCTAAGTATGGCATGTATGATATTTATGGTAACTATCACAAAATAAAATAAGATTATGAAAATCTCCCTAATATGGTATGCATTGCAAATAAGGCAAGAACCTAATATGACAAGATCTAATATGCTAATCTAAGCATGGCAAGACCTAATATGGCAAAATCTAATATGACAAGATCTAATATGGAAAGATCTAAGCATGACAAGACCTAATATGACAAGATCTAATAGGGCAAGATCTAATATGCATCTATATATCAATATGGCAAGTACCAATCATAAAATGCATATATGACATGAATTTTTCAAAAAAGAAAAGATCTTATATGCTATTTTCTAAGCATAGTAAGACTTAAAAATGTTATGAAATTAAGATTTTGCTAAATATGATAAAAAAATATTTATTCTACCAAATATAGCATAGCATGGAATATGGAAAATATGGCATGCACAATCCAAACAAAGCATATGAATACTCCAAATATAGCCATTTATCCAAATATGGCAGAATTTGCTTAAACAACCAATTTGCATGTTACAATGAATGAGACATCAATGAAACCTTTTTTTTTTTTTTGAAAAGTAGAAAATTATTAAAAACCATATTTTCAATGTTCTTTAAAAAATTATAATTTTTATGAAGATATTTGGAAAGATTAATGACTCAAAACTGCCAAAATTGTAACATAAGGTTTCAGATAATGGACAAAACTTTGAACTGCATTCAGATTTTTATCACATTGCACAAGAATAACCATAAGTAGGTCTTCTATAACTCAAAGCTCAATTTTTTTCATAGAAAGATGACTTAATATATTATATTTCATATGAAGAAGTTGAATCCCAATAGAGAGCAAAAACAGGTCAAAGATATGCCCTAAGACCGGACATGTGCACTGGTCAAATCTATTCCAGATTTTTGACCAGTTGCATCATAAATTCCAAATAAATCCTATACTTAATGTAAATTAAATACAAACATATGTCTATGTTGATAACTGGGTAATCTAAAATTTCATTAAGAAAAATAAGTTAAAATAGTATGTTTTCTTTGTGAAAAATGATTCTTTTCAATCATACAAATCAATACATCATAACAGATTCAAAATCAGAGCTCTATGCACTTAAAAAATGATAACAATTCAATAAAAAATATAAAAATACGAAACTAGTGCCATTTTTGAGAATACATTCATGTCTAAAAATTTCATATGAATTGTATTCTGATTATGGCCATAAGACCCTTGTCTAGAGACTTTCTGATGGAGGATTGCATTACATCCGAGTAAAACAGCAATGTCAAAGACAATTTTTTTTGATGTATTTCGTAATTCCAAATGGAACGAAATTTTTAAGGTAGTCTTCTAACATATTAGAGAGACGCCCATAAAAATTTGGGCTTCAAAATCTAAGAAAAAATATGTGTGATGTACGTCCTAAGTTTTAATCTTAAATCTAGAAATTTTAGATTAGAAAACCACTTTATGAAATTTGCAAAAAACATCAAACATCATCACATATCATTCAAAACTTCATCATTGAATAACTTAGATAAATTATCATTCATGAAAAATGCTAGACATAGGCATCCTAACATTAACAAGCTCGTAATAGAGCATTCCTGATTGAGATTTCATGGAAATTAACATTTTTCAAACAAAATTGACATTCAAGCATTCTAACGAGCTCTAAATTTGTTTAGAGTACTAACCTTGTGCTCAAATCGAGTGAAACCATCGATGTAGGATGATTGGAGGTCGTATCAAGTTCTTTCAATGCGAACCCTCCTTCTCCTCTCCTCTACTTCTCTCTCTCTTCTCTTTCTCTCTTTTTTTCTTCTCTATTTTTTCTTCTCTTCTTCTTCCCTCTTTTTTTTTCTTTTCTCTTCTTCTTCTCTATTTCTTTCTCCCACTCTCATGTTTTTCTCTCTTACCCACGTTCTCTCTCTCCTTGTGGTCTGGAAAAGAAGCCTCTCCCTCTCTTCTCTTGGCCTATTTATGCTTTTCCTCTCCTCTTCTTGAAGATCCTTCTTTCCTTTTCTTGTTTTTCTAGAAAATCTCTTTTTTTTTTCTTTTTTTCTTCTTTCCTTTCTTCTCTTCCTTATTTTTTCTCTTCTCCCACTCTCTTCTATACGTTTTTTCCTCTCCTTGTTCTAGAAAATCCTCTCTTATTCTTTCCTTCTTTTCTCTTCCTTCATTTTCTTCTTTTTCTTCTAGAAAACCCTTTCTTTCCATTTTTTTCTTTCTTTTCTCTTTCCCACATTTTTTCTCCATCCTTTCTTTCCTTTTTCTCCTTCTTCTTCTAGAAAATCCCTTCTTTATTTCCTTTCTCTCTTTCCTTCTTCAAGAAAATTCCTTCTCTATTTCCTTTCTTTCTTTTTTCCTTTTCTTCTTCCTTCCTTTCCTTCGTTTTTTTTCTTTCTCCCTCTCTCTTTCACGTTTTCTTTCTAAAAAACGTGAAAGAGATTTTATTTCTTTCCTTTTTTGTTTTTCTTTTTCTTCTTTTTTCTACTTTTTTTCTTTTTTTTCTTTCCTTCCTCTTTCCTTCTTTTTTATTCTTTTTTCTTTTTCCCTCTCTCTTTCATGTTTTCTTTCTAGAAAACATGAAAGAGATTTTATTTCTCTTTCCTTTTTCTTTCTCCCATTCTCTTTCCCATGGCCTCTCTTTCCTCTCTCTTTCCTATAATATATATGTATATATATATATATATATATATATATATATATATATATATATATATATATATATATATATATATATATATATATATGTATATATATATTATATACAATAATATATTATATATTATACACATATAAAAGAAAGGCATGCATATGGACTGACATAACCTAGTCTGGATTGGTCTGAGCTGGGCCGGACTAAGTTAGACTAAGCTGGATTAAGCTGGTTTGGGCCAATGTTGACATTTCATAGTCTATTTCTGTCACCCTTCCATATGGAATTTTTTAATAGCATCTATTCTAAAAATTTTTGCGTTCACTTTGTAGAACATTAAAAATGAGGAATATTGAAACTTGAATCACCTCATTTGGAAATAAAATGACCAACTTATAAATTTTTGAAGTTTAAGCAGGCCAATTATCGATAATTTGGCTGACCATTCTGCATGGGATCCTTCGAAAACTTCGACTAGAAATCCTTTACGTCCACTTTATAGAGCACTAAAAATGGAACATAATGAAACTAAAATTACCTGATTTGGATATGAGGTGATCAAAATATGAATTCTGAAGATTAAATGACCATTCCCATGTGTAATTTTGTATGGGACCCTTTGGAGACTTCTACCCGAGATTTTTTACATC
The DNA here is from genome assembly GCA_028583415.1 of Protea cynaroides. Taxonomy (NCBI): domain Eukaryota; kingdom Viridiplantae; phylum Streptophyta; class Magnoliopsida; order Proteales; family Proteaceae; genus Protea; species Protea cynaroides. Next base: position 51,606,642 of record CM053265.1, read on the forward strand.
CATTTTGTAGAACATTACAAATGAAGAATAATGGCTTGGAATCATCTGAATCAGACGTAGAACGACAAATATATGAAGCTTTGAAGTTCTAACGATAATTTTGCATGAAAGCTTGCATGGGACCCACTGGTGACTTCTACCTGAGATTTTTCACGTCCACTTTGAAGAGGACTGAAAATAAGGAATATTGGCCTTTGAACCATCTGATTCCGATATCAGATGACCAAGATATGATGTCTTGAAGTTTGAATGATAATGCATGCATCATATGATAATTACGTAAATGCCCTTTGCACTTTCAAACTGCGATATCTCCCTTGTTTGACGTCAGAATTTGATGATTCTGGTCTCATTTCGAAGATAATTTTACGACCTGTACATCCAAGTAGGTAATAACCTAAGACCCTGCTGTGGGGTTCATTAGTGAATCACAAACCCTTGGGTTAAAAGTTAGAAACATGTCATATTGGTTCACTTATGCTGATGGTGGCAAAAATTAGGTGCTTACAGTTGCCCCTCTTTAGCCGAGATTGTTACCAATTGAAGGCTGAAGATAAAAGAACCACATTTTTGGGATATGAGTGAGATTGCTTATTGGGCTGCACTTAGGGTATTTGTCCTAAATTACCTACGTATTCTAAGGGTGTCCTAGAAATCATGCCCATAACGTAGTTTGACTGGCAAGAATGTTTGCCCTTCTTGAAAAATTGGTGATTGTTCTTCTTGTATGAAGCTAGGCTGTGAATGCAAGGCTCATTTGTATGCTGGGAACCACTTCTTCCTGAGGTGGGACTCATGATGCAAGGTACGCGCGAGCTTGAACCCGACTTGATCCATTTGTAGGCTGATAAACCTCTTCTTGTATGAAGCTAGGCTATGAATACAAGGCTCATTTGTAGGATGGAAACCTCTTCTTGCTGAGGTGGAACTCATGATGCAAGGTATGTGCGGGCTTAGACCCAGCTTGATCCATTTGTAGGCTGATATACCTCTTCTTGTACTAAGCTAGGCTGTGAATACAAGGCTCATTTATAGGTTAGGAACCTCTTCTTGCTGAGGTGGAACTCATGATGCAAGGTACTCGCGGGATTGAACCCGGCTTGATCCATTTGTAGGCTGATAAACCTCTTCTTGTATGAAGCTAGGCTGTGAATACAAGGCTCATTTGTAGGCTAGGAACCTCTTCTTGTATAAAGTTAGGCTGTGAATACAAGGCTGGTTGCACAAGTTTGGGCTCGGCATTGATTTGTCTGGGTGGAAGACTTGATGTCTTTTCTTTGATTGAACTAAGGCTCTTTTGATTGAGATTCTGGGAATGATCTTTTTGAATAACCTAGGGCTCTGCATTTGATTCACTTATAGGCTGAGATTGACTTGATCTTGGAATGAGCTAGGGCTCTACATTTGATATGAAATAAGCAAGAACTCAGAAGGTCACTTTTATGGTGAGGAATTTTCTATTGATTCTGAAATGAGCAAGGACTCAGAAGGTCACTTATAGGGTGATACTGAATGACTCATCTTTGAAGTTCCTACCAACTTTGGACCTTCGGGGTTGAAAATTAGAATATCCTTCTTGGAAGCTCTATGGCTATGAACCTTCGGGAATGGAAACTAGAATATCCTCTTAAGTAGCTTGTTGCTGTGAACCTTTAGGATGCTCGAAAGTGACCCACACAGGAAGTCTTTATTGACTTTGAACCTTTAGGGTTAAAATTTAACCCATCTTGGAAGTCTCTTGACTTTGAACCTATAAAGTGCTGGACATATTTGAAATGATAGTGAATTCATTGGCGGTTTTCCAAGGTTTTTGCCCCTGCTTTGTTGGTGAAGGCGTAAAATAGGGCATCAATGGAAAAGGTATCATGGACTTTACTAGCATGATACATAAATTTGAAATTTACCATTTATGACCTGGTGCTGCAAGTTTGACTTAATTTCAACACGGTAATGATGACTTGATTGCTCCCTTGGAATAGTTCCATGTAATTTGAAAGTGATGATTTTCTTCAGCCAACATTGGTGTTGTTGGATTTTGGATTGAAGAAACTCTAGTGAGGATTTTGGACAAGAATGAGGGGAGCTTGATAGTCTCTAACCAAAGTGATTTTATTGATTGACCTTGGTGTTAAACTGTCGAGGGGCATCTTGTCAACTATGTTCTTTGACTATGCACTATGGTAGACCAAATTGGTAGAACAGCCAAGCGGCGATGAAATGTGATATGGGTTTGGCCCTTGATCTAGGCTCATGAAAAGCTCAGGGCTTTGCAACATTGTTGTACCAATTTTGAAAGATGAATGGACCATGGCCCCAAAGTAGGCATGAGGAGCAAAGGATTCGAAGTGTTCCTTCAGAGAATTTGGTCATGCTCATGATCCAAATTCTTAAAAGGTGAGCGACCACATTGGATTTTCTTCATCAATAGGATTGGGAGGACTGAGAAATTGGCAAAACCCAACTTGGACGGACCTACTTTTATTGACTAGGAAAGTTAATGACTTCAGAATAGACAATGGATCCTAGATGTAATGCTCATGATCAAGTTCAATTCCTCTACATAGGGTATATCTATACCCCAGTGTCTGCATGTTGTGACAGACCGCTACTGTAGAAGGAAACGAGCAACCTAACAAAGTTGGAACTAGGTTGAATCTGGATTGCATCTACAATTTGACCATGCTTCCAAGGTCAAGGGAAGATTGACAGATTGATTGCAAAAAGTGACTTCTCAAATAAATCCTTCTTAAATCTTGATGTGAGGACAGTGATGTCCACCCACGCTGAATGGACAGTGAATGATTTGGAGTCGCCACCTAGATTAAGGTCTAGGACCTAAAATGTAGCCTCATCCTGAGATAAGACTTCTATTGACTCATGACCCAACATATCGGCTTTGGTCAAACAGAGAACGGGTAAGCGTTCAAAGTACAGTTTGGGAAGGTGTTAGGCACCCAAAACTGCCCGATCCAAAAATCGGCCTCCTATGTGATTCTACTTTCCTTAGACTCTATGGTTCTGACTGTTCATGGTCAATGGATGATGACTAGGGCTCATGGGGGATCTTATGCCAAGTTGCTAAGTTCTTCTAGCTTAAGTTCAGCTAAACATGTTCTCGAAGTAAGAAAACAAATAAAATAATATACAATGAACCGAACCAAAGATGGTTCGGTGATGGACTGAATCTGAGATGTCCAAAACATCTCAAATTGCCTACGTATTCCAATCCTCGAAATCAAGTCCAAAAACGTAGTTCGAAACAGAAAGTGATTAAGGTTTATGGATGTGGATTATGATTAAGCTTTCTTAGATTCAATTTATTCAAGTTGAAGTTTATGCTTGATGATGATGGAGATTGAATCTAGAGATAGCCTAAATGGATCGAAGTGAACGAGGATATGGATACGGATATGGATATGGATATGGGGAACCTAAGGATACTAAGATGGGGTACCGTACTTGGAGAGTCCTCCAAGTTGCCTACGTATTCCAGAGGTCCTGGAAATCAGGTACAACATAGTTCGTTACATGGGTTGTACTCTTAGGGAGTAATGTTTGTACTCTCAGGGAGTAAGGTTTGGCTCTCAGGGAGTTGGATTTGTACTCTCAGGGAGTAATGCTTGTACTCTCAGGGAGTAAGGTTTGTACTCTCAGGGAGTGAGGTTTGTACTCTCAGGGAGTGAGGTTTGTACTCTCTGGGAGTAAGGTTTGTACTATCAGGGAGTAAAGTTTGTACTCTCAGGGAGTAAGGCTTGTACTCTCAGGGAGTGATGTTTGTACTCTCAGGGAGTAGGGTTGTACTCTCAGGGAGTAGGGTTGTACTCTCAAGGAGTAAGGTTTGTACTCTCAGGGAGTAAGGTTGGTACTCTCAGGGAGTAAGGTTGTACTCTCAGGGATTAAGGTTTGTACTCTCAGGGAGTGATGTTTGTACTCTCAGGGAGTAGGGTTTGTACTCTCAGGGAGTAAGGTTTGTACTCTCAGGGAGTGATGTTTGTACTCTCAGGGAGTGAGGTTTGTACTCTCAAGGAGTAAGGCTTGTACTCTCAGGGAGTGATGTTTGTACTCTCAGGGAGTAGGGTTGTACTCTCAGGGAGTAGGGTTGTACTCTCAGGGAGTAAGGTTTGTACTCTCAGGGAGTAAGGTTGGTACTCTCAGGGAGTAAGGTTGTACTCTCAGGGAGTAAGGTTTGTACTCTCAGGGAGTGATGTTTGTACTCTCAGGGAGTAGGGTTTGTACTCTCAAGGAGTAAAGTTTGTACTCTCAGGGAGTGATGTTTGTACTCTCAGGGAGTAAGGTTGTACTCTCAGGGAGTAAGGTTTGTACTCTCAGGGAGTGATGTTTGTACTCTCAGGGAGTAGGGTTTGTACTCTCAGGGAGTCAGGTTTGTACTCTCAGGGAGTGATGTTTGTACTCTCAGGGAGTAAGGTTTGTACTCTCAGGGAGTAAGGTTTGTACTCTCAGGGAGTAATGTTTGTACTCTCAGGGAGTAAGGTTTGTACTCTCAGGGAGTAAGGTTTGTACTCTCAGGGAGTTGGATTTGTACTCTCAGGGAGTAAGATTTTAGGGCACATTGATTGAGGTGTGGAACCGTATCTGGGAGTTTCCCAGACTACCTACGTATCTCAGGGTATTGACCTGAGAATCAGGATCCGCGTAGTTCGAAACAGAACTGTTCATTGGGTGACCCACTCGGGTCAGAATATGGGCAGTCCAGTCGGACCGAATGATAATCCTAGATGATCTATGGTTGGATTCACATTAACCTATCTAGATTCTGCATCCTAGGGGAAATGAACTGAGGGGTAGGGATCGTCCTAAACTACCCTTGTCACTTACAACCCTGATTTTAGAATTGTTGGGCTAGGCTTCATGATTCTTGATTAAGAATTTTATCATTTTTCCATTATTACTCTTCCCATGAATGTGGGTGCCTACATGCACGTCCCCACACCTAGGAGTGTCTTCTATCAGTGTACATGCACGGTAGTTCGACTAGGGTGCAGCGAAAAGTAAATTCTTGCCAACATAAACATCATTCAATCATGGCATTAGCAAGCCGATCAGCATGGCAGTGTGCACAAAGCTAGCATTGTGAGCATGTGAATAGGGTAGCGCATAATATGACAGCATAATCAAGGGACATGATAGATGCATGGATATAATGACATAGACGATATCAGATCCTCAATCTAACGGTTATATCTCTTCAAAAAATGATGATCATGATCAACACTTAGATTCATCAAAACAGCCAAGATCAACGGCTCAGATCTCACATCAAGATATAATCATGATCAGACTAAGAAATCAGTGGCTTAGATTCATCTAAATCAATTATGATCCAGATTCAACAGTTTATATCAGTCAAAATTCCCACGATGATAATCCAATGGTTCAAATCACCCAATATCATAATCCAACCGTTTAGATTCATCAAAAATACTCATGATCAAAATTTAACGGTTTAGATTCACCAAATCGCTTACGATGACAATCCAACGGTTCAAATCACTCGAGATCATAATCCAACCGTTTAGATTCATCAAAACACTCATGATCAAGATTTAACGGTTTAGATTCAACAAAATCACTTACAATGACAATCCAACGGTTCAAATCGCTTAAGATCATAATTCAACCATTCAGATTCATTTAAATCATTCCCAAAGATAATCTAACGGTCCAGATTGCTCATCATGATAATCTGACCGCTCAGATTGATTAAAAGCACTTCTAAAGACCATCTAACGGTTTAGATTGTCAAGATCACAATCCAACCGTTCAGATTGATTAACATCACTTCCAAAGATCATCTAACGGTTCGAATTAATTAAAATCACATCAAAATTTCAGATCAATGGCTATGATCAACTCATGAAAATTCCAATTATATGGTCATGATCAATTCTCATAAAATTCAGATCGTGTGGTTGGATCACCCACATTAAAATTCCAATCATATGGTCGAACCAAATCACACTAATTTCAATCTCATGGTCGGATCAAATTTTCATTACATAAATTAGATCTATGACATTAAAACACATGGCTGGAAAGGTTGTGATGACTGATCAATGGTGTAAGAGATAATGGGATCAAGTGGTTGTGATGTGAATCATGTGGTAATGGGATCACACGATTGTGATGTGAATCCTGTGATGGTGGGATCAATGAGATCAGATTTAATCATAATCATTCACAAATCAATGGGATCAGATTTAACTAAAATCAAATTAATCGTGATCAAGATCGAATGGACCAGATCTGATTAAAATAGTATACATGGTATGAAAGATTAAATACAAAAAATGTACACAATATGCCGATACCAATCAAGAAACATGCAAGAAATCAAGAATAAAACAAATGAAACAAGTTACATATAAACCGAAAGGAAGAAGAGAAACTAACCTGGTTCGAGGCGTCGACGATGGCCATCGTATGACGTCGCGAGATGATCGAACGTTTGCCGACGACGGTTGCTCCTTAAAATCTTATTCCTTTTTTTCTTTTTTTCTTTTTTTTTTCCTATTTCTCTTTCTTTCTTTTTTTTTGTTTTTGGACGAGCAGTAGTGAGGCTGCTCACTGCTGCTCCTCTTTCTTCCAAGGCAGCGGCGGCGGTGCCGCTACTTTCTTCCTCTTCTCTCTGCCTCTCTCTCTTTCTTCTCCCTTCTCTTTTTTTTTTCTTTTTTTTTTCACTCCATGGACTAGACCAGCAGCAGAGCTGCTGCTCTTTTTTTTCCTCCACAGCAGCAGCTCTCCGTCGCCGCTTTCTCTTCCCCCGCCTCTCGCCTCTCTCTCTTTCTTCTCCCTCCTTCTCGGGTCTCACTCTCCCTCCTCCTCTCTTTTTTTCTGGTTCAGATTCCACTCTCCCTCTTCTCTTTCCTTCTCGGGTCTCACTCTCTTTCTTCCTTTTTTTTTTTCTTTTTTTTCTGGTTCGCCCCTGCTTTTTTTTTCCCTCTACGGCAGCGGCGGTAGTGCCGCTGCCTTCTTCTCCTTCTGTTTCCCCTTTTTTTCTTCTTTGGAGCAGCAGTAGAGCTGCTCCCCCTTCTTCGACGGCGGCAGCGCTGCCGTTGCCCCTTCTCCTTTCTCCCTCTTCTTCTTTCTTCTCCCTTCTCTTATTTCTTCTTCCTCTCTTCTTTCTTTTTCTTCTCCTCTCTGGTTTCACTCTATTTTTTTTCCTTCTGGAGCAGCAGCTGCTCCCCTTTTTTTTTTTTTGGTTCGGTCGCAACCCCCTTCCCTTATCTCTATCATCCTCCTCCCTCTCCCTTTTATGGTTGCAGGTGCTTTGGGACTGGGCTCAAGGAAAGGAGGTGGCAAGGTATGATGAGGTGGCGGTGAGGGAGAGCTGTACAGGCGTTGAGGGAGGGGCATGGAGAAGGAGAGGGGGCTGGTGGAGTAGGGCTCAAGGAGAGGAGGAGGTGGCGGTGATGTGTCGATTAAATGGAGGGGCTGGTGGAGTGTTTGGGGGAAATGGGTATGGGGAAGGTGGAGGTGGCAGCACCTCCATCTTTCCCTCCCTTTCTCTCCTTCCGTTCTCTCTCTCTTTCTCCCTCTCTCTCTTTCCATTCTCTCTCTCTCTTTCCATTCTCTCTCTCTCTTCCTCTCTCTCTCTCTCTTCTCTCTCTCTCTCTCTCTTCCTCTCTCTCTTCCTCTCCTTTATCGGGTTCTCTTTATTCGGATTCACGGCCGAATATATATATATATATATATATATATATATATATATATATATATATATATATATATATATAATATAATATAATATGATATATAAAAATATATATAATATAACATATATAAAATATATATTATATAATATATAAATGTATATATATAACACATACATAAAGTGCATACACATGGGCCGACCCGGCTCGATCTGGGCCGGTTTGGGTTAGGTCAGGCCGGACTGGTTGAGTTCGATGGGATTGGACTAAATTGGGCTTGAGCTGGGTTGGGCTGAGTAAGAATGGACTGGATCGATTTCTCTCTCTATTATGGATCCTTTCATCTTACAATTCCGCATGAAAAATTTCAACGACCTCTGTCTCAGATTTTCCACGTCCACTTTGAAGAGGACGGACAAAGGAGCTCACTGGTGCTCGAATCGTCAGATTCGGACGTTAGATGAACAAAATATGAAGAATTGAAGCTTTGGTGATAATTCGGCTAGCAACTTTGCATGGGACCCGCAGGCGGCTTCTGCCCAAAATTCTTTACGTCCACTTTGAAGAGGACGGACAATGGAGCACAGTGGCACTTGAATCGTCTGATTCGGACTTCGGATGATCAAGATATGAAGAATTGGAGTTTTGATGATAATCCAATCGACAACTTTGCATGGGACCCGCTGACGGCCTCCGCCCAAAATTCTTCACGTCCACCTTGAAGAGGACAGGTAATTTAGCACAGTGGCGCTTAAATCGTCGGATTTGGATGTCGGACGATCATGATATGGTCGAATGAAGTCCGATCGATTTAAATCACGATAATTTGCCCAATAAATCCTTGATTTATGATAATTTATGGCAAAGCCCTTGGATTTAATAAGCCAATTTCACTCTGACTAAAATCGTGACATCCTCTTCGTTTGATATCAAAATTGAGTGATTCTGGTATCATTTTGAAGGTATTTTCATGACCTTGCTGTAGGGCCCGCCAAATTCAGCCTTGAAATCACCTCTTAACATCCAAACATTAAATTGATCCGCAACCCTTCTGAATATGCCCACCAAGACTCTTGTACATTGGAGACACTCTGTCTCAGCCCATAACACCATACAGAGCACAGAGGAATTGATCGACTATTGGTTTGAGAGGGTTTCACTCACCTCCCTTGTACTTTCCAAATTTTCATCCCCTCCGCTCTCTTACTGCCTATACACCAATAAAGTTCTGTTTGGCTGGGGATGGCAAAAATGGGGTGCTTACACTTGAAAATAAGGGAACTGATGATTTGATGAATTTGGCTACATCCGTAACTAGGCCATGAGAATTTATTCTCTCCCTAACGTGACAAAAGGATTTGAAGATATAATTCTATTGAAAGACAATGCTATGGAGCCCAAAAGGCTAACAGACAATGGTTTGTTCAACTCCTCTGAGTATGATTCACTGGAGAGAAAGAGGGGTTCCTTTCCATATGGAGTTTAGACTAGGTATGACACTTGTCTACATGAACCACTAAATATTTCTATGAAGGGCCAATGAGGGCAATGCTTTAGGGTTGCATCAGGTTACCTATCCCCACTAAGGTATTATGGGTTGCCCATTGAGGTTTCTTGGGTTGCTTTTCCTTGCTGAGGTTTCTTTCATTCTCTTTTTTTTTTTACAAACCCCATCTTGGGTTAAATAAAGAGTCCTAATATGGTGAGGATATTGCCAAAATTATGGTCCTATCCAATGGTCTGAAATCCTTAGGGGAAATCCAAAAGGCATGACTTTCATGACAAATGGGTAGCCTTGCCCCACTGTTTAAGTTGACACCTATACGCATTGATAGACGGGCAACTATTTGAATCATCACTAAAAGTGACCATATGGAAATGTAGTCCCACACCAAAATTAAAAATGGTGCCGAATTATGTTTTCCTTTCTTGGAGATGTTCAGATGGAACATGTGTCTCAACAAGCTACATCGAGATGCCGAATCAGTCGTGATCATATCTGGGCCTGAAACCTTTAAGTTTGTTGACAAGTATTGATGTTGAAGGTCGAGGAGGACTGATGTTAAACTGTCCACATGGGTCTACCATTGGGAGAGTGTTTGGTTGTTTCTGTAGAATGGGTTTATCTTATCGAGAAGATCCTATTTTATTGGTTTGAGAAATGAAGGGCTTATAGGAACCTTGTGAAGCCGTCGGATGTAATGAACGACAGATTAAAGTTCCAATCAGATTCATGAATTTGTACATAAAATGATGACATGATCACGAGATACAATGCCATAAAAACTCAAAAGAAGGGCTTGTGATAGAGACTCCTAGGAAGACCGTCAGATTGATAGACGGGAGAGAGAGTCTAATGCCGATGAGAAATCTTTCTCTGATGATGAAGAAGTGATGAGATTGTCTCCTGTAAAGGCGGGATGTAATTGGCCAAAATCAAAAGTTTGGTCCAACATGCTTGAATCCCGACAAACGATCGAACTTGGTATCAGGCTTTGATTAGAACTACCATTCTCTTGAAGTGAGAGGGACAATTGGCTTACTATCAAGCTCCAATTCCATTCAACATCTTACTATTTTGTTTGTTTTTTTTTTTTTTTAGATGTAGAGGCCACATAATGTAGTGCTTCGCTTAATCGCAAAGCTGAATCATGACTTTCAATATTAGATTTGAATCTTCTTCTTCCAAACATTTCCAATCAGATAGAACATTTTTGCCCCAGTTAGTACTCTGATCTTCTGTAAACTTTGTGAACATTTGTGACTGCTCATCTATATCTGATTTTATCTGAATGGTGAATCCGTATACTGTCCTTTGGAAGTTAATCATCACTTTTTGTCTGATGTGACTAGCTCCCATTATTGATGTAGATAAAACATAGGCTTAAATTTTCTTTTTCTTTCTTCTTTTTTTTTTTTTTTGGTATTCTTATGACCTTATCCTTTGATTTTAGGATTGGTCATTCATCATGTATCTCTTGCTTGCAGATGCTATACTTTGTAAGAACTTTGAAATTTCTATCCTTTTGGTGGCACATCTGTCCTCCACTCATTTGTACTGACTGGCTGACCTGCTAATATGATCTATTACTATCTAATGCTTTTCTTGGAATTTTTCATAGGTAGAACAAATGGCAGCTTCTCCAATACATGTTTCTTGAGAGCACTCTTATGTCTCCCGATTGATCATTTAAAGTTTTCCCAAACGGGTTGGACCTTTTTTTCTTAAGAGGCCAGGTGGCATAGATGTTCAAGAGACGGCTCATCATTTCAATCATCTTCAGAGTCAGAATTGACTGTGCACATAGAATAGGGGGATGTATGAAACTGGGAGGAAATATATGGAAGAAACAAATCACAGAGTTTGAAATCCCAAATGGGGTGATTTTCTTTTACTTACAGGACATATTGGATTGGACTTGTCAACAAGCATATCAATCTTGGACCTAGACATGGCTGACCTATCGAATACCAATAATAGAAAGTTGAACAACAAGTTTGTCTAAGCGGCTCCAGTTGGCATAACGCCTTCGACAACCACCTTCAGTCGTTGTAGGAATAAATCTTCCTTTAGACCTCTAACAGCAGGACTCATCATGCCCCTCTATCAATAGGTGCAAGATGCCTACCTTTTAGGGTTCCATACAATTCTTACCCTTTTTCTTTTTTCAGTTTGGGATCCATTCATAACCGGCCTATTTCTTTTTAAGCTCAAGGTTACTCTGGTTTATGCCCCAGTTTTGGGTTCAATGGATTCATCAATGGACTGCTTCTAGTTGAGTTCAAAATCATTCTAGCTTATGCCCCAGCTTAGGGAGCAAGGGGTATCGCCATTGCACTACACTATTTTAAGTCCAAAATTAGACTAGTTTATGTCTCGGCTTAGGGGGTTCAATGGATTTCTTCATTAGACTACTCAGTTTGGGTCCAAGGTCAATTTGGTTCATGTCCCAGTTTAGGGCATAATGGCTTTCCTCATTAGACTGCACTCAATTTGGATCCAATGTCAATTTGGTTCATGCCCAACTTAGGACTCAAGGGCTTTCCTTATTGAACCATACCCAATTCAGGCCCAAGGTCAATCCAGTTCATGACCTACTTAGGGCTCAAAGGCTTTCCTCATTGAACCGCACTCAATTCAGGCCCAATGTTAATCCGGTTCATGTCCCACTTAGGGCTCAAGGGCTTTCCTCATTGGACTACACTCAATTTGGGTCCAAGATCAATTTGGTTCATGACCAGCTTAGTGCTCAAGGGCTTTCCTCATTGGACCGCATTCAATTTGGGTCCTAGGTCAATTTGGTTCATGACCAGCTTAGGGCTCAATGGCTGTCCTCATTGAACCATACCCAATTTGGGTCCAAGTTCAATCTGGTTCATACCCCAGTTTATGGGTTAAGGGTTTCATCATTGGATCATTCTCTAGCCGTGATTCTGGTTTCTATCCTAGCCTAGGGTACATTGGATCTTTTCTTTGGCCTAACCTACTGCTCAAAAAAATTTCATTTCTCCTCTTTGAATAATGAGAAAAATGAGGGCAACTCTTTGGATTTTAGCATTTCCTTGGCTAATGGGGAAGAAATACCCGTGATGGGATAACACTATCATAGCTGAAGTTTCATGTTTTCCTGGTGACTCCAGAATCTAGAATTGATCTTTACTGGCAGGCAATGAGGAATGCTTCTCATTCGCCATTCCTGACGAGCGATCCTAACTTGTAGCACTGGGCTATGATGGACATGGATCGGGCTCTAATTGATAGAGCCAGAGGTGGATTTTGAATTGATCTCCGATTAATAGAGACAAGGTTAACTTTAAACTGGTCTCTAATTGATAGAGATCAAGATTGACTTTGAATTGGTCTCTGATTGATAGAGATTAAGGTTGACAGTCATAGACTGGGCTCTAATTGCTAGAGGCAAGGATTGCTTGAGTTGGGCTCCAATTAATAGAGGCCAAGGATCACAATCATGGATTGGACTCTAATTGCTAGAGATGATGAATTGATTGAGTTGAAATGACTAAAATTCTCTTCGATTCCTTCATGAAATGGAACATGGACCAGACGTAATGGTTGAACAAGCCTAGAGGCTAACTCATGCTTACATTGAGTTCATATGAATGGAACCCTTCTTAGTTCCAACATGAATTAGAACCTGAACTGGAGTTGACGGTTGGACAAGCCTAGGGGCTAATTAAATTCAAATGAATGGAACTCTTCTTAGTTCCAACATGAATCAGAACTTGAACCACAGTTGATGGTTGGATAAGCCTAGTGGCTAAATAAATTCAGATGAATGAGACTTCTCTTAATTCCAACATGAATCAGAACCCGAACCAAAGTTGATGGTTGGACCGGCCTAGTGGCTAGTTGAATTCAGATGAATGGACCTCTTCTTAGTTCCAACATGAATCAGAACCCTAACCAAAGTTGATGGTTGGTCAATGGAACTCTTCTTAGTTCCAACATGAATCAGAACCCTAACCAAAGTTGATGGTTGGATAAGCCAAGTGTCTAATTGAATTCAGATGAATGAAACTTTTCCTAGTTCCAACATAAATCAGAACTTGAACACAGTTGATGGTTGGATAAGCCTCATGGCTAATTGAATTCAGATGAATGAAACTTTCCCTAGTTTTGACATGAATAAGAACCCTAACCAAAGTTGATGATTGGATAAGCCTAGTGGCTAATTGAATTCAGATGAATGGAACTTTTTCTAGTTTTGTCATGAATCAGAATCCTAACCAAGGTTGATGGTTGGATAAGCCTAGTGGCTAATTGAATTCAGATGAATGGAACTTTTCCTAGTTCCGTCATGAACCGGAACCTAAGCAGGCGGTGAAGGGTGAAAAAACCTAGGGGCCGAATGCCTCCTTCATTTTAACATGATCTGGGAGTGATGATTAAACCTGCCTAGGGGTTAAACCCTTCTTCAGTTATGAGATGAACCAGAAATGGTGGTTGAATCTGGGGCTGAATATTTTTTTGTTTCTGAGATGAACTGGATGTGATTGAATCTACCTAGGGGCTGAATATTTCCTTAATTATGGATGAACCAAAAAGATGATTGGACCTTCCTAGGGCCTGAATCTTTCCATAATTTAAAGGTGAATCAGGAAGGGTGATTGGACTTACCTAGGGGCTAAATTTCTCCTTATGTCAGAGGTGAATCGAGAACTGTGATTGGATTTGCCAAGGGATTGAAACTCTCCTTAATTCAGAGGTAAATGGAGAATGGTGATTTGATTTGCCTAGGGACTAAATCTCTCCTTAATTCTGAGATGAATTAAGAATGATGATTGGATTTGCCTAGGGCTAAATCTTTCCTTAATTCAGAGATGAATCGAAAACTATGATTGGATTTGCCTAGGGGCTGAATCTTTCCTTAATTTTGAAGTAAATCAAGAACGGTGATTGGATTTGCCTAGGGGCTGAATCTCCCCTTATTTCAGAGGTGAATGGAGAATGGTGATTTGATTTTCCTAGGGACTAAATCTCTCCTTAATTCTGAGATGAATTGAGAACAGTGATTGGATTTGCCTAGGGGCTGAATCTTTCCTTAATTTAGAGATGAATCGGGAACTATGATTGGATTTGCCTAGGGGCTGAATCTTTCCTTAATTCTGAAGTAAATCGAGAACTATGATTGGATTTTCCTAGGGGCTGAATCTTTCCTTAATTCTGAGGTGAATCGAGAACTATAATTGGATTTGCCTAGGGACTGAATCTTTCCTTAATTCTGAGGTGAATCGAGAACTATGATTGGATTTGCCTAGGAGCTGAATCTTTCCTTAATTCTGAGGTGAATCGAGAAATATGATTGGATTTGCCTAGGGGCTAAATCGTTCCTTAATTTTGAGGTACATTGAGGACAGTGATTGGATTTTCCTAGGGGCTGAATCTCTCCTTAATTATGAGATGAACTGAATATGATATTTGAGTAGGCCCAGGAACTAACTGTATAGGAATATTGTAAACTTTTTCAAGTATAGGTGCTTGGTGCTGCTTAAACTGAATGCTCTATTGCACCAGATTGACTGAGTTACTGATTGTGTTCCCAAATCTAGTTGCCTTCTTTCTTACACAATTTGATGTTCAATAAAGATCTAGAATCATGGCTTTCATTGATTCATTTAGAAAGATAACATGGATGGATCTCAAGGTAGGAGATCAAGACAATTTCCCTAGTTGTAGGGGCCTCTCACCCTAAAAGGGTGGATATGGATGCAGTTTGATTCTCTTTTCTAAAGGCATTGAAATCCAATGGAGAAATATCAAGATTATAGACATCTAGAGGAGTGGAAGAAGTCACATGTACAATCAAAGATGACTTGACCAAACAAAGTTAGCTCCCTCATAAGGGCGATTGGGTAAACATTATCCAAGTAAATTTAATTGAATTTGATTAAGCCATGTGTTCAATCTTGGGACCTCGTGATTCCAAAATGGATAATCAGTGGTACCAAGGTCTGGCCAATTGGATTACTGAATTCGATGAAATTGAAATGGATATATTAATCCGTTGTCCTTATTAGGGATGGTTAGCAAAAATGGTTCATGAATGAACAAACTAGTAAATTTCTTCTTGACTATGGTATCTATGTCTTGATAGGGATTTTCTGTTCGTTTTTTAAAATCGATGTGTTAACAATGAGAGGTTCAACACATCGAGCTTACTTAATGGAGGGCATATAGTGACCATCTACTCTGAGGTAGAACAGGTGTTTACATACCTCATACTCCCAATGGGTGAGAGTTCAAGATCTTCATCGTGTAGATTCTAACATGTTGACCAATCGAGGACAAAAATGGTTAAAATTTTGACGTCTCGAGCATGGATGTCATGGTTAAGCAAGATTTTACTGGGTTGGTTCAGGGATGAACCAAAAATAACAAACATTGGGCTACAATCTGGGTTAGGACAAAAAAAGCCACCTTGACAAGTACTGGGTAACCTATCATCGAATATACGATGAATAATGGGCCCCCAATCCCTTTATATAATATGTTGCAAGAATCAAGTGACGTGGAGTAGCATAACGCATTCCCAGGCGGACCCAAGAAACGCTCATTAGAGGCTGCTCGCCAGTCGTGATCTCACAAAGTACAGGCCAAGGTTGTGTGTTTCGCCTAGTAGGCTGTCCCATATGCATGGGACCCTGTTCGGCTACTCGCACGAAAGTGTGACTGAGCCCATTCCCCCCAAAGCAATATTATACAAGCATAAATATAGTATCCTAAGAGATAGCATCCAATTCATACAAAGAAAGTTTTCATTTAGGAGTTTGACGTTTATATCCCCAGTGAAGTTGCCACTGTGAGGACAAAGATTGAATTCTTAGAAGTCGCCACCTAGATTAAGGTCTAGGACCTTAGAAATGTGAAATCTCACCCTACGGTAAAACTTCGATTGACTCATGACCCTTAGATTGGATTTTTGGTCCATCAGAGATTGGGTAAGCATCAGGTTACGATTATGGGAAGGGGTTAGACACCCAAACCGCCCGATCGAAATCGATCTCCTATACCTTTCCAATGCTAGACTTTATCTATTAAACCGAACCAAACCAAGTGGTTTTATATCATTGAACTGAATCTGTATCCATCAGATTGCCTACGTATTACGGAATTATTCTGAAAATCAGGTTCACCATTGTAGTTTAGGTGTGATTAAAGTTTATGGCTGTGATTTATGCTTGTGCATGATTAAGTTCATTGTTCAAGTCGAAGTTTATGATTGAAAGGCTGAGAAAACCCTATGGGTTAGGATCTGGATAGTCCATACGAACTCATAGATAGTCCTAGTGGATCTAAGGATAATCCTATTTGGGTTGGAATGTGGATAACCTTATTTGGGTCAAAATATGGATAACCCTTTCTGGGTTGGAATGTGGATAACCCTATTTGGGTTAAAATGGATAACCCTATCTGGGTTGGAATATGGATAACCCTATTTGGGTTAAAATAGACAACCCTATCTGGGTTGGAATGTGGATAATCCTATTTGGGTCAAAATGTGGGTAAATATCCTAGTGGATCTATGGATAGTCCAAGTGGACAATGGTTTAGATCTAAATTTGAGATTCTCCCAAATAGCCTACGTATCCTAGGGTTTGTCCTAGGAATCAGAATCCGCATAGCTCAAAAACGGATAACCTGTTCTAGGTTAGAATGTGAGAACCTGCTCTAGGTTTAGGATTGAGAACCTATTCTAGGTTTAGGGTTTAGAACCTATTCTAGGTTTAGGGTTTACTGAGAGGTGAAAATCGTCCTGAGTTATCCTTTTCATCCTGAATTTTAATTTTGGAAGGTTTGGGAAAGCATTCTCTTTCTTTATTAAGATTTTTATTATTTCCCATTATACCCTTTCCAAGAATGTGGGTGTCTAAATGCACGTCTCCATGCCTAATATATTTGCTAGGTGTGCAGATATGGCAGTTCGAGTAGGGTGCAACATAAATTAAGCTATTTCCATAAATAAAATATTCTAAGCATGACATGTATGATATTTATGGTAACTATCATAAAATATAGTAAGATTATGAAAACCTCCATAATATGGCATGCATTGCAAATAAAACAAGAACCTAATATGGCAAGATCTAATATGCTAATCTAATCATGGCAAGACCTAATATGGCAAGATCTAATATGGCAAGATCTAAGCAAGGCAAGACTTAATATGACAAGATCTAATATGGAAAGATTTAATATGCATCTATATTTCAATATGGTAAGTAACAATCATAGAATGCATATACGGCATGAATTGTTCAAAGAAGGAAAGATCTTATATGCTATTTTCTAAGCATAGTAAGACTTAAAAATGATAAGAAATTAAGATTTTGCTAAATATGGTAAAAAAATATTTATTCTACCAAATATAGCAAAGCATGGAATATGAAAAATATGGTATGCACAATCCAAACAAAGCATATGAATGCTCCAAATATAGCCATTTATCTAAATATAGCAGAATTTGCTCAAACAACCAATTTGCATGTTACAATGAATGAGACATCAATGAAACCCTTTTTTTTTTTTAAAGTGAAAAATTATTAAAAAACATAAGTTCAATGTTCTTTAAAAAATTATAATTTTTATGAAGATATTTGGAAAGATTAATGACTCAAAACTGCCAAAATTGTAACACAAGATTTCAGATAATGGACAAAACTATGAACTGCATTCAGATTTTGTCACATTACACAAGAATGACCATAAGTAGGTCTTCTGAAACTCAAATCAAGATCAACTTTTTTCATAGAAATATGACTTAATATATTATATTTCATGTAAAGGAGTTGAATCACAACAGAGAGCAAAAACAGGTCAAAATATGCCCTAAGACCGGACATGTGCACTGGTCAAATCTGTTCCAGATTTTGACCAGTTGCATCATAAATTCCAAATAAAATCTTATACTTAATAAAAATTAAATACAGACATATGTCTATGTAGATAACTATCTGATCTAAAATTTCATGATGAAAAAAAAGTTAAAACAATATATTTTCTTTGTGAAAATTGATTCTTTTCAATCATACAAATCAATACATCCTGACAGATTCAAAATCAGATCTCTATGCACTTAAAAATTGATATCAATTCAAATAAAAATTAAAAATATACGAAACTAGTGCCATTTATGAGAAGACTTTCATGTCTAAAAATTTCATATGATGTGTATTTTCTATTTATGGCCATAAGACCCTTATATAGTGACTTTCTGATGGAGGATTGCATTACATCTGAGTAAAACAACAATGTCAAAGACAAAAAAAATTTTGATTTTTTTCCCAATTCCAAATGAAATTTTTAGGATTGTCTTCTAACATATCAGAGAGACTCCCATAAAAATTTGGGCTTCAAAATCTAAGAAAAAATACATGTGATGTACGTCCTAAGTTTGAATCTTAAATTTAGAAATTTCAGATTAGAAAATCACTTTATGAAATTTGCAAAAAAATCAAACATCATCACATATCATTCAAAACTTTATCATTGAATAGCTTAGACAAATTATCATTCATGAAATTGCTAGACATAGGCATCCTAACATTAACAAGCATGTAATAGAGCATTCTTGATTGAGATTTCATGGAAATTAACCTTTTTCAAGCGAAATTGACATTCGAGCATTCTAACGACCTCTAAATTTGTTTAGAGTACTAACCTTGTACTTGAATCGAGCGAAACCATCGATGTAGGATGATGGAGGTCGTATTAAGCTCTTTGAATGCGAACCCTCCTTCTCCTCTCCTCTGCTTCTCTCTCTCTTTTCTTTCTCTCTTTTTTTCTTCTCTATTTTTTCTTTTCTCTTATTCTTCTCTCTTTTTTTTTCTTTTCTCTTCTTCTTCTCTCTTTCATTCTCCCTCTCTCATGTTTTTCTCTCTTACCCACGTTTTCTCTCTCCTTGTGGTTTGGAAAAAAAGCCTCCCCCTCTCTTCTCTTGGCCTATTTATGCTTTTCCTCTCTTCTTCTAGAAGATCCTTCTTTCCTTTTCTTTTTTTTCAAGAAAATCTCTCTTTTTTTTTTCCTTTTTTCTTATTTCCTTTCTTCTCTTCCTTCCCTTTTCTCTTTTCCCTCTCTCTTCCACACATTTTTTCCTCTCCTTGTTCTAGAAAATCCTCTCCTTTTCTTTCCTTCTTCTTTCTTCCTTCCTTTTCTTCTTTTTCCTTTAGAAAATCCTTTCTTTCCATTTTTTTCTTTCTTCTCTCTTTCCCATGTTTTTTCTCCTTCCTTTCTTTCCTTTTTGTCCTTCTTCTAGAAAATCCCTTATCTCTTTTCTTTCTCTCTTTCCTTCTTCTAGAAATTCCTTCTCTCTTTCCTTTCATTCTTCTTTCCTTTTCTTCTTCCTTCCTTTCCTTCCTTTTTTTCTTTCTCCCTCTCTCTTTCACGTTTTCTTTATAGAAAACTTGAAGGAGATTTTATTTCTCTTTCCTTTTTTCTTTTTCTTCTTTTTTCTTTTTTTCTTTCTTTCCTTTTTTTTTTCTTTCTCCCTCTTTCTTTTACGTTTTCTTTCTAGAAAATGTAAAAGAGATTTCATTTCTCTTTCCGTTTTTTTTCATTTTCTTCTTTTTTTCTTTTTTTCTTTCCTTCCTCTTTCCTTCCTTTTTTTTCTTTTTTCTTTCTCCCTCTCTCTTTCACGTTTTCTTTCTAGAAAACGTGAAAGAGATTTTATTTCTCTTTCCTTTTTCTTTCTCCCATTCTCTTTCCCACGACCTCTCTTTCCTCTCTCTTTCCACTGCCTCTCTTTGCTCTCTCTTTCTTGTAATATATATATATATATATATATAATATACGATAATATATTATACATTATACATATATAAAAAAAGTGCATGCATATGGACTGACATAACTTAGTCTGGATTGGTCTGAGTTGGGCCGGGTTAAGTTAGACTTAGCTGGATTAAGCTGATTTGGACCAAGGTTGACTTTTCATAGTCCATTTTTGTCAGCTTTCCATATAGAATTTTTCGATAGCATCTATTCCAAATTTTTTTGTGTTTATTTTGTAGAACATTAAAAATGAAGAATATTGGAACTTGAATCACCTCATTCGGAAATAAAATGACCAACTTATGAATTTTTGAAGTTTATGCAGGCCAATTATCGATAATTTGACTGACCATTCTGCATGGGATCCTTCGAAGATTTCTACCAGAAATCCTTTACGTCCACTTTATAGAGTACTAAAAATGGAACATAATGAAACTGAAATTATCTGATTTGGATATGAGGTGACCAAAATATGAATTTTCGAAGATTAAATGACCATTCCCATGTGTAATTTTGTATGGGACCCTTCGGAGACTTCTACCCGAGATTTTTTACGACCATTTTGTAGAACATTACAAATGAAGAATAATGGCC
Source organism: Protea cynaroides (assembly GCA_028583415.1). Lineage (NCBI taxonomy): Eukaryota > Viridiplantae > Streptophyta > Magnoliopsida > Proteales > Proteaceae > Protea > Protea cynaroides. Next base: position 51,627,195 of record CM053265.1, read on the forward strand.
TTGGAATCATCTGAATCTGACGTAGAACGACAAAGATATGAAGCTTTGAAGTCCTAACGATAATTTTACATGAAAGCTTACATGGGGCCCATTGGTAACTTCTACCCGAGAATTTTCACGTCCACTTTGAAGAGGACTGAAAATAAGGAATATTGGCATTTGAATCATCTGATTCCAATATTAGATGACCAAGATATGATGTCTTGAAGTTTGAATGATAATGCATGCATCATACGATAATTACGTAAATGCCATTTGCACCTTCAAACTGCGATATCTTCCTTGTTTGACGTCAGAATTTGATGATTCTGGTATCATTTCGACGATAATTTCGCGACCTATACATCCAAGTAGGTAATAAGCTAAGACCCTGCTATGGGGTTCATTAGAGAATCACAAACCCTTGGGTTAAAAGCCGGAAGCCTGCCATATTGGTTCACTTATGCTGAGGGTGGCAAAAATAGGGTGCTTACACCTACGCACCAACCTTGACATTTTGGAGGACATGCGAGACTCGATGGCATTCCGAGTAGCCGAGTGCCAGCAAGCTGTAGCTCGACACTATGACAATATGGTGTGACCCAAGCTGTTCAAGGTCGGCGATTTAGCCCTCAAGAAAGAGACCATATCAGAGTCGACCAACCAGGGGAAGCTAAGCAAGAATTGGGAAGGACCATACAAGGTAATTCGAAACGGACGACCCAGATCATACACATTGGCAACCTTGGTAGGGGAAGAAGTCCCACTCACTTGGCATGAAACCAACTTGTGCAACCAGTAGCACTTTACTAGTCTAGCTTCACGTAGTTTTTTTTTTTTTCTGTTAGTCATTTATTTTAAAATTTAGTATTTTTTCCATTCTAGGTTAGTCAGCCATATAGTCACGGTCTAATATGTAAACATTTTTAATTCCTAACTCTAGTAGCTGATATTATGTAAGCCCGGCTCGCTAAGGGTACCCGCTCTTTACAATTCAAATTTAAAAGTATTTAATCCAAGAAATGTGCACAGTATAGAGATTAACAATTTGCCTAGGTCGTTTTACTCAATCTCCGCCTACTCAAGTCTACAAGCAGACTTGGATAGCACATGGACTACTCATACCCTCTGCTTACTCAAGTACACAAGAAGACTTGAGCAGCACGTAGACTATTCATACCCTCTACCTACTCAAGCCCACAAGCAGACTTGAGTAGCACGCATACTACTCATACCCTTGACCTACTCAAGTCTACAAGCAAACTTGGATACCACGCAGACTACTCATACCCTTTGCCTATTCAAGGCCAGAAGCAAACTTAGATAGCACGCAGACTACTCATACCCCCTGCTTACTCAAGTCCACGTGCAGATTTAAGTAGCATGCAAACTAATCATACCTCTTGCCTACTCAAGTCCACGAGCAAATGTGAGTGGCACGCAGACTACTCATACCCCCTGCTTACTCAAGCCCTCACGTAGACTCGAGTAGAACGCAGGCAGGTAACCCCACTACTAGCTCAAGTCCACAAGTCAACTTACACGGAATATAGAAAACACAGTCATGAACATATAAAACTAGAGGTTGAGGCCACAAGCCGACTAAACCAGGTATGCCAACACCTGGTAAATTTCTCAGTCTACTCCAAGTGTACTTGGCATAGTAAACCACAATGCGAGGTACGCTTCAGGGGTATCATAGGGTGCATACTCGGGTAGTCTCTCGAACAGTAAAAAAAGGCCTACAAGGGGTAGAGGTACTTAGAACTCATACAAGGGAGAAAGAAAGGAGAAATCTTCATAAGTATTAAAGTTTAAAATTTTTTACAAGGCTTTTGAAAGCCATTCAAAAGAGTTCCCTAAGGGCAAGTACAAGAAAAGAGAAAGAAGAGAAATACCATTAGACCGTAGCAGATGGATGATCCTTCGGAGCAATAAGGGGTAAAAAGGTTGGCAGTCGGAGGGTTAACAACTTGGGGAACGAACAACTCAGCTAGAAGGCCTTCATTAGTGGTCTTTGTCATAGGGGTTTGTAGAGGAGCCTTGAACATCGGCAAGTCAGGTGAAGGGCTCTCCTCGACGGCCTCAGAAACACAACTGAGATGCTCGGCCTCATCTGCAAAAGCCAGGCAGACAGAGTAGTCAGCCGTGATGCCTTGCTCGTCAAGACAGGATTGCAAATATAACACTCCCTCCTTGAAGTAGGCACTGACAGCACCCTTCAGGGCCTGGGTGTACGCTCAGATTAGCGATACTTGACGATGACCTCCTCTCGATAGAGCTTCTCATACTGTTGAATCCACTGGAGGCCCTTCCTAGCCTTGGCCGCTTCAGTGTTGGCCAGCTGAACCCCCTTCCCAGTAGAGTTAAGCTGGCCCTCCATAATACGCAGGCTCTCCTCTGCTTGGTGGAGCCTCTCTTTCGCTTGGCGGAGCTTTTCGTGCTCATTTATCATGTCACTCCCAGCTCCATTCGCCTTGTCCTATGCTGTCGATAACTCATTGCGTAGAACCGTGAACTCAACCTATATTTTCTCCATTGCCACCACCTTTGAGTCTTAGGCCTCTTTGGTTTCCCTCTAGCTAGTCTGGGCCCCCTAGAGCAGGATATTCACCATTTCAAGCCGCCTGCATATGTTGGCTGTAGTGGTATCTGACTGCAATCACAAAAAGATCGAGATTAGATAATCCTCATAGAGGTTAAGGATGAAGTGTGTACCATTTTTTCATTCTAGTAGGCCCTCTAGATGGCCTCCTGATCTGACCAGGCAGCAAGGAGCTTGACGTTTCGGGGTAGCTGAGATTTCACTACCAGGGTCTGGACTACTCGGTAGCTGTCGAAGATGGACTCGTCCTCCCCCATGCCAAACTTTACAATAAAAGAGGGGGAATGGGCCTTCTCCGTCCCCTTGTTGGCCTCCTTATCGGCTGTTTTCTTAGCTCCTTTGTCAGTCGGCTTCTTGGTAGTCAGCTCCTTTACACACCTTGGGTAGTCGTCCTTACCCTGGTCCATAAGTCCATCTTTTTTGGCTGTTGTCACACCCCAATTATGGTGTACTAGAAGTTTGAATGAACCATTAATGAACCAATGGCTCAACCCAGGATCACAAAGACCATACCAAAATTCAAACCATTGCATCATAACAAGTAAAAAGAATATATAAATAATCAAGGAAAGTATTTATTAATGAACTAAGAAACTAAGTGATAAGTAATAAATAATTTAATTATCTCAAAGTTTACCAAAATGTAAAATAACAGTATTCAAGTCTTATAATCCTAAACTCAAAGCAAAACCCTAAATGTAAATGTAATAGAGACACTCGCATGATGAGTCATGGTCGTTTTCCATCATCTGCACATTCATAGCTGCTACTCTTCTAACAAAAGGTGCATTAACGTAGTCATCCACAGTATAACCTGCATCATTAGAAACTAAAAAGAAAATGTATACGTGGGGTAAGCAGACAACATAGCTCAGTGAGAAATAAAACATGCAGCAAGCAATATACATGATGTAGCATTCAATCATTGGGTCCAGTAAAGTTTGCAATGTGCTATGATAAGGATAGGCTACAACCACACCTCCATACACAAGAGTGTGAGCACACCTAACGGTCAGGCTCCAATCAAAACCATCATTGCCCCACAACACTCACTACAAGATAGAGATAGAGCTAGAGCCCAATGATAAGCTACAACCAAACAGTCAGCAGTCCCCTGATACCTTACCCCATACCAATATGTATGCCCCTACTGGCGAGGGCTTGCAAACTAGGTTCATTTCTAACCAATCATAGATGTCATCAAATTGTATCCAAGGCCTTACTCTAGTACCCTTTAATACTAAACAGAAATAGAGCTATAATCCAATGGTAAGGCAATGGCCAACACCGTCAGCACTCCCCCTGATACCCTGCATTGTACTAAACATGCTAAGGTAACGATGATACGATGATGTCAGTGCAGTGAATGGTTGAAGGCCCCAACCTCTCTCCACTTAACACACCAACCATATACAATCACATGCCTATCCTTAATCACATCATAGTAAGAATAAATAATATGCATGAACAGTAAAATAATAGATATTGGATGACATGTCATATGCACATTACAATAGACATCAATCATACAAAGTAGTTTGTTAATAACCAATTAATTTGGGATTTTGTCCCTCACCTATAGAGTGATGTTCGACTCTTTTCGAGATGTAGAATCTAGCTTGAATTGATTATGAACCCTAGATAAGCATTAGTTTTTAATGAGGCATAAATTTGATAAAATTACGGTGATTGGATTCACTATCTGGACTGACAAACAGTCACTCTGAACATTATCCGATCGCATGTCTGTTGCGACATGTCTGATCGGACATCAATCCGGATAACTCTGAGACACTTCCTGAGAGTGTCTGGATCTGTCACCGGTCTCACTCTAGGTGTGATTGATCTATCAGACCAGACAATCTACAGGTTGTTCTCCTGTCTGTGTTTTCCTGAGAGTCTATCGTTCAACTATTTCTAGGGTCATCCTATACCATTCTATGGTTGAGAACATGTTGAATTAGGGTTTATATCCCTAGTTTCACACATATCCTTGTCGTTGATTCCTTATTGAACCATTTGACAACACAATTCATACTTTATTGGAATTCCTTAATCAATATTCGATGACTATGAATCCTAACTTCTTATTCGTACAAATCTAAGAATAATGATGAAGATCTTACCATTAGTTTCTTGATGACGTTGATCGAAATCTGATGGTGAACTCTTCCTCTCCATTGCCTCTTTTTCTTCCACAACTTCTCTCTTAGATCCCCTTTTAGTTTTTAGGGTTTATAGTTGGTCTAAAGAGTGAGGAAGTGGGAAATGAACCTTATATAGTAGTAACCTCCTAATTAGAGTCCTTTCCCAATTAGGATAGTAGTATAAGAAAACTAAGAAAGTTTCCTATTCATGAATTCTATTTTATGTTTGTTCGATCACATAATACATAAAACCAGACAACCTCAACCAATCAAACCGGACAAGTTAAAATTGTCTCAGTTTTGTTCCTGGCATACATGGTTCCATCATCTAGTTGCCTCTTTTGGCCCGATTATGAAGTGAAGACCTGTCACGATATGTTAACCCCTATTATACCGGGTTAGTGGAGTGTGGATCTTATAGCTCCCCCCTAAAAAGAAATTCATCTTTAAAATTTGACCGTACCTTTTGAGTCGAATAGATGAGGGAATTATTTGCACATTGTGGCTTCTTCTTCCCTAGTGACCTCTTCCATGTCTTGGCTTCTCCAAGTTACTTTGACATAAAAGATATCCCGATTTCACAGTTTTTGCACCTTCTGACTTATGATCTCAACTGGCACAACTTCGAATGTCAGTTCTTCTACTAGCTCTGGACAATCTATAGTCAATATGTAAGTTGAATCTCTAATGTACTTCTTCAGTTAGGAAATGTGGAATACATTATGCATGCTTGACATCGATGGTGGCAATGTTAGCTGGTATGCCACTTTGCCGTATTTTTGCTAAGATTTCATAGGGTCCCACAAATCTAGGGCACAACTTCCCTTTCTTACTGAACCGTTTTAAGTCTTTCATAGGTGATATCTTTAGGAACACTTTGTCACCTATGATGAACTCAAGGTTTCGACGACTATTATTTACATAATTCTTTTGTTGGACTTGAGCCCTCCTTACTCTTTCTTTGATCTCATCTACCACTTGATAAGTTTCTTCAATGAATTATATCCCTACACTTCTTCTGTAAGACCCACACTCCACTAACCCAGTTTAACCGTATCGTGCCAGGTCTTCCCATCATTGCTGGACCAAGTGGACCGACAACGTGAAGTAAGATCACGAACCAGGTATGAAATTTTACTCAACATTCTAAGAACTATGCGTAGGGTCAAATACCTGGGTAGGTATGGTCGACCATACAGTATGGAATAAGGATCATTGACCAATGACCCTACGGTCAATGTTTTCGACCCTACGGATGGGTTCTACAATCGTATGTCTGACCGTAAGACCCCAAATCAGACTCTGAGTTTGGAAACTTTCCTAATTTCAGGAGGGTCTCTTTCTTATTATTAGATAACTCTATATGGAGAGTTTTTCTATATATAAAGGATGTTCCTCAACCTTTTTCACTATTTTAGAACATTAGTAAACCCTAGAGGACGAGAAAAAGAGAAGTAGAAGGAGAGAAGGCTAAGAGAAAGTGTTGCTGAGAAGATTTTAGTTCTCTACTGTAGGCAAAGGTATGAACCTAATCTCTGAAGATGTAAATTCTATGGAATAAGGTTTCTATGGAGGATTGGAGATGTCAACCTATTATAATCTATGTGATTCCTTGAGTAAATTCCAAGGATAACCATGAGGGATGAGTTTGTAATAATGGTTGATGAGAAACTACTAATGATGACCATAGGATAACCTTAGTATGAACCCAAGATAAAAAGCTGAGGAGTTAACCCAATAAGAACTCAGATTAAATGTAGTTTGTGAGCAGAAATTGTAAGGTCGTAGCTAAAGTCGACCATAGCATGACCATAGCATGATCAAAATATCGACTATAGGCATTCGGGAAGAATTCAGAAACCATATGGTCACAGGGTATGGTCGCATATAGTGCGATCGTACATAGTAAGGTTGACACAGTATGCGACCATAGGGCCTATCAGATACCTATCAGTGATCTATTTTGATTTCTGATTACTGTAACACATTACACATAAATCCTAACTTAAATTTATATAACTTTTAGGTCATTACATTGATTCAAAGAGAGTTACAAGGCTTGAAAGGAGATCAAGTTTTGCTAACAGGTGAGGGAACAAGACCTAAACTAATTGGATAATAATAAGCTGTTATTTTATTGAATCCAATGCCATGATTGATTCTATGGTTGTATGCTTGCAATGTGGATCTCACATGTCATCTAATATTACTATTATTACTGCTCATGCATATTTACTTCTGTTTATTTGCTACCATGTTGATTGAGGATGATAGGAATAGGCATGTGATTGTGTATGTGTGGTTAGTATGTTGGATGCGAGTGGAGCATCAGTGGGAGGACGTGGCATGGTGGTCTCTGACATGGTCACCAGACTCTAGCTCTATCTCTACTCAAGTCTTGCCTACTGACATCGTCGTATCTCCATTACCTTTACAGAACTATTACGTCGTAGGACATTAGGGGAGGCGGTCTCAGACCATGTGGTCTTTGACTCTGCCGGGGGGCCTCAGCTCTATCTCTATGGAAGTATTGAGGGATGCTGGAGTGAGGCCTTGTATACACTGGATGACATTAAGGATTGGTTAATTGCGAGCCCAGTTTGTAAGCCCTCGCCAATAGGGGCTTACGTGTTGGTATGGGTAGGACATCAGGGAAAGTATTGGCGGTGTTTGAACTGGATACTTTAGATCTATCTCTATTCCATGGTGGATGCATGTAGGACAACAATGGTGTTTGATCCATTGGGTGGATTTACACACTCGTGTATAGAGGTGTGGTGGCTGCTAATCCTTTCTATAGCATATTGCAAACTTAAAACTAGACCAAAGATATGAATAGAATGCATACATATGTTTATTGGATTGTTTTGTTTGCTTACTGAGCCGTGATGTGTGCTCACTCCTTTTGACGTTGAATATTTTTAGTTGATGATGGAGGTCCTACTGTAGAGGAGTAAGTAAATGTGCCGATATATGGACACATGACGGCTATGGACGTAGAAGCTGTTGAAGATGCGCATGATCCTTTATGCGAGTGCAATCAATGCATCTTTGATTAGTTTAGTTATATTTTGATTACCGGACAAGTAATTGATTATTTTATTTTATTTCTTAAGTTACTTGGAGATAACTGGATTAAATATTTATTTAGCACTGTTAGATACTCAGTTCATTAATTATAAAAACTTCTGCTTATTTGTTTATTATCTTTGATTATTACTGTAGAATGTGTGTGTGGTTGATATGGTGGGTACTACCTAATGGAGATCCTAGTTGAACCATTGGTTTATTGATGGTTCATCACACTATTCTGGTTAATCCCAAATTGGGATGTAATAACTTGGTATCAGAGCTCTCTGAGGTTTTACCCATTGACCTAACCACTTTCACATGAATCATGAACTGAGTTAGGATGAATTAAAAATTTGTAATAAGAATACACCATAAGCACCTGTGTTGTTTAAGATATAAACTAAGAAAGAGAATAATGCACATATGTAAAGGAGAAATAAATTATATATATATATATATATATATATATATATATATATGCTAAATGAAGAACAAGATAAATGTATATCCGAACCAGAGTACGGCCTACAAGCTGGACAGTTACTCTGCAATATAAATGGAAATCATGGAGCTGGGGGTGCTGGAGGAGGAAGTACCTCACGGTCTCTATCATAGTCCTCAGCATACACTCTCGCAAGCCAGGCTACCTGAGTCTGGGTCTCTCAAAGACTAGCTGCTAGATCCATTACCCACTAGTCTGTAGAGCGCTGAGCATCTAGGATCTCTCCTACCCTCTGATCTATAACACGCTGAGCCTTGCGAATATCATGAAGTAGCACCATCATGTCATCTGGTGGCCGGCTTGAAGGGCCAGCCAAATGAGAAGTTCGAGAAGGGCCTGCTGCAGTAAAATATTATGGTGATGGAAGAGGTATGGTATCTACATCCATGTACATCCGATCATCATCCTCTTTATCATCGCTCTCGTCTGCCTTTGCTGCTGCCGCTACTGCAACCTCTGCATCCATTGCCACCACCCTGAGTGAGTGAAAGTCTCATGGCATTTCTCACGTCATCACTGACCTATATATCTTTCATGCCCATTGTCACACCCCAATTCTGCACCAATTAGAATGGTGTGATGAACCGTCTATGATCCAACGATTCAACTAGGATCTTGAATAGGCTGTGTCCTTCTTACTTAAATCAACACATCCACAACCATAATCAGAGTAAATAAATAATAGCGGAAGTCTTTAATATTAATGAACGGAGTATCTAACAGTGATAACATAAATAAAGTATCCAATTATCTCAAAAATGACTAAGACATAAAATAAAATAAATTAATCAATTACATGTTCTTAATAATCCAACAAATAAATCTAATCAAAGATGCATGAGTTGTACTAGCACGACGAATCATACAACTCCATTATAGTTTCTGCATCCATCGCCGTAATATGTCTGTACATCGTAGCATTCATATAGTCTTATACAGTAGTACCTGCATCATCAACTAAAAATATTCGACGTCGAAAGGGTGAGCACACATCATGGCTCAGTGAGCAAACAAAATAATGCAACAAACATATGCATGCATTCAATTCATATATTTGGTCTGGTTCATAAGTTTGCAATGTGCAATAGAAAGGATAGGTGACTGCCGCACCTCTATACACGAGTGTTTGAAGCCGCCCAATGGATCAAACACCATTGCCGTCCCACATGCACCCACCATGGAATAGAGATAAAGTAAAAGTACCCGGATCAAACACCGCATGACACTTCCCCTGATGCCCTACCCATACCAATACGGAAGCCCCTATTGGTGAGGGCTTGCAAACTGGGCTCGCAACTAACTAATCCTAATGTCAAACAGTGTATCCAAGGCCTCACCCCAGCATCCCTCAATACATCCATAGAGATAGAGCTAAGGCCCCCTGGCAGAGTCAAAGACTACACGGTCCGAGACCACCTCCCCTGATGCCCTACGACGTAATAGTTCTGCTAAGGTAATGGCGATACAATGATGTTAGTGGAAAAGACTTGAGTAGAGATAGAGCTAGAGTCTGGTGACCAAGATGAACCACAGTGTCACATCCTCCCCCAGATGCCCCACTCGCATCAAGCACACTAACCACACACATACATTCACATGCCTATTCCTAGTATCATAATCATCATCATGTTATAAATAATCTGAATTAAATATGCATGAACAGTAATAACAGGAATATTAGATGACAAGTGATATGCACATTACAAGCATACAAGCATAGAATCATTCATGGCATTGGACTCAATAAATAAAAATAGTTTATTATTAGCCAATTAATTTATTCTTGTTCCCTCACCTTTGATCGTAGATCCTCGTTCAAGCTTTATAATTCATTCTTAGATCACTTGAATACCTAATAAGTTGATAGATTTTTAATTAGAATTAATTCCCATGTGTTTAGACTAACAGAATCTGAGGTGTCGCAGGTGGGGTAGCACCTGGTGTCTCAGTTTCTGCGACAATAGAGTGTAGGGTCACAGGGTAGGGTAGCACCTGGGGTCTTAGTTTCTGTGACCAAAGGATGTAGGGTCGCAGGTAGGGTCAAACATACTGCGAGCCTACGTGCGACTACACCCTCCCTGAAAACTTCTCGAGGGCATATGGTCTAACATGTGGGTCTTGTGGGGTCGAACATCATGCGACCCTATGTGCGACCACACGTGTCATGGTCAACCTTTCACTCTTAAGTCCATTTCTTCATGTTTGAATCCTTTGGCTTATCTTCTTGGTCCTTCCTATGATTGTTTTATGGCTCAAAACTATAATTTTATACATTACCCATTGTCCACAATGATTTCTTCCATGGATTCTCTTGGAATTTGTCCATGGATGGATGATTTGGGTTTCTCCTAATCCTATCTTCTTCATAAACTATTTTAGGTTCTCAATTCATGTAGGGGTTTAAGTTTATACCTTAGGTTTGTTGAGATTCAGAGTTTCCTCTCAACGTTTCTCTTCCTTGGTCTTCTTCTTCAATTCTCCTTCTCTTCCTTTTCTTCTGTTTCTCTCTGTTTCAATTAGAATTCTAAAGGAGTCAAAGAGGCTAAGGGATGTCCTATTTATAAAGGAAAACCCTCCATAATAAGTATCAATGAGTTTAGGAAAGAACCCCCTTTGGATTTGGAAGGTTTCCTAAATTTGATTTCTGGCTGTTTCCATAGGGTCGGACGTAGGGTCGCAGAATCCGTGACCGTACGTTTTTAAAATGTGCAACCCCACGAAAAAAAGTCATGGGTTGGACTATTTTGAGATGGGGTTGATCATACCTGTTTAGGCATGTGATCACACACTCATATTTGATTATTTTTGAGTTAAATTTCATACCTAGTCTTGTAGTTTCTTCACACACTTAGTCCACTTAGCTCGACCATGGTAGGTAGACTAGTCATGACATAAGAATGTAAGGTTAGACCGGGTTCATGGCGTACAGGTCTTACAACTCCACCACCATTAAAAGAAATTCCGTCCTTGAAATTTGAACGTACGGATCTTACAACTTCCCAATCCTTGAAATAAATTTTGTCCTCAAAATTTGAATTTACTTCGGAGTCAATAGGTGAGAATTTTGTTTCCACATTGCATCTTCTTCCTCCCATGCAATCTTCTCCACGTCTTGTCTTCGCCAGGTTACCTTCATATAATAATTATCCCAGCTTCAAAGATGTTGTACCTTCCAACTAGTGAACTAGGCTAGTACCACTTCAATAGTTAAATCTTCTATTTACTCCAGTGGATCAGTGGTCAATACCTTTGATATGGATCTCCAATGTACTTCTTCAAAGAGACACGCGAAATACGTCATGCGCACTAGACATGGACAGCGGTAATGCTAGTTGATATGCAACTTTTCTACGTCTCTCCAAAATTTTTATGAGGTCCAAAACATATATAGGATACAACTTTTCCTTCTTGCTGAACTGCTTCAAACTACGCATAAGTAATATTTTCAAGAACACTTTGCCCCTTATGGCGAACTCGAGGTCTTGGTGTCTCTCCTGACAATCCTGAGCTTTTCTTTGATCTTGTTTGCCACTCGATAGTTTTCTTTAATAGACTCAGGTCTTAAAATTCTTCATTCACCAACTTTATTCCAAAATAGAGGAGTTTGACATTTCTACCATACCATGCTTTATAGGTGACATTTATATTGTAGCTTGGTAGCAACTTCAATTCACAGTAACTTCTCAACTCAAGTTCCTTGAAATCAATTTCACAAGCTCAGGGCATATCTCTTAGGATCTGTATAGTCTGCTCCGACTATCCATCGATTTAAGATAAAATGCTGTACTAAAGTTCAACTTTGTCCCCATTATTTTCTGTAGATCCTCTCAAAACTTCAAGATAAAGCATGAGCCTCTAACCGACACTATGCTCTCAGGCATAGCAATCAATCCGGTAATATTATCCACATATAGCTTAGTTAGCCACTCCAAAGCATACCGAGGTGGTATAGCAATGGAATGAGCTATCTTCATAAGGCGATCAAAAATCATCCAAACTACGTCAACTGATCTAGGAGTCAATGGCAAATCGGTGACATACTTTATTGTAGTGCAGTTTCACTTCCAGTCTGGCTCTGATAGTGGTTGTAGTAAGCCATGTTGGTCTTTGTCTTTTAGCCTTTACTTGCTGATAATTCAGTCACTGAAACATGCATCTAGCCACAACTACTTCCATTCCCTTCTTAGTTAGCTTGGTAAGAGGTTTTGCGATCTTAGAGTGCTCCTCCACAAATCGTCTGTAACAACCAGTTAAACCCAAGAAAGTTCTGATCTTCACAATATTCTTTAGGTGTTTCTCACCATATGATTACTTCTATCTCAATAGGGTCTACTTTAATCCCTTTTTATGATGCTACATGATCTAAGAAGATCACTTTGTAGAATCAGGTCTCATATTTCTTGTACTTGGCATAAAGCTCCTCCCTTCTCAGCTGTTGTGAAGCTGTTCTAAGATCCATTGTATGAGTTGCTTTATTCTTGGAATAAACCAAAATATCATATAAGAAAACTATGACAGGTGTCCAATATGTCATGAAACATACAGTTCATTAGCTACATAAAAGATGTAAGGGCATTGGTTAATCCAAACGTCATAATCGGGAACTCATAATGTCCAATCTCGATTCTAAAAGCTATCTTTGAGATATCGCTGTCCAAATTCTTCAGCTGATGATATCTTGACTGAAGATCAATCTTAGAAAATACCTTTGCTCCTTGCAACTATTTAAACAAGTCATCGATCTGAGGTAGTAGATATCAATTCTTGATCGTGAGCTTGTTTTGTTCTCGGTAGTCTATATATAATCTGACACTACCATCCTTCTTCTTCATGAATTACATTGGCACTCCTCATGATGTTATATCTTGTCTAATAACTCCCGTAGTTGACTCTCAATCCCTTCAACTCCATAGGAGCTACTCTATAGGTGCCTTTGACACAGGTATAGTCCTTGGTAACAAGTCGATGACGAATTTGGTCGCACGATCAGATGGTAACCCAGGTAAGTCTCCTGAAAACACATTAGAAAATTTATGCATCACATCAATATATTCCATTTGTGGTGCTTCTTTGGTAACGTATACTACAGATACCATATATCTGGCTTCTTTCTCTTCAAAGCATCTCTTTGCCTTTAGCATAGAGAGGATCAACTTTCACTTCTTAGGCAATATGCTTCCAATAACACTAAATTATATGTCGTCTTTATTCTTGAATGATAACCTCTTCTATGCGCATAACAACTTTGTACAGTCCTGAGACAACCACTTTATTCCCAAGATGATGTCAAAGTCTGCCATCTTAAGTTGAATTAGGTTGCATCCAAATTCTATCCATCCATATGATTCGGACATTATTTATATCACCCATCTAATGCAACATTTAGTCCAAAAAGGCTTGAACTAGAGAAATCTGGTATTATGGTCTTAAGAGCTTGTCTAGTTCCTTCATCTCTTATGATTTTTTAAAGACTATCGTCAAAATCTCATATTACACTCATTAGTTTATATTTCTTTTATCATTATTGTTCTACCCTGATCTCTCTTTCATATACCTCAAAAAATATCTTACGATTGTTACTTCATATCCCAAGTCTACCTCTAAGCATTAGGGTATATGCTTATAAATTCATTAATTCAGCCAAACTCTTTTGGTCTTTTATTAATCATCTCACTAGACATTGGGCATAACTCAGTGTTACTTGTACTAATTTAAATACTATCAATGCCATGAGTTTTGACTTTATCCTTGTATCCACTCTTAGATTTGCCTTTAGTAATCTTCTGCCTTGTCAAAATTCATACCGATATAGCCATCTTTAACTTTACTTGAGTGCTATCTATTTCTTTACTGGCTACTCTTGATAGTTTTCACTTTTTTCTCATGCACTCTTTTATAGACATGACTCATATCCATCCATTACTTCATCTGAGGTTCCTTGGCTATAGAATCTAATCCGAATTTAATCATCTTACTTCCCATAATTCTTTATTCACTAAACATCTTATCAATGGATGTTGACAAGTGTAAGAATCAGAATGTTTATCCAAAAGCAATTTATTTTCTTCTTTCGAATTCAGGGTAATGACGAACACTTGCTTTATCTAATGAACTTAGGTTTAAAGGATCAGGAGTAAATCTATGGTAATCCAACCGGCATAAAAAAGGTTGTTAAGTTGCACGGTGGTCCAAATACATAAAAATAGAGGTTTTATTAAAGAAACAATATCTATAACTCCAATTGATAGGTTGAATCAAGAAGGTATCCTGTCCAGACACGAGAATTTAAAATTAGGTATGTGCATCCTCTATAATCATAAGAGTAAGTCAATAATGCACCGCATCTTATATAAACCTATCTAGTTATATGGCTACAATAGATTTGATCTTTTGCTGAAAACGTTTGAGGCTTCATCTTCAGAAAATATTCTTCAACCCTTGTTGGATCATTCTGCCATGATGCAGCTATCCCATACCTCGGTGGCTGATAAGGGTAACCACCTAGATACACTGTTTGTTGTGCACCAAGCTTCTGCACTAGGGTGTGCATTACTGAGACTTACCGTATGGTAGACACTGTGTTATAGCTAACCAGTGTTGGGGTATATTGTTGCTACCAATTGATACTGTTCTTGGCTTGACCCAGAGGTATTGGTGTAGCATTGGTAACTTGGATAGTGATTCACATAGCAACTTGCATAGTCGGTCTCAACTATTGTTGCTCTTGTATTTTGTCGGGCCAAGTTTATTACAACCGTAGCCAAGGAACTTGGTAGTCCAGGTAGATTGACTAGAGTGGCCTGGTTGTTCACTCTTTTGATTTGCTACAGTCTGATTATCATTATTTAGCATCTGCTCAGATGAGTTTTCACTACCCGTTCTCGACCCAGATAGTGGTGGGGTCAAGTTGCAATCTCTTCTTAATGCTCAGCGGGCAATGGTTTAGCTTATGGTGGATCTCACTCTAAGTCTCCATGTCACCCAGGAGTATAGCTTTATCTTCTTGTAGTTACTCTTATTCTTAATGTATGACCATTATTCTCCTATCTCTGTTGGATTTAGCCAAAGATCTTTCCCTTTACCTCTACAGGGATTTAGGCGTTACTAGCCATTTTTCTTCTTCTCCCTCTGTCATACATAGGGTTTCACATCTTGTGAGTACCAACTCGGTATTCCAATTTTCTACTTTATAGATGCCCCCTTCTTGCTACTGTACTATATCCTTTGTATACTCATGCAACTATCCTACTTGTAGACCGTACCATATGTTATTTCATTATCGGGATACATTTAGATTCTCTTTTTCTTCTGCCTATATATACATATGGTTCCTACTTGTTTATGTTCTGTCTCAACCAACACAGGTGTTTGTGGTGTGTTTGTATTAAAGCTTTTAATTTATCCTAATTCAGTTCATGGACACAATCGTGAATGTATTCAGGTTTATTGGGCAAGGCCTGAGAGCTCTGATACCAAGTTGTCACACCCCAATCTGCACCAACCAGAATGGTGTGATGAACCGTCTATGATCCAACGGTTCAACCAGGATCTCGAATAGGCTGTGTCCTTTTTACTTAAACCATACACATCCACAACCATAATCAGAGTAAATAAATAATAGTGGAAGTCTTTAATATTAATGAACTGAGTATCTACCAGTGATAACATAAATAAGTATCCAATTATCTCCAAAATGACTAAGACATAAAATTAAATAAATTAATCAATTACAAGTTCTTAATAATCCAACAAATAAATCTAATCAAAGACGCATGAGTTGCACTCGCATGACGAATCATGCGACTCCATCATAGTTTCTGCATCCATCGTCGCAACATGTTCGTACATCGGAGCATTCATATAGTCTTCTACAGTAGTAGCTGCATCATCAACTAAAAATATTCGACGTCGAAAGGGTGAGCACACATCATGGCTCAGTGAGCAAACAAAACAATGCAACAAACATATGCATGCATTCAATTCATATCTTTGATCTGGTTCATAAGTTTGTAATGTGTAATAGAAAGGATAGGTGGCTGACGCACCTCTATATACAAGTGTTTGAAGCCACCCAATGGATCAAACACCATTGCCTTCCCACATGCACCCACCATGGAATAGAGATAAAGCTAAAGTGCTCGGATCAAACACCGCATGACACTTCCCCTGATGCCCTACCCATACCAATATGTAAGCCCCTATTGGCGAGGGCTTACAAAATGGGCTCGCATCTAACCAATCCTAATGTCAAATAGTGTATCCAAGGCCTCACCCCAGCATCCCTCAATACATCCATAGAGATAGAGCTAAGGCCCCCCGACAGAGTCAGAGACTACACGGTCCTAGACCACCTCCCCTGATGTCCTACGACATAATAGTTTTGCTAAGGTAATGGCGATACGACGATGTTAGTGGACAAGACTTGAGTAGAGATAGAGCTAGAGTCTGGTGACCAGGATGAACCACCGTGTCACATCCTCCCCTTGATGCCCCACTCGCATTAAGCACACTAACCACACACATACATTCACATGCCTATTCCTAGCATCATAATCATCATCATGTTATAAATAATCTGAATTAAATATGCATGAACAGTAATAATAGGAATATTAGATGACAAGTGATATGCACATTACAAGCATACAATCATAGAATCATTCATGGCATTGGACTCAATAAATAAAAATAGTTTATTATTAGTCAATCAATTTAGGTCTTGTTCCCTCACCTTTGATTGATCGTAGATCCTCGTTCAAGATTTATAATTCACTCTTAGATCACTTGAAAACCTAACAAGTTGATAGATTGTTAATTAGAATTAATTCCCATGTGTTTAGACTAACAGAAACTGAGGGATCGCAGGTGGGGTAGCACCAAGGGTCTCAGTTTCTGCGAGCACAGGGTGTAGGGTCGCAGGGTAGGGTAGCACCTGGGGTCTCAGTTTCTGCGAACACAGGGTGTAGGGTCATAGGCATGGTCGGACATACTGCGACCCTACGTGCGACCACACCCTCCCTAGAAACTTCCCGAGGGCATGTGGTCGGACATGTGGGTCTCGTGGGGTCGAACATCATGTGACCCTACGTGCGACCACACGTGTCATGGTCGACCTTTTACTCTTAAGTCCATTCCTTCATGTTTGAATCCTTTGGCTTATCTTCATGGTCCTTCCTATGATTGTTCTATGGCTCAAAACTACAATTTTATACACTACCCATTGTCCACATGATTTCTTCCGTGGATTCTCTTGGAATTTGTCCATGGATGAATGATTTGGGTTTCTCCTAATCCTATCTTCTCATAAACAATTTTAGGCTCTCAATTAATGTAGGGGTTTAGGTTCATACCTTAGGTTTGCTGAGATTCAGAGTTTCCTCTGAACGTTCCTCTTCCTTAGTCTTCTTCTTCAATTCTCCTTCTCTTCCTTATCTTCTCTTTCTATCACTTTCAATTAGAGTTCTAAAGGAGTGAAAGAGGCTAAGGGACGTCCTATTTATAAAGGAAAACCCTCCATAATAAGCCCCAATGAGTTTAGGAAAGAACCCCCTTCGGATTTGGATGGTTTCCTAAATTCGATTTCTGGCTGTTTTCGTGGAGTCGGACGTACGGTCGCAGAATCCGTGACCCTACGTTTTTAAAATGTGTGACCCCACGATCAAAAGTCATGGGTTGGACTCTTCTGAGGTGGGGTCGATCATACCTATTTAGGCATGTGACCATACACTCATATTTGATGTTTTTGTGTTAAATTTCATACCTGGTCTTGTGGTTTCTTTACATACTTGGTTCACTTGGCTTGACCATGATAGGTAGACTGGTCATGATACAAGAATGTAAGGTTAGATCGGGTTCATGGTGTGCGGGTCTTACGCCTATCCTACGGATGGCCTCCCAATCAAGGTCAGTTGAGAAGGTGTCCTCATAAATCCTCTCATCCTCTAAGTTTACCTGTAGATGAGTAAGCAGAGTGGAGATCAACCGTCCATAGGATAGATTACCTCTCGAGTCAGGCAAAGTGGCTCTGTGCATAGTTCGGATGATAATGTAGGGTAGATAGACAGGCTGCCTGGTGCATATACAGTACAGGATCAATTAAAACCAACCCATATCACCAAATTCCTTCTCCACATCAAACAGGGCTAAGTGTGTCACAACCCAATTATGAACCAACAAAAATAGTGTGATGAACCATCCATAGACCAATGGTTAAATCAGATACATCCCACAAGCAAATTCAGAATAAATAAATGATAGCGAAAGTCTTTAATACTAATGAACTAAGAATCTGATAGTGATAGCATAATTAAGTATCCAATTATCTCCAATGTACCTCAAGACATAAACTAAAGTAAAATAATTAATTACATGTCCCAATAGTTAAACAACTAAGCTAATAAAAAACACATGAGTTACACTTACACGACGAATCATGCGCATCTTCTTCAGCTTCTACGTCCATCGCAGCAACGTGTCCATACGTCGGCGAATTCATATATTCTTCAATAGTAGGACCTGCATCAAGAACTAAAAATATTCAACATCGAAAGGGTAAGCACACATTACAGCTCAATGAGCAAACAGAACAATGCAACAAACATATGCATGCATTCAATTCCTATCTTTGGTATGGTTTATAAGTTTGCAATATGATATAGAAAGGTTTGGTGGCCATCACACCTCTATACATGAGTATGTGAATCCTCCCAATGGATCAAACAACATTGCCATCCCACATGCACCCACCATGGAATAGAGATAGAGCTAAAGTGTTCGGATAAAACTACGCCAACACTTCCCCTGATGCCCTACACATACCAACACGTAAGTCCCTATTGGTGAGGGCTTACAAACTAGCCTCGCAACTAACCAATCCTAATGCCATACAGTGTATCCAAGGCCTCACCCTAGCATCCCTCAATAGGTCCATAGAGATAGAGCTAAGGCCCCCCGACAAAGTCAGATACCACATGGTCTGAGACCACCTCCCCTGATGCCCTACGACATAATAGTTCTGTTAAGGTAATGGCGATATGATGATGTTAGTGGGCAATACTTGAGTAGAGATAGAGCTAGAGTCTGGTGACGAGGTCAAAGACCACCATGCCACGTCCTCCCCCTGATTCTCCACTCGCATCCAACACACCAACCACACACATACATTCACAAGCTTATTCCTAGCGTCGTCATCATCATCATGTTATAAATAAATGGAATTAAATATGCATGAACAATAATTGTAGGAATATTGGATGACATGTGAGATGCACATTACATGCATACAAGCATAGAATCAATCATGGCATTGGACTCAATAAAAATAAACAGTTTGTTATTATCCAATTAGTTTAAGTCTTGTTCCCTCACCTTTGATTGTTGGTTGTTCCTCTTCCAAGCTTTGTAAATCACTTTTAGACCACTTGGAAACCTAATAAATTTATAGATTCTATGTTAGAGTTCATTTCATTAAGATGTTTAAATGTCCCATCTGGAAACAATCAGATCTCCAGAAACTGAGTGGTCGCAGGTGTGGCTGCACCTGTGGTCTCAGTTTTTGCAACCACGGGGTGTGTGGTCGATACGTGTGGTTATATATCATGCGACCACACACATGTGACCACACCCTCCCTAGAAAATTCCAGAGGGGGTGTAGTCGACACATGTGCCTCGTGTGGTTGACCCTAGCTGTGACCACACGAGTGTTTAGTTGACTTTCATTCTCAGTCTAATCCCTTCATGATATGATTCCTTGAACTACATTATGGTCCTTCCTATGATTGATCTTTGGCCGTAATATAGTATTTTTTACAATCATCTATTCCAACCTACTCTTCATGAATTTCCTTTGTGTTTTCATCTATGGGTCTCATGGTTGAGATCCTACTTTGAATCAATACTTCTTTCATGATCTATTCTAGGCATTCAACTAAGGTAGGGGATGTCTTCATACCTTAAATTTGCTGAAGAATCAGAGCTCTCTCTGAAATTCCACCTCTTAGTCTTCTTCTTCAATTCTCCTTTTCTTCCACCTCCTCTTATTCTCTCACTTTTAGTTTGAGTTTTAAAAGAATGAAAGAGGCTAAGGGAAGTCCTATATATAGAGAAAAACCATCCATATAGAGTCCTACTTAGATTAGGAAAGAACCCCCTTCAGAATAGGAAGGTTTCCTAATTACGGAGTCAGTTTGTCATCGTGTGGTCGCATATGGGGTCGTAGGATCTGTCGACCACACGTCCCAAATCTGTGACCACACGTCCCAGACTCCTGTAGTCTTACTATTTTGAGGTGTAGTTGACCACACCTGTTTAGGTATGCAACCACACGTCTCAATTACATGATTTATGGTTCGAATTACATACCTAGCCTTGTGGTTTCTTCAAGCACTTGGTCCGCTTGGTTCGACCATGATAGGAAGACCTGATACAAGGTGGTAAGGCCGAGTTAGTACGATACGGGTCTTACAACTCTCCCCTCTTATATAAATTTCATCTTCGAAATTTGCACATACCTTTCAAGTCGAAAAGGTGAGTATATTATTTTCGCATAGCATTCTCCTCTTCCTATGTTATCTCTTCCACGTTTTGGTTGCTCCAAGTAACTTTAACATAGTAAATGTCACGGTTACATAGACGTTGAACCTTCTGGCTGGTAATTTTGATTGGTGCTACTTTGAATGCCAAATCATCAGTTAGACCTGGTGGATCTATTGTTAGGATGTGTGTTGGATCTCGGATATACTTCTTTAGTAATGAGATATGAAATACATCATGCACACATGACATGGATGGGGGTAGTGCTAACTGATATGCTACCTTTCCACGTCTAGCTAGAACTTCATAAGGTCCAATGTATCTGGGACATAGCTTTCCCTTCTGTCCAAACCTTTTCAAACCACGAATAAGAGATATTTTTATAAATTCCTTACCACCTATGGTGAATTCAAGTTCTCTGCGTCGATTATCTGCATATTGCTTCTGACGGTTCTGAGCTGTTCGAACTTTTTCCTTGATAATGTCGACCACTCGACAAGTCTCTTCAAAAGACTCTAGTCCAAAAAACTCCGTTCTCCAATTTTGCTCCAAAATAAAGGAGTTCGACATTTCCTACCATACAGTGCTTCATGGGGTGACATCTATATAGTCGCTTGATAGCTGTTGTTATAAGCGAACTTAATCAATGGTAATTTCTCATCCCATGATCCTTTGAAATAAATTACACAAGCTTGGAGCATATCTTCTAAAATTTGAATAGTATGGTCTAACTGTCCATCGGTCTCAGGATGGAATGCAGTACTAAACTTCAATGTTGTACCCATAGCCTTCTGTAATCCTTCCCAAAACCTTGAGGTAAAACGTTGGTCTCTATTGGATACGATGCTTTCATGTACACCATGTAATTTGATAATATTATCAACATACAACTTAGCTAACCTCTCAAGGGTATACTGAGGTCGTATAGCTATGAAACAAGCTGTCTTAGTCAAACGATCTACAATCACCCAGACCTCGTCAACTACTCGGGGAGTCAATGGTAACCCGGTGACGAAGTCCATAATGATGCAATCCCATTTCCATGCCGATTCTGGCAGTGGCTGTAACAATCCTACAGGTCTTTGCATTTTAGCCTTTACCTGTTGACAATTCAGGCATTGAGATACAAATTTAGCTACATCCACCTTCATTCCTCTCCACCAATATTGTTTGTTCAGATCATGATACATCTTTGTACTTCCAGGATGTACCGAATAAGCGGTGGTGTGAGCTTCCTTCATTAGTCTGTGTCTAATATCCAAGTCTTCATTTTCAAGAATACATACCTTTCCATTGTATCTTAGTACCTTTTCAATGTCCAAGGTGAACTCAGGAGTAGTCATACCTTTTTCAAGGTCTTCTTACACCATTTTCAGATAAGGGTCTGATTTAATAACTGCTTTCACTTCGTCTAATAGATCAGGTACAAATTTTAATGTAGCAAACATGTTTGAGAATAGATGAATAAATGCTTGGTTAGTTGATTCATTCAAAATTTCAATCACAAACTGTTCGTTATCATAAATAAATATTCTTCCTGTGACACACACTACAATATTTGCACTAACTTCTTCTTGAGACTTTGTCATAGCTTTCTAGCTTAGAGCCTCAACAACTACATTAGCTTTTCCTGGATGATACTAGATATCGCAATCATAATCTTTTAGTAATTCCAGCAATCTTCTCTGTCTCATGTTCAACCCCTTTTGATTAAAAAGATAAGTGAGACTCTTATGATTTGATTTAATTTGAAATTTCTCTCCATAAAAATAATGTCTCCACCTTAGTTGGATGCTCTAAAAAAGCCTTGTTATAGCCCATATGCGTCTACAGTTTTGATAATAGCATTTTTTAGCCCATAGCTTTCATGAAAATGCCCTGTTTTGGCTGAATGACTTTAAAATTGAAACTTTGCCCTATTTATTTGGAAATTAACATGAGATTAATGTATACTATTCTTGCCTCATATGTTTCCTTGATTTTCAGACACTACCACCACCGAAAAAAGGAAATGACTGGTCGTAGAGTAAGTAGAAGGAGATAGAATGTCAACCCATCTCCACTACCTACGGAGACCAATGACAATGAAGGTCAGCAAGGATAGGAAGGAAATATTGGAGCTCAACATGCTGCGTCTCAGAATGTACACACCCAAGCCAACCCAACCAACTTACCTGCACCACCTACAGATTTGGCTACTGCGGTGATAAATTTGGGACCGCAAATGCAACATATACAACAAATGCAAACCAATATACACGCTGCTATGGGAATTGCTTTCTCAGTTGCAAACACAACATGTCTACCTGCAGGACAATCTAGTACTGCACCTGGTGGTAGCAACACTGTACCCCAAGCACCGCAAACACCAGTAGTACAAGGCCAAGTACCAAATCCTGAAGCACCGCATTGCAGGTACAACCAAGGTAACTATCAGTATTAGCCACCTATGTATGGGGCATATACTCAGTATCAGTTTGATCACTCCAGACTGATCGAGCATTTCCTAAAGTTGAAGCCGAAGGAATTCACAGACAAGCCATCAGATCCATTGTAGCCAGCTTACTGGATCGATGAAATGGAAAGAAACTTTATGATGATGACTATAAATGACGAAGAGAAGGTATTATGTGCCACATTTATGTTGAAAGGTGACGCATACCACTGGTGGATATCAACTAGAAGTTATCTATTAACAAAGCACGCCCAACTGACATGGGTTATTTATGAAGAAGCTTTTTTCAAGAAGTATTTTCCAAGGAGTTTCAGAGATCAAATGAAAAAGGAGTTTTTGAGTCTGTATCAGGGACCAATGACTGTAGATGCATATCAACAGTGTTTCAAAGAACTATTTTTCTTTGCTCCCTCTAGCATGCAGGAGGAAAATATCAAAACCCGAAGGTTCGTTATGGGACCTAGGGGAAGCATTCGTGAGCATGTATTGGGATTGGAAAAGAAGATTTATAATGAAGCTGTACAGATTGCTCGAGTACTGGAATCGAGCCAGAGGGAAAGTTAGTTTGCTAAGAATAGAGGTATAAAGAGGCCCAATGGAAACTAATACAATGGAGGGAACTCAAAGACATTTAAACCCTTCCGTACTCAAGGCTTTAATGCTACAGCCAAGACTACCCCAATGACTCAACCTCAACAAAAGCAAAGTAGTGCTGGAGTTAAATGCTTCAACTGTGATCAAGTAGGACATTATTCAAGAGAGTGTCCCAAGCCAAGGAAGCAGTTACAGCAAGAAAAAGTTTATGCAGTTACTTCTGAGGATGCTGCCGCATCTCTTCATGTAGTCACAGGTATGACCTAAACTGTTCATCTTGTACAATCTTGTGTAAGCATGAAGACTAAATTAAATCAAATCACAGGTATCGTACCTATTAATGGCTTACCCACCAGATTACTCTTTGACTCTGGAGCTACTTATTCTTTTATATCTGTGTCTTTTGGAAAGAAGTTAAATCTACCCCTCAGACCTTTAGACTACAAACTGCTTGTACGATCACTTATGAGATTAGAAGTGGAACTAGACAAAGGTTATGGACCATGTCTAGTTTTTATCGGTGAAAAGATTTTGGAGGCAACCTTAATCCAACTTGAGATGACAGACTTTGACATTATCTTGGGAATGGATTGGTTAGCTCGGCACTCCGTAAACCTATTATATGTGGAAAAGAAACTAACATTTAAAGACAAGGAAGGAGCAGGGTTTAGTTTTATGGGAACCAAACTTCCCCGTTAACGAAAACTCATTCTCTCTGCATTAAAAGCTAGAAAATGCCTCGAGAAAGGATAAATTGGGTATTTAGTATCCGTGGTCGACCTCACCAAGGAAGCACTACGAATGGAGGATATTGAAGTTGTGCGTGAATTTTTAAATGTATTTTCTGAGGAACTACCAGGACTATCACCCAACATAGCGACAAAGTTCATTATAGATCTTATACCCGGAGCCACACCAGTATCGAAAGCACCCTATCAAATGGCTCCTACTGAATTGAAGGAACTGAAGGTATAATTACAGGAGTTACTGGATAAGGGTTATATCAAACCCACCATATCACATGGGGAGCACCAGTACTGTTCCTGAAAAAGAAGGATGGTAGCGTTCGACTGTATATAGACTATCAGGAATTGAATAAGCTTATAATCAAGAATCGATACCCGTTGCCTCGGATCGATGACTGGTTCGATCAGTTGCAAGGTACCAAAGTGTTCTCCAAAATTGATCTTTGGTCAGGATACCATCAGTTGAAGATTAAGGAAGGTGATATTTTGAAGACAGCATTCAAAACTAAATATGAACATTATGAATATTTAGTCATGTCTTTTGGATTGACTAATGCACCAGCAACTTTTATAGAACTTATGAATCGGGTATTCCGTGATATGTTGGATACATCAATCATCATATTCATTGACGACATACTAGTCTACTCCAATGATAAAGAAACTCATATCACAAATCCAAGAGCCGCTTTGTAGCTACTAAGAAAAGAGAAGTTTTATGCAAAATTTACTAAGTGTCAGTTCTGGCTGAATGAAGTCACTTTCTTAGGCCATGTTGTATTCGCTGAAGGAATTAAAGTGGATCCTAGTAAGATTGAAGCAATCGTAAAATGGAAACAACCTAAAAATGTTGCTGAAATAAGAAGTTTCTTAGGTTTAGTTGGGTACTATCGACTATTCGTGGAAGATTACTTTAGAATCGCCCTACCTCTCACCAGTTTGACAAAGAAATGAGAAAAGTTTGTCTGGATTAAAAAATGTGAAGAGATTTACAAACATTTAAGGCTAGATTGATATCAGCTCCCATCTTAACTATTCTGATCCCAGGATAACCATTTACCTTGTACACCGATGCGTCTACATTAGGATTGGGATGTGTGCTTATGCAAGGAGAACAAGTAATTGCGTATGCCTCAAGACAACTAAAGACACATGAGAAGAACTATCCCACTCATGACATGGAATTAGCAGTGGTGGTATATGCTGTCAAGATATGGAGACATTATTTGTATGGAGAAAATTTTTAGATTAAATCAGATCATAAGAGTCTCACTCATCTTTTTAATCTGAAGGAGTTGAACATGAGACAGAGAAGATGGCTGGAATTAATAAAGGATTATGATTGCGATATCCAGTATCATCCAGGAAAAGCAAATGTAGTTGCTGACGCACTAAGTAGGGAAGCTATGATAAAGTCTCAAGAAGAAGTTAGTACAAATGCTGTAGTGTGTGTCATAGGAAGAGTATTTAATTATGATAACGAATAGTTCATGATTGATATTCCGAATGAATCAACTGACCAAGGGTTTATTCATCTATTCTCAAACATGTTTGCTACATTGAAGATTGTACCTTATCTATTAGTTGAAGTGAAAGTAGCTATTAAATCAGACCCTTATCTGATAACGGTGCAAGAAGACCTTAAAAAAGGTAGGACTACTCTTGAGTTCACCTTGGACGTTGAAAAGGTACTAAGATACAAAGGAAGGGTATGTATTCCTAAAAATGAAGACTTAGATATTAGGCACAGACTAATGATGAAAGCTCACACCACCGCTTATTCGGTACATCTTGGAAGTACAAAGATGTATAATGATCTGAAGAAACTACATTGGTGGAGAGGAATGAAGGTGGATGTAGCTAAATTTATGTCTCAATGCCTGAATTTTCAGTAGGTAAAGGCTTAAAGGCAACGACCTACAGGATTATTGCAGCCACTGCCAAAATCGACATGGAAATGGGATTGCATCACTATAGACTTCGTCACCGGGTTACCATTGACTCTCTAAGTAGTTGACGTAGTCTGAATGATTATAGATCGTTTGACTAAGATAGCTCGTTTCATAGCTATATGATCTCAGTATACCCTAGAGTGGTTAGCTAAGCTATATGTTGATAATATTGTTAGATTGCATGGTGTATCCGAAAGCATCGTGTCCGACAGAGACCCACATTTTACCTCAAAGTTTTGGGAAGGATAACAGAAGGCTATGGGTACAACGTTGAAGTTTAGTACTGCATTCCATCCTCAGACCAATGGATAGTTAGAACGTACTATTCAAATTTTATAAGATATGCTCTGAGCTTGCATAATTGATTTAAAGGATCATGGGATGAGAAATTACCATTGATTAAATTCGCTTATAACAATAGCTATCAAGCGATTATACAGATGGTAGGAAATGTCGAACTCCTTTATTTTGGGATGAAGTTGGAGAACGGAGTATTGTTGGACCAGAGTTTGTTGAAGGGACTTGTCGAGTAGTCGACATTATGAAGGAAAGAGTCCGAATAGCTCAGAATCGTCAGAAGCAATATGTAGATAATCGACGCAGAGATCTCGAATTCACCATAGGTGATAAGGTATTTCTAAAAATATCTCCTATGCATGGTTTGAAATGGTTTGGATAGAAGGGAAAGCTGTGTCCCAGATATATTGGACCTTATGAAGTTCTAGCTAGACGTGGGTAGCGTATCAGTTAGCACTACCCCTATCCATGTCAAGTGTGAATGATGTATTTCATATCTTCTTACTAAAGAAGTACATCTGAGATCCAACACACGTCCTAACAATGGATCCACTGGGTCTAACTGATGATTTGACATTTGAAGTAGCACCAATCAAAATTACTAGCCAGAAGGTTCAATGTCTACACAATCGTGACATTTACTATGTTAAAGTTTCTTGGAGGAGCCAAAACGTGGAAGAGATAATATGGGAATAAGAGATTGCTATGCGAAAGCAATATCCTCACCTTTTCAACTCGGAAGCTATGTGCAAATTTCGAGGACAAAATTTATATAAGAGGGGTGTATTTGTAAGACCCGTATAGTACTAACTCGATCTTACCACCTTGTATCATGTCTTCCTATCATGGTCAGACTAAGCGAACCAACTGCATAAAGAAACCACAAGGCTAAGTATGTAATTCGAACCATAAATCATCTAATTGAGATGTGTGGATGCATACCAAAACAAGTGTGGTCGACCACACCTCAAAATAGTAAGACCACAGGAGTCTGGGACATGTGGTTGTGTATTTAGGATGTGTGGTCGATGGATCCTACAACCCCACGTATGACCACACGATGTCAAACTGACTCCGTGATTAGGAAACCTTCCTAATCTAAAGGTAGTTCTTTCCTAATATAAGTATGACTATATATGGAAGGTTTTCCTCTATATATAGGATGTCCCTTAGCCTCTTTCATTCTTTTATAACTCAAACTAAAAGAGAGAGAAAGAAAGGAGGAGGAAGAGAAGGAGAATTGAAGAGGAAGACAAAGAAGAGGAATTTCAGAGAGAGCTCGGATTCTTCAGTAAGTTTAAGGTATGAAAACATCCCCTACCTTAGTTGAATGCCTAGAATAGATCATGGAGGAAGTATTGATTCAAAGTAGGATCTTAACCATGAGACCCATAGACAGAAACTCAAAGAAAATCCATGAAGAGTAGGTTGGAGTAGATGATTATGAAAAATACTAAATTAAGGCCATAGATCAATAATAGGAAGGACCCTAATGATAGATCAAGGAATCAAATCATGATGGGATTAGACTGAGAATGAAAGTCAACCAAACACTCGTGTGGTCGAAGCTTTGGTCGACCACACGAGGTACATGTGTCGACTACATGCCCTCGAAAAGTTTTCTGGGAGGGTGTGGTCGCATGTGTGTGGTTGAATGATATGCAACCACACGTATCGACCACACACCCTGTGGTCATAGAAACTGAGACCAAAGGTGTAGCCACACCTGCAACCACTCAGTTTATGCAGATCTGATTGATTCCAGATGGGACATTTAAACATTTTATTTAATGAATATGAACTCTAACTTAGAATTCATAAATTTATTAGGTTTCCAAGTGGTCCAAAAGTGATTTACAAAGCTTGGAAGAGGAAAACCAATGATCAAAGCTGAGGGAACAAGACCTAAACTAATTGGATAATAACAAACTGATTTATTTTTATTGAGTCCAATGCCATGATTGATTCTATGTTTGTATGCTTGTAATGTGCATCTCACATGTCATTCAATATTCCTGCTATTATTGTTCATGCATATTTAATTCTGTTTATTTATAACATGATGATGATGATGATGCTAAGAATAGATATGTGAATGTATGTGTATGTTCGGTGTGTTGGATGCGAGTGGAGCATCTAGGGGAGGACGTGGCATGGTGGTCTTCGACCTCGTCACCAGATTCTAGCTCTATCTCTACTCAAGTCATGCCCACTAACATCGTCGTATCACCATTATCTTAGTAGAACTATTACGTCATAGGGCATCAAGGGAGGTGGTCTCGAACCGTGTGGTCTTTGTCTTTGTCGTGGGGTCTTAGCTCTATCTTTATGGACGTGTTGAGGGATGCTGGGGTGAGGCCTTGGATACACTGTATGGCATTTGGATTGGTTAGTTGCAAGCCAGTTTGCAAGCCCTCGCCAATAGGGACTTACGTGTTGGTATAGGTAGGGCATCAGGGGGAGTGTTAGTGGTGTTTGATCCAGACACTTTAGCTCTATTTCTATTCCATGGTGGGTGCATGTGGGACGGAAATGGTGTTTCACCCATTAGACAGATTCACACACTCGTGTATAGAGGTGCAGCGGCCACCAAACCTTTCTATAGCATATTGCAAACTTATAAACCAGACCAAAGATATGAATGCATGCATATGTTTATTGCATTGTTTTGTTTGCTCATTGAGTCGTAATGTGTGCTCACCCTTTCAACGTTGAATATTTTTAGTTCCTGATGCAGGTCCTACTGTTGAAGAATATATGAATTCACCGACATATGGACACATTGCTGTGATGGACGTAAAAGCTGAAGAAGATGCACATGATTCGTCATGCAAGTACAACTCGTGTGTTTTTTATTAGCTTAGTTGATTAACTGTTGGGAGATGTAATTGATTATTTTAGTTTAGTATATGTCTTGTGGTACATTGGAGATAATTGGATACTTAATTATGCTATCACTGTCATAATCTCAGTTCATTAGTATTAAAGACATTCGCTGTCATTTATTTACTCTGAATTTGCTTGTGGGATGTATCTGGTTTAATCGAATGGGTACGGCCTATACGAGATCTTGGTTGAATTGTTGGTCTATGGATGGTTCATCACACTATTCTAGTTGGTTCAGAATTGGGGTGTGACAAGACCCATAGACGGAAACTCAAAAAAAAAATCATGAAGTGTAGGTTGGAGTAGATGATTGTGAAAAATACAAAATTAAGGCCATAGATCAATCATAGAAAGGACCCCAATGAAAATTCAAGGAATTAAATCATGAAGGGATTAGTCTGAGAATGAAAGTCAACCAAACACTTGTGTGGTCGCAGCTATGTTCGACCACAGGAGGCACATGTGCCGACCACATGCCCTTGGGACATTTTCAGGGAGGGTGTGGTCACATCTTTATCGACCATACACCCTGTGGTAGCAGAAACTGAGACCACAGGTGCAACCACACCTGCGATCAATCATTTGTGGAGATCTGAATGATTCCAGATGGGACATTTAAACATTTTACTTAATGAATATGAACTCAAACATAGAATCCAAAAATTTGTTAGGTTTCTAAGTGGTTAAAAAGTGATTTACAAAGCTTAGAAGAGGAACAACCAACGATCAAAGGTGAGGGAACAAGAACTAAACTAATTGGATAATAACAAACTGTGTTATTTTTATTGAGTCCAATGCCATGAGTGATTCTATGCTTGTATGCTTGTAATGTGCATCTCACATGTCATTCAATATTCTTGCTATTACTGTTCATGCATATTTAATTATGTTTTTTTATAACATGATGATGATGATGATGCTAGGAATAGACATGTGAATGTATGTGTGTGGTTGGTGTGTTGGATGCGAGTGGAGCATCAGGGGGAGGACGTGGCATGGTGATCTTCGAGATCTTTACCAGACTCTAGCTCTATCTCTACTCAAGTTTTGCCCAATAACATCGTCATATCGCCATTACCTTAGCAGAACTATTACGTCATAGGGCATCAGGAGAGGTGGTATCGAACAGTGTGGTCTCTGACTTTGTCGGGGCGCCTTTGCTCTATCTCTATGGATGTATTAAGGGATGTTGGGGTGAGGTCTTGGGTACACTGTATGGCATTAGGATTAGTTAGTTGCGAGCCCAGTTTGTAAGCCCTCGCCAATGGGGACTTACATGTTGGTATGGGTAGGGCATCAGGGGAAGGGTTGGCGGTGTTTGAACTAGACACTTCTGTTCTATTTCCATTCCATGGTGGGTTGATGTGGGACGATAATGGTGTTTGACCCATTAGGCAGATTCTCATACTCATGTATTGAGGTGCGGCGGCCACCAAACCTTTTTATAGCATATTGCAAACTTATAAATCAGACCAAAGATATGTATTGAATGCATGCATATGTTTGTTGCATTGTTCTGTTTGCTCATTAAGCCGTGATGTGTGCTTAACCGTTCGATGTCGAATTTTTTTAGTTCTTGATGCAGGTGCTACTATTGAAGAATATATGAATGCGCCGACATTTGGACATGTTGTTGCGATGGACGTAGAAGCTGAAGAAGATGCGCATGATACGTCGTCCGAGTGTAACTCATGTGTTTTTTATTAACTTAGTTGTTTAACTATTGGGACATGTAATTGATTATTTTACTTTACTTTATGTCTTGAGGTACATTAGAGATAATTGGATACTTAATTTATGCTATCACTGTCAGATTCTCAGTTCATTAGTATTAGAAACTTCTGCTATCGTTTATTTGCTTTGAATTTGCTTATGGGATGTATCTAATTTAATCGAATGGGCACGGCCTATACTAGATATTGGTTGAACCGTTGGTCTATGGACGGTTCATCACACTATTCTGGTTGGTTCAGAATTGGGGTGCGACAAAACCCATAAACGAAAACTCAAAGGAAATTCATGAAGAGTAGGTTGGAGTAGATGATTGTAAAAAATACAAAATTAAGGCCATAGATCAATGATAGGAAAAACCCTAACGATAGTTCAAGGATTCAAATCATGAGGTGATTATAATGAGAATGAAAGTCGACCAAGCACTCGTGTGGTCGCAACTATGTTCGACCACACGAGGCACATGTGTCGACCACATGCGCTCGGGAGGGTTCCAGGGAGGGTGTGGTCGCATGTGTGTGGTCGCGTGATATGCGACCAAACGTATCAACCACACACCCTATGGTCGCAGAAATTGAGACCACAAGTGCAACCACACCTGCGACCACTCAGTTCTAGAGATCTGATTGATTCCAGATGGGTCATTTAAACATTTTAATTAATGAATATGAACTCTAACTTAGAATCCACAAATTTGTTAGGTTTCCAAGTGGTCCAAAAGTGATTTACAAAGCTTAGAAGAGGAATAACCAATGATCAAAGGTGAGGGAACAAGACCTAAACTAATTGGATAATAACAACCTGTGTTATTTTTATTGAATCCAATGCCATGATTGATTCTATGCTTTTATGCTTGTAATGTTCATCTCACATGTCATTCAATATTCCTGTTATTACTGTTCATGCATATTTAATTTTGTATATTTATAACATGATGATGATGATGATGCTAGGAATAGGCATGTGAATGTATGTGTATAGCTGGTGCATTGGATGCGAGTGGAGCATCAGGGGGAGGACGTGGCATGGTGGTCTTCGACCTCGTCACTAGACTCTAGTTCTATCTCTACTCAGGTCGTGCCCACTAACATTGTCGTATCACTATTACCTTAGCAGAACTATTACGTCATAGGGCATCAGGGGAAGTGGTGTCGGACCGTATTGTCTCTGACTCTACCGGGGGGCCTTTGCTTTATCTCTATGGACGTATTGAGGGATGTTGGGGTGAGGCCTTGGGTACACTGTATGGCATTAGGATTGGTTAATTGCAAGCTTACTTTGCAAGCCCTCGCCAATAGGGACTTTTGTGTTGGTATCGATAGGGCATCAGGGTAAGTATTGGCGGTGTTTGATCCAAACACTTTAGCTCCATTTCTATTCCATGGTGGGTGTATGTGGGATGGGAATGGTGTTTGACCCATTGGTCAGATTCACACACTCGTGTATAGAGGTGTGGCGGCCACCAAACTTTTCTATAGCATATTACAAACTTATAAACCAGACCAAAGATATGATTGAATGCATGCATATGTTTGTTGCATTACTTTGTTTGCTCATTGAGCCCTGATGTGTGCTCACCCTTTTCACGTCAAATATTTTTAGTTCTTGATGCAGGTCCTACTGTTGAAGAATATATGAATGCGCCGACGTATGGACACGTTGTTGCGATGCACGTAGAAGCTGAAGAAGATGCGCATGATACGTCGTGTGAGTGCAACTCATGTGTTTTTGTTAGCTTAGTTGTTTAACTATTGGGACATGTAATTGATTATTTTACTTTACTTTATTACTTGAGGAACATTAGAGATAATTGGATACTTATTTATGCTATCACTGTCAGATTCTTAGTTAATTAGTATTAGAAACTTCTGCTATCGTTTATTTGCTCTGAATTTTCTTGTGGGATATATCTGGTTTAATCGAATGGGCATGGCCTATACGAGATGCTTGTTGAACCATTGGTCTATGGATGATTCGTCACACTATTCTCGTTGGTTCAGAATTAAGGTGTGGCAAGACTGATAGATGGAAACTAAAATGAAATTCATGAAGAGTAGGTTGGAGTAGATGTGCCACACCCCAATTCTGCACTATTCAGAATGGTGTGATGTACTGCTAATAAACCAACGGTTCAACCAGGATCTCGAATAGGCTGTGTCCATTTGCTTAAACCATATACATCCACAACCATAATCAGAGTAAATAAACAATAATGGAAGTCTTATATATTAAATGAACTGAGAGTCTAGGGATGATAACATAAATAAATTATCCAATTATCTTTCATTGACTAAGACATAAAGTAAATAAAATAATCAGTTACATTTTCTTAATAGTTTAAATAAAAATCTAATAAAAAATACATGAGTTGCATTGCGCATGACGAATCATGCGACTCCATTATAGCTTCTGCATCCATCGTCGCAACATGCCCGTACGTTGGAGCATTCATATAATCTTCCACAGTGGTACCTGCATCATCAACTAAAATATTCGACATAGAAAGGGTGAGCACACATCATGGCTCAGTGAGCAAACAAAACAATGCAACAAACATAAGCATGCATTCAATTCATACCTTAGGTCTGGTTCATAAGTTTACAATGTGTAATAGAAAGGATAGGTGGCCACCGCACCTCTATACACGAATGTGTGGAATCTCCCAATGGAACAAACACTATTGCCGCCCCCACATACCCACCATGGAATAAGGATAGAGCTAAAGTACTTATGACCGCACCGCATCACACTTCCCTTGATGCCCTACCGATACCAGCATGTAAGCCCTTGCTGGCGAGGGCTTACAAGCTGGGCTCGCAACTAACCAATCCTAATGTCAAACAGTGTATCCAAGGCCTCACCCCAACATCCCTTAATACGTCCATAGAGTTAGAGCTAAGGCCTCCCGACAGAGTCAGAGACTACACGGTCCGAGACCACCTCCCCTGATGCCCTACGACGTAATAGTTCTACTAAGGTAATGACGATACGACAATGTTAGTGGACAAGACTTGAGTAGAGATAGAGCTAGAGTTTGGTGACCAGGATGAACCATAGTGTCACGTCCTCCCCCTGATGCTCCACTCGCATCAAGCACACCATCCACACACTTACATTCGCATGCCTATTTCTAGCATCATCATCATCATCATCATGTTATAAATAAACTGAATTATATATGCATGAACAATAATAACAGGAATAGTGGATGACATGTGATATGCACATTACATTCATACAAGCATAGAAACATTCATGGCTTCGGACTAAATAAACAAAAAGAATTTATTATTAGTCAATTAGTTTAGGTTTTGTTCCCTCACCTTTGATTGCTAGTAGATCCTCATTCAAGCTTTATAATTCACTTTTAAACCACTGGAAAGACCTAACAACTCGATAGATTTTAATTAGAATTAATTCCAATATGTTTAAACCAACAGGAACCGTAGGGTCGTAGGTTGGGTAGCACCTAGGGTAGCAGTTTCTACGACCACAGGGGTAGGGTCGCAGGGTAGGGTAGCACCTAGGGTAGTAGTGTCTGCTACCCCAGGGTGTAGGGTCGCAGGTGGGGTCGGATACCATTCGACCGTACATGCGACCACACCCTCCCTGGGACATCCCGAGGGCATGTGGTCGATGATATGGTCTCATAGGGTCAGATATCATTCGACCCCACGTGCGACCATACGTATTATGGGTCGACCTTTCACTCTAAAGTCCATTCTTTCGTGTTTGAATCCTTTGGCTTTCTATCATGGTCCATCCTATGATTGTTCTATGGCTCATAACTACAATTTATACACCATTCGTTGTCCATAACAATCTCTTCCATGGAATCTCTTGAAACATGTCCATAGATGGATGATTTGGGTTTCTCCTAATCTTATGTTCTTCATTAACTATTCTAGGCTGCCAATTCATGTAGGGAATTAGGTTCATACTTTGGGTTTTCTGAGATTCAAAGGTTTCTCTGAATTTCCACTCTTCCTAGGCCCTCTTCTTCAATCTTCCTTCTCTTCTCTTTCTCTCACTTTTAATTAGGGTTCTAAAGGAGTGAAAGAAGCTAAGGGACGTCCTATTTATAGAGAAAAACCCTCCATAATAAGTCCCAATTAGTTTAGGAAAGACCCCCTGTGAATTAGGAAGGTTTCCTAATTTTTGATTTCTGGCTGTCATCGTAGGGTCGGACGTAGGGTCGCAGAATCCATCAACCCTACGTCTTCTTAGTCATGTGACCCCACGACTAAAAAGTCATGGGTTCGACTCTTTTGTGGTGGGGTCGATCATACCTGTTTAGGCATGCGACCCTACCCTCATAAATGGGTTAGACTTCATACCTGGTCTTGTGGTTTCTTTACGTACTTTGTCCACTTGGCTCGACCATGATAGGTAGACCTGGTACAAGGTGGTAAAACCGGTTAGTTCGATACGGGTCTTACAACTCCCCCCCTTTATTAGAAATTTCATCCTCGAAATTTACACATACCTTCCGAGTAAAAAATGTGAGGATATTGCTTCCGCATGGCATTCTCTTCTTCCCATGTAATTTCTTCTATATCTCGGCTCCTCCAGGTGACCTTAACATAGTATATGTCATGGTTGCATAAACATTGAACCTTTCGGCTGGTGATTTCAGTTGGTGCCACTTCGAATGTGAACTCTTCAGTTAGATCTGGTAGATCCGCTATCAAAACATGTGTTGGATCTCTGACGAACTTCTTCAACAATGAGATATGAAATACATCATACACACTTGACATAGATGGTGGTAGTGCTAATTGATAAGCCACTTTTCCACGTTTAGCTAGAATCTCATATGGCCCGACATATCTCGGACTTAGCTTCCCTTTCTGTCTGAATCATTTTAAACCTCGCATAGGTGATACTTTCAAGAATACCTTATCACCTACGACGAATTCAAGGTCTCGACGTCGAGTATCTGCATACTGTTTCTGACAATTCTGAGCTGTTCTAACTCTTTCCTTGATAATGTCGACTACTAGACAAGTCTCTTCAACAAACACTGGCCCACCGATGCTCCATTCTCCAACCTCATTCCAAAACAGAAGAGTTCGACACTTCCTACCATACAGTGCTTCATAAGGTGATATCTGTATAGTAGCCTGATAGCTGTTGTTATAAGCGAACTCGATCAATGGTAGTTTCTCATCCCATGATCCTTTAAAATCAATTACACAGGCTCGAAGCAAGTCTTCTAAGATCTGAATGGAACGCTCCAATTGTCCGTCTATTTGAGGATGGAATGCAGTACTGAACCTCAATGTTGTACCCATAGCCTTCTGTAATCCTTCCCAAAACCTTGAACTAAAGTGTGGGTCTCTATTGGACACAATGCTTTCAGGTACACCATGTACTCTGACAATGTTATCCACATATAGCTTGGCTAACCTCTTCAGGGTATGCTGTGGTCGTATAGCTATAAAGCGAGCTACTTAGTCATACGATCTACAATTACCCAGACCGCGTCAACTACTCGAGGAGTCAATGGTAACCCGGTGACGAAATGCATAATGATGCAGTCCCATTTCAATGCTGGTTCTGGCAGCGGGCTGCAACAGTCCTACAGGCCTTTCCCATTCAGCCTTTACCCTCTGACAATTTAGGCATTGAGATACAAATTTAGCTACATCTGCTTTCATTCCTCTCCACCAATATAATTTCTTCAAATCATGATACATCTTTGTACTTCCAGGATGTACCGAATAAGCGGTGGTGTGAGCTTCCTTCATTAGTCTATGTCTAATGTCCATGTTTTTCGTTTCAGAAACACATACTCTTTCTTTGTACTTCAGTACCTTTTCATCGTCCAAGGTGAACTCAGGAATAGTCCTACCTTTTTCGATGTCTTCTTGTACTGTTCTCAGATAAGGGTCTGATTTAAGAGCGGCTTTCACTTCATTAATTATATCAGGTACAATCTTCAAGGTTGCGAACATATTTGAAAATCGATGAATAAACCCTTGGTTGGTTGATCCACCCGGTGCATCTATCATGAACTACTCATTACCATAATTGAATACTTTCCCTGTAGCACACATTGCTGCAGTCGTGTTAACCTCTCCTTGAGATGTTATCATTGCTTTTATGCTTAGCGCATCTGCAACTACATTAGCCTTTCCTGGATGATACTGGATATCACAATCATAATCCTTCAATAATTATAGCCATCTTCTTTGTCTCATGTTCAACTCCTTCTGATTAAAAAGGTAAGTGAGACTCTTATGATCTAATTTAATTTGAAATTTCTCTCCATGCAAATAATGTCTCCATATCTTAACAGCATGTACTACTGTCGCTAATTCCAAGTCATGAGTAGGATAGTTCTTCTCATGTGTCTTCAGTTGTCTTGAGACATACACAACTCCTTGTTCTCCTTGCATAAGTACACATCCTAAACCCAATCCAGACGCTTCAGTGTACAAGGTAAATGATTGTCCTGGAATAATAATAGTCAAGATGGGAGCACATATCAATCTAGCCTTCAATGTTTGGAAACTTTTCTCACATTTTTTGGTCCAAACAAACTTTTCTCCTTTCTTAGTCAAACTGGTGAGAGGTACGGCAATTCTGAAATAGTTTTCCACGAATCGTCGATAATACCCAGCTAGATCTAGGAAACTTCTAATTTCTGCAACACTCTTAGGTGCTTCCCAGTTCACAATGGCTTCAATCTTTCTAGGATCCACTTTAATTCCTTCAGCAGATATAATATGGCCTAAGAAAGCGACCTCTTTTAGGCAAAACTCACACTTTATAAATTTGGCGTAAAGCCTCTCTTTTCTCAGTCGCTGTAGAGCGGCTCTTAGATTCATGACATGAGTTTCCTTGTCCATAGAGTAGACCAATATATCATCAATAAACACAATGACTGACATATCCAACATATCATGGAATACCCGATTCATGATTTCCATAAAAGTTACGGGTGCGTTAGTCTATCCAAAAGGCATGACTAAAAATTCATAGTGTCCATATCTTGTTCTGAATGCTGTCTTTGGAATATCACCGTCCTTAATCTTCAACTAATGGTATCCTGACTGAAGATCAATCTTGGAGAACACCTTGGCGCCTTGCAACTGATCAAACAAGTCATCGATCCGAGGCAACGGGTATCGATTCTTGATTGTAAGCTTATTCAATTCTCGGTAGTCTATACACAGTCGAATGGTATCATCCTTCTTCTTTACAAACAATACTGGCGCTCCCCATGGTGATATGCTGGGTCTGATATAACCCTTGTCCAGTAATTCCTGTAATTGCACCTTCAGTTCCTTCAGTTCAGTAGGAGCCATTCGATAGGGTGCTTTAGATACTGGTGTGGCTCCGGGTATCAGATCTATAACGAACTTTGTCGCTCGGTCGGGTGGTAGTCTTGGTAGTTCTTCAGGAAATACATCTGGAAAGTCACACACAACATCAATATCTTCCATTCGTGGTGCTTCCTTGGTGAGGTCGACCACGGATACTAGATACCCAACTCCTCCTTTCTCGAGGCATTTTCTAGCCTTTAATGCAAAGAGGATGAGTTTTCTTTTACGGGGAAGTTTGCTTCTCGCAAAATTGAACTCTGCTCCTTCCTTATCTTTAAATGTCAGCTTCTTTTCTGCACATAATAGGTTTGTAGAATGCCGAGCTAACCAATCCATTCCTAAGATAACATCGAAGTCTGCCATTTCGAGTTGAATCAGGGTTGCATCCAAAATCTTCTCACCGATAAGAACTGCTAATGGTCCATAACCTCTTTCTAATTCCACTTCTAATCCCATAGGTGATCGTACAAGCAATTTGTAGTCTAAAGATCTGAGGGGTAGATTTAGCTTCTTTCCAAATGACACAGATATAAAAGAATGAGTAGCTCCAAAATCAAAGATTACTCTAGCGGGTATGCCATTAATATGTATGATACCTGTGATTTGTTTTAATTTAATCTACATGCTCAGACAAGGTAATACAAAATGAAAGGTTCAGGTCATACCAGTGACCACATCAGGCGATGTGGCAGGATCCTCAGATGTAACTGCATAAACCTTTCCTTGCTGTAACTGCTTCTTGGGCTTAGGACACTCCCTTGAATAATGTTCTATTTGGTTGCAGTTAAAACATTTTACTCCTTCGTTATTTTGCTTTTGTTGTGGTTGAGCTGCTGGAGTAGTCTTGGCTGCAGCATTGAAGCCTTGAGTACGGCATGTTTGAATGTCCTTGTATTCGCTCCGTTGTATGAATTTTCGTTTGGCTTTTTAATACCCCTATTTTGAGCAAAGTAACTCTCATTTTGGCTCGACTCTATTACTCGAGAAATCTGTACTGCTTCGTTGTAAATTTTCTTTTCTAATCCCAGAACATGCTCATGGATGCTTCCCTTGAGTCCCATGATGAATCTTCGGGTCTTTGTATCTTCCTCTTGCATGCTAGCGGGTGCAAAGAAGAACAGCTCTTCATAACGCGGTTGGTATGCATCCACAGTCATTTGCCCCTGATATAAACTCAAGAACTCTCTCTCCATTGTATCTTTAAAACTTCTGGGGAAGTACTTCTCAAAGAATGCCTCTTTATAGATAGCCCCGGTCAATTGGTCGTGCTTGGTTAATAGATAAGCCCGAGTGGACTTTCACCAGTGGTGTGCATCGCCTTTTAGCATGAATGTGGCACACAGTACTTCCTCTCCTCATTTACCATCATCATCATGAAATTTTTCTCCATTTCATCGATCTAATGAGCTGGCCATAAAGGATAACCTGGTTTACCATTATATTCTTTAGGCTTCATCTTTAGAAAATGCTCGATCAGTCAGGAGTGGTCCAGCTGATACTGAGGATAGGCCCCATACATAGGTGGTTGGTACTAGTAACTACCTTGAACTACCTCAGGATTCTAAACTGGAGCCTGCATGACTGGTGTTTGAGGTGCGTGGAGTACCATGTTGCTTCCCCCTGGTACTGTGCTAGCTTGTCCTGTTGGCAAAGGTGTCGTATGTGCAGCTGGAAAAGTCATTCCTATAGCAGCTTGCATATTGGCTTGCACCTGCTATATTTGTTGCAGCTGTTGTGCCAAGTTCATTATGGTTGTAGCCAAATCTATAGGTGGGACTGGCAAGTTTGTATGGTTCACCTGACCATTAGCTACTAGCGGTGCCATATTCAAATTTTCTTGTGCTTCAGGATTTACATGGCTATCTTCCTCCACAGGTGGTGGTGGCGGAATTGGGTTACGGCCTCGTCTGGTCACTCTTTGCCCAACTATTTCCTGTTCTGGTGGTGGTAGTGTCTGAAAAACAATCATTGAACATGTGAGGCAATCAATATAAGTTGTTCTCAAGTCAAAATCCAACTAATCAATATAAATTTCCAATTCTTCAAGTCATTTACTGAGGATACTGAATTTTCCATCGTAGGGTCGATGGTAGGGTCGGTCGTAGGGTCGCACATTTTGTCGAATTTTGTGACCCTACGTTCCAAAAATAGGTTATTAAACCTGATTTTGGATTCATTTCCTATTTTTTCTCTTTTCCTTACAACTCAACTCGCTTCCCCTGAGTTGCTGCAGTATCGACCCTTAGTGTTTGGTGATCATTTCTTCCGTTCGCAACTTCCGCTCTTTTCCTTCAAGTATGCTCTCTACTGTTTTTCGTTTTTAAGCTTTCAAAACTATGTTTTCATCCATTTACATCGTTTTCTTAAAATTAAAATTTTTTCTAACAGTAAAAATCTAATTTTTATTGGGGGCTTTTGCTATTGGTCACCCAATGAACGAAAGCCCTCAAAAATATTTGAGTTACATCGGTTGGTTATTGAGAAACTTAAAATTTTCCATTTTGACCTAATTTTTGAGATTTTTCCAATTCGTTGAAATTTCTTCAAATTCGATCTTTCTAGATTAAATTTCAGCTTTGCAGGATGGTTTGGAACCTATGTAAGTCCTCCTGCCCAGTTGTTTGGGTGAAAAGTGAGGCTTTTGGCCAAATCATGCCGTTATAATGCCAAAATTTTGAGTTTTTCACCATTATTAATCTATTATTTGTTTTTCTGTGTCTTGGCAGATAGTATGGATCGTACCAAGGTTCCTAGGGCTCATGACCTCGTTCGTTTCCACTCCAACGAGGCAGAAGCTCGGTATACTCGTTATGAGCATAAGAAAGTAGAAGGGGGTCACTGTGTAAACTTGGCTAGTTTAGCCTTGTTTAACGTGGAGGGTGCTTTTAGTGACATGGGCTGGCTTCATGTAATCACCTATAAGGCTTGTACTTATCCTGCTTTGGTGAAGCAGTTCTATTGCAACCTCCAGGTAGTGGGGGATTGCAATGATACCAAAAGGGGTAGGGAGCTCAGGATCACTAGCTACGTAAAAGGGGTGGAGGTTTCATTTAACTGCCAGCAGTTTTTTGATCTTTTGGGCATATCAAATGACGGCCCTTTGGTATACTGTGCTCCTAAGGAACCCCAGTTCCTATCCTTCGCGATGCGTGCTGAGATTGATAGTTAGCTCCTTAGAGGTGATTATTGGGAGATAAAAGCAATCAACCTACGGCCAGAGCCTCGGGTGTACTGTAAAATCATCCAACACAACCTGATCCCATAGAGTGGCCACTATGATAGGATTTCTCAGTTGACCCAGTATGTCCTATACTATATTTGAACTAGGCAGCCTGTTTGCCTACCTTATATCATCATCAAGACTATGATCTGTGCTACGCTACCTGGTCAGCTGGGCAACTTTCCCTACGAACGTTTGATCACTACTCTGCTCATACGCCTACACGTCAACTTACTGGATAAGCGGATTCATGAGGATACCTTCTCTACTGACCTGGACTGGGAGGCCATCTGCAGGATGGGCATGCGAGATGCGCAAGTCAGTAATGATGAGAGGAATGCTCTGGTGTGTCCTCGCACCCGGGTAGAGATGGCAGACGCCGAGGCAGTAGCAGCAGGAGTCCCTAGGGGTGATGCAGAGGATGAGGATCATATGTTCATGGATGTAGACATCATACCTCCTCCATCACCTCTACATTCTACTAGAGCTGGTCCATCTCGGGCTCCTTCACACACCGTTGGTCCTTTACACCCACCATCTGATGATATGATGAGGTTATTGTGTGAGATTAGAAAGGCTCAGCGCGTGACTGATCTATGAGTAGGCGAGCTTCTAGATGCTCAGCGTGCGACTACTGGGAGAGTAGGCAAACTTCTAGATGCTCAGCGTACATCCGATCAGTTGATGGCCGAGTTGACAGCTAGTCTCCAGACGACCCAGACTCAGGTAGCCTGGTTGACTAGCGTGTATGCTGAGGACTATGACTGGGATCGTAAGGCACCTCCTCCTCCAGCACCTCCAGCTTCATGATGTATATTTTTCTTCTTGTTTTTATTTGTACTACAGAGTAACTGCTCGGATTGTGGACTGTACTCTGATTTGGATATATATAAACGTTGCTTTTTATTTGATGTAAATGAAACTTGTTTCTCCTTTTCAATAGTGAATTATTCTCTTCCTTAATTCTATCTCATACAACACAGGTGCTTATAGTGTGTTCTTATTACAGTTTTAAATTTTATCCTAACTTAGTTCACGAACTCTTGTGGACGTATACTGGTTTAAAAAGACAGGGCCTGAGAGCTCTGATACCAAGTTGTCACACCCCAATTCCGTACTATTCAGAATGGAATGATGAACCGCTAATAAACCAATGGTTCAACCAGGATCTCGAATAGGCTGTGTCCATTTGCTTAAACCATACACATCCACAACCATAATCAGAGTAAATAAACAATAGCGGAAGTTTTATATATTAAATGAACTGAGAGTCTAGGGATGATAACATAAATAAATTATCCAATTATCTTTCATTGAATAAGACATAAAGAAAATAAAATAATTAATTATATTTCCTTAATAATTCAAATAAAAATCTAATTGAAAACGCATGAGTTGCACTCGCATGACGAATCATGCGACTCCATTATAGCTTCTGCATCCATCGCCGCAACATGCCCGTACGTTGGAGCATTCATATAATCTTCCATTGTGGTACTTGCTTATCAACTAAAAATATTCGATATCGAAAGGGTGAGCACACATAACGGCTCAGTAAGCAAACAAAACAATGCAACAAACATATGCATGCATTCAATTCATATCATTGGTCTGGTTCATAAGTTTGCAATGTGCAATAGAAAGGATAGGTGGCCGCCGCACCTCTATACAGGAATGTGTGGAACCTCCCATGGATCAAACACCATTGCCGCCCCTACATGCACCCACCATGGAATAGGGATAGAGCTAAAGTGCTAAGGATTACACCGCATCACACTTTCCCTGATGCCCTACCCATACCAACACGTAAGCCCCTATTGGCGAGGGCTTGCAAACTGGGCTCACAACTAACCAATCCTAATGCCAAATAGTGTATTCAAGGCCTCACTCCAGCATCCCTCAATACGTCCATAGAGATAGAGCTAAGGCCCCCC
This sequence comes from Protea cynaroides, assembly GCA_028583415.1. Taxonomy (NCBI): domain Eukaryota; kingdom Viridiplantae; phylum Streptophyta; class Magnoliopsida; order Proteales; family Proteaceae; genus Protea; species Protea cynaroides. The sequence continues at coordinate 51,671,177 of CM053265.1, forward strand.
AGCAGAGTCAGAGACTACATGGTCCGAGACCACCTCCCATGATGCCCTACGACGTAATAGTTCTACTAAGGTAATGGCGATACAATAATGTTAGTGGACAAGACTTGAGTAGAGATAGAGCTAGAGTTTGGTGACCAGGATGAACCACAGTGTCACGTCCACCCCCTGATGCTCCACTCGCATCAAGCACACTAACCACACACATACATTCACATGCCTATTCCTAGCATCACCATCATCACCATGTTATAAATAAACTAAATTAAATATGCATGAACAGTAATAACAGGAATAATGGATGACATGTGATATGCACATTACATTCATACAAGCATAGAATCATTCATGGCATTGGACTCAATAAACAAAAATAGTTTATTATTAGCCAATTAGTTTAGGACTTGTTCTCTCACCTTTGATTGCTAATAGATCCTCGTTCAAGCTTTATATTTAACTTTTAAACCACTAGAAAGACCTATCAAGTCGATAGATTTCAATTAGAATTAATTCCAGTAGGTTTAAACCAACAAAAATCGTAGGATCGCAGGTGTGGTAGCACCTAGGGTAACAGTTTCTACGACCACAAGGGTAGGGTTGCAGGGTAGGGTAGCACCTAGGATAGCAGTTTCTGCGACCCCAGGGTGTAGGGTTGCAGGTGGGCTCGGATACCGTTCGAACCTACGTGCGACCACACCCTCCCTGGGACTTCCCGAGGGCACGTGGTCGATCATATGGTTTCGTAGGGTCGGATATCATTCGACCCTACGTGTGACCACACGTGCTTTGGGTCGACCTTTCACTCTAAAATCCATTCCTTCATGTTTGAATCCTTCGGCTTACTATCGTGGTCCATCCTCTGATTGTTCTATGGCTCATAACTATAATTTATAAACCATTCATTGTCCATAACAATTTCTTCCATGGAATCTCTTGAAACTTGTCCATAGATGGATGATTTGGGTTTCTCCTAATCTTATGTTCTTCATAAACTTTTATAGGCTCCCAATTTATGTAGGGATTTTGATTCATACCTAGGATTTACTGAGATTCAGAGGTTTCTCTGTAAGACCCGTATCGAACTAACCGGTCTTACCATCTTGTACCAGGTCTACCTATCATGGTCGTGCCAAATAGACCAAGTGCGTGAAGGAAATCGCAAGACCAGGTACGAAACTGACCCAAAAATAGTAAATTAAGGGGTAGGGTCGCATACCAAAATAGGTAGGGTCGATCCCACCTCATCAGGAAGTCAGACCCATGACTTTTAGTACTAGGGTTGGACAACTGAAACCCTAGGGTCGACGGGATCTGCGACCCTAGCATCGATCCTAGGATCACCGACAGAAATCGTAAATAAGAAACTTTCCAAATTTTAAGGGGATTCTTTCCTAATCTCAATGGGACTTATTTAGGGAGGTTTTCCTCTATAAATAGGACATCCCTTAGCCTCTTTCACTCCTTTTGAAACCCTAATTGAAGGAGAAGAGAAGGAGAAGAGAAGGAGAATTGGAGAAGAAGACTAAAGGGAAGAAATTCAGAGAAACCTCTGAATCTCAGCAAACCTAAGGTATGGATATGCTTTCCATGAATTGTTTAAGACCTTAGAATAGTTCATGAAGAGGGTATGATCTAGGAAAAATCCAAATCATCCATCCATGGAAAGATTTCAATGAAATCCATGGAGGGAATCATGGTAGACAAAGTAATGAAGTAACCTGGAGTTTTAAGCCATAGAACAAGCATAGAATGGACTGTGGAAGTAAGCCAAAGGACCAAGACATGAAAGATTAGACTATAGAATGAAAAGGTCGACTCAAACCACATGCGGTCGCACGTAGGGTCGATTGGGAATCGACCCTACCAGACGACAGGATCGACCCCTAGCTCTCAGGATGTCCAGGGAAGCTGCGGTCGCACCTAGGGTCGATGGGACAATCAACCCTAGCATCGACCCTATACCCTGGGGTCGTAGAAAGCTGCTACCCTACCTGCGACCCATCCTGTGGCCCTAGCTTTACAACAAGCTTAAAACTGTCAGAATGAATTCTAATTAAAATCTATCGACTTGTTAGGTTTTTTTATTGATATAAAGGTGATTCTTAAAGCTTGAAAGAGGATTTACACTCAAGCAAAGGTGAGGGAACAAGACCTAAACTAATTGGCTAATAATAAACTATTTTCGTTTATTGGGTCCAACCCTATGTATGATTCTCTGATTGTATGATTGTAATGTGCATTCAACATGTCATCCAATATTTCTGTTATTAATGTTCATGCATATTTAATTCTATTTATTTATAACATGATGATGATGATGATGCTAGGAATAGGCATGTGAATGCATGTGTGTGGTTAATGTGCTTGATGCGAGTGGAGAATTAGGGGGAGGACGTGATATTGTGGTGTGTCCTGGTCACCAGACTCTAGCTCTATCTCTACTCAATTCTTGTCCACTGACATCGTCGTATCGCCATTACTTTAGTAAAACTATTACGTCGTAGGGCATCAGGGGAGGTGGTCTCGGACCGTGTAGTCTTCGACTCTGCCGGGGGGCCTTAGCTCTATCTATATGGACGTATTGAGGGATGCTGGGGTGAGGTCTTGGATACACTGTTTGACATTAGGATTGGTTAGTTGCAAGCCCAGTTTGCAAGCCCTCGCCAATAGGGGCTTACGTGTTGGTATGGATAGAGCATCAAGGGAAGTGTGATGCGGTGCGGTCCTAAGCACTTTAGCTCTATCTCTATCCCATGGTGGGTGCATGTGGTGGCGGCAATGGTGTTTGATCTGTTGAGTGGTTCCACACACTCGTGTATAGAGGTGCGGCAGCCACCAAACCTTTCTATAGCACGTTGCAAACTTATATACCAGACTACATATATGAATTGAATGCATGCATATGTTTGTTGTATTGTTTTGTTTGCTAACTGAGTCGTGATGTGTGCTCACCCTTTACGAATTCAAATATTTTAGTTGATGATGTAGGTACCACTGTAGAGGATTATATGAATGCTTCTGTGTACTGGCACGTGGCTACAATGGAGGCTGAAGATATAGTGGAGACGCATGACTCCTCATGCGAGTGCCACTCATGCGTCGATTAGGTTTTTATTTGAACTATTAAGGAAATATAATTTGATACTTTATTTACTTATGTCTCGGTTGATACAATATAATTTGATATTTTATTTATGATTATCACAGTTAGATTCTCAGTTCATTTAATTTTAAGACTTCCGCTATTGTGTATTTATTCTGATTATGGTTGTGGATGTGTATGGTTTAAGTTAAGGACACAGCCTATTAGAGATCCTGGTTGAACTGTTAGTTTATTAGCGGTTCATCACACCATTCCAAATGGTGCAGAATTGGGGTGTGACATTCTCTGAACTTCTTCTTCCTTAGTCTTCTTCTTCAAGTTTCCTTCTCTTCCTTCTCATCTCTTTCTCTCACTTTTAATTAGGGTTTTAAAGGAGTGAAAGAGGCTAAGGGACGTCCTATTTATAGAGGAAAACCATCCATAATAAGTCTCAATGAGTTTAGGAAAGGCCCCCTTTGAATTAGGAAGGTTTCCTAATTTTCGATTTCTGACCATCATCGTAGGGTCAGACGTAGGGTCACAGAATCCGTCGACCCTACGTCTTTTTAGTCATGCTTCCCCACGACTAAAAAGTCATCGGTTGGATTCTTTTGAGGTGCTGTCGTTCATACCTGTTTAGGCATGCGACCCTACCCTCATATTTGACTATTTTTGGGTTAGACATCATACCTGGTCTTGTGGTTTCTTCACGCACTTGGTCCACTTGGCTCGACCATGATAGGTGGACCTGGTACAAGGTGGTAAGACCGGTTAGTTCGATATGGGTCTTACAAGATGATTGTGAAAAATACAAAACAAATGCCCTAGATCAATCATAGGAAGGACCCTAATGAAAGTTCAAATAATCAAATCATAAAGGGATTAGACTGAGAATGATAGTCGACCACACGAGGCACATGTGTCGACCACACGCCCTCGGGAAGTTTCCAGGGAGGGTGTGGTCGCATGTATGTGGTCGAATGATATGCGACCACACGTATCAACCACACTCCCTGGGGTCATAGAATCTTAGACCACAGGTGCAAGCACACCTTCGACCACTCAGTTTCTAGAGATCTGATTGATTCCAGATGGGACATTTAAATTTTTTAATTAATGAATATGAACTCTTAGAATCCATAAGTTTATTAGGTATCCAAATGGTCCAAAAGTGATTTACAAAGCTTAGAAGTGGAACAACCAACGACCAATGGTGAGGGAACAAGACCTAAACTAATTGGATAATAACAAACTATGTTATTTTTATTAAGTCCCAATGCCATGATTGATTCTATGCTTGTATGCTTGTAATGTGCATCTCACATGTCACTCAATATTCCTTCTATTACTGTTCATGTAGATTTAATTCTGTTTATTTATAACATGATGATGACGATGATGCTAGGAATAGGCATGTGAATGTATGAGTGTGGTTGGTGTGTTGGATGCGAGTGGAGCATCAGGGGGAGGACGTGGCATGGTGGTCTTCGACCTCGTCACCAGACTCTAGCTCTATCTCTACTCAAGTCTTGCCCACTAACATCGTCGTATCGCCATTACCTTAGCAGACCTATTATGTCATAGGGCATCAGGGGAGGTGGTCTCAGACCTTGTGGTCTCTGACTTTGTCAGGGGGCCTTTGTTTTATCTCTATGGACGTATTGAGGGATGCTAGGGTGAGGCCTTGGGTAAACTTTATGGCATTAGGATTGGTTAGTTGCGAGCCCAGTTTGTAAGCCCTCGCCTATAGGGACTTATTTGTTGGTATGGGTAGGGCATCAGAGGAAGGGTTGGCGGTGTTTGATCCAAACACTTTAGCTCTATTTCTATTCCATGGTGGGTACATGTGGGACAGCAATGGTGTTTGACCCATTGGGCAGATTCTCACACTCGTGTATTGAGGTGCGGCGGTCACCAAACCTTTCTATAGTATATTGCAAACTTATAAATCAAACCAAGGATATGAATTGAATGCATGCATATGTTTGTTGAATTGTTTTGTTTGCTCATTGAGCAGTGATATGTCCTCACCCTTTCGACGTCGAATATTTTTAGTCCTTGATGCAGGTCCTACTATTGAAGAATATATGAATGTGCCGATGTATGGACACGTTGCTGCGATGGACGTAAAAAGTGAAGAAGATGCGCTTAATTCGTCGTGCGAGTGCAACTCATTTGTTTTTTATTAGCTTAGTTGTTTAACTGTTGGGCCATGTAATTGATTATTTTATTTTACTTTATGATTTGAGGTACATTAGAGATAATTGGATACTGAATTATGCTATCACTGTCAGATTCTTAGTTTAATAGTATTAAAGGCTTTCGCTGTCGTTTATTTACTCTGAATTTGCTTATGGGATGTATCTAGTTAAATCGAATGGGCCCGGCCTATATGAGATCCTGGTTGAACTGTTGGTCTATGGACAGTTCGTCACACTATTCTGGTTGGTTCAGAATTGGGGTGCGACAAAACCCATAGACGAAAACTCAAAGAAAATTAATGAAGAGTAGGTTGGAGTAGATGATTGTGAAAAATACTAAATTAAGGCCATAGATCAATGATAGGAAGCACCCTAATGATAGTTCAAGGATTCAAATATTGAGGGGATTAGATTGAGAATGAAAGTTAACCAAGCATTCGTGTGGATGCAGCTATGTTCGACCACACGAGGCACATGTGTCGACCACACGCCCTCGGGAGGTTTCCAGGGAGGGTGTGGTCGCATGTGTGTGGTCACGTCATATGCGGCCACACGTATCGACCACATACCCTGTGGTCGCAGAAACTGAGACCACAGGTGCAACCACATCTGCGACCACTTAGTTCTAGAGATCTGATTGATTCCAGATGGGTCATTTAACATTTTAATTAATGAATATGAACTCTAACTTAGAATCCACAAATTTTTAGGTTAACAAGTGGTCCAAAAGTGATTTACAAAGATTAGAAGAGGAACAACCAACGATCAAAGGTGAGGGAACAAGACCTAAACTAATTGGATAATAACAAACTATGTTATTTTTATTGAGTCTAATGCCATGATTGATTCAATGCTTGTATGCTTGTAATATGCATCTCACATGTCTTTTAATATTCCTGCTATTACAGTTCAGGCATATTTATTTTTGTTTATTTATAACTTGATGATGATAATGATGCTAGGAATAGGCATGTGAATGTATGTGTGTGGCTAGTGTATTGGATGCGAGTGGAGCATCAGGGGGTGGACGTGGCATAGTGGTCTTCGACCTCGTCACTAGACTCTAGCTCTATCTCTACTCAAGTCTTGCCCACTAACATCGTCATATCGCCATTACCTTAGCAGAACTATTACGTCATAGGTTATCAGGGGAAGTGATCTCGGACCGTATGGTCTCTAACTCTGCCGAGGGGCCTTTGGTCTATCTCTATGGGCGTATTGAGGGATGCTGGGGTGAGGCCTTGGGTACACTGTATGGCATTATGATTGGTTAATTGCAAGCCCAGTTTGCAAGCCCTCGCCAATAGGGCCTTTCGTATTGGTAACGGTAGGGCATCAGGTGAAGTGTTGGTGGTGTTTGATCCAAACACTTTAGCTCCATTTCTATTCCATGGTGGGTGCATGTGGGATTGCAATGGTGTTTGACCCATTGGTCGGATTCACACACTCGTGTATAGAGGTGTGGCGGCCACCAAACTTTTCTATAGCATATTGCAAACTTATAAACCAGACCAAAGATATGAATTGAATGCATGCATATGTTTGTTGCATTATTTTGTTTGCTCATTGAGCCGTGATGTGTGCTCACCCTTTTGACGTTGAATATTTTTAGTTCTTGATGCAGGTCCGACTGTTGAAGAATATATGAATGCGTCGACGTATGGACACGTTGTTGCGATGGACGTAGAAGCTGAAGAAGATACGCATGATACGTCGTGTGAGTGCAACTCATGAGTTTTTTATTAGCTTAGTTGTTTAACTATTGTGACATATAATTGATTATTTTACTTACTTTCTGTCTTGCGGTACATTAGAGATAATTGGATATTTAATTACGCTATCACTGTCAGATTCTCAGTTCATTAGTATTAGAAACTTCTGCTATCGTTTATTTGCTCTGAATTTTCTTGTGGGATGTATCTGGTTTAATCGAATGGGCACGGCCTATACGAAATCCTGGTTAAACCGTTGGTCTATGGATGATTCGTTACACTATTCTGGTTGATTCAGAATTGGGGTGTAGCAAGATCGATAGATGGAAACTAAAAGGAAATTCATGAAGAGTAGGTTGGAGTAGATGTGTCACACCCCAATTCCGCACTATTTAGAATGGTGTGATGAACCACTAATAAACCAACGGTTCAACCAGAATCTTGAATAGGCTGTTTCCATTTGCTTAAACCATACACATCTACAACCATAATCAGAGTAAATTAACAATAGCGGAAGTATTATATATTAAAAGAACTGATAGTCTAGGGATGATAACATAAATAAATTATCCAATTATCTTTCATTGACTAAGACATAAAGTAAATAAAATAATCAATTATATTACCTTAATAATTCAAATAAAAATCTAATCGAAAATGCATGAGTTGCACTCGCATGACGAATCATGCGACTCCATTATAGCTTCTGCATCCATCGTCGCAACATGCCCGTACGTTGGAGCATTCATATAATCTTCCACTGTGGTACCTGCATCATCAACTAAAATTATTCGACGTCGAAAGGGTGAGCACACATCACGGCTCAGTGAGCAAACAAAACAATGCAACAAACATATGCATGCATTCAATTCATATCTTTGGTATGGTTCATAAGTTTGCAATGTACAATAGAAAGGATAGGTGGATGCTGCACCTCTATACACGAATGTGTGGAACCGCCCAATGGATCAAACACCATTGCTGCCCCCACATGCACCCACAATGGAATAGGGATAGAGCTAAAGTGCTTAGGACTGCACCGCATCACACTTCCCCGATGCCCTACCCATATCAACACGTAAGCCCCTGCTTGCGAGGGCTTGCAAACTAGGCTCACAACTAACCAATCCTAATGTCAAACAGTGTATCCAAGGCCTCACCCCAGCATCCCTCAATACATCCATAGAGATAGAGCTAAGGCCCCCCGACAGAGTCAGAGACTACATGGTCCGAGACCACCTCCCCTGATGCCCTACGACGTAATAGTTCTGCTAAGGTAATGGCGATACGACGATGTTAGAGAACAAAACTTGAGTAGAGATAGAGCTAGAGTCTGGTGACCGGGATGAACCACAATGTCACGTCCTCCCCCTGATGCTCCACTCGCATCAAGCACACTAACCACACATATACATTCACATGCCTATTCCTAGCATCATCATCATCATCATGTTATAAATAAACTGAATTAATATGCATGCATATTAAATACAGGAATAGTGGATGACATGTGATATGCACATTTCAATCATACAAGCATAGAATCATTCATGGCATCGGACTCAATAAACAAAAACAGTTTATTATTAGTCAATTAGTTTAGGTCCTGTTCCCTCACCTTTGATTGCTAGTAGATCCTCGTTTAAGCTTTATAATTCATTTTTAAACCACTTGAAAGACCTAATAAGTCGATAGATTTTAATTGGAATTAATTCCAATATGTTTAAACCAATAGAAACCGTAGGGTCGTAGGTGGGGTAGCACCTAGGGTAGCAGTTTCTGCGACCACAGGGGTAGGGTCGCAGGGTAGGGTAGCACCTTGGGTAGCAGTTTCTGCGACCCCAGGGTGTAGGATCGCAGGTGGGGTCAGATGCCATTCGACCTTACGTGTGACCACACCCTCCCTGGGACTTCCTGAGGGCACGTGGTCGATCATATGGTCTCGTAGGGTCAGATATCATTCGACCCTATGTGCGACCACACGTGTTCTGGGTCGACCTTTCACTCTAAAGTTCATTCCTTCATGTTTGAATCCTTTGGCTTACTATCATGGTCCATCATATGATTGTTCTATGGCTCATAACTACAATTTATACACCATTCAATGTCCATAAAAATCTCTTCCATGGAATCTCTTGAAACTTGTCCATAGATGAATGATTTGGGTTTCTCCTAATCTTATGTTCTTCATTAGCTATTCTAGGCTCCCAATTCATGTAGGGATTTAGGTTCATACCTTTGATTTGCTGAGACTCAGAGGTATCTCCGAATTTCTTCTTCCTTAGTCTTCTTCTTCCAGTTTCCTTCTCTTCCTTCTCTTCTTTTTCTCTCACTTTCAATTAGGGTTCTAAAGGAGTGAAAGAGGCTAAGGGATGCCCTATTTATAGAGAAAAACCCTCCATAATAAGTTCTAATGAGTTTAGGAAAGACCCCCTTTGAATTAGGAAGGTTTCCTAATTTTTTGTTTCTGACTGTCATCGTAGGGTCGGACGTAGGGTCGCAGAATCCATTGACCCAACGTCTTTTTAGTCATCCGTCCCCATAACAAAAAATTCATGGGTTGGACTCTTTTGAGGTGGGTCGATCATACCTGTTTAGGCATGCGACCCTACCCTCATATTTGACTGTTTTTGGGTTAGACTTCATACTTGGTCTTGTGGTTTCTTTACACAATTGGTCTACTTGGCTCGACCATGATAGGTAGACCTGGTACAAGGTGGTAAGACCGGTTAGTTCGATACGGGTCTTACAAGATGATTGTAAAAAAAACTAAATTAATGCCCTAGATCAATCATTGGAAGGACCCTAATGATAGTTCAAGGAATCAAATCATAAAGGGATTAGACTGAGAATGAAAGTCGACCAAACACTCGTGTGGTTGTAGCTATGTTCGACCACACGAGGCACATGTGTCGACCACCCACCATCGGGAAGTTTCTAGGGAGGGTGTGGTCGCATGTGTGTGGTCGAAAGATATGCGACCACACGTATCGACCACACACCCTATGGTCACAGAAACTGAGACCACAGGTGCAAACACATCTTCGATCACTTAGTTTCTTGAGATCTGATTGATTCCAGATGGGACATTTAATCATTTTAATTAATGAATATGAAATATAACTTACAATCTATAAATTTATTAGGTTTCCAAGTGGTCAAAAAGTGATTTACAATGCTTAGAAGATGAACAACCAACGATCAAAGATGAGGAAACAAGACCTAAACTAATTGGATAATAACAAACTATTTTATTTTTATTGAGTCCAATGCCATGATTGATTCTTTGCTTGTATGCTTGTAATGTGCGTCTTACATGCCATTCAATATTCCTGCTATTACTGTTCATACATATTTAATTCTTTTTATTTATAACATGACGATGATGATGATGCTTGGAATGGGCATGTGAGTGTATGTGTGTGGTTGGTGTGTTGGATGCGAGTGGAGCATCAGGGGGAGGACGTGGTATGGTGGTCTTCGACCTCGTCACCAAACTCTAGCTCTATCTCTACTCAAGTCTTGCCTACTAACATCATCGTATATTCATTTCCTTAGCAGAACTATTACGTCATAGGGCATCAGGGGAGGTGGTCTAAGACCGTGTGGTCTCTGACTTTGCCAGGGAGCCTTGGCTCTATTTCTATGGAAGTATTGAGAGATACTAGGGTAAGGCCTTGGATACACTGTATGGGTTTAGGATTGGTTAGGTGTGAGTCCAGTTTGTAAGCCCTCACCAATAAGGACTTACGTGTTGGTATGGGTAGGGCCTCAGGGAAAGTGTTGATGGTGTTTGATCCAGTCACTTTAGCTTTATTTCTATTCCATGGTGGGTGCATATGGGACGACAAAGGTGTTTGACCCATTGAGAGGATTCACACACTCGTGTATAGAGGTGCAGCGGCCACCAAACCTTTCTATAGCATATTACAAACTTATAAACCAGACCAAAGATATGAAATGAATGCATGCATATGTTTGTTGTATTGTTTTGTTTGCTCATTGAGTCGTGATGTGTGCTCACCCTTTCGACGTCGAATAATTTTAGTTCTTGATGCAGGTTCAGCTGTTGAAGAATATATGAATGCGTTGACGTATGGACACGTTGCTGTGATGGACGTAGATGCTGAAGAAGATGCACAAGATTCATCGTGCGAGTGCAACTCGTGTGTTTTTTATTAGCTTAGTTGTTTAACTATTGGGACATGTAATTGATTATTTTACATTACTTTATGTCTTGAGGTACATTAGAGATAATTGGATACTTAATTATGCTATCATTGTCAGATTCTCAGTTCATTAGTATTAAAAACTTTTGCTATCGTTTATTTGCTCTGAATTTGCTTGTGGGATGTATCTGGTTTAATCGAATGGGTACGGCCTATACAAGATCATGGTTGAACCGTTGGTCTATGGACGATTCATCACACTTTTTTGGTTGGTTCAGAATTGGGATGTGGCAAGACCGATAGACGAAAACTAAAAGGAAATTCATGAAGAATAGGTTGGAGTAGTTGATTGTGAAAAAAACTAAATTAAAGCCCTAGATCAATCATAGGAAGGACCCTAATGATTGTTCAAGGAATCAAATCATCAAGGGATTAGACTGAGAATCAAAGTCGACTAAACACTCGTGTGGTCGTAGCTATTTTCGACCACACAAGGCACATGTGTCTACCACACGCCCTTGGAAAGTTTCCAGGGAGGGTGTGGTCGCATGTGTGTGGTCGAATGATATGCGACCACAGATATCGACCACACACCCTGTGGTCACAGAAACTGAGACCACAGGTGCAAGCACACCATCGACCACTCAGTTTTCTAGAGTTCTGACTGATTCTAGATGGGACATTTAAACATTTTAATTAATGAATATGAACTCTAACATAGAATCCATGAATTTATTAGGTTTAATGTCATGATTCATTCTATGCTTGTATGTTTGTAATGTGCATCTCACATGTCATTCAATATTCCTGCTGTTACTGTTCATGCATATTTAAATCTATTTATTTATAACATGAAGATGATGATGATTTTAGGAATGGGCATGTGAATGTATGTGTGTGGTTGGTGTGTTGGATGTGAGTAGTGCATCAGGGGGAGGACGCGGCATGGTGGTCTTCGACCTCATTACCAGACTCTAGCTCTATCTCTACTCAAGTCTTGCCCACTAACATCATCGTATCACCATTATCTTAGCAGAACTATTATGTCATAGGACATCTGGGGAGGTAGTCTCGGACTGTGTGCTCCCTAACTTTGCCAGGGGGCCTTTGCTCTATCTCTATGGAAGAATTGAGGGATGCTAGGGTGAGACCTTGGATACACTGTATTGCATTAGGATTGGTTAGGTGCGAGCCTAGTTTGCAAGCCCTCGCCAACAAGGACTTACGTGTCGGTATGGGTAGGGCCTCAGGGGAAGTGTTGGTGGTGTTTTATCCAGACACTTTAGCTTTATTTCTATTCCATGGTGGGTGCATATGGGACGGCAATGGTGTTTACCCATTGGGCAGATTCACACACTCGTGTATAGAGGTACGGTGGCCACCAAACCTTTCTATAGCTTATTGCATACTTATAAACCAGACCAAAGATTTGAATTGAATGCATGCATATGTTTGTTGCATTGTTTTGTTTGCTCATTGAGCCGTGATGTGTGCTCACCCTTTCGACATCGAATATTTTTAGTTCTTAATGCAGGTCGTACTATTGAAGAATATATGAATGCGCCGACGTATGAACACGTTGCTGCGATGGATGTAGAAGGTGAAGAAGAAGTGCATGATTTGTCATGCGAGTGCAACTCATTTGTTTTTTATTAGCTTAGTTGTTTAACTATTGGGACATGTAATTGATTATTTTACTTTACTCTATGTATTGAGGTACATTGAAGATAATTGGATACTTAATTATGCTATCACTGTCAGATTCTCAGTTCATTAGTATTAAAACCTTCTGCTATCGTTTATTTGCTCAGAATTTGCTTGTGGGATGTATTTGGTTTAATCGAATGGGCACGACCTATACAAGATCTTGATTGAACCGTTGGTCTATGGACGATTCATCACACTATTTTGGTTGGTTCATAATTAGGGTGTGGCAAGACCGATATAAGGAAACTAAAATGAAATTCAAGAAGAGTAGGTTGGAGTAGATGATTTTGAAAAATACTAAATTAAAGCCCTAGATCAATCATAGGAAGGACCCTAATGATTGTTCAAGGAATTAAATCATGAAGGGATTAGACTGAGAATGAATGTTGACCAAACACTCGTGTGGTCGCAGCTATGTTCGACCACATGAGGCACATGTGTCCACCACACGCCCTCAGGAAGTTTCCAGGGAGGTTGTGGTCGCATGTGTGTGGTCGCATAAAATGCGCCACACGTATCGACCACACACCCTGTGGTCATAGAAACCAAGATCACAGGTGCAAGCACACCTTCGACCACTCAGTTTCTAGAGATCTGATTGATTCTAGATGGGACATTTAAACATTTTAATTAATGAATATGAATCTAACTTTGAATCCATAAATTTATTAGGTTTCCAAGTGGTCCAAAAGTGATTTACAATGCTTAGAAGAGGAATAACTAACGATCAAAGGTGAGGGAACAAGACCTCAACTAATTAGATAATAACAAACTATTTTATTTTTATTGAGACCAATGCCATGATTGATTCTATGCTTGTATGCTTGTAATGTGCATCTCACATGTCATTCAATATTCCTGCTATTACTGTTCATGCATATTTAATTCTGTTTATTTATAACATGACAACGATGATGATGCTTGAAATAGGGATTTGAATGTATGTGTATGGTTGGTGTAAGACCTGTATCGAACTAACTGGTCTTACCACCTTGTACCAGGTCTACCTATCATGGTCAAGCCAAGTGGACCATGTGCGTGAAGAAACTACAAGACCAGGTATGAAGTCCAAATCAAAAATAGTAAAATATGAGGGTGGGGTCGCATGCTTAAATAGGTGTGACCGACCCCACCTCAAAAGAGTCCAACACATGACTTTTTGGTCGTGGGGTCGCATGATTTAAAAAAGTAGGGTCAACGGATTCTGCGACCCTACATCCAACCCTACGAGAACAGTCGAAAATCGAAAATTAGAAAACCTTCCTAATTCGAAGGGGGACTTTCCTAACCTCATTGGGGATTATTATGGAGGGTTTTCCACTATAAATAGAACGTTCCTTAAGCTCTTTTACTCCTTTAGAACCCTAATTAAAAGTGAGAGAAAGAGAAGAGAAGTAAGATTGAAGAAGAAGGCCAAGGAAGAGAGGAAGTTCAGAGAAACCTCTGAATCTCAGAAAATCCAAGGTATGAACCTAATTCCTTACATGAATTAAGAGCCTAGAATAGTTCATGAAGAAGATAGGATTAGGAGAAACCCAAATCATCCATCCATGGATAAATTCCAAGAGATTCCATGGAGGAAATCATTATGGACAATGAATGGTGTATAAATTGTAGTTTTGAGCCATAGAACAATAATAGGATGGACCATGATAGTAAGCCAAAGGATCCAAACATGAAGGAATGGACTTAAGAGTGAAAGGTCGACCAAGAACACATGTGGTTGTACATAGGGTCGAATGATATCCGACCCCACGAGACCACATGATCGACCACATGCCCTTAGAAAGTCCCAGGGAGGGTGTGGTCGCACGTAGGGTCGAATGGTATCCGACCCCACTTGCGACCCTACACCCTGGGGTCACAGAAACTGCTACCCCAGGTCCTACCCTACCCTGCGACCCTACCCCTGTGGTCGCAAAAACTGAGACCCCAGGTGCTACCCCACCTGCGACCCCTCGGATTCTGTTATTCTAAAAATATTAGACTTAATTCTAATTAAAATCTATCAACTTGTTAGGTCTTTTCAGTGGTTTGAAAGTGAATTATAAGGCTTGAACGAGGATCTACTAGCAATAAAAGATGAGGGAACAAGAACTAAACTAATTGGCTAATAATAAACTCTTTTTATTTATTAAGTCCAATGCCATGAATGATTCTATGCTTGTATGCATGTATTGTGCATTTAACATGTCATCCAATATTCCTGCTATTAATGTTCATGCATATTTAATTCCATTTATTTATAACATGATGATGATGATGATGCTAGGAATAGGCATGTGAATGTTTGTGTGTGGTTAGACTACTTGATGCGAGTAGGGCATCAGGGGAAGTATGATGCGGTGCGGTCCTAAGCACTTTAGCTCTATCTCTACTCAATTCTTGTCCACTGACATCGTCGTATCGCCATTACCTTAGCAGAACTATTATGTCATAGGGTATCAGGGTAGGTGGTCTCGGACCATGTACTCTTTGACTCTGTCGGGGGGCCTTAGCTCTATCTCTATGGACGTATTGAGGGATGCTGGGGTGAGGCCTTGAATACACTGTTTGATATTACGATTGGTTAGTTGCGAGCCCAGTTTGTAAGCCCTTGCCAGTAGGGGCTTACGTGTTGGTATGGGTAGAGCATTAGGGGAAGTGTGATGCGGTGCGGTCCTAAGAACTTTATCTCTATCTCTTTTCCATGGTGGGGTAGATGTGGACGACAATGGTGTTTGATCCGTTGGGTGGGCTTACACACCCTGTGTATAGAGGTGAGGCGGCCACCAAACATTTCTATTGCACAATGCATACTTATGAACCATACCAAAGATATGAATTAAATACATGTATATGTTTCTTGCATTGTTTTGTTTGTTCACTGAGCCGTGATATGTGCTCACCCTTTCGACATAGAATATTTTTAGTTGATGATGCAGGTACCACAGTAGAAGACTACATGAATGCTCCAATGTACCGACATGTTCCGACGATGGGTGCATAAGTTATGATGGAGTCGCATGATTTGTCATGTGAGTGCAACTCATGCGTCTTCGATTAGTTTTTTTTTATTTGAATTATTCAGATGTTGTAATTGATTAAATTATTTTATTTTATGTCTTAGTTTTTTTGAAGATAACTGGATTATTTACTTATGATACCACTGTTTGATTCTCAGTTCATTTAATATTAAAGACTTCTGTTATCGTGTATTTATTCTGATTATGGTTGTGGATGTGTATGGTTTAAGCAAATAGACACATCCTATTCGAGATCCTGATTGAACCGTTGGTTTATTGACGGTTCATCACACCATTATGGTTGGTACAGAATTAGAGTGTGACAACTTGGTATCAGAGTTCTCGGGCCCTATCTGTCACACCCCAATTCTGCACCATACAGAACGGTGTGATGAACCGCTATAAGCCAACGGTTCAACCAGGATCTCTAATAGGCGGTATCCATTAAAAATAAAATCATGCACATCCACAACCATAATCAAAATAAATATACAATAAGGGAAGTCTTATAGTAAATGAACCGAGAACTTTAAATGTAATAATCATAATTAAACTATCAAGTTATTGTTGTATCAACTGAGACATAAATAAATAAAATATCAATTACATACCTTTATAATTTCAAATAAAATCCTAATAGAATACGCATGAGTTGCACTCGCATGAGGGGTCAAGCTCATCATCTAGGTCTTCAGCTTCCATTGCAACAACACGCACATACACCGGATCATTCATAAAATCTGCAACTGTAGTACCTGCATCATCAACTAAAAATATTCGACGTCGAGAGGGTGAGCACACATCATGGCTCAGTGAGCAAACAAAACAATGCAACAAACATATGCATGCACTCAATTCATATCTTTGGTCTGGTTTATAAGTTTGCAATGTGTTATAGAAAGGTTCGGTGGCCGCCTCACCTCTATACACGAGTGTGTGAAACCACCAAATGAAAACGGCACTGTCGACCCTACATGCACCCACCATGGACAATATACACCCCATGAAAATGGCATGACTGTACCGGTTGCCCACACCAACATGTAAGCCCCTGCTGGCGAGGGCTTGCAAACTAGGCTCGCAACTAACCAATCCTAATGCCAATCAGTGTATCCAAGGCCTCACCCCAGCATCCCTCAATACGTCCATAGAGATAGGGCTAAGGCCCCCCGACAGAGTCAGAGACTACACGGTCCGAGACCACCTCCCCTCATACCCTACGACGTAATAGTTCTGCTAAGGTAATGGCGATACGACGATGTCAGTGGACATGACTTGGGTAGAACCATGGCACAATATGCACCCCATGAAAACGGCATGACTGCAACGGTTGGTACCATCCCTTACCCGCACCATATACACTAACCACACACATACGTTCACATGCCTATTCGTAGCATCATCATCATCATCATCATGTTATAAATAAACAGAATTAAATATGCATGAATAGTAATAGCATGAATATTGGATGACATATTGAATGCACATACAAGCATACACGTATAGAATCAGTCATGGTATTGGACTCAAGAAATAAAAATAGTTTATTATTAGCCAATTGGTTTAGGTCTTGTTCCCTCACCTTTACATGATCGTAGGCCCTCTTTCAAGCTTTAAGAACTAACTATATATCCATGTTATATCACTAGAAGACCTAACCAAGTCGATAGAATTTAATTAGAATTAATTCAAACTTTAAAAAGCATGCTGTTAACTGGGGGTCGATGCTAGGGTCGTAGGTTCCATCGACCCTAGATGCGACCACCCACAGTCTGGACTTCCCAAACACTGGGGGTCGATTATCAGGTTCTGGTAGGGTCGATTGGCCATCGACCCCCCGTGCGACCCCCTGTGGGTTTAGTCAATTTTTCCTTTTATAGTTCATTCTTCGTGTTTGGGGTCCTATGGCTTGCTTCTACAATCCATTCCACACATGTTCTATGGTCTAGAACCGTTGTTTACTCTCTTATATGGCTTTCATGATTTCCCCAATGGTTTTCCATGAAAACCTAATCATGGGTGAATGATTTGGGTTTCTCCTAGATCATTCCTTCTTCTCTATCAATTCTAAGGTCTGTAGAATTACATGGAGATAGTATCCATATCTGAGAATTAGGCTTGTTTCTCTGAAGCCTTCTCTTTGATCTTCTTCTCCACTTTCCTTCTCTTTTCCTTCTCTTTTCCTTCTCTTCTCTTTCTCTCAATCCAATTAGGGTTCTAAAAGGACTAAAAGTGGCTTAGGGACGTCCTATTTATATAGTAGAAACTCCCAAAATAAGTCCCATTGAGATTAGTAAGGAATCCCATTGAAATTTGGAAAATTTCCAAATCACGGTTTCTGTCGGCAGATTGGGGGTCAATGAGGGGGTCGGAGTTCCCGTCGACCTTTGATTCTTAAAATGTTTGACCCCCAGTATAAAACTTAGGGTCTGACTTTTATACTGGGGGGATCCGACCCTACCTTGCTGGGTGTGCGACCCTCCCCCTATTTTTAGTGTTTTTGGGTCAGTTTAATACCTGGGATCGTGATCTCCTTCATGCACTTGATCCATTTGGTTCGACCATGATGGGTAGACCTGGTTCAAGGTGGTAAGACCGGTTTAATTCAATACGGGTCTTACAACTCCCCCCTACTTATAAAAATTTCGTCTTCGAAATTGTACATACCTTTTGAGTCGAATAAATGAGGGTATTGCTTTCGCATAACATTCTCTTCTTCCCATGTGATTTCTTCCACATCTCTACTTCTCCAGGTGACCTTAACATAATAGATATCTCAGTTGCGTAGTCGTTGAACCTTTCGGCTGGTGATTTCAGTTGGTGTTACTTCAAATGTCAAATCATCAGTTAATTCAGGTAGATCTACTGTCAAAACATGCATTGGATCTTTGACATACTTCTTTAATAAGAAAATATGAAATACGTCATGCACACTTGACATAGATGGTGGTAGTGCTAACTGATAAGCCACTTTCCCATGCTTAGCTAGAATCTCATATGGCCCGACATATCTTGGACTTAGTTTCCCTTTCTGTCCGAACCGTTTCAATCCTCACATAGGCGATACTTGTAAGAATACTTTATCACCCACAACGAACTCAAGGTCTCGGTGTCGGGTATCGACATATTGCTTCTGATGATTCTGAGTTGTTCTCACTCTTTCTTTGATAATGTCGACCACTCGACAAGTCTTTTCAATAAATTCCGGTCCAACAATACTACGTTCCCCAACTTCATTCCAAAACAAAGGAGTTCGACACTTTCTGCCATACAGTGCTTCATAGGGTGACATCTGTATAGTATCCTGATAGCTATTATTATAAGCGAACTCAATCAGTGGTAACTTTTCATCCCATGATCCTTTAAAATCAATTACACATGCTCGAAGCATATCTTCTAGAATCTGAATTGTACGCTCTGACTGTACATCTGTCTGTGGATGAAATGCAGTACTAAACTTCAATGTTGTACCCATAGCCTTTTGCAATCCTTCCCAAAACTTTGAAGTAAATCGTGGATCTCTATCTGACACAATGCTTTCAGGTACACCGTGTAATCGCACAATGTTATCCACATACAGCTTAGCTAACCTCTCCAGTGTATACTGAGGTCATATAGGTATAAAGCGATTTTTGTCAGGCGGTCTACAATCACCCAAACTACGTTAACTACTCAAGGAGTCAATGGTAATCCCGTGATGAAGTCCATAGTGATGCAGTTCCATTTCCATGCTGGTTCTGGTAATGGCTGTAACCGTCCTACCGGTCTTTGTCGTTCAGCCTTTACCTTCTGACAATTTAGGCATTGAGACACGAACTTAGCTACATCTGATTTCATTCTTCTCCACCAATATAGTTTCTTCAGATCATGATATATTTTTGTACTTCTAGGATGTATCGAATAGATGATGGTATTGGCTTCTTTCATCAATTGGTGTCTAATGTCCAAGCTTTTTATTTCGGGTACACGTATTCTTTCTTTGTACTTCAGTACCTTTTCTTCCTCCAAGGTGAACTCAGCGTTAGTTCTACCTTTTTCGATGTCTTCTTGTACCGTTCTTAGGTAAGGGTCTGATTTGATAGCTGTCTTCACTTCATCGACTATATCCGGTATAATCTTCAATGCGGTGAACATATTTGAAAACCGATGAATAAACCCTTGGTTGGCAGATCCATCTGGTGCATCTATCACAACTGCTCATTACCGTGCTTGGATACCTTTCTGGTAGTACACATTGCGGCAGTTGTGCTAATCTCTCCCTGAGATTTTATCATTGCCTTTCTACTCAACGCCTCGGCTACTACATTAGCTTTCCCTGGATGATACTAGATATCACAATCATAGTCTTTCAATAGTTCCAGCCATCTTCTTTGTCTCATATTTAGCTCCTTCTGATTAAAGAGATAAGTAAGACTTTTTTGGTCTGATTTAATCTGAAACTTCTCCCCGTACAGATAATGTCTCCATATTTTGACAGCATGTACTACTGCCGCTAGTTCCAAATCATGTGTAGGATAGTTCCTCTCATGTGTCTTCAGTTGTTTTGAGGCATAAGCAATTACTTGTTCTCCTTGCATAAGTACACATCCTAATCCCAGTCCTGACGCATCGGTATACAAGATAAATGGTTGTCCTGGAATCGGGATGGTCAAGATTTGAGCTGATATCAATCTAGACTTCAAGCTTTGGAAACTCCCATCGCATTTATCCGTCCAAACATACTTCTTGCCCTTCTTAGTCAAACTGATAAGAGGTATGGAAATTCGGGAATAGTCTTCCATAAATCGTCGATAATACCCAGCTAGACCCAGAAAACTTCCAATTTCCGCAACGCTCTTCGGTGCTTTCCACTTTACAATAGCCTCGATCTTGCTGGGATCCACTTTAATAACTTCAGCGGATACTACATGGCCTAGAAATACGACTTCCTTTAGCCAAAACTCACACTTTGAAAATTTGGCATAGAGCTTTTCCTTCCGTAATCGCTGCAGAGCGGAGTTTAGATTCTTAATATGAGTTTCCTCATCTTTGGAGTAGACCAATATATCATCAATGAATACAATAATCGACGTATCCAACATATCGTGGAATACCCGATTCATAAGTTCCATAAAGGTTGCTGGTGCGTTCGTCAATCCGAAAGACATGACTAAAAATTCATAATGTCCATATCTGGTCCTGAATGCTGTCTTGGGAATATCACCATCCTTAATCTTCAGCTGATCGTAGCCTGACCAAAGATCGATCTTGGAGAACACTTTGGCACCTTGCAACTGATCAAACAGGTCATCGATCTGAGGTAATGGATACCAATTCTTGATTGTCAGTTTATTTAGTTCTCGGTAGTCTATACACAAGCGAACGCTACCGTCCTTCTTCTTCATGAATAATACTAGCGCTCCCCATGGTGATCTACTAGGGCGAATGTAACCCTTGTCCAGCAGTTCTTGTAGTTGTACTTTCAATTCCTTCAGTTCAGTAGGAGCCATTCGATAAGGTGCTTTCGATACTGGTGCGGCTCTAAGTATAAGATCTATAACAAACTCTGTAGCTCGGTCGGGTGGTAATCCTGGTAATTCTTCAGGAAATACGTCCGAATAGTCTCACACGACATCAATATCTTTCATTCATGGTGCTTCCTTGGTAAGGTCGACCACAGATACTAAATACCCGACTGCTCCTTTCTCAAGGCACTTCTTAGCCTTTAGCGCCGAGAGTATGAGCTTTCGTTTACGGAGAAGTTTGGTTCCCAAAAAACTGAACTCTGCTCCTTCTTTGTCTCTAAATGTCAGCTTCTTTTCGGCACACAATAGATTTGCAGAATGCCGAGCTAACCACTCCATTCCCAAGATAACGTCAAAGTTTGCCATCTCAAGTTGGATCAAGGTTGTATCCAAGGTCTTTTCATTAATAAGAACTGGACATGGTCCATAACCTTTTTCTAACTCCACTTCTAATCCCATAGGTGATCATACAAGTAGTTTGTAGTCTAAGGATTTAACGGGTAAATTCAACTTCTTTCCAAGTGACACAGATATAAAAGAATGAGTAGCTCCTGAGTCAAAGAGTACTCTGGCCGGTATGCCATTTATAGGTACGATACCTGTGATTTATTTTAACTTAGTCTACATGCTCATACAATGTAATACAATTGACAAAAAAATGTAAGTCATACCTGTAACCACATCAGGCGATGCGGCAGCATCCTCGGATGTAACCGCATAAACTCGTCCTTGATGTAGTTGCTTCTTGGGCTTAGGACATTCCCTTGCTATATGTCCCACTTGGTTGCAGTTAAAACATCTTATCCCTTCAGTAATTGGCTTCTGTTGCTGTTGAACTACGGGAATAGTCTTGGATGCAGCGGTAAAGCCTTGAGCACGGAAGGGTTTGAATGTCTTGTTATTCCCTCCATTATAAGAATTTCTAGCTAGCCTTTTGATACCTCTGTTTTGCATAAAATAACTCTCCTTCTGGCTCGATTCTATAACTCGAGCAATTTGTGCCGCTTCATTATAAATTTTCTTTTCATGTCCCAGAACTTGCTCACGGATGCTTCCCCTAAGTCCCATGACGAACCTTTGGGTCTTTGTGTTTTCCTCTTGCATACTAGTGGGTGCAAAGAAGAACAGCTCTTCATAACGCTGTTGGTACGCATCCATGGTCATTTGTCCCTGATATAAACTCAGGAACTCTCTTTCCATAGAATCTCTGAAACTTCTTAGAAAGTACTTCTCAAAGAATGCCTCCTTATAAATATCCCAAGTCAGTTGGGCGTGCTTTGTAAGTAAATACGTCCTGGTAGACCTCCACCAATGGTGTGCATCTCCTTTCAGCATAAAGGTGACACACAACACTTTTTCCTCTTCATTTAGTGTCATCATCATAAAGTTTCTTTTCATTTCGTCAACCAGTGTGCTGGCCATAAAGGATCTGCTGGCTTGCCATTGAATTCTCTGGGCTTTAGTTTCAGAAAATGCTCCACCAGTCTGGAGTGATCTAGTGGCTGTGGGACATACGCTCCATACATAGGTGGTTGGTAGTGATATCCACCTTGAGCTATTTCAGGATTTGGTACTTAAGCCTGCATGATAGGAGTCTGAGGTGTGTAGGGTACTGTGTTACTTCCCCCTGGTGCTGTGCTTGCCTGTCCAGCTGGCATTGGAGGTGTTTGTGCAGCTGGAAGAGCTATGCCTATGGCAGCTTGGATAGTAGCTTGTGCCTATTGCATCTGTTGCAGCTGTTGGGCCAAGTTCATTACAACTGTGGCCAAGTCTGTAGGTGGAGCTGGCAGATTGGTAGGATTTGCCTACCCATTTATGACGGACGATGCCGTGTTCATGTTCCCTGTGTTTCCGGGTGTGTCTGGTTATTTTTCCCCATAGGTGGTGGTGGTGGGATAGAGTTACGGCTCTGTTTGGTTGCTCTGCGTCCTGCCATTAATTAATCTAATAGTGGGATTACCTGAAATCATTGAACACGAGAGACAATCATTAAATACTTCATTCTCATATTTTTAAATCACTAAACATTTCAAATTTCAAAATTTTCAGATCATTCTGTCGAAAATGTTGTGTTTTCACTGTAGGGTCGATGGGTGTCCGACCCTCAGTCTGCGACCCTGGGAAATAACCCATTCTTCCCAAGAGCTTGGGGTCGATGGGGGGGGTCAGAGGATGTCCGACCCAGGGTGCGACCCCTGGTTCTCTGTCAGGTTCCCGAGAGTCGAGGGTCGATGCGGGGGTCGATTGTTTTAATCGAATTTTCCGACCCCCGGACAAAAAATATGATTTTTAAGTCTGATTCAAAGTCCATTTCTCATTCTTTCTTCTCCACTTCGACTCAGATCATCCCTCTGAGTTGCTACAGTGACAACTCCGATCCGTTGGTGGTTTGCACTCCTTGTTTCGTCGTCTACACCTCCGCTACAGGTATTTTTTCTACCTTTTCATGTTTTTAGGTTTCTTAACCTAGGTTTTTGCTCGTTTATCTCGTATTTTTCAAATTAAACTTTTTCCAACCGTAAAAATTAGATTTTTATTGGGGGCTTTAGTTGTTGGTGACTCGAGGAATGAAAGCCCTCAAAAATATTTGAGTTTCATCGGTTGGTTATCGAGAAACTCAAAATTTTTACTTTTTGCCCTAATTTTGTCGAAATTTTGAATTTTCCTGAAATTTCTTGCAATTCAATCTAATTAGTTGAAATTTCTGACTGTTTGAGTCTCACAAGATAATTTAGGATCTATGTAAGTCCTCATGCCCATGCGTATGGGTGAAAAGTGAGGCTTTTGCCCAATTTACATCGTCATTATGTCGAAATCTCAGGTTTTTCCCTCTCTACTAATCCATTATTTGTTTTTCTTTCTTTTTGCAGATACTATGGCTCGTACCAAGGTACCCAGAGTTCACGACCATCTTCGCTTCTGTTCTAACGAAGCTGAGACACATTATGCCCACTATGCTCACAAGAAGGTAGAGGGAGGTCGCAAAGTGGACTTGGGTAGCTTAGCCTTGTTCAATGTGGAGAGAGCCTTTGGTGATATGGGATGGCTCCCTGTCATCACTTATGAAGCGTGTACCCATCCTGACTTGGTACGCCAGTTCTACTGTAATCTCCAGGTGGTGGGAGATTACAATGATGTGGAGAGGGATGATGAGCTTCGCATCACGAGCTACGTCAAGGGGGTTGACGTTTCATTTGATTATCGGCAGCTGGCTGACTTGTTGGGCATTTCCTATGCTGGCCCCATGGTGTTCTGTGCTCCTGGAGAGCCCCAGTTGATAGCCAGCTCCTCAGACCTGATCGCTGGCAGATGAAAGCGAGTTATCTGCGTTCAGATCCACAGGTATACTGCAAGATCATTAAGCATAATCTGATACCACAGAGTGGACATTACGAGAGGGTCTCCCAGTTAACCCAGTATCTATTATACTGCATATGCACTAGGCAGCCCATCTGCCTTCCCTACATCATCATGCATACGATGATCAGTGCCACGTTGCCAAGTCACACTGGCAACCTTCCTTACGGACGCATGATCACTACCTTGGTTACCCGCCTGGGGGTTGACCTAGTGGATGAGAAGATTCAGGAGAAATCCTTCTCATCGCCTCTGGATTGGGAGGCTATTTGCAAGAGGGGCATGCAGGATGCCCAAGTCCGCGATGAGGAGAGGAACGCGATGGTGCGCCCTCGTACTCGAGTGGAGATGGCTGACGCTGAGGCAGCAGCAGCAGCAGCCGCTGGAGCAGGGGTTCAGGGGGATGATGACGACCGGCTATACATGGATGTAGATGCCATACCTCCTCCATCACTTACTCATGGTACTGGAGCTGGTTCGTCTTCTTCTGCTGGTCCTTCGTTTGTAGCTGGTCCTTTGTATGCAGCTGGTCCTTCGTATACTCCATATGATGACATGATGAGGATATTACACGAGTTACGAGAGGCTCAGCGTATGTCTGACTTGTGGATGGGAGAGCTTCTAGAGGCTCAGCGCTCTTTCGATTAGCAGGTGGGAGAGCTTCTGGTTGCTCAGCGTGTATCGAATCAGCGGATGAGAGAGCTGAGGGATGCTCAGCGTGTGAGTGACCAACAGGTGGCTGATTTCACAGCTAGTCTCTAGATGACCCAGACTCAAATAGCTTGGTTGACCAAAGTCTACGCTGAGGACTATGATAGAGACCGTGAGGCACCGCCTCCCCCATCACCTCTAGCTTCTTGATGTACTTCTTTTATTTTTCTTTTTGTACTTCAGAGTAACTGTCCGGACTGTGGACTGTACTTTGCTTTAATCATATATATATAAACATTTGTTCTTCCTTTTGGTTGTATATAAATTTGTTTCCATTTAATAGATGCATTATTTTCTTTCAGTTTAGTCTCAATCAATACAGGTGCTTGTGGTGTGTTACTATTACATCTTTTAAATTTTTATCCTATCTCAATTCACGACCTTTTGTGGAAGTATACGGTTTCACAGATAAAGCCTGAGATGCTCTGATACCAAGTTGTCACACCCCAATTCTGCACGATTCAGAATGGTGTGATGAACCTCTATAAGCCAACGGTTCAACCAGGATCTCTAAGAGGCAGTATCCATTAAAAATAAAACCATGCACATCCACAACCATAATCAGAATAAATACACAATAGCGGAAGTCTTATAGTAAATGAACCGAGAACTCTAAATGTAATAATCATAATTAAACTATTAAGTTATTGTTGTATCAACTGAGACATAAATAAATAAAATATCAATTACATCCCTTTACAATTTCAAATAAAATCCTAATAGAATACGCATGAGTTGCTCTCGCATGAGGGGTCATGCGCATCCTCTAGGTCTTCAGCTTCCATTGCAGCAACACGCGCATACACCGGATCATTTATAGAATCTGCAACTGTAGTACCTGCATCATCAACTAAAAATATTCGACGTCGAGAGGGTGAGCACACATCATGGCTTAGTGAGCAAACAAAACAATGCAACAAACATATGCATGCACTCAATTCATATCTTTGGTCTGGTTTATATGTTTGCAATGTGCTATAGAAAGGTTCGGTGGCCGCCTCGCCTCTATACACGAGTGTGTGAAACCGCCAAATGAAAACGGCACTATCGACCCCACATGCACCCACCATGGACAATATACACCCCATGAAAATGGCATGGTTGTACCAGTTGCCCACACCAACACGTAAGCCCCTGCTGGTGAGGGCTTGTAAACTAGGCTCGCAACTAACCAATTCTAATGCCAATCAGTGTATCAAGGCCTCACCCCAGCATCCCTCAATACGTCCATAGAGATAGGGCTAAGGCCCCCCGGCAGAGTCAGAGACTATACGGTCTGAGACCACCTCCCCTCATACCCTACGACGTAATAGTTCTGCTAAGGTAATGGCGATACGACGATGTTAGTGGACATGACTTGGGTAGAAGCATGGCACAATATACACCCCATGAAAATGGCATGGCTGTACCGGTTGATACCATCCCTTACCCGCACCATATACACTAACCACACACATACATTCACATGCTTATTCGTATCATCATCATCATCATCATGTTATAAATAAACAGAATTAAATATGCATGAATAGTAATAGCAGGAATATTGGATGACATGTTGAATGCACATACAAGCATACACGCATAGAATCAGTCATGGTATTGGACTCATGAAATAAAAATAATTTATTATTAGCCAATTGGTTTAGGTCTTGTTCCCTCACCTTTACTTGATCATAGGTCCTCTTTCAAGCTTTAAGAATCAACTATATATCGATGTTATATCACTAGAAGACCTAACCAAGTCGATAAAATTTAATTAGAATTAATTTGGACTTTAAGAAGCATGCTGTTAACTGGGGGTCGACGCTAGGGTCGGAGGTTCCATCGACCCTGGGTGCGACCACCCACAGTCTGGACTTCCCGAACAATAGGGGTCGATTATCAGGGTCTGGTAGAGTTGATTGGCCATCGACCCCCTGTGCGACCCCCTGTGGGTTTAGTCAATTTTTCCTCCTATAGTCCATTCTTCGTGTTTGGGGTCCTATGGCTTGCTTCTACAATCCATTCCACACATGTTCTATGGTCAAGAACCATAGTTCACTCACCTATCTGGATTTCATGATTTCCCCCATGGTTTTCCATGAAAACCTAACCACGGGTGGATGATTTGGGTTTCTCCTAGATCATTCCCTCTTCTCTATCTATTCTAAGGTCTGTAGAATTACATGGAGATAGTATCCATACCTAAGAATTAGACTTGTTTCTCTAAAGCCTTCTCTTTGATCTTCTTGTCCACTTTCCTTCTCTTCTCCTTCTCTTCTCTTTCTCTCAATCCAATTAAGGTTCTAAAAGGAGTGAAAGAGGCTTAGGGACGTCCTATTTATAGAGTAGAAACTCCCAAAATAAGTCCCATTGAGATTAGGAAGGAATCCCATTGAAATTTGGAAAGTTTCCAAATCACGGTTTTTGTCGGCAGACTGGGAGTCGATGAGGGGGTCGGAGATCCCGTCAACCCCTGGTTCATAAAATGTCCGACCCCCGGTATAAAACTCAGGGTCTGGCATTTATACTGGGGGGTCCGACCCTACCTTGCTAGGTATGCGACCCTCCCCCCATTTTTAGTGTTTTTGGGTCAGTTTAATACCTAGGATCGTGATCTCCTTCACGCACTTGATCCATTTGGTTCGCCCATGATGGGTAGACCTGGTTCAAGGTTGTAAGACCAGGTTAGTTCGATACGGGTCTTACACTATCTGTTAAACCAGTATACTTCCACAAAAGTTCATAAACTGAGTTAGGATAAAAATTAAAAGCTGTAATAATAACACACCATAAGTACCTGTGTTGTATGAGATAAAATTATGAAAGAGAATAATGCATATATAAAAGGAGAAACAAGTATCATATACACTCGAGTAAAAGCAACGTATATATATATATATATATATATATATATATATATATATATATATATATATATATATATCCTAATCGGAGTATGGTCTACAATCTGGACAGTTACTCTGTAGTACAAGGAAAAATAAAAGAAAATATACATCATGGAGCTGGAGGTGCTGGAGGAGGAGGTGCCTCACGATCTCTATCACAATCCTCAACATACACTCTAGTCAGCCAGGCTACCTGAGTCTGGGTCACCTAAAGATTAGCCGTCAGGTCGCCCATCTGCTAATCAGACGCGCGCTGAGCATCTAGAAGCTCTCCCACCCTCTCATCAGTCACGTGCAGAGCCTCTCTAATCTCATGCAGTAGCCCCATCACATCATGAGATGGTAGGTGTGAAGGACCAGTAGTGGTTGAATGAACCTGAGATGGGCCAGCTTTAGTAGAATGTAGTGGTGATGGAGGAGGTATGGCGTCTACATCCATGAACATACGATCCTTATCCTCAGCATCACCCCCATGGACCCCTGCTGCTGCTGCTACCGCCTCGACGTTTGCCATCTCTACCTAGGTTCGGGGATGCACCAGAGCTTTCCTCTCATCATCACTGACCTGCGCATCTCGCATACCCATCCTGCAGATGGCCTCTCAGTCTTGGTCAGAAGAGAAGGTATCCTCATGAATCCTCCCATCCAATAAATCAACGTGCAGTCGTGTGAGCAGAGTAGTGATCAGACGTCCATAGGGTAGGTTCCCTAGCTGACCAAGTAGTGTAGCACGGACCATAGTCCTGATATATAAGGAAGGCAGACAGGCTGTCTACTACAAAAGCAGTACAGGACATACTGGGTCAACTAAGAAATCCTATCATAGTGGCCACTCTGGGGGATCAGGTTGTGTTGGATGATCTTGCAGTACACCCGAGGCTCTGGCCGTAGTTTGATCGCTTTCATCTCCCAGCGATCACCTCTAAGAAGCTGACTATCAATCTCAGCACGCATCATCAAAGAAAGGAACTGGGGTTCCTTAGGAGCACAGTACACCAAGGGGCCATCATTTGATATGCCCAAGAGATCAGCCAACTGCTGGTAGTTAAATGAAACTTCTACCCCTTTTACATAGCTGGTGATCCTGAGCTCCCTACCCCTCTTTGTATCATTGCGATCCCCCACTACCTGGAGGTTGCAATAGAACTGCTTTACCAAAGAAGGACAGCTACAAGCCTCATAGGTGATCACAGGAAGCCAGTCCATGTCACCGAAGGCACCCTCTACGTTAAACAAGGCTAGACTAGCCAAGTTTACACAATGACCCCCTTATACTTTTTGACACTCATAGCGAGCATACCGAGCCTCTACCTCGTTGGAGCGAAAACGAATGGGATCATGAGCCCTAAGAACCTTAGTACGAGCCATACTATCTGCAAAGACACAAAAAAATAAACAAGATATTAGATATGATGAAAAACTTAAAATTTCGGCATTATAACGGCATGATTTGGCCAAAAGCCTCTCTTTCACCCAAACAGCTGGGCAAGAGGACTTACATAGGTTCCAAACCATCCTGCAAAGCTCATACAGTTAGAAATTTAATCTAGAAAGATCGAATTTGAAGAAATTTCAACAAATTAGAAAAAAATCTCAAAAATTAGGTCAAAAATAGAAAATTTCAAGTTTCTTGTTAACCAACTGATGAAACTCAAATTTTTTGTGAGCTTTCGTTCATTGGGTGACCAATAGCAAAAGCCCCCAATAAAAATTAAATTTTTACGGTTAGATAAATTTTAATTTGAAGAAAACGATGTAAATGGATGAAAACCTAGTTTTGAAAGCTTAAAAATGAGAAACAGTAGAGAGCATACCTAAAGGGAAGGAATGGAAATCGTGAACAGAAGAAATGATCACCAAACACTAGGGGTCGATACTGTAGCAACTCAGGGGAAGCGAGTTGAATTGGAAGAAAGAAGAAAGAGTAGGAAATGAATCCAAAATCAGGTTAAAAACCTAATTTTGGATCATGGGGTCGTAAAATTCGACAAAATGTGTGACCCTACGACTGACCCTACCATCGACCCTAGGCTCTCGGTGATGTGACAAACATCGTATGGTCGAACCTAGGGTCCGACATATACCAACCCTAGGACCGACCCTAGGCTCTTGGTGAGCTGATAGTGTTCTTAGGGTCACATACCCTAGGGTCGAATATGGAGCGACCCTACCATCGACCCTACAATGGAAAATTCAGTATTTTCACTAAATGTCTTGAAAAATTGGAATTTACATTGATTAGTTGGATTTTGACTTGGGAACGACTTATATTGATTGCCTCACATGTTCTATGATTGTTTTTCAGACACTACCACCACCAGAACAGGAAATGGCTAGGCGAAGAGTGACCAGACGAGGCCGTAACCCAATTCCACTACCACTACCTATGGGGGAGGACAACCATGAAATTCCTGAAGTACAAGAGAACCAGAATACGGCACCACCAGTAGCTAATGGCCAAACAAACCCTACAAACTTGCCAGCCCCACTTATAGATTTGGTTATAGCGGTAATGAACCTGGCACAACAATTGCAGCAAATTCAGCAGGTGCAAGCCAATATGCAAGCTGCTATAGGAATGGTTTTTTCAGCTGCACATGCTACACCCAGGCCAGCCAGACAAGCTAGCATAGTACTAGGGGGAAGCAACATGGTACCCCACGCACATCAAAAGCCAGTTATGCAAGCTCCAGTACAGAACCCTGAGGTAGTTCAAGGCAATTACCATTACCAACCACCTATGTACGGGGCCTATGCTCAGTATCAGTTGGACCACTCTTGACTGATCAAGCGTTTTCTGAAAATGAAGCCTAAAGAATATAATGGTAAACCAGCAGATCCTTTGTGGCCAGCTCATTGGATCGACGAGATGGAAAGGAATTTCATGATGATGACGGTTAATGAGGAGGAGAAACTACTGTGTGCAACGTTTATGTTGAAAGGCGATGCATACCACTGGTGGAAGTCCACTCAGACTTATCTGTTAACCAAGCACGCCCAATTGACCTGGGCTATCTATAAAGAGGCATTCTTTGAGAAGCACTTTCCTAGAATTTTCAGAGATGCTATGGAGAGAGAGTTCCTGAGTTTATATCAGGGACAGATGACTGTGGATTCATACCAACAGCGTTATGAGGAGTTATT
This sequence comes from Protea cynaroides, assembly GCA_028583415.1. Lineage (NCBI taxonomy): Eukaryota > Viridiplantae > Streptophyta > Magnoliopsida > Proteales > Proteaceae > Protea > Protea cynaroides. The sequence continues at coordinate 51,702,660 of CM053265.1, forward strand.
TTTCTTTGCACCCGCTAGCATGCAAGAGGAAAATACTAAAACCCGAAGGTTCGTCATGGGACTTAGGGGAAGCATTCGCGAGCATGTTCTGGGATTGAAAAAGAAAGTTTACAACGAAGCAGTATAGATTGCTCGAGTAATAGAGTCGAGCTAGAAAGAGAGCTACTTTGCTCAGAACAGAGGTATGAAAAGGCGTAACAGAAATTTTTATAACGGAGGGAACACAAAGACATTCAAACCCTTCTATACTCAAGGCTTTAATGCTGCAGCCAAGACTGCTCCAGCAGCTCAATCGTAACAAAAGCAAAACAATGAAGGAGTAAAATGCTGTAACTGCAATCAAGTGGGACATCATTCCAGGGAATGTCCTAAGCCCAGGAAGTAGCTACAGCAAGGATAGGTTTATGCTGTTACATCTGAGGATGCTGCCGCATCGCCTGATGTGGTTACAGGTATGACCTGAACCTTTCATTTTGTGTTACATTGTGTGAGCATGTAGACTAAATTAAAACAAATCACAGGTATCGTACCTATTAATGGCATACCCGCTAGAGTACTCTTTGATTCTGGAGCTACTCATTCTTTTATATCTATGTCATTTGGAAAGAAGCTAAATCTACCCCTCAGATCTTTAGACTACAAATTACTTGTACAATCACCTATGGGATTAGAAGTGGAATTAGAAAAAGGTTATGGATCATGTCCAGTTCATATTGGCGAGAAGATTTTAGATGCAACCTTGATTTAACTCGAGATGGCAGACTTTGACGTTATCTTGGGAATTGACTAGTTAGCTCGGCATTCTGCAAACCTATTATGTGCAGAAAAGAAACTGACATTTAAAGACAAGGAAGGAGCAAAGTTCAGTTTTGTGGGAACCAAACTTCCCCGTAAAGGCTAGAAAATGCCTTGAGAAAGGAGGAGTTGGGTATCTAGTATTCGTGGTTGATCTCACCAAGGAAGCACCACGAATTGAGGATATTGATGTTGTGTGCGACTTTCCAGATGTATTTCCTGAGGAACTACTAGGACTACCAACCGACCGAGCGACATAATTCGTTATAGATCTGATACCCGGAGCCGCACCAGTATCTAAAGCACCCTATCGCATGGCTCATACTGAATTAAAGGAATTAAAGGTACAGTTACAGGAATTACTAGACAAGGGTTACATCAAACCTAGCATAACACCGTGGGGAGCGCTAGTATTGTTTGTAAAGAAGAAGGACGGTAGCGTTCGACTGTGTATACACTATCGGGAATTGAATAAGCTTACAATCAAGAATCGATACCAGTTGCCTCAGATCAATTACTTGTTCGATCAGTTGCAAGGTGCTAAGGTGTTTTTCAAGATTGATCTTCGGTCAGGATACCATCAATTGAAGATTAAGGAAGGTAATATTCCAAAGACAGCATTCAGAACAAGATACGGACATTTTGAATTTTTAGTCATGTCTTTTGGATTAACTAACGTACCCGCAACTTTTATGGAAGTCATGAATCGGGTATTCCATGATATGTTGGATACGTCAGTCATTGTGTTTATTGATGATATATTGGTTTATTCCAAGGATAAGGAAACTCATGCAAGAATCTAAGAGCCGCTCTACATCAACTAAGAAAAGAGAAGCTTTACGCCAAATTTACAAAGTGTGAGTTTTGGCTAAATGAGGTCGTTTTCTTAGGCCATGTTGTATCTGCTGAGGAAATTAAAGTGGATCCTAGCAAGATTGAAGCCATTGTGAAGTGGGAAGCACTTAAGAGTGTTGCAGAAATTAGAAGTTTCCTAGGTCTAGCTGGGTATTATCGACGATTCGTGGAAGATTATTGCAGAATTACCGTACCTCTCACCAGTTTGACTAAGAAAGGAGAAAAGTTTGTTTGGACTGACAAATGTGAGAAAAGTTTTCAAACATTGAAGGCTAGATTGATATCTGCTCCCATCTTGACTATTCCTATTCCAGGACAACCATTTACCTTGTACACTGATGCGTCTGGATTGGGTTTAGGATGTATACTTATGCAACGAGAACAAGTAGTTGCATATGCTTCAAGACAACTGAAAACACATGAGAAGAATTATCCTACTCATGACTTAGAATTAGCAAAAGTATTACATGCTATCAAGATATGAAGACATTATTTGTATGGAGATTAAATCAGATCATAAGAGTCACACTTATCTTTTTAATCAGAAGGAGTTGAACATAAGACAAAGAAGATGGCAGGAATTATTGAAGGATTATGATTGTGATATCCAGTATCATCCAGGTGTGAGGACAATGGAAAATAGACGTGATCCTCCTCTGGATGGAATGTGTATCATGTATCGATGAAGATCGATTGTATCTGTTGGAGACACCACCTAGATTAAGGTCTAGGACCTCTAAAAATGTAGCCTCACCCTAAGGTAAGACTTATATTGACTCGTGACCCAATGTATCAGTTCTTTGGTCTGCCAGAGATCGGGTAAGTATTCAGGGTACGGTTATGGGAAGGTGTTAGGCACCCAAATCGCCCGATCAATATCGGCCTCCTAAACTTTCCTTAAATTCTAATTTTGACTGTGCTTGGTCAACTGGATGACTAGGGTTCAATGGGGGATGTCCTAAACCAAGTTGCTAAGTTATTCTAACCTAGGATTCAGCCAATCATGTTTTAAAGCAAATAAACAAGCAAATGTAATGTACAATATTATACAGTGAATCGGACCAAAGATGGTTCGGTCTTGGACTGAATCTGAGATGTGTAAGACATCTCAAATTGTCTATGTATTCCAATCCTGGAAATCAAGTCCAAAAACGTAGTTCGAAATGGGTTTTGTGATAAAAGATTATGGAAGTGATTTATGCATGTGCTTCAATTAGATTCTTTGTTCAAGTTGAAGTTTATGCTGAATGTATGTTTGATGAGTGGCTTTGTACCATATTTGGGATTCCCAAATTGCCTACGTATTCTAGGGTGTGCCCTAGAAATCAGGTACGACGTAGTTCAAAATTTGAGAGAGTCGGATTTGGAATGTGTACCAAATCCTTCCAATTTTGTCAATAGGATCTAGGGATGAGACCTAAATTTCTACCATTTTTATTTGGGATTGTGTACCAAATTCATTCTATTTTTGTTAATAGGATCTAGGGATGAGAGCTAAATTCCTACCATTTTTATTATTTTCATTTTTGTTAATAGGATCTAGGGATAAGACCTAAATTCCTATCATTTTTATTTGGGATGTGTACCAAATTCTTTCTATTTTTGTTAATAGGATCTAGGGATGAGACCTAAATTCCTACCATTTTTATTTGGGATGTGTACCAAATTCTTTCTATTTTTGTCAATAGGATGAGACCTAAATTCCTACCATTTTTATTTGGGATGTGTACCAAATTCTTTCTATTTTTTGTCAATAGGATTTAGGGATGAGACCTAAATTCCTACCATTTTTATTTGGGATGTGTACCATATTCTTTTTATTTTTGTCAATAGGATCTAGGGATGAGACCTAAATTCCTACCATTTTTATTGTTTCCATTCTTAGGTTTTTAGGGTTTCCTATCCCTTTTCATTGTGATTTTTATTTTTTAGGGTTTTATACCCTAATTATTCTCTTTATTCTAGGGTTTATTTTTCCCTAATTATTCTTTCCATTTTTAGGGTGTCACTACCCTAATTGTTCAATTATTTCCATTTTAGGATGTATCTTACCCTAGTTGTTGTACAATGTAAACAATCTAACAAAGTAATGTGAGCTTAAAAATAGCAATGTAAGCATCCAAATATAGCATATTGGAAATATATTCAAATTTAGCAATAAATCAGTCAAAGATGGCAAGTGAGCATGTGAATCAATACAAACATGGTAAGTGTGCATCCAAACATGGCAGTAATCATCCAATATGGCATGTGAGCATGTGTAACAGACAAATATGGCAATAAGCATGTGTAGCATTCCAAGTATGGCATGTGAGCAATGTGAGCATCAAATATGGCAATTATGTGGCATCCAAACATGTCAATGAGCATCTAAAACACTCATGATGCAAAATTCAACGGTATAAATCACTCTTGATGGTAATCTAACCGTTCAAAATCATTTAATCACTTATGATAGCAATCCAATTTTTTAGATCGCTCAAGACAATAATCTAACCATTCGAAAGTCATTTAAAATCAATCATGATAAAATCCATTGGTTCGGATCACTCAAAATCATAATCTAATTGTTCAAAATTAAATTTGACATCCAATGGTCCATATTCAAATTACCTTAAATTTCAAGCGAATGGGATCAAATTTCATATAAATTGCAAACATGTAGTGGGATCAATTTCATAAAAATTAAAATCATGTGAACCAATTTTAATTACATTCAATTCAAAATATATGGAATCAATCACATGGTACAATTTATTCATTAAAATTGCAAATCACATGGTCATAATCTAAACTCATTAAAATTTCAAGTCCCATGGTCATGTCGGATATTGTAGTGGTGTACAGTAATGAAGGTAGATTTTGAGAGTAGCGGAGAGTTGACAGAAAGTGGGATTAAAGTGGGATGGGAGATGAAGGTATTCGGATTAGGTGGTAGCAAGGGGGTGTTGAATGGTGCAAGTGTCGGTGAATGGAGATGGTTGTTTGGCTAATGATTGTACACATGTGTGGGATTGGAAAAAGGGATATGCAGATGTTGTATGAGAAAGTGATCTGTAGGGGTTTTAAGATGGGTTTGCAACAAGTGGCTTGTTGGACTGGGGTGAATCAGGTAATGGAGTTATGTTGGCGGTTTGGGTAATAAAGCCAAATGGATTCAAGTAAGCAGATTGGGTTTGGGATGATAGGTGGATTAACAAAGGATTGACAAGTGGCATGGTGGTGTGGAAGATAGATTTGGATCTTGGGTTTACCAGGAATGAGGGTATCAACGGAGACTGCAACAGATTGGTCGATGATTGGGTATTGGTGATAAACATAAAATAACAAAGGAGGGGGAGGGGCTTATCTCGAGTTGCAGGGAGTTCTCTCTCCCTCAGCTTTTTCTCTTCTCTTCCTCCTCTGTCCCGCAGCTCTCTCTCTCCCCAAAACTGAAAAATCCCCTTCTCTTCACGTCCCCTCACCTCTCTTTTATATTATTCTTCTTTCCTTCTTCTTCACTCAATCTTTTTCTCACTCTCAATCTTTCCTTTTTCCTTTCTTTCCCAATTTTCCCAAAATAGAAAAAAACTCTCTCTCTCTCTCACGTCAATCTCTCTTTTCCTTTTCTTCCTCTTCTTTCCTTCTTTTTCACTCAATCTCTCTCTCACTCTCAATCTTTCTCTCAATAGAAAAAAAATCCCTCTCTCTATCTCTCACGTCTCTCTCACTCTCAATCCCTCCCTTTTTTTTTATTTCCTTTTTTGCTCTTCTCTTTCTTTCCTTTTCTTCTCTTCTCTTCTTTCTTTCCTTTTCTTCTCTTTTCCTTTCTTTCCTTTTCTTCTCTTTTTCTTTCTTTCCTTTTCTTCTCTTTTTCTCTTTCTTTCCTTTTCTTCTCCTCTTTTTTCTTTCCTTTTCTTCTCTTTTTCTCTTTCTTTCCTTTTCTTCTCTTCTCTTTTTTTCTTTCCTTTTCTTCTCTTCTATTTTTTTCTTTCCTTTTCTTCTCTTCTTCTCTTTCTTTCCTTTTCTTCTCTTCTTCTCTCTCTCTTTCACGTTTTCTAGAAAGAAATCGTGAAAGTTCTTTCTTTTTTTTTTCTTTTTTCTTTTGTTTCTTTCTCTTTCTTTTATTATCTCTTTCTCTTATTCTCTCATATTCTCTCTTTTCTTTTTTTCCTCAATCTCTTTTGGATTTTATCATTTGTATATAATAATATATATTATATACATATATACACATATATTTAATAACATAAATATATATATATATATAGTATGTAATATATATAATATATATAAATACTATGCACATGGATGAACTGGTTCGAAACGAGTTGAGACTGACTTAGGTTGACTGAGTTAAACTGATATGGGTTGAGCTAGGTTGGACCAAAACTGGCTTGAACTGAGTTGACTGGATTGATTGGAATTAACTTGGTTTTCTCACCTTGTCATTTCATGGGTCATTTCCACTGTCATCCCGCATGGAATTTTTCAATGGCCTCTATTCTAAATTTTTTGCGTTAATTTTGTAGAACATTAAAAATCAGGAATATAGGAACTGGAATCACCTCATTTGGAAGTAAAATGGTCAACTTATGAATTTTTGAAGTTTAAGCGGACCAATTATCGATAATTTGGCTGACCATTCTACATAAGATTCTTCGAAGGCTTTTACCAGAAATATTTTACGTCCACTTTGTAGAGCACTAAAACTGGAATATAATGAGACTGGAATCACCTGATTTGGATATGGGATGATCAAAATATGAATTTTTGAATATTAAATGACCATTTCCATATGTAATTTTGCATGGGACCCTCCGGAGACTTTTACCCGAGATTTTCCCCATCCACTTTGTAGGACATCACAAATGAAGAACAATGGCCTTGGAATCGTCTGAATCCGACGTAGAACGGAAAAGATATGAAGCTTTGAAGTTATAACGATAATTTTGCATGAAAGCTTGCATGGGACCCGCTGGTGACATCTACCTGGGATTTTTTACGTCCACTTTGTAGAACATTATGAATGAAGAATAATGGCCTTGGAATCATCTGAATCCGATGTCGGATGATGAATGATGATTTGAAATTCAAACAATCCGACTTACGATAATTTGCATGAAGGCCCCTGGGATTATTTATAATAATTTCAAAAACCTCCCTTATATGTATCATCCGACTAAAATGGTCATATCTTCTTCATTTGATATCATAATTGAGCAATTCTGGTATCATTTCGAAGATAATTCTATGACCTATGCATCCATGCAGAATTATAACCCATGACCTTCATGTGGACCCATTGAAAACTTCCTCAAATTCATAGACCCATTGAAAACTTCCTCAAATTCACAGTCAAAAACCCAAACTTTCGATCTTCTTTCTCCTTTTGTTGTCTACACGCTAGCAGGACTTTATTTAGCTGGGATGACAAAAATGGGGTGCTTACAGATGCCCCTCTTCGGCCAAGATTGTGGGCAATTGAGGCCGAAGACAAAAGTGGCCCATTTTTGTATTATTCTGCACTTGATCTGGATTCTAACATTGCTCCCTTGAATTGATGCTGTAAATTTTTTTTTTTTTGACACTGTACAACAAAAAAATGTAGATGTCAAACTCCTTGAGTAGCGACTTTATCAGGTCTATGACTTTGGCTCAAGACCGCTAATGGTGTAACTGTAGATGTCAAGCTCCTTGAGTAGCGACCCCATCGGGTCTGTGACTTTAGCTCAAAATCACTCATGATGTAACTGTAACTGTCAAGCTTCTTGAGTATCGACCTCATCAGGTCTGTGACTTTAGCTCAAGACCACTCATGATGTAACTGTAACTGTCAAGCTTCTTGAGTAGCGACCTCATCAGGTCTGTGGCTTTAGCTCAAGACCGCTCATGATGTAACTATAACTGTGTTTTGTGCTCTGGATTTGTAACCTCTGGATGTATAGCCTTTTGGCTATGTAGCCTTTGAATGTATAGCCTTTGGATGTGTAGCCTCTGGATGTGTAGCCTCTGGATGTATAGCCTTTGGATGTATAGCCTCTGGATGTATAGCCTCTGGACCGAATTTGGGATGTCCCAAATTGCCTACGTATCCTTTGGGATTTTCGTCCCTCCAGAATCAGGTTCCACGTAATTCGGGCCGGTTGTTGTTGTGTGTGTGTGTAGGTGTGTGTGTGTGTTTTTTTTTTCATTTGTCTTTTTCTTTTTCTTGTTCTTTTCAATTCCTTTCTTCATCTTTCTTCATTCCCAAAATGGGATGAACTTTCCATAAATATTGAGGTAGCCATAATGAGGCTTAGCATCTGCACTTTGTCCACTAACATTGCTCAGAATCCAAGAGGAACTAGAGATCATGATTTGATCGACTTTCCTTGATTTGACTTAATCTAGACTAAGAGAAACATGTTTCTTTTCTTTAAAAGGCAATTTTGATATGTTCTGCATTCCTGCCAAATTTATATGGGTTTCACTTTGATTAAAGGGCAATCAGGTCTTTTTGATGAGGGGAAAATGATGACAATGACTCAATTTTATTTCATTTCTTTTCAAATTTGTATGAGTCATCTTTCTCTTACATTCAAATAAACTAAGCTAGAGTTTCAAACAGGGGGCTCAACTAAACTCATGATGTTTGGATAAATGAGTGATTTTGCCCCAATGTCTAAGTTCAAGTCTGCACACATTGATAGGCAGGTGACTTTTGAGTCATCACTAGAAATAACCTTAAGGAGATGCAATCCTACACTAATCTTTAGAAAAAACGTTAAAGAATGCTTTCTCCTCTCAGTATCATTCAGATAAAAAACAAATTTCAACAAGCTATGCTCAGATGCTGAATCAGTTGTAACCATGTTTGGGCCCAAATCCTTTAAGTCTGTATACAAGTATGACGATGAAGGTCCAGATGGACAGATAAGAAACTGTCCAATGGGTTTGCCATTGGGAGAGTGTTTGGTTGTTTATGTAGAATGGCTTGATCTCCACTAGGCGATGCCATTTTATTGGCTAGCAACAAAAAACTATGGAATTCTTGGACGCCGTCGAAATGATGAACGACAAATAGATATTCCAGTCAGATTTATTGAACAATATTTATGCATAACAAGATGACATGTTCACAAGAAACGATACCATAAAATTTTGTGACATTTGAAGTAAGGGCATGTAATGTAGACTCTGTGGAAAACCGTCAGATTGATGGATGGGAGTGAGAGTCTTTAGCCAAAAAGAAATCCTCTGATGACAACAAAGTGATGAGACCACCCCTGTATGGGTGGGATGTAGTGACCAATATCAAGAATCCAGCTCAACACACAATGTGAATCACAACAAACGATCAGGTCTCCAATCAGGTTCTAAGAAATGGTGTCTATATGTCATTGTACGAGTACCAATTGTCTTATTGCTCTATAACTGAAATCGTCCATCAGCAGGGCTCCAAAGGAGTTGCCCCATGTACATGCCTTGTAATCAAATTCACTCATCATTAGTGTTTCAAAATAGTTGCTTCATGTCTATGCACCATAGTTGAACTTGTCCACCATCATTGTTCCAATGTAGTATGCTAACCAACCTCATTATTTTGTATAGCTCTTTCTTTTTTCTATTTTTCTCTTCTTTTTTCTTTTTTTTCTTTTTTTTTTAATTTATTTTGAGCTCATCTTTGACTTTGAGGTTGATCTGTAACACACTTCATGTCTGTAGATGTCATGTACTTGTAGAAGACTTAATCATTTGAATGGTCCTTGTCTGTAGAAATATCCCATAAAAAATTCTTTCTGTAAATTGACCAAATGGGATGATATTTTGATGTACCAACTTGTATCTTTGAGAATGCTTGCATGACTTCAACTTAATCATCTATAACTTTCACGTGTGTGTTGAGCTTTCATTTCTCTAAAGGCCGATGGAGTAGAAGTTCAGGTTGTGGCCCTTCATCTCAATCGTCATCAGAGTCAGAATTAGCAACTGACATGGAAGAGGAAGAAATATCAAACTGGGAAGGAATGGATTGGAAGTAGTAAAGCACTATTGTTGATGTCTCAAATGAGATGATTATTGTTCATTTTTTTTCAGAGCATTTTGGACTGAACCGTCTACAGACACATCAAACTTAAGCCCAAACATAGATGACCTATCAGATACCAATGGTAGCCATTTTAGACAAGTAATTCACCGAGTTACCCCAATTGGATACGACATCATTGACGCCGACTTATGATCGGTTGTAGGACCGAATTTCCATTCAGATTTTCGCTAGTAAGGCTCATTACGCTTATCTATCGACATGTGTTCGACTCTTTCCATCTTGAGCTAAACCCTTCTTGAGTCTATTATCATTTTGATTTATGCCCCAGTTCGGGTTTGACATTCACTTGGCCAATGCCTCAATTTGGGTTAAATGTATTCCAATCTTATGCCCTAGTTTGGATGTCATGAAACTCTGACCTATACCCCAATTGGTCCATCGCCTTTTTGGTTTACCCCACTTTGAATCCATTGACATTTTAATTATGCCCCAGTTTATGGTGCATTGATATTTTTGTTGTGCCCCAATTTAGGGTACACTGATATTTTGGTTGTGCCCCACTTTAGGGTGCACATGAAGTTTACTTTTAGGCTACCTTAATTTGGGATCAATCGACCACATGGTCTTCCTTTTCATCCTGGATTTTGGGAGGTGGGTGGGATATTCTTGAAGGTTCAAGGGCTACTCCTTTGAGTTTGGGTCACCTTGGGTGATGAAAGTAATTGGGGAGTCAGCACTCCGTCGGTCAAAGTGGCTCAGTCGCCAAGGGTGAATGAAATGTTTTCCAATCTCAGTTTTTTCCATTTAAATTTGGCAGGTATGCTAGTATGGGAAAGAAACATATAATCTCTCAGAATCTATGATTCAGATTTCTACCATCTTGGATTCCTCAACTTTGATCTTGGAATTTCAATTCCATTCTGAAATATTTGGGCTCTCAATATACTGTCTTCCAACCATTCCAACATTTTGAGGTACAAAAGTCCTCCTTATGACCATGAACCGAGACATGAACCGGTGATGATGAGACATTCCTATGAGTGGATGCTTTGTCTACTCACTCAGGTGTTCTCTTAAGTCTACACAATCCTATCCTCCCTAGTTCAACCTTTTTTTTTCTCTTTTTTTTTTGTTTTTTTTTTCTATAAACAATGAACGAAGGTTAAGACTCAGAAGTGACTGGACACGAGAAGAATACGCATATACATACAAGCTGACTCGACCAAACAAAGTTAGATCCCTCATGAAAACCGACCATTAGACAACATCTGTAACAATTTATTTGTATTTGAATAATCCCATGATTGGTCTTGGGGCCTCAAGATTCTGAATGGATCATTGTAGCACCAAGGTTCGACCATGTGGTTCATCAAATTTCAAGAAATTGAAATAGATATGTTTATTTGTAGTTTTCATGAAGGATGACAAAAGCGGTTCATGATTGAAAAAACCAGTAAATTTCTACTTGATCATAGTATCTATGCCGTGACGAAGATTTTTCGATCGTTTTTGAGATTGTTGTATCAATATTGAATGGTCAACACAAAGAGCTTTGTACGATGGAGGGCATGTACAGACCGCCCACACTAATGTGTATGCGGGTATACGTAACCCTCACGCTCTCGACAAATGAGAGACAAGAATATTCAAGTGTGGATCCAAACATGTTGACAAGTCAAGGAAAAAACGGGCAGAACTTCGACGTCTCGGATGTAAATATTATGATCGAATAGATTTTACCATGTTGGTTCAAAGATGGACCAAAAATAACATACATATGGCTCAAACTGGGTTAGGAAAGAAAAGGCCACCTTGACGAGGACGGGATAACCTATCACCGAATGCTCGATGAATAATTGGCCCCCATTCCATTTATATACTATGTTGCAAGGATCCATGCGACGTGGAGTAGCATAACGCATTCCCAGGCGGACCCAAGAAATACTCGTTAGAGGCTGCTCGCAGGTCGTGGTCTCACAAAGTACAGGCTAAGCTTGTGTGTTTCACCTAGCGGGCTGCCCCACATGCATGGGACCCGGTTCGACTACTCGCACGAAAGTGTGACGGAATCCATTCCCCCCAAAACGATATGTACAAACAATAAATATAGTACCCTAGATCTAGCATCAAATGTCAAGCAAATCAATATAAGGAAAGTATCCTAGGAGTCTGAATATTCATCCCCAGTAAAGTCGCCACTGTGAGGACAATGGAAAATCGACGTGATCCTCTTCTGGATGGAATGCGTATCATGTATCAATGAAGATCGATTGTATCTGTTGGAGTCGCCACCTAGATTAAGGTCTAGGACTTCTAAAAATGTAGCCTCACCCTAAGGTAAGACTTATATTGACTCGTGACCCAATGTATCAGTTCTTTGGTCTGCCAAAGATCGGGTAAGTATTCAGGGTACGGTTATGGGAAGGTGTTAGGCACCCAAACCGCCCGATCAATATCGGCCTCCTAAACTTTTCTTAAATTCTAATTTTGACTGTGCTTGGTCAACTGGATGACTAGGGTTCAATGGGGGGATGTCCTAAACCAAGTTGCTAAGTTATTCTAACCTATGGTTCAGCCAATCATGTTTTAAAGCAAATAAACAAGCAAATGTAATGTACAATATTATACAGTAAACCGGACCAAAGATGGTTCGGTCTTGGACTGAATCTGAGATGTGTAAGACATCTCAAACTGCCTACGTATTCCAATCCTAGAAATCAAGTCCAAAAACGTAGTTCGAAATGGGTTTTGTGATTAAAGATTATGGAAGTGATTTATGCATGTGCTTCAATTAGATTATTTGTTCAAGTTGAAGTTTATGCTGAATGTATGGTTGATGAGTGGCTTTGTACCATATTTGGGAATCCCAAATTTCTTACGTATTCTAGGGTGTGCCCTAGAAATTAGGTACGACGTAGTTCAAAATTTGTGAGAGTCGGATTTGGAATGTGTACCAAAATCTTCCAATTTTGTTAATAGGATCTAGGGATGAGACCTAAATTCCTACCATTTTTATTTGGGATTGTGTACCAAATTCTTTCTATTTTTGTTAATAGGATCTAGGGATGAGAGCTAAATTCCTACCATTTTTATTATTTTCATTTTTGTTAATAGGATCTAGGGATGAGACCTAAATTTCTATCATTTTTATTTGGGATATGTACCAAATTCTTTCTATTTTTGTTAATAGGATCTAGGGATGAGACCTAAATTCCTACCATTTTTATTTGGGATGTGTACCAAATTCTTTCTATTTTTGTCAATAGGATTTAGGGATGAGACCTAAATTCCTACCATTTTTATTTGGGATGTGTACCAAATTCTTTCTATTTTTGTCAATAGGATTTAGGGATGAGACCTAAATTTCTACCATTTTTATTTGGGATGTGTACCAAATTCTTTCTATTTTTGTCAATAGGATCTTGGGATGAGACCTAAATTCCTACCATTTTTATTGTTTCCATTCTTAGGTTTTTAGGGTTTCTTATCCCTTTTCATTTTGATTTTCATTTTTTAGGGTTTCATACCCTAATTATTCTCTTTATTCTAGGGTTTATTTTGCCCTAATTATTCTTTCCATTTTTAGGGTTTCACTACCCTAATTGTTCAATTCTTTCCATTTTAGGATGTATCTTGCCCTAGTTGTTGTACAATGTAAACAATCTAACAAAGTAATGTGAGCTTAAATATAGCAGTGTAAGCATCCAAATATAGCATGTTGGAAATATATTCAAATTTAGCAACAAATCAGTCAAAGATGACAAGTGAGCATGTGAATCAATACAAACATGGTAAGTGTGCATCCAAACATGGCAGTAATCATCCAATATGGCATGTGAGCATGTGTAACAGACAAATATGACAATAAGCATGTGTAGCACTCCAAGTATGGCATGTGAGCAATGTGAGCATCAAATATGGCAATTATGTGGCATCCAAACATGTCAGTGAGCATCTAAAACACTCATGATGCAAAATTCAACAGTATAAATGACTCTTGATGGTAATCTAACCGTTCAAAATCATTTAATCACTTCTGATAGCAATCCAATGGTTCAGATCGCTCAAGACAATAATCTAACCATTCGAAAATCATTTAAAATCAATCATGATAAAATCCAATGGTTCGGATCACTCAAAATCATAATCTAATGGTTCAAAATTAAATTTGACATCCAATGGTCCATATTCAAATTACCTTAAATTTCAAGCCAATGGGATCAAATTTCATATAAATTGGAAACATGTGGTGGGATCAATTTCATAAAAATTAAAATCATGTGAACCAAATTTAATCACATTCAATTCAAAATATATGGAATCAATCACATGGTACAATTTAATCATTAAAATTGCAAATCACATGGTCATAATCTAAACTCATTAAAATTTCAAGTCCCATGGTCATGTGGGATGTTGTAGTGGTGTACAGTAATGAAGGTGGATTTTGAGAGTAGTGGAGAGTTGACAGAAAGTGGGATTAAAGTGGGATGGGAGATGAAGGTATTCGGATTAGGTGGTAGCAAGGGGGTGTTGAATGGTGCAAGTGTTGGTGAATGGAGATGGTTGTTTGGCTAATGATTGTACACATGTGTGGGATTGGAAAAAGGGATATGCAGATGTTGTATGGGTAAGTGATCTGTAGGGATTTGAAGATGGGTTTGCAACAAGTGGCTTGTTGGACTAGGGTGAATCGGGTAATGGAGTTATGTCGGTGGTTTGGGTAATAAAGCCAAATGGATTCAAGTAAGCAGATTGGGTTTGGGATGATAGGTGGATTAACAAAGGATTGACAAGTGGCATGGTGGTGTGGAAGATAGATTTGGATCTTGGGTTTTGCAGGAATGAGGGTATCAATGGAGACTGCAACAGATTGGTCGATGATTGGGTAATGGTGATAAACATAAAATAACAAAGGAGGGGGAGGGGCTTACCTCGAGTTGCAGGGAGTTCTCTCTCCCTCAGCTTTTTCTCTTCTCTTCCTCCTCTGTCCCGTAGCTCTCTCTCTCCCCAAAACCAAAAAATCCCCATCTCTTCACGTCCCCTCACCTCTCTTTTATATTATTCTTCTTTCCTTCTTCTTCACTCAATCTTTTTCTCACTCTCAATCTTTCCTTTTCCTTTCTTTCCCAATTTTCCCAAAATAGAAAAAAAACTCTCTCTCTCTCTCTCTCACGTCAATCTCTCCTTTCATTTTCTTCCTCTTATTTCCTTCTTCTTCACTCAATCTCTCTCTCACTCTCAATCTTTCTCTCAATAGAAAAAAAATCCCTCTCTCTATCTCTAACGTCTCTCTCACTCTCAATCCCTCCCTTTTTTTTTCCTCTTTTTCCTTCTCTCTCTTTCTTTTTTCTCTTTTCTTCTCTTCTTTCTTTATTTCCTTTTTTCTTCTCTTTCTTTCCTTTTCTTTCTTTTTCTTTCTTTCCTTTTCTTTCCTTTTCTTTCTTTTCTTTTCTTTTTCCTTTTCTCTCTTTTTCTTTCTTTCCTTTTCTTCTCTTCTCTTTTTCTTTCTTTTCTTCTCTTCTCTTTTTTCTTTCATTTTCTTCTCTTTTTCTCTTTCTTTCCTTTTCTTCTCTTCTCTTTTTTTCTTTCCTTTTCTCTCTTTTTTTTTCTTTTTTTCTTTTGTTTCTTTCTCTTTCTTTTATTCTCTCTTTCTCTTATTCTCTCATATTCTCTCTTTTCTTTTTTTCCTCAATCTCTTTTGGATTTTATAATTTATAAATAATAAAATATATTATATACATATATACACATATATTTAATAACATAAATATATATATAGTATGTAATATATATAATATATATAGATACTATGCACATGGATGAACTGGTTCGAAACGGGTTGAGACTGACTTAGGTTGACTGAGTTAAACTGATATGGGTTGAGCTAGGTTGGACCAAAACTGGCTTGAACTGAGTTGACTGGATTGATTGGAATTAACTTGGTTTTCTCACCTTGTCATTTCATGGGTCATTTCCACCGTCATCCCGCATGGAATTTTTCGATGGCCTCTATTCCAAATTTTTTGCGTTCATTTTGTAGAACATTAAAAATCAGGAATATAGGAACTGGAATCACCTCATTTGGAAGTAAAATGGTCAACTTATGAATTTTTGAAGTTTAAGCGGACCAATTATCGATAATTTGGCTGACCATTCTGCATAAGATCCTTCGGAGGCTTTTACCGGAAATATTTTACGTCCACTTTGTAGAGCACTAAAACTAGAACATAATGAGACTGGAATCACCTGATTTGGATATGGGATGATCAAAATATGAATTTTTGAATATTAAATGACCATTTCTATATGTAATTTTGCATGGGACCCTCTGGAGACTTTTACCTGAGATTTTCCACGTCCACTTTGTAGGACATCACAAATGAAGAACAATGGCCTTGGAATCGTCTGAATCCGACGTAGAACGAAAAAGATATGAAGCTTTGAAGTTCTAACGATAATTTTGCATGAAAGCTTGCATGGGACCCACTGGTGACTTCTACCTGGGATTTTTTACGTCTACTTTGTAGAACATTATGAATGAAGAATAATGGCCTTGGAATCATCTGAATCCGATGTCGGATGATGAATGATGATTTGAAATTCAAACAATCCGACTTACGATAATTTGCATGAAGGCCCCTGGGATTATTTATAATAATTTCAGAAACCTCCCTTATATGTATCATCCGACTAAAATGGTCATATCTTCTTCATTTGATATCGGAATTGAGCAATTCTGGTCTCATTTCGAAGATAATTCTATGACCTATGGATCCATGCAGAACCCATGACCTTGCTGTGGACCCATTGAAAACTTCCTCAAATTCACAGACCCATTGAAAACTTTCTCAAATTCACAGTCAAAAATCCAAACTTTCGATCATCTTTCTCCTTTTGTTGTCCACACGCCAGCAGGACTTTGTTTAGCTGGGATGGAAAAAATGGGGTGCTTACAGATGCCCCTCTTCGGCCAAGATTGTGGGCAATTGAGGCCGAAGACAAAAGTGGCCCATTTTTGTATTATTCTGCACTTGATCTGGATTCTAACATTGCTCCCTTGAATTGATGCTGTAAAATTTTTTTTTTGACACTGTACAACAAAAAAATGTAGATGTCAAGCTCCTTGAGTAGCGACCTTATCAGGTCTGTGACTTTGGCTCAAGACCGCTCATGGTGTAACTGTAGATTTCAAGCTCCTTGAGTAGCGACCCCATCGGGTCT
The DNA here is from genome assembly GCA_028583415.1 of Protea cynaroides. Classification (NCBI taxonomy): domain Eukaryota; kingdom Viridiplantae; phylum Streptophyta; class Magnoliopsida; order Proteales; family Proteaceae; genus Protea; species Protea cynaroides. The sequence continues at coordinate 51,719,545 of CM053265.1, forward strand.
GTGACTTTAGCTCAAAATCACTCATGATGTAAGCTCAGATGCAAGCTTCTTGAGTATCGACCTCATCGGGCGTGGCTCAGCTCGTGACTTTAGCTCAAGACCGCTCATGATGTAACCAGAATCGTCAAGCTTCTTGAGTAGCGACCTCATCAGTCCGTGGCTTTAGCTCAAGACCGCTCATGATGTGTGGCTTTAGCTCGACGCCTCTGGTTTGTCAAGGCTCATGATGTAACCGTGTGTGTTTTGTGCTCTGGATTTGTAACCTCTGGATGTATAGCCTTTTGGCTATGTAGCCTTTGAATGTATAGCCTTTGGATGTGTAGCCTCTGGATGTGTAGCCTCTGGATGTATAGCCTTTGGATGTATAGCCTCTGGATGTATAGCCTCTGGACCGAATTTGGGATGTCCCAAATTGCCTACGTATCCTTTGGGATTTCCGTCCCTCAGTAATCGGGTTCTCCCGTGAGTTCGGGCTTTGGTTGTTGTTTGTGTGTGTGTATGTGTGTATGTTTTTTTTTTTTTTATTTTCTTTTTTTTTTCTTTTTCTTTTTTTTTCTTGTTCTTTTCAATTCCTTTCTTCATCTTTCTTCATTCCCAAAATGGGATGAACTTTCCATAAATATTGAGGTAGCCATAATGAGGCTTAGCATCTGCACTTTGTCCACTAACATTGCTCAGAATCCAAGAGGAACTAGAGATCATGATTTGATCGACTTTCCTTGATTTGACTTAATCTAGACTGAGAAAAACATGTTTCTTTTCTTTAAAAGGCAATTTTGATATGTTCTGCATTCCTGCCAAATTTATATGGGTTTCACTTTGATTAAAGGGCAATCAGGTCTTTTTGATGAGGGGAAAATGAAGACAATGACTCAATTTTATTTCCTTTTTTTTCAAATTTGTATGAGTCATTTTTCTCTTACATTCAAATAAACTCAGCTAGAGTTTCAAACAGGGGGCTCAACTAAACTCATGATGTTTGGATAAATGGGTGATTTTGCCCCAATGTCTAAGTTCAAGTCTGCACACATTGATAGGCAGGTGACTTTTGAGTCATCACTAGAAATAACCTTAAGGAGATGCAATCCTACACTAATCTTTAGAAAAAACGTTAAAGAATGCTTTCTCCTCTCAGTATCATTCGGATAAAAAACAAATTTCAACAAGCTATGCTCAGATGCTGAATCAGTTGTAACCATGTTTGGGCCCAAATCCTTTAAGTCTATATACAAGTATGACGATGAAGGTCCAGATGGACAGATAAGAAACTGTCCAATGGGTCTGCCATTGGGAAAGTGTTTGGTTGTTTATGTAGAATGGCTTGATCTCCACTAGGCAATGCCATTTTATTGGCTAGCAACAAAAGACTATGGAATTCTTGGATGCCGTCGAAATGATGAACGACAAATAGATATTCTAGTCTGATTTATTGAACAATATTTATGCATAACAAGATGACATGTTCACAAGAAACGATACCATAAAATTTTGTGACATTTGAAGTAAGGGCATGTAATGTAGACTCTGTGGAAAACCGTCAGATTGGTGGATGGGAGAGAGAGTCTTTAGCCAAAAAGAAATCCTCTAATGACAACAAAGTGATGAGACCACCCCTGTATGGGTGGGATGTAGTGACCAATATCAAGAATCCAGCTCAACACACAATGTGAATCGCAACAAACGATCAAATCTCCAATCAGGTTCTAAGAAATGGTGTCTATATGTCATTGTACGAGTACCAATTGTCTTATTGCTCTATAACTGAACTCGTCCATCAGCAGGGCTCCAAAGGAGTTGCCCCATGTACATGCCTTGTAATCAAATTCACTCATCATTAGTGTTTCAAAGTAGTTGCTTCATGTCTATGCACCATAGTTGAACTTGTCCACCATCATTGTTCCAATGTAGTATGCTAACCAACCTCATTATTTTGTATAGCTCTTTCTTTTTTCTATTTTTCTCTTCCTTTTTCTTTTTTTTCTTTTTTTTTTAATTTATTTTGAGCTCATCTTTGACTTTGAGGTTGAACTGTAACACACTTCATGTCTGTAGATGTCATGTACTTGTAGAAGACTTAATCATTTGAATGGTCCTTGTCTGTAGAAATATCCCATAAAAAATTCTTTCTGTAAATTGACCAAATGGGATGATATTTTGATGTACCAACTTGTATCTTTGAGAATGCTTGCATGACTTCAACTTAATCATCTATAACTTTCACGTGTGTGTTGAGCTTTCATTTCTCTAAAGGCCAATGAAGTAGAAGTTCAGGTTGTGGCCCTTCATCTCAATCGTCATCAGAGTCAGAATTAGCAACTGACATGGAAGAGGAAGAAATATCAAACTGGGAAGGAATGGATTGGAATTAGTAAAGCACTATTGTTGATGTCTCAAATGAGATGATTATTGTTCATTTTTTTCAGAGCATTTTGGACTGGACCGTCTACAGACACATCAAACTTAAGCCCAAACATAGATGACTTATCAGATACCAATGGTAGCCATTTTAGACAAGTAATTCACCGAGTTACCCCAATTGGATACGACATCATTGACGCCAACTTATGATCGATTGTAGGACCGAATTTCCGTTCAGATTTTCGCTAGTAAGGCTCATTACGCTTATCTATCTACATGTGTTCGACTCTTTCCATCTTGAGCTAAACCCTTCTTGAGTCTATTATCATTTTGATTTATGCCCCAGTTTGGGTTTGACATTCACTTGGCCAATGCCTCAATTTGGGTTAAATGTATTCCAATCTTATGCCCTAGTTTGGATGTCATGAAACTCTGACCTATACCCCAATTGGATTTGTCTGTCCATTTATGATGGATGGTTCCGTGTTCGTGTTCCCCTGTGTTTCTGGGTGTGTCTGGTTATCTTCCCCCACAGGTGGTGGTGGTGGGATAGAGTTACGGCTTTGTCTGGTTACTTTGTGTCCCGCCATTAATTAATCTGATAGTGGAATTGCCTAAAAATCATTGAACACATGAGACAATCATTAAATACTTCATTCTCATATTTTAAAACCACTAACAAATACAAATTTCAAAATTTTCAGATCAATCTATCGAAAATGCTTTATTTTCACTGTAGGGTCGATGGTGGGGGTCGATGGGTGTCCGACCCTCAGTATGCGACCCTGATAAATCACCAATTCTTCCCGAGAGCTGGGGGTCGATGGGGGGGTCGGAGGATGTCCGACCGAGGGTGCGACCCCTGGTTCTCTGTCAAATTCCCGAGAGCTGAGGGTCGATGTGGGGGTCGATGGGTGGGTCGATGGTTTTAGTCGAATTTTTCTACACCCGGACTAAAAATCAGATTTTAAAGTTTCGATTCAAAGTCCATTTCCCATTCTTTCTTCTCCGCTTCGACTCATCTTGTCCCTCTGAGTTGCTACAGTGACAACTCTGATCCATTGGTAGTTTGTACTCCTTGTTTCATCGTCTACACCTCCGCTATAGGTATATCTTCTATGTTTTCATGTTTTTAGGTTTCTTTACCTAGGTTTTTGCTCGTATATCTCGTATTTTTCAAATTAAACTTTTTCCAACAGTAAAAATTCAATTTTTATTGGGGGCTTTTGTTGTTGGTGACTCTAGGAATGAAAGCCCTCAAAAATATGTGAGTTTCATCGGTTGGTTATCGAGAAACTCAAAATTTACCCTTTTTGCCCTAATTTTGTCGAGATTTTGAATTTCTTGAAATTTCTTCCAATTCAACCTCATTAGTTAAAATTTCCGACTGTATGAGTCTTACAGGATAGTTTAGGATCTATGTAAGTCCTCCTGCCCACGTGTATGGGTAAAAAGTGAGGCTTTTGACCAATTTACGTCATTATTATGTCGAAATTTTAGGTTTTTCATCTCTACTATGCCATTATTTGTTTTTCTTTATTATTCGTAGATACTATGGCTCATACCAAGGTACCCAGTGTTCGCGACCGTCTTTGCTTCCGTTCTACTGAAGCTGATACTCAGTATGCCTGCTATGCTCGCAATAAAGTAGAGGGAGGCCGCAAAGTGGACTTGGTTAGCTTGGCCTTGTTCAATGTGGAGGGGGCTTTTGGCGATATGGGATGGCTCCCTGTCATCACCTATGACGCCTGTAGCTGTCCTGACTTGGTACGCCAGTTCTATTGTAATCTCTAAGTGGTGGGGGATTACAACGATGTTGAGAGAGGTGGTGAGCTTCGGATCACTAGCTATGTCAAGGGGGTTGATATTTCTTTTGACTATCGACAGCTAGCGGACTTGTTGGGAATATCCTATGGTGGCTCCTTCGTATTCTGTGCCCCTGGGGAGCCCCAGTTCTTTTCATTACAGATGAGGGCTGAGATAGACCATCAGCTCATCAGACCTGATAGCTGGGAGATGAAAGCGAGTTATCTGCGTTCAGATCCACGGGTGTACTGCAAGATCATTCAGCATAACCTAATACCGCAGAGTGGACAATACGAGAGGGTCTCCCAGTTGACCCAGTATCTGCTGTACTGCATATGCACTAGGCAGCCTGTCAGCCTTCTCTATATCAACATGCAGATGATGATCAGTGCCACGTTGCCCAGTCATACTGGCATCCTTCCTTAGTATGATCACTACACTGCTTACCCGCCTGGGGGTTGATTTGTTGGATGAGAAGATTCACGAGAAATCCTTCTCATCGCCTCTAGATTGGGAGGCCATCAGCAAGATGGGCATGCGTGATTCCCAGGTCAGCGATGAGGAAAGGATCGCGATGGTGTGCCCTCGCACTCGAGTGGAGATGGCTGACGCTGAGGCAGCAGCAGCAGCCGCTGGAGTAGGGGTTCATGGGGATGATGACGATCGGCTATACATGGATGTGGATGCCATACCTCCTCTATCACCTACTCATCCTATAGGAGCTGGTCCATCTTCTCCAGCTGGTCCTTCACATGCAGCTGGTCCTTCGTATGCTCCTTCTGATGACATGATGAGGATATTGCATGAGATACGAGAGGCTTAGCGTATGTCTGACTTGAGGTTGGGAGAGCTTCTAGAGGCTCAGCGCTTGTCCGATCAACGAGTGGGAGAGCTTCTGGCTGCTCAGCGCATGTCGGATCAGCGGGTGGGAGAGCTTCTAGCTGCTCAGCGCATGTCGGATCAGCGGATGGGAGAGCTTAGGGATGCTCAGTGTGTGACTGACCAGCGGGTGGCTGATCTCACAGCTAGTCTCCAGACGACCCAAACTCAGATAGCTTGGTTGACTAGAGTCTACGCTAAGGACTATGATAGAGACCGTGAGGCACCGCCTCCCCCATCACCTCCAGCTTCTTGATGTATTTCTTTTATCTTTCTTTTTGTACTTCAGAGTAACTGTCCAGACTGTGGACTGTACTCTGCTTTAATCATATATATATAAACATTTGTTCTTCTTTTTGGTTGTATATAAATTTTTTGTCATTTAATAGATGCATTATTCTCTTTCAGTTTAGTCTCAAACAACACAGATGTTTATGGTGTGTTATTATTACATCTTTAAAATTTTTATCCTATCTCAGTTCACGACCTTTTGTGGAAGTATACAGGTTTCACATACAGGGCCTGACATGCTCTGATACTAAGTCGTCACACCCCAATTCTGCACCATTCAGAATGGTGTGATGAACCGCTAAAAAACCAATGGTTCAACCAGGATCTCTAATAGGCTGTGTCCATTAAAAATAAAACCATACACATCCACAACCATAATCAGAATAAATACACAATAGTGGAAGTCTTATAATAATTGAACTAAGAACTCTAACTGTAATAATTAAAATATCAAGTAATTGTTGTATCAACTGAGAAATAAATAAATAGAATATCAATTACATTTCTTTATAAATTCAAATGAAAATCTAATCGAATACGCATGAGTTGCACTCGCATGAGGAGTCATGCATATCCACTAAGTCTTTAGCTTCCATTGCAGCAACATGCACGTACACCGGAGCACTCATATAATCTTCGATCGTAGTACCTACATCATCAACTAAAAATATTCGACGTCGAGAGGGTGAGCACACAATATGGCTCAGTGAGCAAATAAAACAATGCAACAAACATATGCATGCATTTAATTCATATCTTTGGTCTGGTAAATAAGTTTGCAATGTGCTATAGAAAGAATAGGTGGCCAAAGGTTACGTTTATTGACGCCGCACCTCTATACACAAGTGTGTGAAGCCGCCCAAAGGTAACGTTTATTGTCGTTCCACATGCACCCACCATGGACAATGTACGCACAAAGATTATATTTATTGTTGTACCAGTTGCCCATACCAATACGTAAGCCCCTGCTGGCGAGGGCTTGCAAACTGGGCTCGCAACTAACCAATCCTAATGCCAATCAGTGTATCCAAGGCCTCACCCCAGCATCCCTCAATACGTCCAAAGAGATAGGGCTAAGGCCCCCCGGCAGAGTCAGAGACTACGTGGTCCGAGACCATCTCCCCTCGTACTCTACGATGTAATAGTTCTGCTAAGGTAATGGCGATATAATGATGTCAATGGACTAGACTTGAGTTAGAGATAGAGCTAGAGTGCTGAGGCCCAGCCTATGACACCCCCCTGATACTCGCTTGCATCAAGCACACCAACCACACAGATACATTCACATGCCTATTCCTATCATCATCATCATCATCATGTTATAAACAATAATTTAAATATGCATGAACATTAATAATAGAAATATTGGATGACATGTTGAATGCACATGCAAGCATACACGCATAGAATCAATCATGGCATTGGACTAAAAAACAAAATAGTTTATTATTAACCAATTAGTTTAGGTCTTGTTCCCTCACCTTTGCTTGATCGTAGATCCTCTTTCAAGCTTTATGAATTAACTAAATATCAATATTATATCCCTAGAAGACCTAATCAAGTCGATAGAATTTAATTACAATTAATTCTGATTTTAAAAAGCATGTTGTTAACTGGGGGTCGATGCCAGGGTCGGAGGTTCCATCGACCCCGGGTGCTACCACCCAGATTCTGGACTTCTCGAACACTGGGGGTCGATTGTCAGGGTCTGGTAGGGTCGATTGGCCATCGACCCCCGTGCGACCCCCCATTGATTTAGTCAAATTTTCATCCTACAGTCCATTCCTTCATGTTTGGGTCCTATGGCTTGCTTCTACAATCCATTCCACACATGTTCTATGATCTAGAACCATAGTTCATTAACCTATATGGTTTTAACGATCTCCTCCATGGTTTTCCATGAAAACCTAACCATGGATGGATGATTTAGGTTTCTCCTAGATCATATCCTCTTCACTATCTATTATATGGTCTGTAGAATTACATGGAGATAGTACCCATACCTAAGAATTAGGTTTGTTTCTCTGAAACCTTCTCTTTGATCTTCTTCTCTACTTTCCTTCTCTTCTCTTTCTCTTCTCCTTCTCTTCTCTTTCTCTCAATCCAATTAGGGTTCTAAAAGGAGTGAAAGAGGCTTAGGGACATCCTATTTATAGAGTAGAAACTCCCAAAATAAGTCCCATTGAGGTTAGGAAAGAATCCCATTGAAATTTGGAAAGTTCCTAATTCACGATTTCTGTCGACAGACTGGAGGTCGATGAGGGGGTCGGAGATCCCGTTGACCCCTGGTTCTAAAATGTCCGACCCCCAGTTAAAAACTCAGGGTCTGAATTTTATACTGGGGGGTCCGACCCTGCCTTGCTGGGTATGCGACCCTCCCCCTTATTTTAGTAATTTTGGGTTAGTTTAATACCTGAGATCGTGGTCTCCCTCACGCACTTGATCCATTTGGCTTGACCATGATGGGTAGACCTGGTTCAAGGTGGTAAGACCAGGTTAGTTCGATACGGGTCTTACATAAATAAATAAAGTATCAATTACATTTTCTTAACAATTCATATAAAAATCTAATCGAATACGCATGAGTTGCACTCGCATGAGGGATCATGCGTATCCACTAAGTCTTCAGCTTCAATCGCAGCAACACGCCCATACACTGGAGCACTCATATAATCATCGACAGTGGTACCTGCATCATCAACTAAAAATATTCGACGTCGAAAGGTTGAGCACACATCATGGCTCAGTGAGAAAACAAAACAATGCAACAAACATATGCATGCATTTAATTCATATCTTTGGTCTGGTAGATAAGTCTGCAATGCGCTATAGAATGGTTCGGTGGCCGCCTCGCCTCTATGCACAGGGTGTGGATGCCCACCCAAAGGTTAATGTTTATTGTCGTCCCCATCCACCTTACCATGGAATAGAGATAGAGCTAAAGTGCTAAGGCTTGACCTATGACACTTCCCCTGATACTCTACCCATACCAACACGTAAGCCCCTGCTGGCAAGGGCTCGCAAACTGGGCTTGTCACACCCCAAATCTGCTCCATCCAGAATGGTGTGATGAACCATCAATAAACCAATGGTTCAACCAGGATCTCACAATAGGCTATCCCACATATGATAAACCAAAACACATTCCACATTAATCAGAGGTAATAAAATAAATAGCGAAAGTTTTACAGATAATGAACTGAGGTCTAATAATGATAAATAATTAATATTTCATTTACTTCCAAGTAACCAAAACATAAGTTAATACATATTACAATATCCAAATACGAAAACTAAACACTAAACGTATCCACCGTTGAAACTCTCGCTTAACGAACCATGTTCTTCCTCCACAGCTTGCTCATCACAGTCGCCACATGTTCATATATTGGCGTGTCGACATAATCTTCAATCATAGTACCTGCAACATCAGAAACTAAAAAGAATTGCATGCGCGAGGGTCAGCTCTCCAACTTGTGCTCAGTGAGTAAACAAAACAATGCAACAATACATATGCATGCAATCAATTCATATCTTTGGTCTGGTTTAAAGTTTTGCAATGCGCAATAGAAAGGTTTAGGTGGTCAAAGGTTAACGTTTATTGACCCCGCCTCTATACACAGGGTGTGGAAGTCCGCCCAAAGGTTAACGTTTATTGTTGTCCCCATCCACCCTACCATAACATTGTACAACAAAGGTTAACGTTTATTGCTGTACAGTGTCATACCAACACGTAAGCCCCTACTGGCGAGGGCTTGCAAACTGGGCTCGCAACTAACCAATCCTAATGCCAAATAGTGTATCCAAGGCCTCACCTCAGCATCCCTCAGAACGTCCATAGAGATAGAGCTAAGGCCCCCCGGTAGAGTCAGAGACTACAAGGACCGAGACCACCGCCCCTGATACTCTACGATGTAATAGTTCAACTAAGGTAATGGCGATACGACGATGCTAATGCACAAGACTTGAGTTAGAGACAGAGCTAAAGTGCTGAGACCCACCAAAGGTTAACGTTTATTGACGTCCCCGTCACACCTCCCCTGATACTCGCTCGCATCAAGTACACCAACCACACACATACATTCACATGCCTATTCCTATCATCATCATCACCATCATTTTATAAACAATAAAGTAAATATGCATGAACAAATAATAAAAATATTGGATGACATGTTGAATGCACATACAAGCATACACGCATAGAATCAATATGGCATTAGACTTAAGAAATAAAAACAGTTTGTTATTAATCAATTAGTTTAGAGTCCTGTTTCCCCACCTTTGCTTATTTGTAGATCCTCTTTCAAGCTTTAAGAATCACCTTTATATTGATATTATATTGCTAGAAGACCTAACAAAGTCGATAGAATTTAATCAGAATTTATTTTAATTTTTACAGCTTGCTGTTAACTAGGGGTCGATGCCTAGGGTCGGAGGTTCCATCGACCCTAGGTGCTACCCCTCCTTTCCTGAACTTCCTATATGCTGGGGGTCGATGCTAGGGTCGAAGGTTCCAACGACCCTAGGTGCGACCCCCCATGGTTTGAGTTGAAACTATCAAATTTCGTCCATTCATTCATGTTTGGGGTCCTACGGCTTGCTTCTATAGTCCATTCCATACATGTTCTATGGTTTAGAATTATTCTTTATTCACCTACATGGTTTCAATGATCTCCTCCATGGTTTCCATTGAAACCTAACCATGGATGGGTGATTTGGGTTTCTTCTAAGTCATACCCTCTTCATAAACCATTCTAAGGTTTTAAATAAATCATGGGGAATGTATTCATACCTTAGGTTTGCTGAGATTTAAAGTTTCCTCTGAATTTCCTCCTCCTTGGTCTTCTTTTTCAATTCTCTTTCTCTTCTCCTTCTCTTCCTTCTCTTCTCTTTCTCTCAATCCAATTAGGGTTGTAAAAGGAGTGAAAGAGGCTTAGGGACGTCCTATTTATAGAGTAAAACCTCCCAAAATAAGTCCCATTGACTTTAGGAAAGGTTCCAATTGAAATTAGGAAAGTTTCTTAATTTTTGGTTCGTGCTGTTTTTCCTGATTACCGGGGTCGATGGGGGGTCAATGGGGGGGTCGGACAATTCATAGACCCCTGCGACCTCTGGTCACGGGTCGATGGTGGGGGTCGATGGGGGGGTCAGACCTGCCTGTTAAAACCTGCGACCCTACCCTCATTTTGACTATTTTTGAGTAAATTTCCATATTGGGTCTTGGTTTTCTTCACATACTTGGTCCACTTGGCTCGACCATGATATGTAGACGGGTTACGAAATGAAATGTAAGGTTAGACCGGGTTCGTGGCGTGCGGGTCTTACAACTCCACCACCCTTAAAAGAAATTTTGTCCTCGAAATTTAAACGTACGGATCTTACAACTCCCCCATCCTTAAAATAAATTTTGTCCTCAAAATTTGAATTTACTTCAGAGTTAATAGGTAGGAATTCTATTTCCGCATTGCATCTTCTTCCCCGTATGCACTCTTCTCAATGTCTTGTCTTTTCCAGGTTACCTTCATATAATAATTATCCCGGCTTTGGAAACATTGTACCTTTCCACTAGTAAACTAGGCTGGTACCACTTCAACAGTCAAACGTTCTATCTAATCCAGTGATTCCGTGGTCAATACCTTTGATATGGATCTCTAATGTACTTCTTCAATAGAGACACACGAAATACATCATGCACACTAGACATGGACAGTGGTAACGCTAATTGATATGCAACTTTTCTACGTCTCTCTAAAGTTTATAAGATCCAACACATATATAAATTATGACTTTCCCTTCTTGCCTAATCGTTTCAAATTACACATAAGTGATATCTTCAAAAACAACACTTTGTCACTTATGGTGAACTCGAGGTCTTGGTGTCTCTCCTAACAATCTTGAACTGTCTTGGCCCCTTTTTCTTTGATCTTGCCTGCCACTCGACAGTTTTCTGCAATTGACTTAGGTCTTAAAACTCTTCATTCACTAACTTCGTTCCAAAAGAAAGGAATTTGACATTTCTATCGTATCTGCCTCATAGGTAACATTTAGCAACTTCAATTCACGGTACCTTCACAACTCAAGTTCCTTGAAATCAGTTTTACATGCTCGGAGCATATCTCTTAGGATCTGTATAGTTCGCTTCGACTGTCCGTCGGTTTGAGGTAAAGTGCGGTACTAAACTTCAACTTTGTCCCCATTATTTTCTGTAGATCCTCCCAAAACTTCGAGATAAGGCATAAGCCTCTGACTGACACTAAGCTCTCATGCATACCATTCAATCTGGCAATATTATCCACATATAGCTTATTTAGCCTCTCCAAAGCATACCGAGGTCATATAGCAATGGAATGATCTATTTTCATCAACAATCACCCTAACTTCGTCAATCGATCTGATAATCAGTGGCAAATCAGTCACATAATTCTTTGTAATGCAATTCTACTTTCAGACTGGCTCCGATAGTTTTTATTGTAAGCCATGGTGGTCTTTGTCTTTCAGCTTTTACTTGCTGATAATTCAAACACTGGAACACGCACTAAGCCACATTTCTTATCTCTTCAGGTCATGATACATATTGGTACTCTAGGATGTCCTGAATATGGAGTACAATGGGCTCTTATCCTTATCCTCTTCATGATATCCGAGTCTTTACCTTCATGTATTCAAAATTTACCTCTGTATCTGAGTACCGTGTCCGCATCCAAAGTAAGTCAGGGTTAGGTTTTTCTTTCTCTAAATCTTCTTGTACCGTTCTTATATACAGATATAACAAAATTACTACTTTTTCTTCATCCCTAAGTTCTCGCTCAATTGGATCATCACGAGTTTCTATTATATGTTACTCTTCTTCCAAATCTGAATCTGTTGCTGCGGAATATAAGGCAGCATTTATACTGGGTCCTTCTTCGGACTTCATAATTCCCTTTTTGCTTAAGGCCTTAGCTACTACATTAGCCATGCTCGGGTGACATTGAATATCACAGTCTTAATCCTTAAAGTATTCCAAACCATCTCCTTATCCTCATGTTCAACTCTTTCTAATGAAGAGATAAATAAAACACTTGTAATCCGATCTAATCCAAAATTCTTCTCCGTTTAAATAATGTCTCCAAGTCTTGATTGCATGAATCACAATTGTTTACTCCAATCATGTGTTGGGTAACTCTTTTCATGCTCTTTCAGTTTTCTTAAAGCATATGAAATCGCTTATTTACCTTACATCAACCCGCATCCTAGATCCAATCCGAAAGCTCCGATGGATAGGGTAAAAGGTTTCCCTGGTGCCGGAACGATCAAGATGGGAGTTGATATCAATCTTACTTTAGAACCTGGAAATATTCTTCACCCTTGTCAATCAAATTAAACTCCTTTCCCTTCCTGGTTAGCTTGGTAAGAGGTTTTGCGATCTTAGAGTGGTCCTCCAAAACCGTCAGTAATAACCAGCTAAACCCAAGAAACTTCTGATCTTCGCAATAATCTTTAGGTGTTTCTCACCATATGATTACCTCTATCTTTATAGGGTCCAATTTAATCCCTTTTTATGATGCTACGTGATCTAAGAAGATCATTTTGTTTAATCATGTCTCATATTTCTTGGACTTGGCATAAAGCTTTTCCCTTTTCAACTGTTGTGGAGCTACTCTAAGATCCATTGTATGAGTTGCTTCATTCATGGAATAAATTAAAATATCATCTATGAAACCTATGACCAACGTGTCCAACATGTCATGAAACACCCAGTTCATCAGCTCCATAAAAGATGTAAGGGAATTGGTTAATCCAAACGTCATAATTGTGAACTCATAATTGGCCAATCCCGATTCTAAAAGCTATCTTCGAGATATCGCTGTCCAAATTCTTCAACTGTTGATATCTTGATCGAAGATCAACCTTAGAAAATACCTTTGCTCCTTGCAACTAGTAAAGCAAGTCATTGATCTGAGGTTGTAGATATTGATTATTGATTGTGAGCTTATTTAGTTCCCGGTAGTCTATACATAATCTGACACTACCGTCCTTCTTCTTCACGAGTTACGTTGGCGCTCTCCGTAATGCAATACTTAGCTGATTAGAACCCTTGTCTAATAACTTTTGTAGTTGAGTCTCAGTTCCTTCAACTCTGTAGGAGCTACTCTATAGGTGCCTTTGACACAAGTATCGTCCTTGGTAACAAGTCGATGACGAACTTGGTCGCATGATCAGATGGTAACCCAAGTAAGTCTCCTGGAAACACATCAGAAAATTTATGCATCACATCAGTATCTTCCATCTGTGGTGCTTCTTTGGTAACGTATGCCACAGATACCATATCTCCAACTCATTTCTCTTCAAAGCATCTCTTCGCCCTTAGTATAGAGAGGATCAGCTTTCACTTCCTAGGAAACATACTTCCAATAATACTAAATTATATGTCGTCTTTATTCTTGAATGATAACCTCTTCTATGCACATAACAACTTTGTAGAGTGTTGAGACAACCAGTCTATCCCCAAGATGACGTTAAAGTTTGCCATCTCAAGTCTAATTAGGTTTCGTCCAAATTTCATCCATCCATTAATATGATTCAATCATTGTTCATAACACTCATCTAAAACAACATTTAGTCCCAAAAGGGCTTAAACTAGAGAAATCTGGTGTAACCGTCTTAAGGGCTTGTCTAGTTCCTTCATCTCTTAGTTTTTCAAAGACTATCGTCAAAATCTCATATCTTAAAAAACTCATTAGCTTATATTTCCTTTGTCCTTGCTGTTCTACCCTGATCTCTCTTTCATATACCTCGAAAAATATCTTGTGATTGTTACTTCATATCCCAAGTCTACTTCTAAGCATTAGGATATATGCTTATAAATTCATAATTCAGCCAAACTCTTTTGGCCTTTACTTAATCATATCACTCGACATTGGGCATAACTCAATTTTCATTGTATTAAACCGATTACTATTAATGCCATGATTTTTTTTTGACTTTATCCTTTTGTCCACTTTTAGATTTGCCTTTAGGAATCTCCTACCTTGTCAAAATTTCATACTGATATAGCCATCTTTAACTCTACTAGAGTGCTATCTATTTCTTTACTGGCTACCCTTGATAGTTCTCACTTTTGTCGCATCCACTCTTTTATAAACATGATTCATATCCACCCGTTTAGAAATCTCAAAACAGATTCTCCATTACTTCATCGGAGGTCTCTTGGCTATAAAATCTAATCTGAATTTAATCATCTTTCTTCCAATAATTCCATTATCACTAAACATATTTTCAATGGATGTTAGAATGGTTATCTAAAAACAATTCCTTTCCTTCTTTCGAATTTAGTATGACGACGAATACTTGCTTTATCTAGTGAACCTAGGTTTTAAGAATCAGGAGTAAATCTATGGTAATCCAACCGGCATCCAAAGGTCGTTAGGTTGCACGGTGGTCCAAATACATGGAAATAGAGGTTCTACAGCTCTTAACCTCATGGTTACAGGTTCTATCGAGTATATAATGCCATTGGTCAAGGCACTACAAGAGTAAATCTGGAGAATCTTTCGTACATCAGTAAATCGAGTATAAATCTGTAGAAAGATTTCGTACATCAATAAATCAGGTATAAATCAGAAGAAGTACGCTCAACACGATTAAACATTTAACTATTCATTCAGTTCATATCTGTGTTCATGTTGTCGATCATGAGAATGGTTCAGATTGGTGTAATCAGGACTAATACTAAAGAAACAATATCTATAACTCCAATTGACAGGTTAAATCAATAAGTTATCATGTCAAGGCCCGAGAAATTAAAATCTGGTATGTGCATCCTCTATAATCATAAGAGTAAATCAATAATGCACCGCATCGTATATAAACCTATCTAGATATATGGCCACAATAGATTTGATCCTTGCTGAAAACTTTTGAGGCTTAATCTTCATAAAATATTTCTCAATCCTTTTCGGATCATTCTGCCATGATGTAATTTTCCCATATATCGGTGGCTGATAAGGGTAACTACCTTGATACACTGCTTGTTGTGCTCCAAATTTCTGCATTAGGGTATGCATTACTGGGACTTGCTGTATGGTCGGCACTGTGTTATAGCTAACATGTGTTGGGATACAATGATGCAACCAATTGGTACCATACTTGGTTTGACCCAGAGGTGTTGATGTAGCATTGGCAATTTGGATAGCAACTTGCATAGTCGGTCTCATTTGTGGTTGCTCTTGTATTTTATTGGGCCAAGTTTATTACAACCGTGACCAAGGTAATTGGTAGTCCAGGTGGTTGGCTGGAGTGGCCTGGTTGTTCACTTCCTCTTATTTGCTCTAATCTGATTACCAACTCAGATGAGTGTTCATTACCCGTTCTCGACCCAGATAGTGGTGGGGTCAAGTTGTAACCTCATCTAAATGCTCAGCGGGTAATGGATCAGCGTGTAGTGGTTTTCACTCTGAGTCTCCATGTCACCCAGGGGTATAGCTTTATCTTCTTGTAGTTACTCTTATTCTTAATGTAGGGCCGTTATTCTCCTATCTCTGTTGGATTCGGCCCGAGATCTTTCCCTTTACCTTTGCAGGGAATTAGGCATTACTAGCCATTTTCTCCTTCCTTTGTCATACATCGAGTTTCACATCTTGTGAGTACCAACTCGGTATTCACTTTTCTGCTTTACAGAAGCTCCCTTCTTACTATTGTACTATATCCTTGTATACTTGGATAACTACCCAACTTATAGATAATATCCTATATTATTTATTTATTAGGATAATTTTTGGTCTTCTCTTTCTGTTTGAGTGTATATATATGGTTCCACCTTTTATATGTACATTTATCGTCTTGTTTAATTTCTGTCTCAACCAACACAGGTGCTTATGGTTTATTTGTATTAATGTTTTTAATTTATCCTAACTCAGTTCATGGACTCCAGTGGAAGTATTTAGGTTTAATGGGTAAGGCCTACGAGAGCTCTGATACCAAGTTGTCACACCCCAATTCTGCTCCAACCAGAATGGTGTGATGAACCGTCAACAAACCAACGGTTCAACCAGGATCTCACAATAGGCTATCCACATATGATAAACCAAAACACATTCCACATTAATCAGAGGTAATAAAATAAATAGCAGAAGTCTTATAGATAATGAACTAAGGTCTAATCATGATAAATAATTAATATTCCATTTATTTCCAAGTAACCAAAACATAAGTTAATACATATTACAATATCCAAATACGAAAACTAAACATTAAACATATCCACCATTGAAACTCTCGCTTAACGAACCATGTTCGTCCTCCACAGCTTGCTCATCACAGCCGCCACATGTTCATATGTTGGCGTATCGACATAATCTTCAATCATAGTACCTGCAACATCAGAAACTAAAAAGAATTACGCGCGCGAGGGTCAGCTCTCCAACTTGAGCTCAGTGAGTAAACAAAACAATGCAACAATACATATGAATGCAATCAATTCATATATTTGGTCTGGTTTAAAGTTTGCAATGCGCAATAGAAAGGTTTAGGTGGTCAAAGGTTAACGTTTATTGACCCCGCCTCTATACACAGGGTGTGGAAGTCTGCGCAAAGGTTAACGTTTATTGTCATCCCCATCCACCCTACCAAAACATTGTACAACAAAGGTTAACGTTTATTGCTGTACAGTGCCATAACATCACGTAAGCCCCTGCTGACGAGGGCTTGTAAACTGGGCTCGCAACTAACCAATCCTAATGCCAAACAGTGTATCCAAGGCCTCACCCCAGCATCCCTCAGAACGTTCATAGAGATAGAGCTAAGGCCCCTCGGTAGAGTCAGAGACTACAAGGACCGAGACCACCTCCCCTGATACTCTACGACGTAATAGTTCTGCTAAGGTAATGGCGATACGACGATGCTAATGCACAAGACTTGAGTTAGAGATAGAGCTAAAGTGCTGAGACCCACCAAAGGTTAACGTTTATTGACGGCCCCATCATACCTCCCCTAATACTCGCTCGCATCAAGTACACCAACCACACACATACATTCACATGCCTATTCCTATCATCATCATTACCATCATGTTATAAACAATAAAGTAAATATGCATGAACAAATAATAGAAATATTGGATGACATGTTGAATGCACATACAAGCATATACGCATATAATCAATATGGCATTGGACTCAAGAAATAAAAATAGTTTGTTATTAATCAATTAGTTTAGAGTCCTGTTTCCTCACCTTTGCCTATTTGTAGATCCTCTTTCAAGTTTTAAGAATCACCTTTATATTGATATTATATTGCTAAAAGACCTAACAAAGTCGATAGAATTTAATTAGAATTTATTTTAATTTTTACAGCTTGCTGTTAACTGGGGGTCGATGCCTAGGGTCGGAGGTTCCATCGACCCTAGGTGCTACCACTCCTTTCCTGAACTTCCCGAATGCTGGGGGTCGATGCTAGGGTCAGAGGTTCCAACGACCCTAGGTGCGACCCCCCATGGTTTGAGTCGAAACTATCAAATTTTGTCCATTCATTCATGTTTGGAGTCCTATGGCTTGCTTCTATAGTCCATTCCATACATGTTCTATGGTTTAGAACTATTCTTTATTCACCTACATGGTTTCAATGATCTCCTCCATGGTTTTCATTGAAACCTAACCATGGATGGGTGATTTGGGTTTCTTCTAAGTCATACCCTCTTCATAAACCATTCTAAGGTCCTAAATAAATCATGGGGAATTCATACCTTAGGTTTGCTGAGATTCGGAGTTTCCTCTGAATTTCCTCTTCCTTGGTCTTCTTCTTCAATTCTCTTTCTCTTCTCCTTCTCTCCGTTCTCTTCTCATTCTCTCAATCCAATTAAGGTTGTAAAAGGAGTGAAAGAGGCTTAGGGACGTTCTATTTATAGAGTAAAACCTCCCAAAATAAGTCCCATTGAGTTTAGGAAAGGTTCCAATTGAAATTAGGAAAGTTTCCTAATTTTCAGTTCTTGCTGTTTTTCCCGATTACCGGGGGTCGATGGGGGTGTCGATGGGGGGGTCGGACAATTCATAGACCCCTGCGACCTCTGGTCACGGGTCGATGGTGGGGGTCGATGTGGGGGTCGGACCTGCCTGTTAAAACCTGCGACCCTACCCTCATTTTGATTGTTTTTGAGTAAATGTTCATATTGGGTCTTGGTTTTCTTCATACACATGGTCCACTTGGCTCGACCATGATATGTAGACGGATCACGACACGAAATGTAAGGTTAGACCGGGTTCGTGGCATGCGGGTCTTACAGGGCTCGTAACTAACCAATCCTAATGCCAAACAGTGTATCCATGGCCTTGCCCCAGTATCCCTCAATACGCCCATAGAGATAGGGCTAAGGCCCCCCGGCAGAGTCAGAGACTACACGGTCGAGACCACCTCCCCTCATACACTACGACGTAATAGTTCTACTAATGTAATGGCGATACGACGATGTCAGTGGACAAGACTTGAGTTAAAGATAGAGCTAGAGTGCTGAGGCCCGGCCTATGACATCCCCCCTGATACTCACTCGCATCAAGCACACCAACCACACACATACATTCACATGGCTATTCCTATCATCATCATCATCATCATGTTGTAAACAATAATTTAAATATGCATGAACAGTAATAATAGAAATATTGGATGACATGTTGAATGTACATAACAAGCATAGATGCATAGAATCAATCATGACATTGGACTCAAGAATAAAACAATTTATTATTAACCAATTAGTTTAGGTCTTGTTCCCTCACCTTTGCTTGATTGTAGATCATCTCTCAAGCTTTAAGAATCAACTAAATATCATTATTATATCACTAGAAGACCTAATCAAGTCGATAGAATTTAATTAGAATTAATTCTGATTTTAAAAAGCTTATTGTTAACTAGGGGTCGATGCCAGGGTCAGAGGGTCCATCGACCCTGGCTGCTACCACCCACATTCTGGACTTCCTGAACACTGGGGGTCGATGTTAGGGTCGGGTAGGGTCGATTTTCCATCGACCCCCCGTGCGAACCCCCATGGGTTTACTCAAAATTTCCATCCTACAGTCCTTTTTTTCGTGTTTGGGTCCTATGGCTTGCTTCTACAATCTATTCCATACATGTTCTATGGTTTTGAACCATAGTTTATTCACATACATGGTTTTAATGATCTTCTCCATGGTTTTCCATTGAAACCTAACCATGGATGGATGATTTGGGTTTCTCCTATATCATACTCTCTTCACTATCTTTTCTAATGTCTTTAGAATTACATGGAGATAGTATCCATAAATGAGAATTAGACTTGTTTCTTTGAAGCCTTCTCTTTGATCTTCTTCTCCACATTCCTTCTCTTCTCTTTCTCTTCTCCTTATCTTCTCTTTCTCTCAATCCAATTAGGGTTCTAAAAGGAGTGAAAGAGACTTAGGGACGTCCTATTTATAGAGTAGAAACTCCCAAAATAAGTCCCATTGAGATTAGGAAAGAATCCCATTAAAATTTGGAAAGTTTCCAATTCACAGTTTCTATTGGCAGGTTGGTGGTCGATGAGGGGGTCAGAGATCCCGTCGACCCCTAGTTCTAAATTGTCCGACCCCCGGTTAGAAACTCAGGGTCTGACCTTTATATTGGGGGGTCCGACCCTACCTAGCTGGGTGTGCCACCCTCCCCCCTATTTTAGTGTTTTTGGGTCAGTTTAATACCTGGGATCATGATCTCCTTCACTCACTTGTTCCATTTGGCTCGACCATGATGGGTAGATCTGGTTCAAGGTGGTAAGACCGGGTAAGTTCAATACGGGTCTTACATGATGTGTGCTCAACCTTTCGACGTCGAATATTTTTAGTTCTTGATGCAGGTCCTACTGTTGAAGAATATTTGAATGCGTCGATGTATGGACACATTACTGCGATGGACGTAAAAGTTGAAAAAATGCACAGGATTCGTCATGCGAGTGCAATTCATGTGTTTTTTATTAGCTTAGTTGTCTAACTATTGGGACATGTAATTGATTATTTTACTTACTTTATGTCTTGAGGTACATTAGTGATAATTGGATACTTAGTTATACTATCACTGACAGATTCTCAGTTCATTAGTATTAAAGACTTCCGCTATCATTTATTTACTTTGAATTTGCTTGTGGGATGTATCCGGTTTAATCGAATGGGCACGGACTATACGAGATCCTGGTTGAACCATTGGTCTATGGACAGTTCATTACACTATTCTGGTTGGTTGATAATTGGGGTGTGATAAGACCCATAGACGGAAACTCAAAGGAAATTCATGAAGAGTATGTTGGAGTAGATAATTGTGAAAAATTCTAAATTAAGGCTATAAATCAATCATAGGAAGGACCCTAATGATAGTTTAAGGAATTAAATCATAAAGGGATTAGACTGAGAGTAAAAATCTACCAAACACTCGTGTGGTCGCAGCTATGTTCGACCACACGAGGCACATGTGTCAACCACACGCCCTCGGGAGGTTTCCATGGATGGTGTGGTCGCATGTGTGTGGTCGCATGATATGCGACCACACGTATCAACCATACACCCTGTGGTCACAGAAACTAAGACAATAGGTGCAACCACACCTATAACCACTCAGTTTTTAGAGATCTGATTGATTCCAGATGGGATATTTAAACATTTTAATTAATAAATATCAACTCTAACTTAGAATCCATAAATTTATTAGGTTTCGAAGTGGTCCAAAAGTGATTTACAAAGCTTCGAAGAGGAACAACCAACGATCAAAGGTGAGGGAACAAGACCTAAACTAATTGGATAATAACAAACTATTTTATTTTTATTGAGTCCATTGCCATGATTGATTCTATGCTTGTATATTTGTAATATGCATCTCACTTGTCATTCAATATTCCTGCTATTACTGTTCATGCATATTTAATTTCGTTTATTTATAACATGATGATGATGATGATGCTAGGAATAGGCATGTGAATGTATGTGTATGGTTGGTGTGTTGGATGTGGAGCATCAGGGGGAGGACGTAGCATGGTGGTCTTCGACCTCGTCACTAGACTTTAGCTCTATCTCTACTCAAGTCTTGCCCACTAACATCGTCGTATTGCCATTACCTTAGCAGAACTATTATGTCATAGGGCATCAGGGGAGGTGGTCTCGGACCGTGTGGCCTCTGACTTTGCCGAGGTGCCTTAGCTCTATCTCTATAGACGTATTGAGGGATGCTAGGGTGAGGCCTTGGATACATTGTATGGCATTAGGATTGGTTAGTTGCGAGCCCAATTTGCAAGCCCTCGCCAATAGGGACTTACATGTTGGTATGGATAGGGCATCAGGGGAAGTGT
The DNA here is from genome assembly GCA_028583415.1 of Protea cynaroides. Taxonomy (NCBI): domain Eukaryota; kingdom Viridiplantae; phylum Streptophyta; class Magnoliopsida; order Proteales; family Proteaceae; genus Protea; species Protea cynaroides. The sequence continues at coordinate 51,741,200 of CM053265.1, forward strand.
TGGCGGTGTTTGATCCAGACACTTTAGCACTATTTCAATTCCATGGTGGGTGCATGTGGAAAGGCAATGGTGTTTGACCCATTGGGTGGATTCACACACTCGTGTGTAGTGGTGCGACGGCCACCAAACCTTTCTATAGCATATTGCAAACTGATAAACCAGACAAAAGATATGAATTGAATGCATGCATATGTTTGTTCTATTGTTTTGTTTGCTCATTGAGCCGTGTTGTGTGCTCACCCTTTCGACGTCGAATATTTTTAGTTATTGTTGCAGGTCCTATTGTTGAAGAATATATGAATGCATCGACATATGGACACGTTGCTGCGATGGAGGTAGAAGCTGAAAAAGATGTCCATGATTCGTCATGCGAGTGCAACTCATGTGTTTTTTATTAGCTTAGCTGTTTTACTATTGGGACATGTAATTGATTATTTTACTTTACTTTATGTCTTGAGGTACGTTAGAGATAATTGTATACTTAATTATGCTATCACTGTCAGATTCTCAGTTCATTAGTATTAAAGACTTCCGCTATCATTTATTTACTTTGAATTTGCTTATGGGATGTATCTGGTTTAATCGAATAGGCACCGCCTATACGAGATGCTGGTTGAACCATTGGCTATGGAAGGTTCATCACACTACTCTAGTTGGTTCAGAATTGGGGTGTGACAACTTGGTATCAAAGCTCTCAGGCTCTGCTCTATTAAATTAAAATACTATCACAAGGGTCATAAACTGAGTTAGGATAAACTAAAAGCTGTAATAAAAACATACCATAAGCAGCTGTGTTGTATGAGACATAAACTAAGAAAGAAAATAATACACATATGTAAATGGGAAACCAACTTTATATATATATATATATATATCCAAAAGAGAATAAGAAAAAAATACATCCGAATCAGTGTATGGTCCACAACCCAGACAGTTACTCTGTAGTATAAAAGAAAAAATAAATAAACGGTATCATGAAGCTGGGGGTGCTGGAGGAGGGGGTGCCTCACGATCTCGATCATAGTCCTCAGCATATACTCTTGTAAGCCAGGCTACCTGAGTCTGGGTCACTTGGAGACTAGCTGCCAGATCTACTACCCTTTGATCTGCGGTACACTGAGCCTCCCAAATCTCACGTAGCAGCCCCATCATGTCATCTGGTGGTGGACGCGAAGGACCAGCTGAGTGAGAAGGAGCCCGAGAAGGACCAGCTCCAGTAGAATGCTGTGGTGATGGAGGAGGTATGACATCCACATCCATGTACATCCGGTCATCATTCTCCTCATCATCACTCTCGTGTGCCTCTGCTCCTACCTCTGTTGCTACTGCTACCACCGCTACCCGAGTAAGAGGACGTCTGATAGCGTTTCTCTCCTCGTCACTGACCTGTAGGTTACCCACCAGACCAGGCATCGTGGCATGGTGCATGGTCCTGATAATGATATAAGGAAGCTAGATTCGATGTCTAGTGCAGATGCAGTACAAAAGGTACTAGGTCAACTATGAAACCTTCTCATAGTGTCCACTCTGGGAAATCAGGTTTTGCTGAATGATCTTGCAATACACTCGGGGCTCTGGACATAGGTTAATTACCTTCATATGTCAACAATTGTCCCGAAGAATCTGGTTATCTATTTCTGTGGGCATTCGCACTGATAGGAACTAGGGTTCCTTGGGTGAGCAGTATACTAAGGCATCATCATTTGAGATACCCAGGATATCAGCTAACTCCAGGCAGTTAAATGTGACCTCTACCCCTTTAACTAAACTGGTGATCCTGAGCTCTCTGCCCCTATTTATATCCTCTGGGCCACCCTCTACCTGTAAATTATAGTAAAACCGTTTCACCAACTCAGGGTAGGTGCAACCCTCATACAGAATCACAGGGAGCCAACCCATATCACCAAAAGCTCCCTCCACATCAAATAGGACTAGGCTGGCTAAGTTGACACAACAACCCCCTTCTACCTTCTTGTGCTCGTACCAGGGATATTGTGCCTCTATTTTAAAGGACCTGAAGCGGTGGGGATCGTGAACTCTGGGGACTTTAGTGCGAGCCATGTTGTCTGTAAGGGCATAGACCAACAAGCAACATAACAAATATAGTGAAAATTTAAAATCTTGGCAATATGACTGCATGATTGGCCAAAAGCCTCACTTTTCACCCAAACATTTGTGCAGGAGGACTTACATAGGTCCCACCCCATCTTGCAAGGTTCATACAATAAAAAATTTAAACTAGCTGGGTCAAATTTGAAGAAATTTTGACAATTGAGAAAAAACCCAAAATTTAGGTCAAAAATGAGAATTTTCAAGTTTCTATTAAACTAACAGATGAAACTCGAATTTTCTTGAGGGCTTTCATTTATTGGGTGGCGAATAGTAATGACCCCCAATAAAAATCAAATTTTTACGGTTAAAAAATTATTAATTTGAAGAAAACCCTATAAATGGAGCAAAACCTCGGTATGAAAGCTTAAAAATGAGAAAGAGTAGGGAACATACTTGGAGGAATGGAATGTAGGTCATAGACCAATGAAAGAATCACCAAATTTGTACGGTTGACACTCTAGCAACTCAGTAGTGCCGAGTTGAGCTGTGTATAGTACAAGACAAAAGTGAAAATAAGAAAATGGCTCGAAATCAGAATTTAAAAACCTGATTTGGTGTCGTGTGGTCTCAGAATTCGACCAAAAATGTGACCCCACGATCGACCATAGGCTCTCAGTGAGTTGACAAGGTTCGTGTGGTCACAACCCTGTGGTCTCATATAGTGCGACCCCACGATCGACCCCACGATGAAAATGCCCTGTTTTGGCTGAATGACTTTAAAATTGAAACTTTGTCTTGTTTATTTGGAAATTAACATGAGATTAACCTATATAATGCTTGCCTCATATGTTTCCTTCATTTTTAGACAATACCACCGCTGAAAATAGGAAATGGCTGGCCGTAGAGTAAGTAAAAGGAGACAGAATGTCAACCCATCTCCACCACCTATTGAGACCAATGACAATGAAGGTTAGCAAGGATAAGAAGGAAATATTGGAACTCAATATGTTGCACCTCATAATGTGCATACCCAAGCCAACCCAACCAACTTACTTGCACCATCTACGAATTTGGCTACTGCGGTGATGAATTTGGCACAACAAATGCAACATATACAGTAAATGGAAGCCAACATGCACGCTGCTATAGGAAGTGCTTTCCCAGTTGCAAATACAACATCTCTACCTACATAGGACAAGGTAGTACTGCACCTGGTGGTAGCAACACTGTACCCTAAGCACCGCAAACACCAGCAGTACAAGTCTAAGTACCAAATCCTGAAGCACCACAAGGCGGGTATAACCAAGATAACTATCAGTATCAGTCGCCTATGTATGGGGCATATGTTCAGTATCAGCTTGATCACTCCAAACTGATTGAGCATTTCCTGAAGTTGAAGCCGAAGGAAATCATAGGCAAACTATCATATCCGTTGTAGCCAGCTCACTGGATCGATGAAATGGAAAGAAACTTTATGATGATGACTATAAATGAAGAAGAGAATGTATTATGTGTCACATCTATGTTGAAAGGTGACACACACCACTAGTGGAAATCAACTAGAAGTTATCGGTTAACAAAGCACGCCCAACTAACATGGGTTATTTATAAAGAAACTTTCTTCGAGAAGTATTTCCAAGGAGTTTCAGAGATCAAATGGAAAAGGAGTTTCTGAGTCTCTATCAGGGACAGATGACTGTAGAAGCATATCAACAACGTTACAAAGAACTGCTTTTCTTTGTTCCCTCTAGCATGCAGGAGGAAAATACCAAAACCTGAAGGTTTGTTATGGGACTTAGGGGAAGCATCCGTGAGCATGTATTGGGATTGGAAAAGAAGATTTATAATGAAGCTATACAGATTGCTCAAGTACTCGAATCGAGCTAGAGGGAAAGTTATTTTTCTCAGAACAAAGGTAAAAAGAGGCCCAATGGAAACTCATACAACCGAGGGAACTCAAAGACATTTAAACCCTTCCGTACTCAAGGCTTTAATGCTGCAGCCAAGAGTACCCCAACGGCTCAACCTGAACGAAAGCAAAGTAGTGCTAGAGTTAAATGCTTCAACTGTGATCAAGTAGGACATTATTCAAGAGAGTGTCCCAAGCCAAGGAAGCAGTTACAGCAAGGAAAAATTTATGCAGTTACTTTTCATGAATTTCCTTTGAGTTTTCGTCTATGAGTCTCATGGTTGAGATCCTTCTTTGAATCAATACTTCGTCCATGATCTATTTTAGGCATTCAACTAAGGTAGGGGATGTTTTCAAACCTTAAACTTGCTGAAGAATCAAAGCCCTCTCTGAAATTCCTCCTCTTAGTCTTCCTTTTCAATTATCCTTCTCTTCCTCCTCCTTTATTTCTCTCTCTTTCAGTTTGAGTTCTGAAAGAATGAAAGAGGCTAAGGGACGTCCTATATATAGAAAAAAACCCTCTATAAATAGTCCTACTTAGATTAGAAAAGAACCCCCTTCAGATTAGGAAGGTTTCCTAATCAGGAAGTCAGTTTGACATCGTGTGTTCGCACGTGGGGTCGCTGGATCCATCGACCACACGTCGTAGACTCCTGTGGTCTCACTATTTTGAAGTGTGGTTGACCACACGTGTTTAGGTATGGGACCACACGTCTCAATTAGATGATTTATGGTTCAAATTACATACCTAGTCTTGTGGTTTCTTCACACACTTGGTCTGCTTGGTCCGACAATGATAGGAAGACCGAATAACGGTGGTAAGACCGAGTTAGTACGATACAGGTCTTACAACTCCCCTCTCTTATATAAACTTCATCCTCGAAATTTGCACATACCTTTTGAGTCGAAGCTAAGGATATTACTTTCGCATAGCATTCTCTTCTTCACGTGTTATCTCTTCTACGTTTTGGCTCTTTCAAGTTACTTTAACATAGCCCAATTCACTAATCAAGTCACACCCGAATTCTGAATGAACTAGAATAGTGTGATGAACCATCCATATACCAACGGTTCAACTAGGATCTTGTACAGGCTGTGCCCATTCGATTAAACCAGATACATCCCACAAGCAAATTCAGAGTAAATAAATGATAGTGGAAATCTTTAATACTAATGAACTGAGATTCTAACAGTAATAGCATAATTAAGTATCCAATTATCTCCAATGTACCTCAAGACATAAAGTAAACTAAAATAATCAATTACATATCCCAATAGTTAAACAACTAAACTAATAACAAACACATGAGTTGCACTCGCACGACGAATCATGCGCATCTTTTTCAGTTTCTACGTCCATCGCGGCAATGTGTCCATACGTTGGCGCATTCATATTCGTCAACAGTAGGACCTACATCAAGAACTAAAAATATTCATTGAGCACACATCATGGCTCAATGAGAAAACAAAATAATGCAGCAAACATATGCATGCATTCAATTCATATCTTTGGTCTGATTTATAAGTTTGCAATATGCTATAGAAAGGTTTGGTGGCCTTCGCACCTCTATACACGAGTGTGTGAATCTGCCCAATGGATTAAAAACCATTGTCGTCCCACATGCACCCACCATAGAATAGAGATAGAGCCAAAGTGTCTGGATCAAACACCGCAAACACTTCCCCTGATGCCTTACCCATACCAATACGTAAGCCCCTATTGGTGAGGGCTTGCAAACTGGGCTCGCAACTAACCAATCTTAATGCCATATAGTGTATCCAAGGCCTCACACTAGCATCCCTTAATAAGTCCATAGAGATAGAGCTAAGGCCCCCCGATAGAGTCAGAGACTACACGGTATGAGACCACCTCCCCTGATGCCCTACGACGTAATAGTTCTGCTAAGGCAATGGTGATACGATGATGTTAGTAGGCAATACTTGAGTAGAGATAGAGCTAGAGTCTGGTGATGAGGTTGAAGACCACCATGCCATGTCATCCCTTTGATGCTCTACTCACAACCAACGCACCAACCACACACATACATTCACATGCCTATTCCTAGCACCACCATCATCATCAAGTTATAAATAAATAAATTTAAATATGCATGAATAGTAATAGCAAGAATATTAGACGACATGTGAAATGCACATTACAAGCATACAAGCATAGAATCAATCATGGCATTGGACTCAATAAAAATAAAATAGTTTGTTATTATCCAATTAGTTTAGGTCTTGTTCCCTCACCTTTGATAGTTGGTTGTTCCTCTTCCAAGCTTTGTAAATCACTTTTGGACCACTTGGAAAACTAATAAATTTATGGATTCTAAGTTAGAGTTCATATTCATTAATTAAAATTTTTAAATGTCCCATTTGGAATCAATCTGATCTCCAAAAACTGAGTGGTCGTAGGTGTGGCCGCACCTTTGGTCTCAGTTTCTGTGACCATATGGTGTGTGGTCGATACGTGTGGTCCCATATCATGCGACCACACACAAGAGACTACACCCTCCCTAGAAACAACCCGAGGATGTGTGGTCGACACATGTGCCTCGTGTGGTCAACCATAGCTACGACCACACGAGTGTTTGGTCAACTTTTATTCTCAGTCTAATCACTTCTTGATTTGATTCCTTGAAATCATTAAGGTCCTTCCTATGATTGATCTATGGCCTTAATTTAGTATTTTTCACAATCATCTACTCCAACCTACTGTTCATGAATTTCCTTTGAGTTTCCGTCTATGGGTCTCTGTGAGGACAAAGATGGAAATTTTAGAAGTCACCACCTAGATTAAGGTCTAGGACCTTAGAAATATGAAATCTCACCCCAAGGTAAGACTTCGATTGACTCATGACCCTTAGATTGGATTTATATTCCATCAATGATTGGGTAAGCGTCAGGTTACAGTTATGGGAAGGGGTTAGGCACCCAAACCGCTCGACCAAAATCGGTCCCCTATGCCTTTCCTATGCTAGACTCTATCTGTAAAATTGAACCAAACCAAGTGGTTTGATATCATTGAACTGAATCAGTATCCATCAGATTGCCTACGTATTACAGAATTATTCTGAAAATCAGGTTCACTATCGTAGTTCAGGTGTGATTAATGTTTATGGTTATGATTTATGCTTGTGCATGATTAAGTTTTTTGTTCAAGTTGAAATTTATGCTTGAAAGGATGAGGAAAACCCTATGGGTTGGGATCTAGATAGTCCAAACTGATAGATAGTCCTAGTGGATCTAAAAATGGATAACCCATTCTGGGTGAAAATATGGATAACCCTATTTGGGTTGAAATATGGATAACCCTATTTGGGTCAAAATGTGGATAACTCGTTCTGAGTTGGACTGTGGATAACCCTATTTGGGTCAAAATGTGGATAACCCTATATGGGTCAAAATATGGATAGATATCCTAGTGGATCTATGGTTAATCTGAGTGGACTAAGGTGTGGATCTGAATTTAGGATTCTCCCAAATGGCCTACGTATCTTAGGGTTTGCCCTAGGAATCAGAATCCACGTAGTTCGAACCTAGATAACCCTATTTGGGTAAAAATTTAGGTAAATATCCTAGTGGATCTATGTATAATCCGAGTGGACTAAGGTGTGGATCCGAATTTATGGTTCTCCCAAATGCCTATGTATCCTAGGGTTTGCCCTAGGAATCAGAATCTGCGTAGTTCGAGAATTGATGGGATAACCTGTTCAAGGTTAGAATGTGAGAACCTGTTCTAGGTTTAGGGTTTACTGAGAGGTGAAAATCATCTTGAGTTACCCTTTTCATCCAAAATTCTAATTTTGGAAGGTTTGGCAAAGCATTCTCCTTCTTTATTAAGGATTTTTATTATTCCCATTATGCCCTTCCCAAGAATGTGGGTGCCTAAATGCATGTCCCCACACCTAATATGTTTGCTAGAACTGTGCATATATGCCAGTTCAACTAGGGTGTTGCATAAATTAAATTATTGCTAAAATAGAATATTCTATCTAAATATGGCATGTATGATATTTATGGTAATTATCATAACATATAGTAAGACTATGAAAATCTCTCTAAATTGGCATATATTGCAAATAAGGCATGAGCCTATATGGCAAGATCTAATATGCTAATCTAAGCATAGCAAGACCTAATATGGCAAGATCTAAGCATGGCAAGATCTAATATGGCAAGATCTAATATGGCAAGATCTAATATGGAAGATCTAATATGCAAGTTATAATATGTATCTATATATCAATATGGTAAGTACTAATCATAGAATGCATATATGAAATGAATTTTTCAAAAAAGGAAAGATCTTATATGCTATTTTTTAAGCATAGTAAGACTTAAAAATAGTAATTATTAAGATTTTGCTGAATATGGAAAAAATATATCTATTCTATCAAAAATAGCAAAACATAGAATGTGGCAAACATGGTATGCACAATCCAAGCAAAGCATATGAATGCTCCAAATATAGCCATTTATCCAAATATGGCAGAATTCACTTAAACAATCATTGATGTTATAATGAATGAGACATCAATGATACCTTTTTTTGAAAAGTAAAAAATTATTAAAAAACATATGTTCAATGTTCTTTGAAAAAATTGTAATTTTTATGAAGAAATTTGGGAAGATTAATGATTCAAAACTGTCAAAATTGTGACACAAGGTTTCAGATAATGGGCAAAACTATGAACTATATTCAGATTTAGTTACATTACACAAGAATGACCAAAAGTAGGTCTTTCGAAACTCAAATCAAGCTCAACATATTTTTGAAGAAAGATGACTTAATATATTATATTTCATATGAGGATTTGAATTCTAACAGAAAGCAAAAATAGGTCAAAGATATGCCCTAAGACCGAACATGTGCACTGGTCAAATCTGTTCTAGATTTTTGACCAGTTGCACCATAAATTCCAAATAAAATTCTATTCTTAATGAAAATTAAATACAGACCTATGTCTATGTAGATAACTATCTGATCTAAAATTTCATTAAGAAAAACAAGTTAGAACAGTATATTTTCTTTGTGAAAAATGACTCTTTTCAATCATGCAAATCAGTACATCATGACAGATTCAAAATTAGAGCACTATGCACTTAAAAATTAATATCAATTCAACAAAAAATTTAAAAAATATGAAACTAGTGTCATTTTTTAGAAGACTTTCATGTCTAAAAAGTTTTCATTAAGTGGATTTTCTGATTATGGCCAATAGACCTTTGTCTAGAGACTTTCTGATGGAAGATTGCATTACATCCGAAAAATACAACAATGTCAAAGACAAAATTTTTGATATATTTTCCCAATTCCAAATGGAACGAAATTTAGGATAGCCTTCTAACATATTAGAGAGACTCCCATAAAATTTTGGGCTTCAAAATCTTATAAAAAATACATATGATGTACGTCCTATGTTTGAACCCTAAATCTAGAAATTTCAGATTAGAAAATCACTTTATGAAATTTACAAAAAAAACATCAAACATCATTGTATATCATTCAAAAATTCATCATTGAATTGCTTAGACAAATTATCATTCATGAAAAATGTTAGTCATAGGCATCCTAACATTAACAAGCATGTAATAGAGCATTCATGATTAAGATTTCATGGAAATTAGCTTTTTTCAAGAAAAATTGGCATTCGAGCATTCTAACGACATCTAAATTTGTTTAGAGTACTAACCTTGTGCTCAAATCGAGTGAAACCATCGATGAAGAGTGATTGGAGGTTGTATCAACCCCCTTTGAATGCGAATCCTCCTTCTCCTCTCTTCTTCTTCTCTCTCTTCTCTTTCTCTATTTTCTTCTTCTGTTTTCTTTCTTTTCTCTTTTCTTCTCTCTTTCTTTCTCCCTCTCATGTTTTCTCTCTCTCACTCACGTTCTCCTCTCCCTCACTCACGTTCTCGTCTCTCTATGGTTTGGAAAAAGAGAGCCTCCTCTCTCTTCTCTTGCCTATTTATACTTTTTCTCTCCTCTTCTAGATGATCCTTCTTTCCTTTCTTCATTTTCTAGAAAATCTTTTTTTCTTCTTTTTTCTTCTTTCTTTTCTTCTCTTCCTTCCCTTTTCTCTTCTCCCTCTCTATTCCACACATTTACTCTCTCTCTCTCTCCCACTTCTAGAAAATCCTTTCTTCCTCTTTCCTTCTTCTCTCTTCCTTCCTTTTTTTTTTCTTCTAGAAAATCTTTTCTTTCTATTTTTTTCTTTTTTCCTTTCTTTTCTTCCTTCCTATGTTTTTTCTTCTTCCTTTCTTTCCTTTTTCTCCTTCTTCTTCTAGAAAATCCCTACTCTCTTTCCTTTATCTCTTTCCTTCTTCTAGAAAATTCATTCACTCTTTCCTTTCTTTCTTCTTTCCTTTTCTTCTTCCTTCTTTTCCTTCCTTTTTTTCTTTCTCCCTCTCATTTCACGTTTTCTTTCTTAGAAAACATTTCCTTTTTTTTTCTTTTTCTTCTTTTTTTTCTTTTTCTTTCTTTCCTTCCTCTTTCCTTCCTTTTTTTCTCTTTCCCCCTCTCTTTTTCACGTTTTCTTTCTAGAAAATGAAGGAGAATATTTTCTTTTTTTTCTTTTCTTTTTTCTTTTATTTCTCTCTCTTTTCTTTTTTCTTTCTCCCATTCTCTTTCCTATGGCTTCTCTTTCCTATATAAATGTATTAATACATATAATATATCCATAAGATGTATATATGTCTTATATATAATAATATATTATATATTATACATAAATAAAAGAAATGCATGCATATGGACTGACATAACTTGGTCTGGATTGGTCTGAGCTGGGCCGGGCTAAGTTAGACTAAGCTGAATTAAGCTGGTTTGGACTAAGGTTGACATTTCATAGTCCATTTCTGTCACCCTTCCATATGAAATTTTTCGATACCATATTCCAAAATTTTCTACGTTCACTTTGTAGAACATTAAAAATGAGGAATATTAGAACTTGAATCATCTCATTTGAAAATAAAATGGCCAACTTATGAATTTCTGAAGATTAGGCAGGCCAATTATTAATTATTTGACTGACCATTCTACATGGGATTCTTTAGAGACTTCTACCCAAGATTTTTTTATGTCCACTTTGTAGAATACTAAAAATGGAACATAATGAAGCTGAAATTACTTGATTTGGATATGGGGTAACCAAAATATGAATTTTCAAAGATTAAATGACCATTTCCATGTGTAATTTTACATGGGACCCTTCGGAGACTTATACCCGAGATTTTTTTTTTGTCCACTTTGTAGAACATTACAAATGAAGAATAATGGCTTAGAATCATCTGAATCCGATGTAGAACGACAAAGATATGAAGTTTTAAAGTTCTAACGATAATTTTACATGAAAGCTTGCATGGGGTCCACTTGTGAAGAGGACTGAAAATAAGGAATATTGGCCTTTGAATCATCTGATTCCAATATCCGATGACCAAGATATGATATCTTGAAGTTTGAATGATAATGCATGCATCATACGATAATTACGTAAATGCCCTTGCACTTTCAAACGGCAATATCTTCCTTGTTTGAAGTTAGAATTTGATGATTCCAGTCTCATTTCGAAGATAATTTCACAACCTATTCATCCAAGTAGATAATAGCCCATGACCCTGCTGTGGGGTTCAGTAGAGAATCACAATTCATTGGGTTAAAGGCCAAAAACCTGCCATATTGGTTCACTTATGCAGAAGGTGGCAAAAATGGGGTGCTTACAGATGCTCCTCTTTAGCCGAGATTGTTACCAATTGAAGGCCGAAGATAAAAGAACCACATTTTTGGGATATGAGTGAGATTGTTTATTGGGCTGCACTTAGGGTAATTTGTCCTAAACTGCCTACGTATTCTAAGGGTGTCCTAGAAATCAAGCCCAGAACGTAGTTCGACTGGCAAGAAGGTTTGCTCTTCTTAGAAAATTGGTGATTGTTTTTCTTGTATAAAGCTAGGCTGTGAATACAAGGCTTATTTGTAGGCTGGGAACCTCTTCTTGCTGAGGTGAAACTCATGATGCAAGGTACTCGCGGGCTTAAACCCAGCTTGATCCATTTGTAGGCTGATAAACCTCTTCTTGTATGAAGCAAGGCTGTGAATACAAGGCTCATTTGTAGGCTGGGAACCTCTTCTTGCTGAGATGGAAATCATGATGCAAGGTGTGTGCGGGCTTGAACCCGGTTTAATCCATTTGTAGGCTGATAAACCTCTTCTTGTATCAAGCTAGGCAGTGAATACAAGGCTCATTTGTAGGCTGGTAACCTCTTATTGCTGAGGTAGATTTCATGATGCAAGGTACGCGCGAGCTTGAACCTGACTAAATCCATTTGTAGGCTGATAAAACTCTTCTTGTATGAAGCTAGGCAGTGAAAACAAGGCTGGTTTGTAGGCTTGGAACCTCTTCTTGTATGGAGCTAGGCTGAGAATACAAGGCTGGTTACATGAGCTTGGGCTCGGCTTTGATTTGTTTGGATGGAGGACTTGCTATCTTTTATTTTATTGAACTGAGGCTCTTTTGATTGAGATTCTAAGACTGATTTTCTGAATAAGCTAGGGCTCTGCATTTGATTTACTTATAGGCTGAGATTGATTTGAATTTTGGATGAGCTAGGGCTCTACATTTGATTCACTAATAGGCTGAGATGATTTGAACTTTGGATGAGCTAGGGCTCTGTATTTGATTATTAAATGAGAAAGAACTCAGAAGGTCACTTTTAGGGTGAGGAATTTACTATTAATTCTAAAATAAGCAAGAACTCAGATGGTCACTTATAGGGTGATACTGAATGACTCATCTTTGAAGTTCCTACCAACTTTGGACCTTCGGGGTTGAAAGTTGGAATATCCTTCTTGGAAGTTCTATGGCTATGAACCTTCGATAACGGAAACTAAAATATCCTCTTAAGTATCTTTGTTGATATGAACCTTTAGTATGCTCGAAAGTGACCCATACAGGAAGTCTTTGTTGACTTTGAACATTTAGGGTTGGAATTTGATCCATCTTGGAAGTCTCTTGACTTTAAACCTATAGAGTGCTGGACATATTTGAAATGATGGTGAATTTCTTTGTAGTTTTCTAAGGTTTTTGCCCCTGCTTTATTGGTGAAGACATAAAACATGGCATCAATGGAAATGGTGTCATGGACTTTGCTGGCATGATACCTAGATTTGAAATTTTCCATTTATTGACCTGGTACTGAAAGTTTGACTTAATTTCAGCACGGTAGGGATGACTTGGTTTCTCCTTTGGAAGGGTTCCATGTAATTTGAAAGTGATGATTTTCTTCAGCCAACATTGGTGTTGTTGGATTTTGGATTGAAAGAAACTCTAGCGAGGATTTTGGACAAGAATGATGGAAGCTTGATAGTCATTAACCAAAGTGATTTTATTGATTGACCTTGGTGTTAAAATGTCAAGGGACATCTGGTCAACTAAGTTCTTTGACTGTGCGCTACGGTAGACCAAATTGGTAGAGCAGCCAAGCAGCGATGAAATGTGACATGGGTTTGGCCCATGATCTAGGCTCATGAAAAGCTCAGGGATTTGCAATATTGTTGTACCAATTTGGAATGATGAATGAACCATGGCCCCAAAGTAGGTACGAGGAGCAAAGGATTCGAAGTGTTCCTTCAGAGAATTTGGTGACCAAGTCCTAACAGGTGAGCCACCACATTAGATTTTCTTCATCAATAGGATTGGGAGAACTGAGAAATTGGCAAAAACCAACTTGGACGGACCTACTTCTATTGACTAGGAAAGTCAATGACTTTAGACTAGACAATGGATCGTAGATGTAATGCTCATGATCAAGTTCAATTCCTCTACATAGGGTATATCTAAGCCCCAGTGTATGCATGTTGTGACAAACCACTACTATAGTGTGCTAAGGGCAAGATAGAAGGAAACGGGCAATCCAATAGAGTTGGAACTAGGATGAATCTGGATTGCATCAAGAATTTGACCATGCTCCCAAGGTCAAGGGAAGATTGACAGATTGATTGCAGAAAGTGACTTCTTAAATAAACCCTTCTTCAATCTTGAAAAATGAGGAAACTGATGATTTGATGAATTTGGCTACATCCGTAACCAGGCCACGAGAATTTGCTAATTCTGTTGAAAGGCAATGCCATAGAGTTCAAAAGGCAAACAGATGATAGTTTGTTCAACTCCTCTGAGTATGATTCACTAGAGAGCAAGAGGGGTTCCTTTCCTTATGGGGGTAGACTGGGTATGACACTTATCTACATGAACCACTGGATTTTTCTATGTAGGGCCAATGAGGGCAATGCTTTAGGGTTACATCAGGTCGCCTATCACCACTGAGGCATTATGGGTTGCCCATTGAGGTTTATTGGGTTGCTTTTCCTTGTTGAGGTTTCTTTTCTTTCTTTATTTTTTTTTTCATCATTTTTTTTGCAAACCCCATCTTGGGTTGAATAAAGACTCCTAATATGGTGATGATATTGCCAAAATTATGGTCCTATCCAATGGTCTGAAACCCTTAAGGGAAGTCCGAACGGCATGACTTTCATGACAAATGGGTAGCCTTACCCCACTGTTTAAGTCAACACCTACACGCATTGATTGGCGGGCAGCTATTTGAATCATCACTAAAAATGACCTTAGGGAAATGCAGTCCCACACCAAAATTAAAAATGGTACCGAATTATGTTTTCCTTTCTTGGAGATGTTCAGATGGAACACGTGTCTCTACAAGCTACATCGAGATGTCGAATCAGTCGCTATCATATATGGGCCTGAAACCTTTAAGTTTGTTGACAAGTATTGATGTTAAAGGTGTGGGAGGACTGATGTGAAACTGTCCACATGGGTTTACCATTGGGAGAGTGTTTGGTTGTTTATGTAGAATGGATTTATCTTACCGAGAAGATCCCATTTTATTGGCTTGAGAAATGAAGGGCTTATAGGAACCTTTGGGAAGTCGTCGGATGTAATGAACGACAGATGAGAGTTCCATCCATATTCATGAATTTGTACATAAAATGATGACATGATCACGAGATACAATGCCATAAAAATTGACACTCAAAAGAAGGGCTTGTGATAGACTCTTTGGAAGGCCGTCGGATTGATGGACGAGAGAGAGAGTCCAATGTCGATGAGAAATCTTTCTCTGATGATGAAGAAGTGATGAGTTCGTCTCTTATAAAGGCGGGATGTAATTGGCCAAAATCAAAAGTCCAGTCCAATATGCTGTGAATTTCGAAGAATGATCGCACTTGCTATCAGGATTTGATTGGAACTACCATCCTCTTGAAGTGAGAGGGACAATTGGCTTACTGTCGAGCTCCAATGCCATTCAACATGTTACTATTTTCTTTTGTTTTTTTTTTCTTTCTTTTTTTTTTGGAAGTAGAGGCCACATAATGCAGTGCTTCGCTTGCTCGCAAAGTTAAATCATGACTTTCAATATTGGATTTGAATCTTCTTCTTCCAAACATTTCCAATCAGATAGAACATCTTTTCCCCAAACAACTAGTTCATCCTAGTGGCTCCAGTTGGGCATAACACCTTCGACGACCACCTTCAGTCATTGTGGGAATAAATCTTCCTTCAGACCTCTATCAACAGGACTCATCATGCCCCTCTATCAATAGGTGCAATATGCCTACCTTTTAGGGTTTCATACAATTCTTACCATTTTTTTTTCTTTTCCTTTTTTAGTTTGGGATCCATTCATAACTGGACTATTGCCTTTTAAGTTCAAGGTTATTCGAGTTCATGCCCCAGTTTGGGGTTCAATGGATTCATCAATGGACCACTTCTAATTGAGTTCAAAATCATTCTAGCTTATGCCCCAGCTTGGGGAGCAAGGGGTATCACCATTGCACTACACCATTTTGAGTCCAAGATTAGACTAGTTTATGCCTCGGTTTAGGGGTTCAATGGTTTTCTTCATTAGACCACTCTCAGTTTGGGTCCAAGGTCAGTTTGGTTCATGCTCCAGTTTAGGGAACAATGACTTTCCTCATTGGAACGCACTCAATTTGGGTCCAAGTTCAATTTGGTTCATGACTAGCTTAGGGCTCAATGGCTTTCCTCATTGGACTGCACTCAATACGGGTCCAAGGTCAATTTGGTTCATGCCCAATTTAGGGCTCAAGGGTTTTCTTTATTGGACCGCACTCAATTTGGGTCAAGGTCAATTTGGTTCATGTCTAACTTAGGGCTCAAGGGCTTTCCTCATTGAACCACACCCAATTCAGGCCCAAGGTCAATCCGGTTCATGCCCCAGTTCAGGGGTCATGGGCTTTCCACGTTGGATCGCACTCAATTGGGTCCAAGGTCAATTTGGTTCATGTCCAACTTAGGGCTCAAAGGCTTTCCTCATTGGACCGCACTCAATTTGGGTCCAAGGTCAATTTGGTTCATGCCCAACTTAGGGCTCAAAGGCTTTCCTCATTGAACCATACCCAATTCACGCCCAAGGTCAATCCGGTTCATGCCCTAGTTCAGGGGTCATTGGCTTTCCTCATTGGACCGCACTCGATTTGGGTCCAAGTTCAATCTGGTTCATGCCCTAGTTTATGGGTTAAGAGTTTCATCATTGGACCCTTCCCTAGCCGTGATTCTGGTTCCTATCCTAGCCTAGGGTACATTGGATCTCTTCTTTGGTCTAACCTACTGCTCAAAAAAATTTCATTCCTCCTCTTTGAATAATGAGAAATATGAGGGCAACCCTTTGGATTCTAGCATTTCCTTGGCCAATGGGGCAGAAATGCCCAAGATGGGATAGCACTATCATATCTGAAGTTTCATGGTCTCTTGATGACTACAAAATCTGAAATTGATCTTTATTGATAGGCAATGAGGAATGCTTTTCATTCCCCATTCCTGACGAGCGATCCTAACTTGTAGCATTGGGCTATGATGGACATGGATCGGGATCAAATTGATAGAGCCAAAGGCTGATTTTGAATCGGTCTCCGATAGATAGAGGCAAGGTTAACTTTAAACTGGTCTCTAATTGATAGAGATCAAGATTGACTATGAAGAGATCACGATTGACTTTGAGTTGGTCCCTGATTGATAGAGATCAAGATTGACTTTGAATTGGTCTCCGATTGATAGAGATCAAGATTGACTTTGAATTGGTCTCCGATTGATAGAGGCCAAGGATGACAATCATGGATTGAACTCTAATTGCTAGAGATGATGGATTGATTGAGTTGAAATGACTAAAATTCTCTTCAATTCTTTTATGAAATGGAACATGGTCCAGAGGTAATGGTTGAACAGGCCTAGAGGATAACTCATGCTCACATTGAGTTCATATGAATGGAACCTTTCTTAGTTCCAACAAGAATCGGAACCTGAACAGGAGTTGACGGTTAGACAAGCCTAGGGGCTAATTAAATTCCAATGAATGGAACCCTTCTTATTTCCAACATGAATCAGAACCTGACCAAAGTTAATGGTTGGATAAGCCTAGTGGATAAATGAGTTCAAATGAATGAGACTCTTCTTAATTCCAACATGAGTCAGAACCTGAACCAAAGTTGATGGTTGGACCGGCCTAGTGGATAATTGAATTCAGATGAATGGAACTATTCTTAGTTCCAACATGAATCAGAACCCTAACCAAATTTGATGGTTGGCCAATGGAACTCTTCTTAGTTCCAACATGAATTATAACCCAAACCAAAGTTGATGGTTGGACAGGACTAGTGGCTAAATGAATTCAGAAGAATGGAACTCTTCTTAGTTCCAACATGAATCAAAACCCTAACCCAAGTTGATGGTTAGCCAATGGAACTCTTCTTAGTTCCAACATGAATTAGAACCCTAACCAAAGTTGATGGTTGGATACGCCTAGTGACTAATTGAATTCAGATGAATGGAACTTTTCCTAGTTTCGACATGAATCATAACCTAAACAAGAGGTGGAGGTCGAAAAAAGCCTAGGGACTGAATGTCTCATCTACTATAACATGGTCTAGGAGGTGATGATTGAACCTGCCTAGGGGTTAAACCCTTCTTCAGTTCTGAGATGAACCAGAAATGGTGGTTGAATCTCGGGCTGAATATTTTTTTGATTTTGAGATGAACTGGATGTGATTGAATATGCATAGGGGCTGAATCTTTTCTTAATTTGGCATGAACCGAAATGATGATTGGACCTGCCTAGGGGCTGAACCTTTCTTTAGTTCTGAGATGAACCAGAAATGGTGGTTGAATCTGGGGCTGAATATTTCTTTGATTCTGAGATGAACTGGATGCGATTGAATCTGCCTAAGGGTTGAATCTTTCCTTAATTCTGGATGAACCGAAATGATGATTGGACCTACCTAGGTGCTGAAACTTTCCTTAATCCTAAGGTGCATAGGGAACAATAATTGGATTTGCCTAGAGGCTGAATCTTTCCTTAATTCAAAGGTGAATAGGGAACGATACTTGGATTTGCCTAGGGGTAGAATCTTTCCTTAATTCAAAGGTGAATCGAGAACGGTGATTGGATTTGCCTAGGGATTGAATCTCTCCCTAATTCAGGGGTGAATTGAGAACTATGATTGGATTTGCCTAGGGGCTGAATCTTTCCTTAATTCTGAGGTACATTGAGAACTATGATTGGATTTGCATAGGGGTTGAATCTTTCCTTAATTCTGAGGTACATTGAGAACTATGATTGTATTTGCCTAGGGGCTGAATCTTTCCTTAATTCTGAGGTACATTGAGAACTATGATTGGATTTACCTAGGGGTAGAATCTTTCCTTAATTCTGAGGTACATTGAGAACAGTGATTGGATTTTCCTAGGAGCTAAATCTCACATTGATTTTGAGATGAATTGAATATGATGTTTGAGTAAGCCCAAGGACTAACTATACAGGAATATTGTAAACCTTTTCAGGTATAGGTGCTTGTCGCTGCCTAAACTGAATGCTTTATTGTACCAGATTCATGAGTTACTGATTGTGTTTCCAAATCTGGTTGCCTTCTTTCTTACAAAAATTTGATGTTCAATCAAGATCCAGATTCATGACTTCCATTGATTCATTTAAAAAGATAACATGGATGGATCTCAAGGTAGGAGATCACGACAATTCCCTAATTGTAGGGGCTTCTCACACTAAAAGGGTGGATATGGTTGCAGATTGATTATCTTTTCCAAAAGCATTGAAACTCAATGGAGAAATATCAAGATTTTAGACATCTAGAGGAATAGAAGAAGTCACATGCACAATCAAAGATGACTTAATCAAACAAAGTTAGCTCCCTCATAAGGGTGATTGGGTAAACATTATCCGAGTCAATTTAATTGAATTTGATTAACCATGTGTTCAGTCTTGGGACCTCATGATTCCAAAATGGATAATCAGTGGTACAAAGGTCTAGCCAATTGGATTATCGAATTCAATGAAATTAAAATGGATATATTAATCCATCGCCCTTATTAGGGATGGTTAGCAAAAGCGGTTTATAAATGAACAAACTAGTAAATTTCTTCTTGACCATGGTATCTATGACTCGACAGGGATTTTCTGTTCATTTTTTGAAATCGACGTGTTGACAATGAGAGATTCGACACATCGAGCTTACATAATGGAGGGTGTATAGTGACCATTTACTATGATGTAGAACAAGTGTATACATACCTCATACTCCCAATGGGTGAGAGTTCAAGATGCTCATCATGTAGATTCTAACATGTTGACCAATCGAGGATGAAAACGGGAAAAAAATTGACGTCTAGAACATGGATGTCATGGTTAAGTAGATTTTACTAGGTTGGTTTAGGGTTGAACCAAAAATAACAATCATTAGGCTACAATCTAGGTTAGGACAGAAAAGGTCACCATGAGAAAGACGGGGTAACCTATCACCGAATGCACGATTAATAATGGGTCCCCAATCCCTTTATATACTATGTTGCAAGGGTCCAAGCGATGTGGAGTAGCATAATGCATTCTCAGGTGGACCCAAGAAATGCTCGTTAGAGGCTGCTCGCCAGTCGTGGTCTCACAAAGTATAGGCCTAGGTTGTGTCTTTCGCCTAGCGAGCTGCCCCATATGCATGGGACCCGGTTCGGCTACTCGCACGAATGTGTGACTGAACCCATTCCCCCCAAAACAATATGATACAAGCATAAATATAGTATCCTAAGAGCTAGCATCCAATTCACACAAGGAAAGTTTTCATTTACGAGTCTAACCTTTATATCTATCCCTAGTGAAGTCACCACTGTGAGGACAAAGATGGAAATTTTAGAAGTCGCCACCTAGATTATGGTCTAGGACCTTAGAAATGTGAAATCTCACCCCAAGGTAAAACTTCGATTGACTCATGACCCTTAGATTGGATTTCTGGTCCATCAGAGATTGGGTAAGTGTCAGGTTACGGTTATGGGAAGGGGTTAGGTACCCAAACCGCCCAATCAAAATCGGTCCCCTATGCCTTTCCTATGCTAGACTCTATCTGTTAAATTGAACCAAATCAAGTGGTTTGATATCATTGAATCAAATCTGTATCCATCAGATTGCCTACGTATTACAGAATTATTCTGAAAATCAGGTTCACCATCGTAGTTCAGGTCTGATTAAAGTTTATGGTTATGATTTATGCTTGTGCATGATTAAGTTCGTTGTTCAAGTTAAATTTATGCTTGAAAGGATGAGGAAAACCTTATGGGTTAGGATCTGGATAGTCCATGTGGACTGATAGATAGTCCTTATGGATCTAAAAATGGATAACCCTTTCTGGGTCAAAATATAGATAACCCTATTTGGGTTGAAATATGGATAACCCTATTTGGGTCAAAATGTGAATAACTCTTTCTGAGTTGGAATGTGGATAATCCTATTAGGGTCAAAATGTGGATAACCCTTTATGGGTCAAAATATGGATGGATATCCTAGTGGATCTATGGATAGTCTGAGTGGACTAAGGTGTGGATCCGAATTTGGGATTCTTTCAAATGGTGTATGTATCCTAGGGTTTGCCCTAGGAATCAGAATCCGCATAGTTCGAACCTGGATAACCCTATTTGGGTCAAAATTTGGGTAAATATCCTAGTGGATCTACGGATAGTCCTAGTGGACTATGGTGTGGATCCAAATTTGGGGTTCTCCCAAATGGCCTACGTATCCTAGGGTTTGCCCTAGGAATCAGAATCTGCGTAGTTCAGGAATTGATGGGACAACCTGTTCTACGTTAGAGTGTGAGAACCTGTTCAATGTTTAGGGTTTAGAACCTATTCTATGTTTAGGGTTTACTGAGAGGTGAAAATCATCTTGAGTTACCCTTTTCATCTTGAATTCTAATTTTGGAAGGTTTGGAAAAGCATTCTCTTTCTCTATTAAGGTTTTTTATTATTTCCATTATGCCCTTCCCAAGAATGTGGGTGCCTAAATGCACATCCCCATACCTAATATGTTTGCTAGAAGTTTGCATATATGGCAGTTCAACTAGGGTGTTGCATAAATTAAATTATTACCAAAATAGAATATTTTATCTAAATATGGCATGTATGATATTTATGATAATTATCATAACATATAGTAAGATTATGAATATCTCCCTAAAATGGCATATATTGCAAATAAGGCAAGAGCCTATATGGCAAGTTCTAATATGCTAATCTAAGCATGGCAAGACCTAATATGGCAAGATCTAAGCATGGCAAGATCTAATAGGGCAAGATCTAATATGACAAGATTTAATATCTAAGATCTAATATGTAAGATCTAATATGGCAAGATCTAATATGCAAGATCTAATATGCATCTATTTATCAATATGATAAGTACCAATCATAGAATGCATATATGACATGAATTTTTCAAAAAAGGAAAGATCTTATATGCTATTTTCTAAGCATAGTAAGACTTAAAAATTGTAATTATTAAGATTTTACTAAATATGGTAAAAATCTGCTTATTCTACCAAAAATGGCAACACATGGAATGTGGCAAACATATTATGTACAATCCAAACAAAGCATATGAATGCTCCAAATATAGCCATTTATCCAAATATGGCATAATTCACTTAAACAATCATTGATGTTATAATGAATAAGACATCAATGAAACCTTTTTTTGAAAAGGCAAAATTATTAAAAAAACATATATTCAATGTTCTTTGAAAAAATTGTAATTTTTATGAAGAAATTTGAGAAGATTAATGACTCAAAACTGTCAAAATTGTGACACAATGTTTCAGACAATGGACAAAACTATGAACTGTATTCAGATTTTGTCATATTACACAAGAATGACCATAAGTATGTCTTTCAAAACTCAAATCAAGCTCAAATTTTTTTCATAAAAATATGACTTATTATATTATATTTCATATGAAGGATTTGAATCCCATCAGAAAGAAAAAATAGGTCAAAGATATGCCCTAAGACCGAACATGTGCACTGGTCAAATCTGTTCCATATTTTTGACCACTTGCACCATAAATTCCAAATAAAATTATATTCTTAATAAAAATTAAATACAGACATATGTCTATGTAGATAACTGTCTGATCTAAAATTTCATTAAGAAAAAAATTAAAACAGTATATTTTCTTTGTGAAAAATGACTCTTTTCAATCATGCAAATCAGTACACCTTGACAGATTCAAAATCAGAGCACTATGGACTTAAATATTGATATCAATTCAAAAGAAAATTAAAAAAAATATGAAACTAGTGCCATTTTTTAGAAGACTTTCACGTCTAAAAAGTTCATATTAAGTGGATTTTTTAATTACGGCAATAAGACCTTTGTCTAGAGACTTTCTGATGGAGGATTGCATTACATCCGAGAAAAACAGCAATGTCAATGACAAATTTTTTGATATATCTTCCCAATTTCAAATGGAACGAAATTTTAGGGTAGTCTTCTAACATATCAGAGAGACTCCCATAAAATTTTGGGCTCCAAAATCTTATAAAAAATACATATGATGTACGTCCTAAGTTTGAACCCTAAATCTGGAAATTTCAGATTAGAAAATCACTTTATGAAATTTACAAAAAAAACATCAACATCATTGTATATCATTAAAAAATTCATCATTGAATCGCTTAGACAAATTATCAGTCATGAAAAATGTTAGACATAGGCATCCTAACATTAACAAGCATGTAATAGAGCATTCATGATTGAGATTTCATGAAAATTAACCTTTTTCAAGAAAAATTGGCATTCAAGCATTCTAACGATCTCTAACTTTTTTTAGAGTACTAACCTTGTGCTCAAATCGAGTAAAACCATCGATGAAGAGTGATTGGAGGTTGTATCAACCCGCTTTGAATGCGAATCCTCCTTTTCCTCTCTTCTTCTTCTCTCTCCCTTTTTTTCTCTCTTTTCTTCTTCTGTTTTCTTTCTTTTCTCTTTTCTTCTCTCTTTCTTTCTCCCTCTCTCACATTTTCTCTCTCTTACTCACGTTCTCCTCTCCCTCACTCATGTTCTCCTCTCTCTATGGTCTGGAAGAAGAGTGCCTCCTCTCTCTTCTCTTGCCTATTTATACTTTTTCTCTCCTCTTCTAGAAGATCCTTCTTTCCTTTCTTCTTTTTCTAGAAAATCTTTTTCTCTTCCTTTTTTCTTCTTTCCTTTCTTCTCTTCCTTCCCTTTTCTCTTCTCCCTCTCTCTTCCACACGTTTTCTCTCTCTCCCTCTTCTAGAAAATCCTCTCATCCTCTTTCCTTCTTCTCTCTTCCTTCCTTTTCTTCTTTTTTTTTTCTTCTAGAAAATCCTTTCTTTCCATTTTGTTCTTTTTTCCTTTCTTTTCTTCCTTCCAACGTTTTTTCTTCTTCCTTTCTTTCCTTTTTCCCCTTCTTCTTCTAGAAAATCCCTTCTCTCTTTCCTTCTTCTAGAAAATTCATTCTCTCTTTCCTTTCTTTCTTCTTCCTTCTTTTCCTTCAATTTTTTCTTTTTCCCTCTCTTTTCACATTTTCTTTCTTAGAAAACATTTCCTTTTTTTCTTCTTTTTCTTCTTTTTTTCTTTTTTTTTTCCTTCCTTCCTCTTTCCTTCCTTTTTTTTTTCTTTCTCCCTCTCTCTCTTTCACGTTTTCTTTCTAGAAAACGTTAAGGGGAATCTTTTTTTTTCTTTTCTTTTTTCTTTTATTTCTCACTCTTTCCTTTTTTCTTTCTCTCATTCTCTTTCCTATGGCTTCTCTTTCCTCTCTCTTTCCACGGCCTTACTTTCTCTTCCTTTCCTAATATATACACATACACACACACACACACACACACACACACACACACACACACACACACACACACACACACACACACATATATATATATATATATATATATATATATATATATATATATATATATATATATATATATATATGTGTGTGTGTGTGTGTATATGTATTATATATAATAATATATTATACATTATACAATATATAAAAGAAATGCATGCATATGGACTGACATAACTAGGTCGGGATTGGTCTGAGCTAGGCCGGGCTAAGTTAGACTAAGCTGGATTAGGCTGGTTTGGACTAAGGTTGACATTTCATAGTGTATTTCCGTCACCATTCCATATGGAATTTTCCGATAGCATCTATTCCAAATTTTCTACGTTCACTTTGTAGAACATTAAAAATGAGGAATATTAAAACTTAAATCATCTCATTTGGAAATGAATGGCCAACTTATGAATTTCTGAAGTTTAAGCAAGCCAATTATTGATAATTTGGCTGACCATTCTACATGGATTCTTCAAAGACTTCTATCCGAGATTTTTTTATGTCCACATTGTAGAATATTAAAAATGAAACATAATGAAGCTGAAATTACTTGATTTCGATATAGGGTGACAAAAATATGAATTTCTAAAGATTAAATGACCATTTTAATGTGTAATTTTGCATGAGACCCTTCGGAGACTTCTACCCGAGATATTTTTTTCATCCACTTTTTAGAACATTACAAATGAAGAATAATGGCCTTGGAATCATCTGAATCCGATGTAGAACGACAAATATATGAAGCTTTGAAGTTCTAACGATAATTTTGCATGAAAGCTTGCATGGGGTCCACTAGTGACTTCTACCCGGGATTTTTCACGTCTACTTTGAAGAGAACTGAAAATAAGGAATATTGGACTTTGAATCATTTGATTTTGATATCAGATGACCAAGATATGATGTCTTGAAGTTTGAATGATAATGCATGCATCATACGATAATTACGTAAATGCCCTTGCACTTTCAAATTGCGATATCTTCCTTGTTTGAAGTCAGAATTTGATGATTCTGGTCTCATTTCGTAGATAATTTCATAACCTATTCATCCAAGTAGATAATAGCCCATGACCCTGCTGTGGGGTTCAGTAGAGAATCACAAATCTTTGGGTTAAAGGTTGAAAACCTACCATATTGGTTTACTTATGTAGAGGGTGGCAAAAATGGGGTGCTTACAGATGCCCCTCTTTAGCCGAGATTATTACCAATTAAAGGCTGAAGATAAAAGAACCACATTTTTAGGATATGAGTGAGATTTCTTATTGGGCTGCACTTACGGTAATTTGTCCTAAACTGCCTACGTATTCTAAGGGTGTCCTAGAAATCAAGCCCATAACGTAGTTCGACTGGTAAGAAGGTTTGTTCTTCTTGAAAAATTGGTGATTGTTCTTCTTGTATAAAGCTAGGCTGTGAATACAAGACTCATTTGTAGGCTGGGAACCCCTTCTTGTTGAGGTGGAACTCATGATGCAAGGTACTCGCGGGCTTGAAACTAGCTTGATCCATTTGTAGGCTGATAAACCTCTTCTTCTATGAAGCTAGGCTGTGAATACAAGGCTTATTTGTAGGCTG
Organism: Protea cynaroides; assembly: GCA_028583415.1. Classification (NCBI taxonomy): domain Eukaryota; kingdom Viridiplantae; phylum Streptophyta; class Magnoliopsida; order Proteales; family Proteaceae; genus Protea; species Protea cynaroides. The sequence goes on from CM053265.1 coordinate 51,766,948, forward strand.
GGAACCTCTTCTTGCTAAGATGGAACTCATGACGCAAGGTATGTATGGGCTTAAACCCGGCTTGAACCATTTATAGGATGATAAACCTCTTCTTGTATGAAGCTAGGCTGTGAATATAAGGCTCATTTATAGGCTGGGAACATCTTCTTGCTGAGGTGGAACTCATGATGCAAGGTATGCACGGGCTTGAACCCGACTTAATCCATTTGTAGGCCGATAAACCTATTCTTGTATGAAGCAAGGCTGTGAATACAAGGCTGGTTTGTAGGCTTGGAACCTCTTCTTGTATGGAGCTAGGCTGAGAATACAAGGCTGGTTACATGAGCTTGGGCTCGGCTTTGATTTGTTTGGATGGAGGACTTGCTGTCTTTTCTTTTATTGAACTAAGGCTCTTTTGATTGAGATTCTATGATTGATTTTCTAAATAAGCTAGGGCTCAGCATTTGATTCACTTATAGGCTGAGATTGACATGAACTTTGGATGAGCTAGGGCTCTACATTTGATTCACTTATAGGCTGAGATTGATTTAAATTTTGGATGAGCTAGGGCTCTGCATTTGATTCACTAATAGGCTAAGATCGATTTGAACTTTGGATGAGCTAGGGCTCTGCATTTGATTATGAAATGAGCAAGAACTCAGAAGGTCACTTTTAGGGTGAGGAATTTGCTATTAATTCTAAGATAAGCAAGAACTCAGAAGGTCACTTATAGGGTGATACTGAATGACTCATCTTTGAAGTTCCTACCAACTTTGGACCTTCGGGGTTAAAAGTTGGAATATCCTTCTTGGAAGCTCTATGGCTATGAACCTTCGAGAATGAAAACTAATATATCCTCTTAAGTAGCTTTGTTGATATGAACCTTTAGTTTGCTCGAAAGTGACCCATACAGGAAGTCTTTGATGACTTTGAACGTTTAGGATTGGAATTTGATCCATCTTGGAAGTCTCTTGACTTTGAACCTATAGAGTGCTGGACATATTTGAAATGATGGTGAATTCCTTGGTAGTTTTCCAAGGTTTTTGCCCCTGCTTTATTGGTGAAGGCATAAAACATGGCATTTTTAGTCAATTGTATTACATTGTATGAGCATGTAGACTAAACCAAGATAAATCACAGGTATCGTACCGATTAATGGCATTTCCGCCAGAGTACTCTTTGATTCAGGAGCTACTCATTCCTTTATATCTGTGACGTTTGGAAAGAAGTTAAATTTACCCCTTAAATCCTTAGACTACAAACTACTTGTACGATCACCTATGGGATTAGAAGTGGAGTTAGAAAAAGGTTATGGACCATGTCCAGTTCTTATTGGTGAAAAGACCTTGGATGCGACCTTGATCCAACTTGAGATGGCAGACTTTGACGTCATCTTGGGAATGGACTAGTTAGTTTGGCATTCTATAAACTTATTGTGTGCCGAAAAGAAGCTGATATTTAAAGACAATGAAGGAGCAGAGTTCAGTTTTATGGGAAGCAAACTTCCCCGTAAAGGAAAGCTCATACTCTCGACGCTAAAGGCTAAGAAGTGCCTTGAGAATGGAGCAGTCGGATATTTAGTATCTGTGGTTGACCTTACCAAAGAAGCACCACGAATGGAAGATATTGATGTCGTGCATGACTTCCCAGACATATTTCCTGAAGAATTACCAGGATTACGACCCGGTCGAGCCACGGAGTTTGTTATAGATCTTATACCTGGAGCTGCACCAGTATCGAAAGCACCTTATCGAATGGCTCCCACCGAACTGAAGGAATTGAAAGTAAAACTACAAGAACTGCTGGACAAGGGTTACATTCACCATAGTATATCACCATGGGGAGCACCAGTATTATTTGTGATAAAGAAGGACGGTAGTTTTCGCTTGGGTATAGACTACCAAAAACTGAACAAACTGACAATCAAGAATCGGTATCCATTGCCTTGGATCGATGACCTGTTCGATTAGTTGCAGAGTGCCAAAGTGTTCTCAAAGATTGATCTTCGGTCAGGCTACCATCAGTTGAGGATTAAGGATGGTGATATCCCCAAGACAACGTTCAAGACCAGATATGGATATTATGAATTTTTGGTCATGACTTTTGGAGTGACAAACGCACCAGCAACCTTTATAGAACTTATGAACCGGGTTTTCCATGACATATTGGATAAGTCGGTTACTGTATTCATTAATGATATATTAGTCTACTCCAAGGACGAGGAAACGCATGTTAAGAATCTAAACACTGCTCTGCAGCGACTACGGAAGGAAAAGCTCTACGCCAAATTTACAATGTGTGAGTTTTGGCTAAAGGAAGTCGCATTTCTAGGCCATGTAGTATCCGCTGAAGGAATTAAAGTGGATCCCAGCAAGATCGAGGCTATTGTAAAGTGGGAAGCACCGAAGAGCGTTGCAGAAATTAGAAGTTTCTTGGGTCTAGTTGGGTATTATTGACGATTTGTGGAAGACTATTCCTGAATTACCGTACCTCTTACCAGTTTGACTAAGAAGGGCGAGAAGTATGTTTGGACGGATAAATGCGAGAAGAGTTTCCAAACCTTGAAAGCTAGATTGATATCAGCTCCAATCTCGACCATCTCGATTCTAGGACAACCATTTATTTTGTATACCGATGCGTCAAGACTGGGATTAGGATGTGTACTTATGCAAGGAGAACAAGTAATTGCTTATGACTCAAGACAACAGAAGACACATAAGAAGAACTATCCTACACATGATTTGGAACTAGAGGCAGTAGTACATGCTGTCAAAATATAGAGACATTATCTGTATGGGGAGAAGTTTTAGATTAAATCAGACCATAAAAGTCTTATTTATCTATTTAATCAGAAGGAGCTGAATATGAGACAAAGAAGATGGCTGGAACTATTAAAAGACTATGATTGTGATATCCAGTATCATCCGGGGAAAGCTAATGTAATAGCCGATGCGTTGAGTAGAAATGCAATGATAAAATCTCAGGGAGAGGTTAGCACAATTGCCGTAATATGTACTACCAGAAAGGTATTCAAGCACGGTAATGAGCAGTTTGTGATAGATGCACCAGATGGATCAGCCAACCAAGGGTTTATTCATCGGTTTTCAAATATGTTTGCCGCATTGAAGATTATACTGGATATAGTCGATGAAGTGAAGACAACTATCAAATCAGACCCTTACCTAAGAACGGTACAAGAGGACATCAAAAAAGGTAGAACTAACCCTGAGTTCACCTTGGACGAAGAAAAGGTACTGAAGTACAAAGGAAGAATATGTGTACCCGAAACAGTAAGCTTGGACATTAGACACCGATTGATGAAAGAAGCCCATACCACCATTTATTCGATACATCTTGAAAGTAAAAAAATGTATCATGATCTAAAGAAATTATATTGGTGGAGAGGAATGAAAGCAGATGTAGCTAAGTTCGTGTCCCAATGCTTAAATTGTCAGAAATTAAAGGTTGAACGACAAAGACTGGCAGGATTGTTACAGCCGTTATCGAAACCAGCATGGAAATGGGACTGCATCACTATGGACTTCGTCACAGGATTACCATTGACTCCTCGAGCAGTTGACGTAGTTTGGGTGATTGTAGACCGCCTGACTAAAACAGCTCATTTTATACCTATACAACCTCAGTATACACTGAAGAGGTTAGCTAAGCTGTATGTGGATAACATTGTGCGATTACACGGTGTACCTGAAAGCATTTTGTCCGATAGAGATCCACGATTTACTTCAAAGTTTTGGGAAGGATTGCAAAAGGATATGGGTAGAACATTGAAGTTTAGTACCGCATTCCATCCGCAGACAGACGGACAGTCAGAGCGTACAATTCAGATTCTAGAAGATATGCTTCGAGCATGTGTGATTGATTTTAAAGGATCATGGGATGAAAAGTTACCATTGATTGAGTTCGCTTAAAAAAATAGCTTAAAACAATACAGATGTCACCCTATGAAGCACTGTATGGCCAAAAGTGTCGAACTCCTTTGTTTTGGAATGAAGTTGGGAAACATAGTATTATTGGACCGGAATTCGTTGAAGAGACTTGTCGAGTGGTCGACATTATCAAGAAAAGAGTGAGAGTAGCTCAGAATCATCAGAAGCAATATGCAAATACCCGACGCTGAGACCTTGAATTCGTCGTGGGTGATAAAGTATTATTAAAAGTATCGCCTATGCGAGGATTGAAACGGTTCGGACCGAAAGGGAAACTAAGTCCAAGAGATGTCAGGCCATATGAGATTCTAGCTAAGCGTGGGAAAGTGGTGTACCAGTTAGCACTATCACCATCTATGTCAAGTGTGCATGACTATTTCATATTTTCTTATTGAAGAAGTATGTCAAGGATCCAACACACGTTCTGACAGTAGATTTACCTGATTTGACTAATGATTTGACATTTGAGGTAACACCAACTGAAATCACCAGTCGAAAGGTTCAACGACTATGCAACCGTGATATCTATTATGTTAAGGTCATCTAGAGAAGTAGAGATATGGAAGAAATTACATGGGAAGAAGAGAATGCTATGCGATAGCAATACCCTCATTTATTTGACTCGGAAGGTATGTACAATTTTAAGGACCAAATTTTTATAAGTAGGGGGGAGTTGTAAGACCCGTATCAAACTAACCCGGTCTTACCACCTTGAACCAGGTCTACCCATCATGGTCGAGCCAAATGGATCAAGTACGTGAGGGAGATCGCGATCCCAGGTATTAAACTGACCCAAAAACACTAAAAATAGGGGGAGGGTTGCACACCCAGCTAGGCAGGGTCGGACCCCCCAAGATAGAAAGTCAGACCCTGAGTTTTTAACTGGGAGTCGGACATTTTAGAACCAGCGGTCGACGGGATCTCTGACCCCCTTATCGACCCCCAGTCTGTCGATAGAAACTGTGATTTGGAAATTTTCCAAATTTCAATGGGATTCTTTCCTAATCTCAATGGGACTTATTTTTGGAGTTTCTACTCTATAAATAGGATGTCCCTAAGCCTCTTTCACTCCTTTTAGAATCCTAATTGGATTGAGAGAAAGAGAAGAGAAGGAGAAGAAAAAGAGAAGAGAAGGAAAGTGGAGAAGAAGATCAAAGAGAAGGCTTCAGAGAGACAAGCCTGATTCTCAGGTATGGGTACTATCTCCATGTAATCCTACAGACCTCAGAATAGATAGTAAAGAGAGAATGATCTAGGAGAAACCCAAATCATCCATCCATGGTTATGTTTTTATGGAAAACTATGGGGGAAATCATAAAAACCATACAAGTAAATAAACTATGGTTCTAAGCCATAGAACAGGTACGTAATGAGTTGTAGAAGCAAGCCATAGGACCCTAAACACGAAGAAATGGACTGAAGGATGAAAATTTGACGAAACCCACAGGGGGTCGCATGGGGGGTCAATGGCCAATCGACCCTACTAGACCCTAACAATCGACCCCCAGTGCTCGGGATGTCGAGACTGTGGGTGGTCGCACCCAGGGTCGATGGAACATCCGACCCTAGCATCGACCTCCAGTTAATAGCATGCTTTTTAAAGTCCAAATTAATTCTAATTAAATTCTATCGACTTAATTAGGTCTTCTAGTGTTATAATATCGATATATAGTTGATTCTTAAAGCTTGAAAAAGGACCTACGATCAAGCAAAGGTGAGGGAACAAGACCTAAACTAATTGGTTAATAATAAACTGTTTTACTCTTGAGTCCAATGCCATGATTGATTTTATGCGTGTATGATTGTTATGTGCATTCAACATGTCATTTAATATTTCTATTATTACTGTTCATGCATATTTAATTATTATTTATAACATGATGATGAGGATTATGATAGGAATAGGCATGTAGATGTATGTGTGTGGTTGTTGTGATGGATGCGAGCGAGTATCAGGGGGAGGTGTCATAGGCGGGGCCTCAGCACTCTAGCTCTATCTCTAACTCAAGTCTTGTCCACTGACATCGTCGTATTGCCATTACCTTAGTAGAACTATTACGTCGTAGGGTATGAGGGGAAGTGGTCTCGGACCGTGTAGTATCTGACTCTGCCAAGGGGCTTTAGCCCTATCTCTATGGATGTATTAAGGGATGCTGGGGTGAGGCCTTGGATACACTGATTGAAATTAGGATTGGTTAGTTGCAAGCCCAGTTTGCGAGCCCTCGCCAGTAGGGGCTTACGTGTTGGTATGGGAAACGGGTATAACAATATACGTGACCTTTGTGTGTACATTGTCTATGGTGGGTGGATGTAGGTCGACAATGAACGTTACCTTTGGGTGACTTCACACACTCGTGTATAGATGTCCGGCATCAATAAACGTGACCTTTGGCCACCTATCCAGTCTATAGCACATTGTAAACTTATTTACCAGACCAAAGATATGAATTGAATGCATGCATATGTTTGTTGCATTGTTTTGTTTGCTCACTGAACCATGATGTGTGCTCACCCTCTCGACGTCGAATATTTTTAATTGATGATGCAGGTACTATAATTGAAGATTATATGAATACTCCGGTGTATGCGCGTATTGCTACAATGGAAGCTGAAGACTTGGAGGATACGCATGACCCCTCATGCGAGTGCAACTCATGCGTATTCTATTAGAATTTTATTTGAATTTATAAAAGGATGTAATTGATATTTTTTTTTATTTACATCTCTGTTGATACAACAATAACTTGATATTTTAATTATGATTATTACATTTAGAGTTCTCAGTTCATTTACTATAAGACTTCCGCTATTGTGTATTTATTCTGATTATGGTTGTGGATGTGCATGGTTTTATTTTTAATGGATACCGGCTACTAGAGATCCTGGTTGAACCGTTGGTTTATTAGTGGTTCATCACACCGTTCTGAATGGTGCAGAATTGGGGTGTGACACAAGGTCAATTTGGTTCATGTCCAACTTAGGGCTCAAAGGCTTTCCTCATTGAACCATACCCAATTCAGGCCCAAGGTCAATCCGGTTCATGCCCTAGTTCAGGGGTCATTGGCTTTCCTCATTGGACCGCACTCGATTTGGGTCCAAGTTCAATCTGGTTCATGCCCTAGTTTATGGGTTAAGAGTTTCATCATTGTACCCTTCCCTAGCCGTGATTCTGGTTCCTATCCTAGCCTAGGGTACATTGGATCTCTTCTTTGGTCTAACCTACTGCTCAAAAAAATTTCATTCCTCCTCTTTGAATAATGAGAAATATGAGGGCAACCCTTTGGATTCTAGCATTTCCTTGGCCAATGGGGCAAAAATGACCAAGATGGGATAGCACTATCATAACTAAAGTTTCATGGTCTCCTGATGACTCCAAAATCTGAAATTGATCTTTACTGACAGGCAATGAGGAATGCTTCTCATTCCCCATTCCTGACGAGCGTTCCTAACTTGTAGCACTGGGCTATGATGGACATGGATCGGGCTCAAATTGATAGAGCTAGAGAATGATTTTGAATCGATCTCTGATAGATAGAGACAAGGTTAACTTTAAACTGGTCTCTAATTGATAGAGATCAGGATTTACTTTGAAGAGATCACGATTGACTTTGGATTGGTCTCTGAATGATAGAGATCACGATTGACATTGAATTGGTCTCTGATTGATAGAGATCGCGATTGACTTTGAATTGGTCTCTGATTGATAGAGATCAAGATTGACTTTGAATTGGTCTCTGATTGATTGAGATCAAGATTGACTTTGAATTAGACTCCGATTTATAGAGGCCAAGGATGACAATCATGGATTGGACTCTAATTGCTAGAGATGATGGATTGATTGAGTTGAAATGACTAAAATTCTCTTTGATTCTTTTATGAAATGGAACATGGTCCAGAGGTAATCGTTGAACAGGCCTAGAGGCTAACTCATGCTCACATTGAGTTCACATGAAAGGAACCTTTCTTAGTTCCAACAAGAATCGAAACCTGAACAGGAGTTGACGGTTGGACAAGCCTAGGGGCTAATTGAATTCCAATGAATGGAACTCTTCTTAGTTCCAACATGAATCAGAACATGAACCAAAGTTGATGGTTGGATGGCCTAGTGGATAGTTGAATTCAGATAAATTGAACTATTCTTAGTTCCAATATGAATCAGAAACCTAACCAAAGTTGATGGTTGGCCAATGGAACTCTTCTTAGTTCCAACATGAATTAGAACCCAAACCAAAGTTAATGGTTGGACAGGACTAGTGGCTAAATGAATTCAGATGAATGGAACTCTTCTTAGTTCCAACATGAATCAGAACCCTAACCAAAGTTGATGGTTGGCCAATGGAACACTTCTTAGTTCCAACATGAATTAGAACCCTAACCAAAGTTGATGGTTGGATACGCCTAGTGGCTAATTGAATTCAAATGAATGAAACTTTTTCTAGTTTCGACATGAATCAGAACCTAAATAGGAGGTGAAGGGGGAAAAAAGCCTAGGGACTGAATGTCTCATCTACTATAACATGATCTGGGAGGTGATGATTGAACCTGCCTAGGGGTTAAACCCTTCTTCAGTTATAAGATGAATCAGAAATGGTGGTTAAATCTGGGGCTGAATATTTTTTTGATTTTGAGATGAACTAGATGTGATTGAATATGCCTAGGGGCTGAATCATTCCTTAATTCTAGATGAACCAAAATGATGATTGGACCTGCCTAGGGGCTGAACCTTTCTTCAGTTCCGAGATGAACCAGAAATAGTGGTTGAATTTGGGGCTGAATATTTCTTTGATTCTGAGATGAACTGGATGTGATTGAATCTGCCTAGGGGCAGAATCTTTCATTAATTCTGGACGAATCGAAATGATGATTGGACCTGCCTAGAGGTTGAAACTTTCCTTAATTCTAAGGTGCATAGGGAACAATGATTGGATTTGCCTAGGGGCTGGATCTTTCCTTAATTCAAAGGTGAGTAGGGAACAATACTTGGATTTTCCTAGGGGCTGAATCTTTCCTTGATTCAGAGGTGAATTAAGAACGGTGATTGTATTGGCCTAGGGGCTGAATCTCTCCCTAATTCAGGGGTGAATCGAGAACTATGATTGTATTTGCCTAAGGGCTGAAACTTTCCTTAATTATGAGGTACATTGAGAACTATGATTGGATTTGCCTAGGGCTTGAATCTTTCCTTAATTCTGAGGTACAATGAGAACTATGATTGGATTTGCCTAGGGGCTGAATCTTTCCTTAATTCTGAGGTACACTGAGAACTATGATTGGATTTGCCTAGGGGTTGAATCTTTCCTTAATTCTGAGGTACATTGAGAATAGTGATTGGATTTACCTAGGAGCTAAATCTCACATTGATTTTGAGATGAATTGAATATGATATTTGAGTAAGCCCAAGGACAAACTTTACGAGAATATTGTAAACCTTTTCAGGTATAGGTGCTTGTCGCTGCCTAAACTGAATGCTTTATTGCACCAGATTCATGAGTTACTGATTGTGTTTCCAAATCTGGTTGCCTTCTTTCTCACAAAAATTTGATGTTCAACCAACATCTAGATTCATGACTTCCATTAATTTATTTAAAAAGATAACATGGATGGATCTCAAGGTGGGAGATCAAGACAATTCCCTAATTGTAGAGGCTTCTCACCCTGAAAGGGTGGATATGATTGCAGATTGATTCTCTTTTCCAAAAGCATTGAAACTCAATGGAGAAATATCAAGATTCTAGACATCTAGAGGAATGGAAGAAGTCACATGCACAATTAAAGATGACTTAATCAAACAAAGTTAGCTCCCTTATAAGGGTGATTGGGTAAACATTATCCGAGTCAATTTAATTAAATTTGATTAAGCCATGTGATCAGTCTTGGGACCCCGTGATTCCAAAATGGATAATCAGTGGCACCAAGGTCTAGCCAATTGGATTATCGAATTCGATGAAATTAAAATGGATATATTAATCCGTCGTCCTTATTAGGGATGGTTAGCAAAAGCGGTTCATAGATGAACAAACTAGTAAATTTCTTCTTGACCATGGTATCTATGTCTTGATAGGGATTTTCTATTCATTTTTCGAAATCGACATGTTAACAATGAGAGATTCGACACATCGAGCTTACTTAATGGACAGTGTATAGTGACCATCTACTATGATGTAGAACAGGTGTATACATACCTCATACTCCCAATGGGTGAGAGTTCAAGATGCTCGTCGTGTAGATTCTAACATGTTGACCAATTGAGGATGAAAACGGGCAGAAATTCGACGTCTAGAACATGGATGTCATGGTTAAGTAGATTTTACTAGGTTGGTTCAAGGATGAACCAAAAATAACAATCATTAGGCTACAATCTGGGTTACGACAGAAAAGGTCACCTTGACAAAGACGGGGTAACCTATCACCGAATGCATGATGAATAATGGGCCCCCAATCCCTTTATATACTATGTTGCAAGGATCCAAGCGACGTGGAGTAGCATAACGCATTCTCAGGCGGACCCAAGAAATGCTCGTTAGAGGCTGCTCGCCAGTCGTGGTCTCACAAAGTACAGGCCTAGGTTGTGTGTTTCGCCTAGCGGGCTGCCCCATATGCATGGGACCCGGTTCGGCTACGAATGTGTGTGTCACACCCCAAATCCACACTATTCAGAATGGTGTGATGAACCGCTAATAAACCAACGGTTCAACCAGGATCTCGAGTAGGCTATCCCCACGTTATCTAAACATACACACATCCGTAATCATAATCAGAGTAAATACACAATAGCGGAAATCTTATAAATAAATGAACTGAGGATCTACTGTGATACTAAAATTTAAATAACAATTTATTCTATTTTCAACTGTGACATAAATATTTAAATACCAAATACAAGTCTTAATAAATCCAAATAAAGAAACCTATAAATATCTAATCAAATACACACGAGTTGCACTCGCAAGAGGAGTCGTGTGTATCCACTTCAGCTCCAGCTTCCATTCCTGCCACGTTCCTGTACACAGACGCATTCATATAATCTTCAATGGTATAACCTGCATCATCAACTAAAAATATTTGACGTCGAGTGGTGAGCACACATCACGGCTCAATGAGTAGCCAAAACAATGCAACAGTACATATGCATGCAATCAATTTATATCTTTGGTCCAGTTTAAAGTTTGCAGTATGCAATAGAAAGGTTTAGGTAGTCAAAGGTCGTGTTTATTGACCCCGCCTCTATACACAAGTGTGTGATGTCACCCGAAGATCACGTTTATCGTCGACTCACATGCACCCACCCATGAACATTATATAACAAAGGTTAACATTTATTGCTATATATTGCCATACCAACACGTAAGCCCCTGTTGGCAAGGGCTGTAAACTGGGCTCGCAACTAACCAATCCTAATGCCAAAAGTGTATCCAAGGCCTCACCCCAGCATCCCTCAGAATATCCATAGAGATAGAGCTAAGGCCCCCCAGTAGAGTCAGAGACTACAAGGACCGAGACCACCTCCCTTGATACTCTACGACATAATAGTTCTGCTAAAGTAACGGCGATACGACGATGCTAATGCACAAGACTTGAGTTAGAGATAGAGCTAAAGTGCTGAGACCCGCCAAAGGTTAACGTTTATTGACGTTCTCATCACACCTCCCCTGATACTCGCTCGCATCAAGTACACTAACCACATACATACAATCACATGCCTATTCCTATCATCATCATCATCATCATGTTATAAACAATAAAATAAATATGCATGAGCAAACAATAGAAATATTGGATGACATGTTGTATGCAAATTACAAACATCTTCTCATAGAATCAAGCATGGCATAGGACTCAAGAAAATAGAAAACAGTTTTGTTATTAACCAATTACTTTGGAGTTCTGGTTCCTCACCTTAGCTTGCTAAAAGATACTTTTCCAAGCTTTAGAATCACCTTTACAATGTTATTATATTGCTAGAAGACCTAACAAAGTCGATAGAATTTAATTAGAATTAATTTCAGATTTAAAAACCACTCTGTTAACTGAGGGTCGGAGGTAGGGTCGGAGTCCTGATCGACCCTGGGTGCGACCCTCCCTTAACTCTGAACTTCCCGAACACTGAGGGTCGATGGTCAGAATCACCTAGGGTCGGAGGTCATCGACCCTCGGTGCGACCCTCTACTTTGGTACAATACCCTCTTTTTAATCCATTCTTCGTGTTTGGGTCCTATGGCTTGCTTCTACATTCCATTCAACATTCATTCCATGGTCTAGAACCATGAATCATCCACCTAATTAGCTTTCATGCATTCTTCTATGGTTTTTCATGAAAACCTAACCATAGATTGATGGTTTGGGTTTCTCCGAGATCACACTCTCACCAATAACTAACCTAAGGTCTGTAGAAACTCATGGAATTAGTATCCATACCTGAGAAGAATAATCCTTCTCTGCAACTCTTCTCTTTTGGCTTATTTCTCTTCCTTGTTTCTCTTCTTCTTCTTTTCCTTCTCTTCTCTTTCTCTCTATTCAGTTAGGCTTGTGAAAGGAGTGAAAGTGACTTAGGGACGTCCTTTAAATAGAGTAGAAACATCCTAAAATAAGTCCCTTTGAGATTAGGAAAGAATCCCAATCGAAAATTAGGAAATTTCCTAATTCTATTTCATACGGTAACTGAGGGTCGATGGGAGGGTCGATGATCCCGTCGACCCTAGGGTTCTAAGCTGTCTGACCCTCCCTTCAAAACTGAGGGTCTGACTTTCTGTTTTGGGAGGTCCGACCCTGCTTAGCTAGGTATGCAACCCTCCCCCTATTTTAAGTGTTTTAGGATCGATTTGATACCTGGGATCTCGATCTCCTTCACGACCTTGGTCCATTTGGCTCGACCATGACGGGTAAACCTGGTTCTAGGTGGTAAGACCGGGTTAGATTGACACGGGTCTTACAACTCCCCCCAACTTATAAAAATTTCATCCTCGAAATTGTTCGTACCTTTTGAATCAAACAAGTGAGAGTATTGCTTCCGCATAGCATTTTCTTCTTCCCATGTAATCTCTTCCATGTCTCTACTTTTCCATGTGACCTTAACATAGTAGATATCTCTGTTGCGTAGACGTTGAACCTTTCGACTAGTGATTTCTGTTGGTGTTACCTCAAATGTCAAATCATCAGTCAATTCTAGCAAATCCACTGTCAAAACATGCGTTGGGTCTTTGACATACTTCTTTAATAGAGACACACGAAATACCTCATGCACACTAGACATGGATAGCGGTAATGCTAATTGATATGCAACTTTTCTACATCTCTCAAAGTTTATAAAATCTCACACATATATAGAATACAACTTCCCTTCTTTCCTAATCGTTTCAAACTGCGCATAAGTGATATCTTCAAGAACAACACTTTGTCACTTATGGCGAACTCGAGGTCTTGGTGTTTCTCCTGACAATCCTGAGCTGTCTTGGCCCCTTTTTCTTTGATCTTGTCTGCCACTCGACAGTTTTCTGCAACTGACTTAGGTCTTAAAACTCTTCATTCACTAAATTCATTCCAAAAGAAAAGGAATTTGACATTTCTATCGTATCTGCTTCATAGGTAACATTTACATGGTAGCTTAATAAAAACTTTAATTCGCGGTAACTTCTCAACTCAAGTTCCTTGACATCAATTTTACAAGCTCGGGGCATATCTCTTACGATTTGTATAGTCCGCCCCGACTGTCCGTCGGTTTAAGGTAAAATGCGGTATTAAACTTCAACTTTGTTCCCATTGTTTCCTATAGATCCTTCCAAAACTTCAAGATAAAGCATGAGCTTCTGGCAGACACTAAGCTCTCATGCATACCATTCAATCTAACAATACTATCCATATATAGCTTAGTTAGCCGCTCCAAAGCATACCGAGGTCGTATAGCAATGGAATGAACTATCTTCATAAGGCGATTAACAATCACCCATACTACGTCAACCGATCTAGGAGTCAGTGGCAAATCAGTGTCATAGTTCATTGTAATACAGTTTCACTTCCAGACTGGCTTTGATAGTTATTGTTGTAGCCATGTTGGTCTTTGTCTTTCAGCCTTTACTTGCTGATAAGTCAATTACTGAAACATGCATCTATCCACAACCACTTCCATTCCCTTTCTGCCAAAATAATCTCTTCATGTCATGATACATATTGGTACTCTTGTATGTACTGAATATTGAGTACAATGGACTCTTATCATTATCCTCTTCATAGTATCTAAGTCTTTATCTTCATGTATTCAGAATCTGCCTCTGTATCTGAGTACCATCTCCGCATCCAAAGTAAGTCAGGGTTAGGTTTTTCTTTCTCTAAATCTCCTGACATTATTCTTATATACAAATTCAGAGATGATCTTTAATGCCATAAACGCAACCGAACTATTGTTTCATAATTCATCCATAAGTTCTCGCTCGATTGGATCATCACTAGCTTCTATTATATGTTACTCTTTTCCAAATCTGAATCTGTTGCTGCAAAACATAAGGCAACATTTATACTCGGTCCTTCTTCAGACCTCATAATCCCTTTTTGCTTAAGGCTTAGCTACTACATTAGCCTTGCTCAGTGACCTTGAATATCACGGTCTTAATCCTTCAATGTTCAAACCATTTTCCTATCCTCATGTTCAACTATTACTAATGAAGAGATAAATAGGACTCTTAACCTAAAATTATTCTTCGTTTAGATAATGCCTCCAAGTCTTGATTGCATAATTCATCACTCGTAACTCCAAGTCATGAGTAGGGTAACGCTTCTCATGCTCCTTTAGTTTTCTTGAAACGTATGCAATCGCTTATTTACCTTGCATCAACCCGCATCCTTGATCCAATCCGAAAGCTCCGATGGATAGGGTAAAAGGTTCCCTTGGTACCGAAATGATCAAGATGGGAGTTGATATTGACCTTACCTTAGAATCTGGAAACATTCTTCACACTTGTAGGTTCAAATAAATTCCTCTCCCTTCCTGGTTAGCTTGGTAAGAGGTTTTGCGATCTTAGGGTCGTCCTCCAAGCATCGTCTGTAATAATCAGCTAAAACCAAGAAACTTCTTATCTTCGCAATATTCCATACAATTGCTTCTATCTGAATAGGGTCCACTTTAATCCCTTTATATGATGCTATGTGATCTAAGAAGATCATTTTGTTTTATCATGTCTCATGTTTCTTGGACTTGACATGAAGCTTTTCACTTCTCAGCTGTTGTGAAGCTGTTCTAAGATTCGTTGTATGAGTTGCTTCATTCTTGGAATAAACCAAATATCATCTATGAAAACTATGACCGACGTGTCCAACATGTCATGAAACACCCAGTTCATCAGCTCCATAAAAGATGTAAGGGCATTGGTTAATCCAAACGTCATAATCGAGAACTCATAATGTCCAATCTTGATTCTAAAAGCTATCTTCGAGATATTTCTGTCCAAAATTCTTCAGCTGATGATATCTTGACTGAAGAAAATACCTTTGCTCCTTGCAACTGTTTAAACAAGTCATCGATCTAAGGTAGTAGATATCGATTCTTGACTGTGAGCTTGTTTAGTTCCCGGTAGTCTATACGCAAACAACACTACCATCCTTCTTCTTCATGAATTGCATTGGCACTTCCCATGATGCAATACTTAGCCAATTAGAACCCTTGTCTAATAACTGTTGTAGTTGCATCTCAATCCCTTTAACTCCATAGAAGCTACTCTACAGGTGCCTTTGACACGAGTATCGTCCATGGTAACAAGTTGATGACGAACTCGGTCGCACGATCAGGTGATAACCCAATAAGTCTCTTGGAAACACATCAGGGAATTTATGCATCACATCAATATCTGTCATCTGTGGTGCTTCTTTGGTAACGTATACAACATATACCATATATCCAACTCATTTCTCTTCAAAGCATCTCTTCGCCTTTAGCATAGAGCGGATCAGCTTTCACTTCCTAGGCAACATACTCCCAATGATACTAAATCATATGCCGTTTTATTCTTGAATGATAACCTCTTCTATGCACATAATCACTTGTAGAGTGTTGAGACAACCAGTCTATTTCTAAGATGACATCAAAGTCTACCATCTCAAGTCGACTCAGGTTGCATCCAAATTATGTCCATCCATAAGATTTGGACATTATTCGTAACACTCATCCCATACAACATCTAGTCCAAAGGGCTTAAACTAGCAAAATCTGGTATAAGGTCTGAAGAGCTTGTCTAGTTCCTTCAACTCTTATGATTTTCAAAGACTATTGTCAAATCTCATATCCCAAATCTATTAATAAGCATTAGGGTATATGCTTATAATTTCATTAATTCAGCCAAACTCTTTTGGTCTTTTCTTAATCATATCACTCAACATTGGGTATAACTCAATTATCATTGTATTTAACCGAGTACTATTAAAGCCATGATTTTTTTTTGACTTTATCCTTGTATCCACTCTTAGATTTGCCTTTAGGAATCTTCTACCTTGTTAAAATTTCATACTAATATAGCCATCTTTAACTCTACTAGATTGCTATCTATTTCTTTACTGGATACTCTTAATAGTTCCCACATTTTCTCGTGCACTCTTTTATAGACATGATTCATATCCATCCAATTAGCAATCTCAAAACAAATCCTCTATTACTTCAACTGAGGTTCATTGGCTATGACATTTAATATGAATTTAATCATCTTTCTTCCAATAATTCCATTATCACTAAACATTTTTATCATCAAAGGTCAGGGAGTGTATGAATCAAAATGTTCATCAAAAAGTGATTCACTTCCTTTCGTCGATTTAGCATAATGACAAACACTTGCTTTATCTGGTGAACCTAGGTTTAAAGAATCAGGAGTAAATCTGTAGTAATCCAACCGGCATCAAAAGATCGTTAAGTTGCACGGTGGTCCAAATACATGCCATAGAGGTTTTACAATTCTTAAACTCATGGTTACAGGTTCTATCGAATATATAATGCCATTGGTCAAGGCATTACAGGAGTAAATTTGGAGAAAGATTTCGTACATCGATAAATCAAGTATAAATCAGTAGATGTATGCTCAACATGATTAAACATTTAACTGTTCATTCAGTTCATATCTCTGTTCATGTTGTTGATCATGAGAGTGGTTTAGATTGGTATAATCAGGACTAAGACTAAAGAAACAATATCTATAACTCCAATTGACAGGTTAAAGCAAGAAGGTATCATGTCAAGGTACGAGAATTAAAATCAAGTATGTGCATCCTCTATAGTCATAAGAGTAAGTCAATAATGCACCGCATCCTATATAAACATATCTACTTACATGACCATTATCCTCTTATCTCTGTTTGGATTTAGCCCGAGATCTTTTCCTTTATCTCTACAGGGGTTTTGGCATTACTAACCATTTTCCTTCTTCCTCTGTCTTACATCGAGTTTCACATCTTGTGAGTACCAACTCGGTATTCCAATTTTCTGCTATACAAATACTTCCTTCTTGCCACTGTACTATATCCTTGTATACTTGGATAACTACCCCACTTATAGATAATACCCTATATTATTTGTTTATCCGGATAAATTTTGGTCTTCCCTTTATGTTTGAGTGTATATATATGGTTCCACCTTTTATATGTACATTATCGTCTTGTTTAATTTCTGTCTCAACCAACACAGGTGCTTATGGTTTGTTTGTATTAAAGTTTTTTTTTTATTTATCCTAACTTAGTTCATGGACTCAAGTGGAAGTATTCAGGTTTAATGGGTAAGGCCTACGAGAGCTCTGATACCAAATTGTCACACCCCAATTCTGTACTATTCAGAATGGTGTGATGAACTACTAATAAACCAACGGTTCAATCAGAATCTCGAGTAGGCTATCCCCGCGTTATCTAAACTTAGACACATCCGTAATCATAATCAGAGTAAATACACAATAGCGGAAATCTTATAAATAAATGAACTGAGGAACTACTGTGATACTAAAATTTAAATATCAATTTATTCTATTTTCAACTGAGACATAAATATTTAAATACCAAATACAAGTCTTAATAAATCCAAATAAAGAAACCTATAAATATCTAATCAAATACACACGAGTTGCACTCGCAAGAGGAGTCGTGTGTATCCACTTCAGCTCCAGCTTCCATTGCTGCCACGTTCCTGTACACAGGCGCATTCATATAATCTTCAATGGTTTAACCTGCATCATCAACTAAAAATATTCGACGTCGAGGGGTGAGCACACATCACGGCTCAGTGAGTAGCCAAAACAATGCAACAGTACATATGCATGCAATCAATTTATATCTTTGGTCCGGTTTAAAGTTTGCAGTATGCAATAGAAAGGTTTAGGTAGTCAAAGGTCGCGTTTATTGACCCCGCCTCTAAACAAAAGTGTGTGACGTCATCCGAAGATAACATTTATCGTCGACTCACATGCACCCACCCATGAACATTATATAACAAAGGTTAAAGTTTATTGCTATATATTGCCATACCAACACGTAAGCCCCTATTGGCGAGGGCTGCAAACTGGGCTCGCAACTAACCAATCCTAATGCCAAAAGTGTATCCAAGGCCTCACCCCAGCATCCCTCAGAATATCCATAGAGATAGAGCTAAGGCCCCCGGTAGAGTCAGAGACTACAAGGACCGAGACCACCTCCCCTGATACTCTACAACATAATAGTTCTGCTAAAGTAACGGCGATACGACGATGCTAATGCCCAAGACTTGAGTTAGAGATAGAGCTAAAGTGCTGAGACCCGCCAAAGGTTAACGTTTATTGACGTTCTCATCACACCTCCCCTGATACTCGTTCGCATCAAGTACACTAACCACACACATACAATCACATGCCTATTCCTATCATCATCATCATCATCATGTTATAAACAATAAAATAAATATGCATGAGCAAATAATAGAAATATTGGATGACATGTTGTATGCAAATTACAAACATCTTCGCATAGAATCAAGCATGGCATAGGACTCAAGAAAATAGAAAACAGTTTTGTTATTAACCAATTAGTTTGGAGTTCTGGTTCCTCACCTTAGCTTGCTAAAAGATACTTTTCCAAGCTTTAGAATCACCTTTACAATGTTATTATATTGCTAAAAGACCTAACAAAGTCGATAGAATTTAATTAGAATTAATTCCAAATTTAAAAACCACTCTGTTAACTGAGGGTCGGAGGTAGGGTCGGAGTCCTGATCAACCCTGGGTGCGACCCTCCCTTAACTCTAAACTTTTCGAACACTGAGGATCGATGGTCAGAATCACCTAGGGTCGGATGGTCATCTACCCTCGGTGCGACCTTCTGTGCACTTCGGTCCAATACCCTCTTTTTAATCCATTATTCGTGTTTGGGTCCTATGGCTTGCTTCTACATTCCATTCAACATTCATTCCATGGTCTAGAACCATGAATCATCCACCTAAATAGCTTTCATGCATTTTTCTATGGTTTTCCATGAAAACCTAACCATATATTGATGGTTTGGGTTTCTCCGAGATCACACTCTCACCCATAACTAACCTAAGGTCTGTAGAAACTCATGGAATTAGTATCCATACCTGAGAAGAATAATCCTTCTCTGCAACTCTTCTCTTTTGGCTTAATTCTCTTCCTTGTTTTGCTTCTTCTTCTTTTCCTTCTCTTCTCTTTCTCTCAATTCAATTAGGGTTGTGAAAGGAGTGAAAGTGACTTAGGGACGTCCTTTAAATAGAGTAGAAACATCCTAAAATAAGTCCCTTTGAGATTAGGAAAGAATCCCAATCGAAAATTAGGAAATTTCCTAATTCTATTTCCTACGGTAACCGAGGGTCGATGGGAGGGTCGATGATCCCGTCGACCCTAGGGTTCTAAGCTGTCCGACCCTCCCTTCAAAACTGAGGGTCTGACTTTCTGTTTTGGGAGGTCCGACCTTGCTTAGCTGGGTATGCGACCCTCCCCCTATTTTAAGTGTTTTTGGGTCGATTTGATACCTAGGATCTCGATCTCCTTCACGCCCTTGGTCCATTTGGCTCGACCATGACGGGTAAACCTGGTTCAAGGTGGTAAGACCGGGTTAGATTGACACGGGTCTTACAGTGTGACTGAACCCATTCCCCCCAAAACAATATGATACAAGCATAAATATAGTATCCTAAGAGCTAGCATCCAATTCACACAAGGAAAGTTTTCATTTAGGAGTCTGACGTTTATATCCCCAGTGAAGACGCCACTGTGAGGACAAAGATGGAAATTTTAGAAGTCGCCACCTAGATTAAGGTCTAGGACCTTAGAAATGTGAAATCTTATCCCAAGATAAGACTTCGATTGACTCATGACCCTTAGATTGGATTTCTGGTCCATCAGAGATTGGGTAAACGTCAGGTTACCATTATGGGAAGGCGTTAGGCACCCAAACCGCCCAATCGAAATCGGTCTCCTATGCCTTTCCTATGCTAGACTCTATCTGTTAAATTGAACCAAACCAAGTGGTTTGATATCATTGAACCGAATCTTTATCCATCAGATTGCCTACGTTTACGAAATTGTTCTGAAAATCAGGTTCACCATCGTAGTTCAGGTGTGATTAAAGTTTATGGTTATGATTTATGCTTGTGCATGATTAAGTTCTCTGTTCAAGTTGAAATTTATGCTTGAAAGGATGAGGAAAAACCCTATGGGTTAGGATCTGGATAGTCCATGTGGACTGATAGATAGTCCTAGTAGATCTAAAAATGGATAACCCTTTCTGAGTCAAAATATGGATAACCCTATTTGGGTTAAAATATAGATAACCCTATCTGGGTCAAAATGTGGATAATACTTTTTGAGTTGGAATGTGGATAATCCTATTTGGGTCAAAATGTGGATAACCCTTTATGGGTCAAAATATGGATGGATATCCTAGTGGATCTATGGATAGTCTGAGTGGACTAAGGTGTGGATCTGAATTTGGGATTCTCCCAAATGGCGTACGTATCCTAGGGTTTTCCCTAGGAATCAGAATCCGCATAGTTCGAACTTGGATAACCCTATTTGGGTCAAAATTTGGGTAAATATCCTAGTAGATCTACGGATAGTCTGAGTGGACTAAGGTGTGGATCCAAATTTGGGGCTATCCCAAATGGCCTACGTATCCTAGCGTTTGCCCTAGGAATCAGAATCCGTGTAGTTCAGGAATTGATGGGATAACCTGTTCTAGGTTAGAATGTGAGAACCTGTTCTAGGTTTAGGGTTTAGAACCTATTCTAGGTTTAGGATTTACTGAGTGGTGAAAATCGTCCTGAGTTACCCTTTTCATCCTGAATTCTAATTTTGGAAGGTTTAGCAAAGCATTCTCTTCCTTTATTAAGGTTTTTTATTATCCCCATTATGCCCTTCCCAAGTATGTTGGTGCCTAAAATGTACGTCCCCACGCCTAATATGTTTGCTAGAAGTGTGCATATGTGGCAGTTCAACTAGGGTGTTGCATAAATTAAATTGTTGCCAAAATAGAATATTCTATCTAAATATGGCATGTATGATATTTATGGTAATTATCACAACATATAGTAAGATTATGAAAATCTCCCAAAAATGACATATATTGCAAATAAGGCAAGAGCGTATATGGCATGATCTAATATGCTAATCTAAGCATGGCAAGACCTAATATGGCAAGACCTAAGCATGGCAAGATCTACTATGGCAAGATCTAATATGGTAAGATTTAATATGCAAGATATAATATGCAAGATCTAATATGGCAAGATCCAATATGGCAAGATCTAATATGGCAAGATCTAATATGCAAGATCTAATATGCATCTATATATCAATATGGTAAGTACCAATCATAGAATGCATATATGACATGGATTTTTTAAAAAAAGAAAGGTCTTATATGCTATTTTCTAAGCATAGTAAGACTTAAAAATAGTAATTATTAGGATTTTGCTAAAGATGGTAAAAATCTATCTATTCTACCAAAAATAGCAACACATGGAATGTGGCAAATATGGTATGCACAATCCAAACAAAGCATATGAATGCTCCAAATATAGCCATTTATCTAAATATGGCATAATTCACTTAAACAATCATTGATGTTATAATGAATGAGACATCAATGAAACCTTCTTCTAAAAAATACAAAATTATTAAAAATATATATATTCGTTGTTCTTTGAAAAAATTGTAATTTTTATGAAGAAATTTGAAAAGATTAATGACTCAAAACTGTCAAAATTGTGACACAAGGTTTCAGATAATGGATAAAACTATGAACTGTATTCAGATTTTATCACATTACACAAGAATGACCATAAGTAGGTCTTTCGAAACTCAAATCAAGCTCAACTTTATTTCATAGAAAGAGGACTTAATATATTATATTTCATATGAAGGATTTGAATCCCAACAGAAAGCAAAAATAGGTCAAAGATAAGCCCTAAGACCGAATATGTGCACTGGTCAAATCCGTTCCAGATTTTTGACCAGTTGCACTATAAATTTCAAATAAAATTTTATTCTTAATGAAAATTAAATACAGACATATGTCTCTGTAGATAACTATCTGATCTAAAATTTTATTAAGAAAAATAAGTTAAAAAAATATATTTTCTTTGTGAAAAATGACTCTTTTCAATCCTGCAAATCAGTATATCATGATAGATTCAAAATCAGAGCACTATGCACTTCAAAATTGATATAAATTCAAAAAAAAAATTTGAAAAAAATATAAAATCAGTGCCATTGTTTAGAAGACTTTCATGTCTAAAAATTTTATATTAGGTGGATTTTCTGATTATGACCATATGACCTTTGTCTAGAGATTTTCTGATGGAGGATTGCATTACAACCGAAAAAAATAGCAATGTCAAAGACAAATTTTTTGATATATTTTCCCAATTTCAAATAGAACAAAATTTTTAGGGTAGTCTTTTAACATATCAGAGAGACTCCCATAAAATTTTAGGCTTCAAAATCTAAGAAACAATACATAGGATGTACGTCCTATGTTTGAACCCTAAATCTAGAATTTTCAAATTAGAAAACCACTTTATGAAATTTGCAAAAAACATCAAACATCATTGTATATCGTTCAAAAATTCATCATTGAATTGCTTAGACAAATTATCATTCATGAAAAATATTAGACAAAGGCATCCTAACATTAACACGCTTGTAATAGAGCATTCATGATTGAGATTTCGTGGAAATTATCCTTTTTCAATCAAAATTAGCATTCGAGCATTCTAACGACCTCAAAATTTTTTAGAGTACTAACCATGTGGTCAAATCGAGCGAAACCATCGATGAAGGATGATTGGAGGTTGTATCAACCCCCTTTGAACGTGAATCATTCTTCTCCTCTCTTCTGCTTCTCTCTCTCTCTTCTCTTTCTCTTTTCTTCTTCTCTTTTCTTTCTTTTCTCTTTTCTTCTCTCTTTCTTTCTCCCTCTCTCACGTTTTCTCTCTCTCACTCACGTTCTCCTCTCCCTCACTCACGTTCTCCTCTCCCTTACTCACGTTCTCCTCTCTCTATGGTCTGGAAAAAGAAAGCCTCCTTTCTCTTCTCTTGCCTATTTATACTTTTTCTCTCCTCTTCTAGAAGATCCTTCTTTCCTTTCTTATTTTTCTAGAAAATCTTTTTTTCTTCCTTTTTTCTTCTTTCCTTTCTTATCTTCCTTCCCTTTTCTCTTCTCCCTCTCTATTCCACACGTTTTCTCTCTCTCCCTCTTATAGAAAATCCTCTCTTCCTCTTTCATTCTTCTCTCTTCCTTCCTTTTCTTCTTTTTTTTTTCTTATAGAAAATCCTTTCTTTCCATTATTTTCTTTTTTCCTTTCTTTTCTTCCTTTCTTTCCTTTTTCTCCTTCTTCTTCTAGAAAATCCCTTATTTCTTTCCTTTCTCTCTTTCCTTCTTCAAGAAAATTCATTCTCTCTTTCCTTTCTTTCTTCTTCCCTTTTCTTCTTCCTTCTTTTCCTTCCTTTTTTTCTTTCTCCCTCTCTTTTCATGTTTTCTTTCTTAGAAAACATTTCCTCTTTTTTTTTTCTTTTTTTCCTTCCTCTTTCCTTCCTTTTTTTTCTTTCTCCTTCTCTCTTTCACGTTTTCTTTCTAGAAAATGTAAAGGGGAATCTTTTCTTTTTTTTTATTTTCTTTTTTCTTTTATTTCTCTCTCTTTCCTTTTTTCTTTCTCCTATTCTCTTTCCTCTCTGTTTCCACGACCTCACTTTCCTCTCTCTTTCCTAATATATTATACATTATACATATATAAAAGAAATGCATGCATATGGACTGACATAACTTGGTCTGGATTGGTCTAAGCTGGGCCGGACTAATTTAGACTAAGCTAGATTAAGCTGGTTTGGACTAAGGTTGACATTTCATAGTCCATTTTTGTCACCCTTCCATATAAAATTTTTCGATAGCGTCTATTCCAAATTTTCTACATTCACCTTGTAGAACATTAGAAATGAGGAATATTAGAACTTGAATCATCTCATTTGGAAATAAAATGACCAACTTATGAATTTTTAAAGTTTAAGCAGGCCAATTATTGATAATTTGGCTAACCATTCTACATGGGATTCTTTGGATACTTCTACCCAAGGTTTTTTATGTCCACTTTGTAGAATACTAAAAATGGAACATAATGAAGCTGAAATTACTTGATTTGGATATGGGGTGACTAAAATATGAATTTCTAAAAATTAAATGGTCATTTTCATGTGTAATTTTGCAGGGACCCTTCGGAGACTTCTACCTGAGTTTTTTTTTCGTCCACTTTGTAGAACATTACAAATGAAGAATAATGGCCTTGGAATCATCTGAATCCGATGTAGAACGACAAAGATATGAATTTTTAAAGTTCTAACGATAATTTTGCATGAGAGCTTGCATGGGGTCCACTGGTGACTTCTACCTGGGATTTTTCACGTCCACATTGAAGAGGACTGAAAATAAGGAATATTGACCTTTGAATCATCTGATTCCGATATCAGATGACCAAGATATGATGTCTTGAAGTTTGAATGATAATGCATGCATCATACGATAATTACGTAAATGCCCTTCCACTTTCAAACTGCGATATCTTCCTTGTTTGAAGTCAGAATTTGATGATTTCGGTCTCATTTTGAAGATAATTTCACAACCTATTCATCCAAGTAGATAATAGCCCATGACCCTACTATGGGGTTTAGTAGAGAATCATAAATCTTTAGATTAAAGGCCAAAAACCTACCATATTGGTTCACTTATGCAGAGGTTGGCAAAAATGGGGTGCTTACAGTCTCATGGTTGAGATCCTACTTTTAATCGATACATCCTCCATGATCTATTCTAGTCATTCAACTAAGGTAGGGTATGTTTTAATACCTTAAACATGCTGAAGAATCAGAGTTCTCTCTTAAATTTCTCCTTTTAGTCTTCCTTTTCAATTCTCCTTCTCTTCCTCCTCCTTTCTTTCTTTCTCTTTCAGTTTGAGTTCTAAAAGAATGAAAGAGGCTAAGGGATGTCCTAAATATAGAGGAAAACACTCCATAAATAGTCCTACTTAGATTAGAAGAGAACCTCCTTCAGATTAGGAATGTTTCCTATTCACGGAGTCAGTTTGACATCGAGTGGTCGCACGTGGGGTCATAGGATCAGTCAACCACATGTCCCAAATCTACGACCACACGTCCAAGACTCCTGTGGTCTCATTATTTTGAGCTGTGGCTGACCACACCTGTTTAGGAATGGGACCACACGTATCAATTAGATGATTTATGGTTCGAATTACATACCTAGCCTTGTGGTTTCTTCACGCACTAGGTCCGCTTGGTCCGACAATGATAGGAAGACCTGGTACAAGGTGTTAAGACCGAGTTAGTAAGATACGGGTCTTACAACTCCCCCCCCCCCCTCTTATATAAATTTCATCCTTGAAATTTGTACATACCTTCCGAGTAAAAAAGCTAAGGATATTCCTTTCACATAGCATTCTCTTCTTCCTATGTTATTTCTTCCACGTTTTGGCTCCTCCAAGTAACTTTAACGTAGCCCAATTCCCTACTCAAGTCACACTCTAATTCTGAACCAACTAGAATAGTGTGATGAATCGTCCATAGACCAACAGTTCAACCAGGATCTCGTATAGGCCGTGTCCATTAAACCAGATACATCCCACAAGTAAATTCAGAGTAAATAAACGATAGCAGAAGTCTTTAATACTAACGAACTGAGAATCTGACAGTGATAGCATAATTAAGTATCCAATTATCTCCAATGTACCTAAACACATAAAATAAAGTAAAATAATCAATTACATGTCCCAATAGTTAAACAACTATGCTAATAAAAAACTCATGAGTTGCACTCGCACAATGAATCATGCGCAACTTCTTCAGCTTCTACGTCCATCGCAGCAACGTGTCCATATGTCGACGCATTTATATACTCTTCAACAATAGGACCTGCATCAAGAACTAAAAATATTCAACGTCAAAATGGTGAGCACACATCACGGCTCAGTGAGCAAACAAAACAATGCAACAAACATATGCATGCATTCAATTCATACCATTGGTCTGGTTTATAAGTTTGCAATATGCTATAAAAAGGTTCGGTGGCCGTCGCACCTCTATACACGAGTGTCTGAATCCTCCCAATGGATCAAACACCATTGCCGTCCCACATCAACCCACCACGGAATAGAGATAGAGAAAAAGTGTCCGGATCAGACACCGCCAACACATCCCCTGATGCCCTACCCATACCAACATGTAAGCCCCTATTGGAGAGGGCTTGCTAACTAGGCTTGCAACTAACCAATCCTAATGCCATAAATTGTATCCAAGGCCTCACCCCAGCATCACTCAATACAACCATAGAGATAGAGCTAAGGCCCCCCCCAGCATAATGAGAGACCACACGGTCCGAGACCAGCTCCCCTGATGCCCTACGACGTATTAGTTTTGCTAAGGTAATGGCGATACGATGATTAGTGGGTAATACTTGTGTAGAGATAGAGCTAGAGTCTAGTGACGAGGTCGAGGACCACCATGCCACGTCCTCCCCTTGATGCTCCACTCGCATCCAACACACCAACCACACACATATATTCACATACCTATTCCTAGCATCATCATCAACATCATGTTATAAATAAACAGATTTAAATATGCATGAACAGTAATAGCAGGAATATTGGATGACATTTGAGATGCACATTACAAACATACAAGCATAGAATCAATCATGGCATTGGACTCAATAAAAATAAAATAGTTTGTTATTATCTAATTAGATTAGGTCATGTTCCCTCACCTTTAATAGTTGGTTGTTCCTCTTCCAGGCTTTGTAAATCACTTTTGGACTACTTGGAAACCTAATAAATTTATGGATTATAAGTTAGAGTTCATATTCATTAATTAAAATGTTTAAATGTCCCATATAGAATCAATCTGATCACCAGAAATTTAGTGGTCGCAGGTGTGGCTGCACCTATGGTCTCAGTTTCTGCGACCACAGGGTGTGTGGTCGATACGTGTGGTCACATATCATGCGACCACACACATGCAACTACACCCTCCTTGCAAACTTCCCGAGGGTGTGTGGTCGACACATGTACCTCTGTGGTCGACCATAGCTGCGACCACACAAGTGTATGGTCGGCTTTCATTCTTAGTCTAATCACTTCATGATTTGATTCCTTGAACTATCATTAGGGTCCTTCCTACGATTGATCTATGGCCTTAATTTAGTATTTTTCACAATCATCTACTCCAACCTACTCTTCATGAATTTCCTTTGAGTTTTCGTCTATGGGTCTCATGGTTGAGATCCTACTTTGAATCAATACTTCCTCCACGATCTATTCTAGGCATTCAACTAAGGCAGGGGATGTTTTCATACCTTAAATTTGCTAAAGAATCAGAGCTCTCTCTGAAATTCCTCCTCTTAGTCTTCCTATTCAATTCTCCTTCTTTTCCTCCTCCTCTCTTTCTCTCTCTTTCAGTTTGAGTTCTAAAAGAATGAAAGAGGCTAAGGGATGTCCTATATTTAGAAGAAAACCCTCCATATAGAGTCCTACTTAGATTAGGAAAGAACCCCCTTCAGATTAGAAAGGTTTTCTAATCACGGAGTCTGCTTGACATCGTGTGGTCGCATGTGAGGTTGCAGGATCCATCGACCACACATCCCAAATCTTTGACCACTTGACACAGACTCCTTTGGTCCCACTATTTTGAGGTGTGTTCAACCACACCTAGCTAGGTAAGTGACCACACATCTCAATTAGATGATTTATGTTTTGAATTACATACCTAACCTTGTGGTTTCTTTACGCACTTAGTCCGTTTGGTCCGACCATTATAAGAAGGCTTGATACAAGGTAGTAAGACCGAGTTATCGCGATATGGGCCTGACAAGTCCCCCCCCCCTCTTATATAAATTTTATCCACGAAATTTGCACATACCTTTTGAGTTGAAATGGTAAGGATATTGCTTTCGCATAACATTCTCCTCTTCCCATGTGTTCTCTTCCACGTTTTGGCTCCTCCAAGTAACTTTAACATAGCCCGATTCCCTACTCAAGTCACACCCCAATTCTGAACTAACCAGAATAGTGGGATGAACCATCCATAGACCAACGGTTCAACCAGGATCTCATATAGGCCGTGCCCATTCGATTAAACCAGATACATCCCACAAGAAAATTGAGAGTAAATAAATGATAGCGGAAGTCTTTAATACTAATGAACTGAGAATCTGATAGTGATAGCATAATTAAGTATCCAATTATCTCCAATATACATGAAGACATAAAGTAAAGTAAAATAATCAAATACATGTCTGAATAGTTAAACAACTAAGCTAATAAAAAACACATGAGTTGCACTCGCACAACGAATCATGCGCATCTTCTTCAGCTTCTACGTCCATCGCTGCAACATGTCCATACGTCGGTGCATTCATATATTCTTCAATAGTAGGAGTGCATCATGAACTAAAAATATTTGACGTCGAATGTGTCACACCCCAATTCCGCACTACTCAGAATGGTGTGATGAACCGCTACTTAACCAACGGTTCAACCAGGATCTCGAATAGGCTGTGTCCGTTTTCTTAAACCATACACATCTAAAACAATAATCAGAGTAAATACACAATAGCGGGAGTCTTTATACTAATGAACTGAGAGTCTAACAATTATAAAATAATAAATTATCTAATTATTCTCCATTGACTAAGACATAAATAAAATATTTAATCAATTACATCATCTTTATAAATTGATTAACATTCTAATCGAAAACACAAGAGTTGCACTCGCATGATGAATAATACGACTCCACCATAACTTCAGCGTCCATCGCCGCCGCATGTCCATACATAGGAGCATTTATATAGTCTTCAACCGTGGTACTTGCATCATCAACTAAAAGCATTCGTCGTCGAAAGGGTGAGCACACATCACGGCTCAGTGTGTAAACAAAACAATGCAATAAATATATGCATGCATTCAAATCATATCTTTGGTCTGGTTCATAAGTTTGCAATGTGCTATAGAAAGGTTCAGTGGCCGCCTCACCTGTATACACAGGGTGTGTAAGCCCACCCAACGGATCAAACACCATTGTCATCCACATCCACCCCAACATAGAATAGAGATAGAGCTAAAGTATCCGGATCAAACACCACATAACACTTCCCCTGATGCCCTACCCATACCAACACGTAAGCCCCTGCTGGTGAGCGCTTGCAAACTGGGCTCGCAACTAACCAATCCTAATGTCAAACAGTGTATCTAAGGCCTCACCCCAACTTCCCTCAATACGTCCATAGAGATAGAGCTAAGGCCCCCTGGCAGAGTCAGAGACTACACGGTCCGAGACCACCTCCCCTAATGCCCTACGACGTAATAGTTCTGCTAAGGTAATGGCGATACGACGATGTTAGTGGATAAGAATTGAATAGAGATAGAGCTAAAGTGTCCGGATCAAACACCGCATAACACTTTCCCTGATGCCCCTCGCATCAAGTACACTAACCACACATAAACATTTACATGTCTATTCCTAGCATCATCATCATCATGTTATAAATAAACAGAATTAAATATGCATGAACAATATTAGCAGGAATATTAGATGACATGTGATATGCACATTACAATCATACAATCATGGAATCATTCATGGTGTTGGACTCAATAAACAAAATAGTTTATTATTAGCCAATTAGTTTAGGTCTTGTTACCTCACCTTTGATTGAGTGTAGATCCTCGTTCATGCTTTATGAATAACTTTTAAATCACTAGAAATGCCTAACAAGTCGATTGATTTTAATTAGAATTAATTCTAACAAATTTAGACTAGCTGAAATCATAGGGTCACATATAGGGCAGCACCTAGGGTCGGTTACCAATCGACCCTAGGGGTAGGGTCGGACGTGGGGTCGGTTACCAATGGACTCTACGTGCCACCACACCCACCCTGGTACTTCTCGAGGGCATGTGGTCGATCTTGTGGTCTTGTAGGTCCATTCTAATATTGTTCTATGGCTCATAACTATGATTTTTGCACACTTTCCATTGCCTATGATGATTACTTCCATGGATTTCTTTAGAACTTGTCCATGGATGGATGATTTGGATTTTTCTAAATCCTAACTTCTTCTTAATCTATTCTAGGATATTACTTTATGAAGGTACTTAGATTCATACCTGAAGTTGGCTGAGATTCAGAGGTTTCTCTGAACTTCCTCCTCTTCCTTAGCCTATTCTTCAATTTTACTTCTCTTCTTCTTTTCCTTCTCTTTCTCTTTCTCACATTCAATTAGGGTTCTAAAAGGAGTGAAAAAGGCTAAGGGACGTCCTATTTATAGAGGAAAACCCTCCAAAACATGTCCCATTGAGTTTAGGAAGGAATCCCTTGGAATTAGGAAAGTTTTCTAATTTACGATTTCTATCTAGAATAGTAGGGTCGGACGTAGGGTCACAGGATCCGTCAACCCTACGTTTTTTTAGTCATGCGACCTTACGACTAGAAAATCATAGGTTGGATTTTTGTTGAGGTGGGGTCGACCCTACCTGTTTAGGCATGCGACCCTACCCTCATATTTACTGTTTTTGGGTCAGACTCATACCTGGTCTTGTGATTTTCTTCACGCACTTGGTCCACGTGGCTCGACCATGATAGGTCGACCTAGTACAAGGTGGTAAGACCGGTTAGTTTGACACAGGTCTTACAGAAAGGGTGAGCATACATCATGGCTCACTGAGCAAACAAAACAATGCAACAAACATATGCATGCTTTCAATTCATACCTTTGGTCTGGTTTATAAGTTTACAATATGCTATATAAAGGTTTGGTGGCTACTGCACCTTTATACATGAGTATGTGAATCCTCCCAATGGATCAAAAACCATTGCCGCCGCACATGCACCCACCATGGAATAGAGATAGAGCTAAAGTGTCCTGATCAAACACCGCCAACACCTCCCCTGATACCCTACCCATACCAACATGTAAGCCCCTATTGACGAGGGCTTGCAAACTGGACTCGCAACTAACCAATCCTAATGCCATACAGTGTATCTAAGGCCTCATCCCAGCATCCCTCAAGATGTCCATAGAGATAGGGCTAAGGCCCCCTGGTAGAATCAGAGACCATACAGTCTGAGACCACATCCCCTGATGTCCTACGACATAGTAGTTCTGCTATGGTAATGGCGATACGACAATGTTAGTGGGCAATACTTGAATAGAGATAAAGCTAGAGTCTGGTGACTAGGTCAAAGACCGTCATGCCACGTCCTCCCCCTGATGCTCCACTCGCATCCAACACACCAACCACACACATACATTCACATGCCTATTCTTAGAATCATCATCATCATCATTTTATAAATAAACAAAATTAAATATGCATGAACAGTAATAGCAGAAATATTGGATGACATGTGAGATGCACACTACAAGCATACAAGCATAGAATCAATCATGGCATTAGACTTAATAAAAATAAAATAGTTTGTTATTATCCAATTAGTTTAGGTATTGTTCCCTCACCTTTGATCGTTGGTTGTTCCTCTTCCAAGCTTTGTAAATCACTTTTGGACCACTTGGAAACCTAATAAATTTATGGATTCTTAGTTAGAGTTCATATTCATTAATTAAAATATTTAAATGTCCCATCTGAAATCAATAAGATCTCTTGAAACTAAGTGGTCGCAGGTGTGGCTGCACCTGTGGTCTCAGTTTCTACGACCACAGGGTGTGTGATCGATACGTGTGGCCACATATCAATCGACCACACATATGCGACCACACCCTCCCTGGAAACTTCCCGAGGGTGTATGGTCGACACATGTGCCTCGTGTGGTCGACCATAGTTGCGACCACACAAGTGTTTGGTCGACTTTCATTCTCAGTCTAATCCCATCATGATTTAATTCCTTGAACTATCATTAGGGTCCTTCCTATGATTGATCTATGGCCTTAATTTAGTATTTTTCACAATCATCTACTCCAACCTAGTCTTCATGAATTTCCTTTGAGTTTTCGTCTATGGGTCTCATGGTTGAGATCCTACTTTGAATCAATATTTCATCGATGATCTATTCTAGGCATTCAACTAAGTTAGGGGATGTTTTCGTACCTAAAACTTGCTAAAGAATTAGTGCCCTCTCTGAAATTCCTCCTCTTAGTCTTCCTCTTCAATTATCCTTCTCTTCTTTCTTCTCTCTTTCTCTCTCTTTCAGTTTGAGTTCTAAAAGAATGAAAGAGGCTAAGGGACGTCCTATATATAGAGGAAAACCCTCCATATAGAGTCCTACATAGATTAGGAAAGAACCCCCTTCGGATTATGAAGGTTTCCTAATCACGGAGTTAGTTTGACATCGTGTGGCCGCACGTGGGGTCGCAGGATCTGTTGTCCACACGTCCCAAATCTATGACCACACATCCTAGACTGCTATGGTCTCACTATTTTGAGGTGTGGTTGACCACACCTATTTAGTTATGCGACCACACGTCTCAATTTGATGATGTTGTTGGGTTACAAGGATGGTATTACTGCCAACTGGTACGGTGTTATCTCTGCCCAGAGTCACTGTTGTTGACAGTGGTTTGTGCAGTTGTACCCAATGTAGCTTGTAATTCCATCAATACTTGATTTTGTTCTTGCACCTGACGTGTCAGATTGGTCACAACCATGGCCAAATCCCCTGGTGCTCCAGGTAGAGGGTTCTATTTGGCCTGGATGTTTACCCCTTGATTTGTTTTTATTTGATTCTTATTGGCTAGTACTTGCCCAGTTTGGTTATCAGTTCCAGTTCTGGTCTAGGTTGGTGCAAAGGTTGGGTTGTGGGCCCTTCGACTGCCTCTATGAGTACGGCCTGCCATTTCAGTCTAGTAGTACCTAGAGGATTAATAAAACACCACAATATGTATGAGATATTTGTATAAATAAATCGATAATATACGGTGTTAGTCACATACAGTACACGTGAAATGAAAATTCCAATTAGAACTGAGCAGCAAAATTTTCAAAATTTTCTAGACAAACACCAATATAAGAAAATTTATCCAGTTGCACTTGACCGGTTGCAGGTTTGGGATGCCTTGTCCCACTGGTCATCCCATCGAAAATATTCGGTGAGTTTGAAAATTTTGTCTAGTCAGATTGTCTGGTCTAGTCTTTAGCCACATCAGACATCAATCTGGACAATCTCTGAGACACTTCCCGAGAGTGTCCTATCGCATGTCCTATCGCTGATCCGGTCAAACTTGAAAATCAAAAAGTTCAACCGGACAAACAAAATTTACTTTTTAAACTAATGAGTTGGGTCATTTTCTTACTTTTTCTTATTTTCTCCTTTGGCTCCTACCCAACTCAGCTCCTGTGAGTTGCTATAGTCCCTTCAGTCAATTTCCAAGCATTCTACTCTGGTCAAAGTATGCGGCATCATCCCAGAGGAAATTTTCTTCCCTCCTATCCTCTCTTTTAGAAGTTTTTCTAGGGTTTCAATGTACTTTTCTTGTTTTTCTTCGATTGAAAATTTTCCATCCATTGGAAACTTTATTTCTTGGTTTAAAATTAATATTGGGGCCTCAACGAACAAAAACCCTCAATAAATTTGGGGTTTCATCAGTGCTTTCATTGAAAACCCCAAAAATTTTGAATTATGCCCTAGATTTTGGGGAAATTTTTAAAATTTTCAAATTCTTAAGCTTTATTTGAAATTGGTCGTATTCACCTAATAGTTGCCCATTACAGGATGGTTTGCAACCCATGTAAGTCCTCCAGTCCCTGAATTGCCCGAGTTCGAGGCTTTTGCCCCATTTTACGCCATTACATTGCCAAATGTTTTCAAAAATTTTGACTAACTTATGTTTGTTTTGGTTGATTTCTACAGGTTTAATCATGTCTAGACACAGAGCAATTGTCACACCCCAATTTTAAACCAACCAGAATAGTGTGATGCAAATTCCATAGACCAACGGTTCAACCAGGATCTTGTATAGGCCGTGCCCATTCTATTAAACCAGATACATCCTACAAGCAAATTCACAGTAAATAAACGATAGCGAAAGTCTTTAATACTAATGAACTGAGAATCTGACAGTGATAGCATAATTAAGTATCCAATCATCTCCAATGTACCTAAAGACATAATTTAAAGTAAAATAATCAATTACATGTCCCAATAGTTAAACAACTAAGCTAATAAAACACACATGAGTTGCACTCGCACGATGAATCATGCGCATCTTCTTTAGCTTCAACGTCCATCTTACCAATGTATTCATACGTCGACGAATTCATATATTCTTCAAAAGTTGGACATACATCATGAACTAAAAATATTCAACATCGAAAAGGTGAGCACACATCATGGCCCAGTGAGCAAACAAAACAATACAACAAGCATATGCATGCATTCAATTCATATCTTCGGTCTAGTTTATAAGTTTGCTATATGCTATAGAAAGCTTTGGTGGCCGCTGCACTTCTATAACGACTTTGTGAATCTGCCCAATGGATCAAACACCATTGTCATCCCACATGCACCTACCATGGAATAAAGACTGAGCTAAATGTCCGGATCAAACACCGCCAACACTTCCCCTGATGCCCTACCCATACCAACACGTAAGCCCCTATTGGTGAGGGCCTACAAACTGGGCTCGCAACTAACCAATCCTAATGCCATACAGTGTATCCAAGGCCTCACACTAGCATTCCTCAATACGTCCATAGAGATATAGCTAAGACCCCTCGACAGATTCAGTGACCACAAGGTCCGAGACCACCTCCCCTGATGTCCTACGATGTAATAGTTTCGCTAAGGTAATGGCGATATGATTATGTTAGTGGGCAATAATTGAGTAGAGATAGAGCTAGAGTCTGGTGACGAGGTCGAAGGTCACCATGTCACATCCTCCCCCTGATGCTCCACTTGCATCTAACACACCAACCACACACATACATTTACATGCCTATTCCTAGCATCATCGTCATCATCATGTTATAAATAAACAGAATTAAATATGCATGAACAATAATAGCAGGAATATTAGATGACATGTGAGATGAACATTACAAGCATACAAGCATAGAATCAATCATGGCATTGGACTCAATAAAAATAAAATAATTTATTTTTATTTAATCAGTTTAGGTCTTGTTTCCTCACCTTTGATCGTTGGTTGTTCCTCTTCCAAGCTTTGTAAATCAGTTTTGAAACACTTGGAAACCTAATAAATTTATGGATTTTAAGTTAGAGTTCATATTCATTAATTAAAATGTTTAAATGTCCCATCTGGAATCAAACAGATCTCCAGAAACTGAGTGGTCATAGGTGTGGCTGCACATGTGGTCTCAGTTTCTACGACCACAGGGTGTGTGGTCGATACGTGTGGTCGCATATCATGCGACCACATACATGCGACCACACCCTCCCTGGAAACTTCCCGATTGCGTGTGGTCGACACATGTGCCTTGTGTGGTCCACTATAGCTGCGACCAGAAGAGTGTTTGGTCGACTTTCATTCTCAATCTATCCCTTCAAGATTTGATTCCTTGAACTATCATTAGGGTCTTTCCTATGATTGATCTATGGCCTTAATATAGTATTTTTCACAATCATCTACTCCAAACTACTCTTCATGAATTTCCTTTGAGTTTTTGTCTATGGGTCTCATGGTTGAGATCCTACTTTGAATCAATACTTCCTCCATGATCTATTCTAGGCATTCAACTAAGGTAGGGGATGTTTTTATACCTTAAACTTGCTGAAGAATCAGAGCTCTCTCTAAAATTCCTCCTCTTAGTCTTCCTCTTCAGTTCTCCTTCTCTTCCTCCTCTTCTGTTTCTCTCTCTTTTAGTTTGAGTTCTAACGAATGAAAGAGGCTAAGGGATGTCTTATATATAGAGGAAAAACCTTCATATAGAGTCCAACTTAGATTTGGAAAGAACCCCCTTTAGATTAGGAAGGTTTCCTAATCACGGAGTCAGTTTGACCTCTTGTGGTCACAAGTGGGGTCGCAGGATCCGTCAACCGCATGTCCCAAATCTATGACCACACGTCCCAGACTCCTGTGGTCTCACTATTTTGACGTGTGGTCGGCTACACCTGTTTACGTATGTGACCACACATTTTAGTTAGATGATTTATGGTTCGAATTACATACCTAGCCTTGTGGTTTCTTCATGCACTTGGTCCGCTTGGTCCGACCATGATAGGAAGACCTGATACAAGGTGGTAAGACCGAGTTAGTACAATACAGGTCTTACAAAGTGGGCTAAGTTCAGACATCGATCCCCTTCCACTTTCTTTCCATCAAGCCTTGGATATTGTACCTCCTCTTCGACGAACTTAAAGCAATAAGGGTCATGAACTCTGGGAAACTTGGTGCGAACCATGATAACAGTAAAAGAAAAGAGAATTAGAAAATAAGTTTAAAAAATTATAAAATTAGACAGCATAACAACTTAAATTGGAGAAAAGCCTCACTTTCACCCAAACATTGGGCAGGAGGACTTACATAGGTCCCAATACATCTTGCAAGGCCCATTCAATTGACAATTGCAATTAAATAGATAGAATTTGAGAAAATTTTGAAACTAGAGGAAAACCCCCGAGGGCGTGTGGTTGATACATGTGCCTCAAGTGGTCGACCATAGCTGCGACCACACGAGTATTTGGTCGACCTTCATTATCAGTCTAATCCCTTCGTGATTTGATTCCTTGAACTATCATTAGGGTCCTTCCTATGATTGATCTATGACTTTAATTTAATATTTTTCACAATCATCTACTCCAACCTACTCTTCATGAATTTCCTTTGAGTTTTTGTCTATGGGCCTCATGGTTGAGATCCTACTTTGAATCGATACTTCCTCCACGATCTATTCTAGGCATTCAACTAAGGTAGGGGATGTTTTCATACCTTAAACTTGTTGAAGAATCAAAGCTCTCTCTAAAATTCCTCCTCTTAGTCTTCCTCTACAATTCTCCTTCTCTTCCTCCTCCTCTCTTTCTCTCTCTTTCAGTTTGAGTTCTAAAAGAATGAAAGAGGCTAAGGATGTCCTATATATAGAGGAAAAACCTCTATATATAGTTCTACTTAGATTTGGAAAGAACCCCCTATAGATTAGGAAGGTTTCCTAATCACGAAGTCAGTTTGACATCGTGTGGTCGCACGTGTGGTCGCAAGATCCATCGACCACACGTCTTAAATCTGCGACCACATGTCCCAGACTCCTATGGTTTCACTATTTTGAGGTGTGGTCGACCACACCTGCTTAGGTATCTTACCACGTTGTACCAGGTCGACCTATCATTGTCGAGCTAAGTGGACCAAGTGCGTGAAGAAACCACAAGACCAGGTATGAAGTTTAACTCAAAAACAGTCAAATATGAGGGTAGGGTCGCATGCCTAAACAGGTATGTCAGACCCCACCTCAAAAGAGTCCAACCCATGACTTTTTGGTCATGGGGTCGCACGTTTTAAAAATGTAGGGTCGCATTATGTCTGACCCTACGTCCGACCCTATGAAAACAGCAAGAACCAGAAATTAGGAAACCTTCCAAATTCAAAGGGGGTCTTTCCTAAACTCATTGGGACTTATTATGGAGGGTTTTCCTCTATAAATAGGACGTCCCTTAGCCTCATTCACTCCTTTACAACCATAATTGAAAGTAGGAGAAAGAGAAAGGGAATGAAGAGAAGAAAAGAAGGAAACTTGAAGAAGAAGACAATAGAAGAGAAGGAAACTTCAGAGAAACCTCTAAATAAAGGTATGAACTTAATTCCTTACCTGAATAAGAGATCCTAGAATAGTTATGAAGAACATAGGATTAAGAGAAACCCAAATCATCCATCCATGGATAAGTTCCAAGAGATTCCATGGAGGAAATTGTTATGGACAATGAATAGTATAAAACTTAGAGTTTTGAGCCATAGAACAATCTTAGAATGGACCATGAAAGTAAGCCAAAGGATCAAAACATGAAAGAATGGACTTTAGAATGAATGGTCGACTCATAATTCGTATGGTCGCACGTAGGGTCGAATGATAATCGACCCTATGAGACCACAGGATCGACCACATGCCCTCAGAAAGTCCCAAGGAGGGTGTGGTCGCACGTAGGGTCGAATGGTATCCGACCCCATGTCCGACCCTACACCCTAGGGTCGCAGAAAACTGCTACCCTAGGTGCTACCCTACCTGCGACCCTAGGATTTCAGTTAGTCTAAATTTATTGGAATTAATTCTAATTAAAATCTATCAACTTGTTAGGCCTTTCTAGTCATTTAAAAGTGATTCATAAAGCTTGAACGAGGATCTACACTCAATCAAAGGTGAGTGAACAAGACCTAAACTAATTAGCTAATAATAAACTATTTTTGTTTATTGAGTCCAATACTATGAATGATTCTATGCTTATATGATTGTAATGCGCATGTCACATGTCATCCACTATTCCTATTATTATCGTTCATGCATATTTAATTTCGTTTATTATAACATGATGATGATGATGATGCTAGAAATAGGCATGTGAATGTATGTGTGTGGTTAGTGTACTTAATGCAAGTGGAGCATCAGGGGGGGGACGTGACACTGTGGTTTATCCTGGTCACCAAACTCTAGCTCTATCTCTACTTAAGTCTTGTCCACTAACATCGTCGTATCGCCATTACCTTAGCAGAACTATTATGTCGTAGGGCATCAAGGGAGTTGGTCTCGGACTGTGTAGTATATGACTCTGTCGGGGGGCCTTAGCTCTATTTCTATGGACATATTGAGGGATGTTGGGGTGAGGCCTTGGATACACT
The DNA here is from genome assembly GCA_028583415.1 of Protea cynaroides. Taxonomy (NCBI): domain Eukaryota; kingdom Viridiplantae; phylum Streptophyta; class Magnoliopsida; order Proteales; family Proteaceae; genus Protea; species Protea cynaroides. The sequence goes on from CM053265.1 coordinate 51,806,172, forward strand.
ATTTGTCATTAGGATTGGTTAGTTGCGAGCCCAGTTTGTAAGCCCTCGCCAACAGGGGCTTACGTGTTGGTATGGGTTGAGCATCAGGGGAGGTGTGATGCGGTGCGGTCCTAAGTACTTTAGCTCTATCTCTATTCCATGGTGGGTGCATGTGGGGGCGGCAATGGTGTCTGATCCATTGGGCGGTTCCACACATTCATGTATAGAGGTGCGGCGGCCACCTATCCTTTCTATAACACATTGCAAACTTATGAACCAGACCAAAGATATGATTTGAATGCATGCATATGTTTGTTGCATTGTTTTGTTTGCTCACTGAGCCGTGATGTATGCTCACCCTTTCGACGTCGAATATTTTTAGTGATGATGCAGGTACCATAGTAGAAGATTATATAAATGCTCCGATGTATGGACATGCGGCGACGATGGATGCTGAAGTTATGATGGAGTCGCATGATTTGTCATGCGAGTGCAACTCTTGTGTTTTCGATTAGATTTGGTTAAAATTATACAGACAATGTAATTGATTTAATTATTTTAATTTATGTCTTAGTCCTTGTGGAGATAATTTGATAATTCATTTACTCTATCACAGTTAGACTCTCACTTCATTTAAATATAAGACTTTTGCTATTGTTTATTTACTCCGATTATGGTTGTGGATGTGTATGGTTTGAGCAAACGGACATAGCCAATTTGAGATCTTAGTTGAACCGTTGGTTTATTTACGGTTCATCACACCATTCTGAATAGTACGGAATTGGAGTGTGACAACTTAGTATCAGAGCTCTCAGGTCCTGTCTATTAAACTAGTATACTTCCACAAAAGTTCGTGGACTGAGTTAGGATAAAATTTAAAAGTTGTAATAATAACACACCATAAGCACCTGTGTTATTTTAGACAAAATTAAGAAAGAGAATAATGCATATATAAAAGGAGAAACAAGTTTCATATACACTCGAGTATAAAGCAACGTATATATATAACCAAATCAGAGTACGGTCCACAATCCAGACAGTTACTCTGTAGTTCAAAGAAAAAAAATAATAGAAAAGGTACATCATGGAGCTGGAGGTGCTGGAGGAGGAGGTGCCTCGCGATCTCTGTCATAGTCCTCAGCATACACTCTAGTCAACCAGGCTACCTGAGTCTGGGTCGTCTAGAGTCTAGCTATTAACTGGGCCATCCACTGATCTGACGCACGCTGAGCATCTAGAAGCTTTCCCACTCTCAGATCAGTCACGCACTGAGCCTCTCTAATCTTGTGCAGTAGTCCCATCATATCATCAAAGGGTGGGCGTAAAGGATTAGCCATATGTGAAGGAGCCCGAGATGGACCAGCTCTAGTAGAATGTGGAGGTGACGGAGGAGGTATAGAGCCTACATCCATGTACATGATCTTCATCCTCAACATCACCCCCAGGGACCCCTGTTCCTACTGCTGTTGCTGCCGCCGCGATATCTGCTACCTCTACTCGAGTACGAGGATGCACCAGAGCATTCCTCTCATCATCACTGACCTGAGCATCCCGCATACCCATCTTACAGATGGCCTCCCAGTCAAGATCCGATGAGAAGGTCTTCTCCTGAATCCTCTCATCTACTACGTCAACGTGTAGGCGGGTGAGCAATGTGGTGATCAGACATCCGTAGGGTAGGTTGCCCAACTAACCAGGAAGCGTAGCATGGATCATCGTCTGGATAATGATATAAGAAAGGCAGACAGGCTGCCTGGTGCAAATACAGTAGAGAACATACTGAGTCAACTAGGAGATCCTCTCATAATGTCCACTCTGGGGTATCAGGTTATGCTAGATAATTTTGCAGTACACCTGAGGCTCTGGAAGTAGGTTGATCACTTTCATCTCCCAGCGATCATCTCTGATGAGACCGACTATGCAAGTTGCTATGTGAATCACTACCCAAGTTGCCAATGCTACATCAACACCTCTGGGTCAAACCAAGTACGGTACCAATTGGTAGCAACACTGTACCCCCAGCACCTGTTAGCTATAACACAGTGTCTACCATACAGCAAGTCCCAGTAACACACACCCCAATGTGAAAGCTTGGTACACAACAAGTAGTGTATCAAGGTGGTGACCCTTATCAGCCATCGATATATGGGATAGCTACATCATGGTAGAATGATCCAACAAGGATTGAGGTATATTTTCTGAAGATGAAGCCTCAAACATTTTCAGCAAAGGATCAAAGATATTGTAGCCATATAACTAGATAGGTTATATAGGATGCGGTGTATTATTGATTTACTCTTATGATTGTAGAGGATGCACATACCTGATTCTAATTCTCGTACCTTGATAGGATACCTTATCGATTCAACCTGTCAATTAGAGTTATAGATATTGTTTCTTTAGTATTAGTCCTGATTATACCAATCTGAGCCACTCTCATGATCGACAACATGAACAGAGATATGAACTGAATGAACAGTTAAATGTTTAATCATGTTAAGCATACATCTTCTGATTTATATCTTATTTACTGATGTACGAAATCTTTCTCCAGATTTACTCCTGCAGTGCCTCGACCAATGGCATTATATACTCGATAGAACCTATAACCACGAGATTAAGAACTGTAAAACCTCTATTTCCATATATTTGGACCACCGTGCAACTTAAGGACCTTATGATGCCTGTTGGATTACCATAGATTTAATCCTGATCTTTTAAACCTAGGTTCACTAGATAAAACAAGTGTCCTTCATCATACTGAATTTGAAAAAAGAAAATTAATTGTTTTTGGATAAACATTCTGATTCTTACATTTCTCGACATCCATTGAAAAGATATTTAGTGATAATGAAATTATTGGAAGAAAGATGATTGGATTCAGATTAAATGCTATAGCCAAGGAACCTTAGATGAAGAAATGGAGGATCTGTTTCGAGATTGTTGAATAGATGGATATGGTCATGTCTATAAAAGAGTGCATGAGCAAGAAAGTAAGTAACAATCACAAGATATTTTTTGAGGTATATGAAAGAGAGATCAGGGTAGAACAACAATGATAAAGAAAGTGTAAGCTAATGAGTTTATTGGGATATATGAGATTTTACGCAATAGTCTTTGAAAAACTAAGAGATTAAGGAGCTAGATGTGCTCTTAAGACCTTTATACCAGATTTTGCTAGTTCAAGCCCTTTAGACTAGATGTTGTATTGGATGACTGTTATTAACAATGTTCGAATCCTATGGATGGATAGAATTTGGATGCAACCTAAATCGACTTGAGATGGCAGACTTTGACGTCTTCTTGGGAATAGACTGGTTGTCTCAACACTCTACAAAGTTGTTATGTGCATAGAAGAGGTTATTATTCAAGAGTAAAGACGACATATAATTTAGTTTTATTGGAAGCATGTTGCCTAAGAAGTGAAAGCTGATCCTTTCTATGCTAAAGGCGAAGAGATGCTTTGAAGAGAAAGGAGGAGTTGGGTATCTAGTATCAGTGGTCGACCTCACCAAGGAAGCACCACGAATGGAGAATATTGAGGTTTTCTGTCACTTTCCAGATGTATTTCCCGAAGAACTACCAAGACTACCACTCGATCGAGCGACAGAGTTCGTTATAGATCTGATACCCGGAGCCGCACCAGTATCTAAAGCACCCTATAGAATGGCTCCTACTGAATTGAAGGAATTAAAAGTATGGTTAAAGGAATTACTGGACAAGGGTTACATCAGACCTAGCATATCACCATGGGGAGCGCCAGTATTGTTTGTAAAGAAGAAAGACGGTAGCGTTCGACTGTGTATAGACTACTGAGAATTGAATAAGCTGACAATCAAGAATCGATACCCATTGCCTCGGATCGATGACTTGTTCGATCAGTTGCAAGGTGCCAAGGTGTTCTCCAAGATTGATCTTCGGTCAGGATACCATCAGTTGAAGATTAAGGACGGTGATATTCCAAAGACAACATTCAAAACAAGATATGGACATTATGAATTTTTAGTCATGTATTTTGGATTGACTAACTTACCTGCAACTTTTATGGAACTCATGAATTGGGTATTCCATGATATGTTGGATATGTCGGTCATAGTGTTTATTGATGATATATTGGTCTACTCCAAGGACAAGGAAACTCATGTCATGAATCTAAGAGGTGCTCTGCAGCGACTAAGAAAAAAGAAGCTTTACGCAAAAATTACAAAGTGTGAGTTTTGGTTAAATGAGTTCGCTTTCTTAGGCCATTTTGTATCCACTGAAGGAATTAAAGTGGACCCCAGCAAGATTGAAGCCATTGTGAAGTGGGAAGCACCAAAGGGCATTGCAGAAATTAAAAGTTTCCTAGGTCTAGTTGGGTATTATCGATGATTCATGGAAGACTATTCCAGAATTGCCATACCTCTCACCAATTTGACTAAGAAAGGAGAAAAGTTTGTTTGGACTGATAAATGTGAGAAAAGTTTCCAAACATTGAAGACTAGATTGATATCTGCTCTGATCTTGAGTATTCCTATTCCAGGATAGCCATTTATCATGTACACTGATGCGTCTGGATTGGGTATAGGATGTGTACTTATGCAAGGAGAAAAACTAATTACGTATGCTTCAAGACAACTGAAGACACATGAGAAGAACTATCCCACTCATGACTTGGAATTGGCGACAGTAGTACATGCTATCAAGATATGGAGACATTACTTGTACGGAGAGAAATTTCAGATTAAATCAGATCATAAAAGTCTCACTTATCTTTTTAGAAGACATGCTTTGAGCCTGTGTTATTGATTTTAAAGGATCATGGGATGAAAAACTACCATTGATTGAGTTTTCCTATAACAACAGCTATTAGGCTAATATACAGATGTCACCCTATGAAGCATTGTATGGAAGGAAGTGTCGAACTCCTTTGTTTTGGAATGAAGTTGGAGAACGTAGCATCGTTGGACCAGAATTTGTTGAAGAGACTTGTCGAGTAGTCAACATTATCAAAGAAAGAGTTAGAACAGCTTAGAATCATTAGAAACAGTATGTAGATACTCGACGCCGAGACCTTGAATTTGTCGTAGGTGATAAGGTATTCTTGAAAGTATCACCTATGCGAGGTTTAAAATGATTCGGACAGAAAGGGAAGCTAAGTCCGAGATATGTCGGGCCATATGAGATTCTAGCTAGACGTGGAAAAGTGGCTTATCAGTTAGCACTACCACCATCTATGTCAAGTGTGCATGATGTATTTCATATCTCATTATTGAAGAAGTACGTCAGAGATCCAACATACGTTTTGACAGCAGATCCACTAGATTTAACTGATGATTTGACATTCGAAGTAGCACCAACTGAAATCACCAACCGAAAGGTTCAACGTTTACGCAACCGTGACATATACTATGTTAAGGTCACCTGGATGAGCCGAGATATAGAAGAGATCACATGGGAAGAAGGAAATGCTATGCAGAAGCAATATCCTCACCATTTTGACTTGGAAGGTATCTACAAATTTCGAGGACAAAATTTTTAATAAGAGGGGGAGAGTTGTAAGACCTGTATCGAACTAACCGGTCTTACCACCTTGTACCAGGTCTACCTATTATGGTCGAGCCAAGTAGACCAAGTGCGTGAAGAAACCACAAGACCAGGTATGAAGTTTAACACAAAAATAGACAAATATGAGGGTAGGGTCACATGCCTAAACAGGTATGTCCGACCCCAACTCAAAAGAGTCCAACCCATGACTTTTTGGTCGTGGGGTCGTACGTTTTAAAAACGTAGGGTCATAGTATGTCCGACCCTATGTCCGACCCTACGAAACAGCAAGAACCGAAAATTAGGAAACCTTCCTAATTCGAAGGGGGTCATTCCTAAACTCATTGGGGCTTATTATGGAGGATTTTCCTCTATAAATAGAACGTCTCTTAGCCTCTTTCACTCCTTTACAACCCAAAGTGAAAGTGGGAGAAAGAGAAAGAGAAGGAAGAGAAGAAGAGAAGGAAACTTGAAGAAGAAGACTAAGGAAGAGAAGGAAACTTCAGAGGAACCTCTGAATAAAGGTATGAACCTCTAAATAGTTATGAAGAACATAGGATTAGGAGAAACCCAAATCATCCATCCATGGACAAGTTTCAAGAGATTCCATGGAGGAAATTGTTTTGGACAATGAATAGTATAAAACTTAGAGTTTTGAGCCATAGAACAATCTTAGAATGGACCGTGAAAGTAAGCCAAAGGATCAAAACATGAAAGAATGGACTTTAGAATGAAAGGTCGACTCAGAATATGTGTGGTCGCACGTAGGGTCGAATGATAACCGACCCTACGAGACCACAGGATCGACCACATGCCCTCGGGAAGTCCCAGGGAGGGTGTGGTCGCACATAGGGTCGAATGGTATCCGACCCCACGTCCGACCCTACACCCTAGGGTCGCAAAAAACTGCTACCCTAGGTGCTACCCTACCTGCGACCCTATGATTCAGTTAGTCCAAATTTATTGAAATTAATTCTAATTAAAATCTATCGACTTGTTAGGCCTTTCTAGTGATTTAAAAGTGATTTATAAAGCTTGAACGAGGATCTACACTCAATCAAAGGTGAGGAAACAAGACCTAAACTAATTAGCTAATAATAAATTATTTTCATTTATTGGGTCCATTACTATGAATGATTCTATGCTTATATGATTGTAATACGCATATCACATATCATCCACTATTCCTGTTATTACTATTTATGCATATTTAATTTCATTTATTATAAAATGATGATGATGATGATGCTAGGAATAGGCATTGAATGTATGTGTGTGGTTAGTATACTTGATGCGAGTGGAGCATCAGGGGGAGGACGTGACACTGTGGTTCATCCTGGTCACAGACTCTAGCTCTATCTCTACTCAAGTCTTGTCCACCAATATCGTCGTATCGCCATTACCTTAGCAGAACTATTACGTCATAGGGCATCAGGGGAGGTAGTCTCGGACCGTATAATCTCTGACTCTGCCGGGGGGCCTTAGCTCTACCTCTATGGACGTATTAAGGGATGGTGGGGTGAGTCATTGGACATACTATTTGACATTAGGATTGGTTAGTTGCGAGCCTAGTTTGCAAGCCCTCGCCAACAGGGACTTACGTGTTGGTATGGGTAGAGCATCAGGGGAGGTGTGATGTGGTGCTGTCCTAAGCACTTTAGCTCTATCTCTATTCCATGGTGGGTGCATGTGGGGACGACAATGGTGTTTGATCCATTGGGTGGTTCCATACATTCATGTATAGAGGTGCGGTGGCCACCTGTCCTTTCTATAGCACATTGCAAACTTATGAACCAGACCAAAGATATGATTTGAATGCATGCATATGTTTATTGCATTGTTTTGTTTGCTCCCTGAGCCGTGATGTGTGCTCACCCTTTCGACGTCGAATATTTTTAGTTGATGATGCAGGTACCACAGTAGAAGATTATATGATTGCTCCGATGTATGGACATGTGGCAGCGATGGACGCTGAAGCTATGATGGAGTCGCATGATTCGTCATGCGAGTGCAATTTTTTTGTTTTCGTTTAGATTTGGTTTAAATTATATAGACAATGTAATTGATTTAATTATTTTAATTTATGTCTTAGTCCTTGTGGAGATAATTGGATAATTCATTTACTCTATCACAGTTAGACTCTCAGTTCATTTAATATATAAGACTTCTGCTATTGTTTATTTACTCTGATTATGGTTGTGGATGTGTATGGTTTAAGCAAATGGACACAACCTATTTGAGATCCTGGTCGAACCGTTGGTTTATTTGCGGTTCATCACACCTTTCTGAATATTATGGAATTGGGGTGTGACAGTGATTGCATAATTAAGTATCCAATTATCTCCAATGTATCTCAAGACATAAAATAAAGTGAAATAATCAATTACATGTCCCAATAGTTAAACAACTAAGCTAATAAAAAACACATGAGCTGCACTCGCACCACGAATCATGCGCATCTTCTTCAGCTTCTACGTCCATCGCAGCAACGTGTCCATACGTCAGCATATTCATATATTCTTCAATAGTAGGACTGGATCGAGAACTAAAAATTTTCGAAGTCGAAAGGGTGAGCACACATCACGGCTCAGTGGGCAAACAAAATAATGCAACAAACATATGCATGCATTCAATTCATACCTTTGGTCTGGTTTATAAGTTCGCAATATGCTATAGAAAAGCTTGGTGGCCATCGCACCTCTATACACGAGTGTGTGAATCCACCCAATGGATCAAACACTATTTCCATCTCACATGCACCCATCATGGAATAAAGATAGAGTTAAAGTATCCAGATCAAGCACCGCCAACACTTCCCCTGATGCCCTACCCATACCACCACATAAGCCCCTATTAGCGAGGGCTTGCACACTAGGATCACAACTAACCAATCCTAATGCCATACAGTGTATCCAAGGCTTCACCCAAGCATCCCTCAATGCATCTATAGAGATAGAGCTATGGCCCCCCAGCAAAGTCAAAGACCACATGGTCCGAGACCACCTCCCCTGATGCCCTACGATGTAATAGTTCTCCTAAGGTAATGGTGATATGACGATGTTAGTGGGCAATAATTGAGTAGAGATATAGCTAGAGTCTGGTGACGGGGTCGAAGACCACCATGCCACATCCTCCCCCTGATGCTCCACTCGCATCCAACACACCAACCACACACATACATTCACATGCCTATTCCTAGCATCATCATCATTATCATCATGTTATAAATAAAGGAATTAAATAGGCATGAACAGTAATAGCAAGAATATTGGATGACATGTGAGATGCACATTACAAGCGTACAAGCATAGAATCAATCATGGCATTGGACTCAATAAAAATAAAATAATTTGTTATTATTTAATCAGTTTAGGTCTTGTTCCCTCACCTTTGATCGTTGGTTGTTTGTTTCTCTTCCAAGCTTTGTAAATCACTTTTGGACCACTTGAAAACCTAATAAATTTATGGATTCTAAGTTAAAGTTCATATTCTTTAATTAAAATGTTTAAATGTCCCATCTCGAAGCAATCAGATCTCCAAAAACTGAGTTGTCGCAGGTGTAACTACACCTGTGGTCTCAGTTTCTGCGAACATAGGGTGTGTGGTCGGTACCTGTGGTCGCATATCTTGCGACCCCACACATGCGACCACACCATCCTTGGAAACTTCCCAAGGGTGTGTAGTCGACACATGTGCCTCGTGTTGTCAACCATAGCTGCGACCACAATAGTGTTTGGTCAACCTTCATTCTCGGTCTAATCCCTTCATGATTTGAATCCTTGAACTATCATTAGGGTCATAGCATCATCATCATCATAATGCTATAAATAAACAAAATTAAATATGAATGAACAGTAATAACTGGAATATTGGATGACATGTGAGATGCACTTTACAAGCATACAAGCATAGAATCAATCATGGCATTGGACTCAATAAAAATAAAACAGTTTGTTATTATCCAATTAGTTTAGGTCTTGTTCCCTCACCTTTGATCGTTGGTTGTTCCTCTTTTAAGCTTTGTAAATCACTTTTGGACCACTTGGAAACCGAATAAATTTATGGATTCTAAGTTAAAGTTCATATTCATTAATTAAAATGTTTAAATGTCCCATCTGGAATCATTCAGATCTCCAGAAACTGAGTGGTCGCAGGTGTGGCTGCACCTGTGGTCTCAATTTCTGTGACCACAAGGTGTGTGGTCGATACGTGTGGTTGTGTAAGCACCCCATTTTTGTCATTTCTAGCTGAACAAAGTCCTACTGGTGTGTGGACAACAAAGGAAGAGAGATGAGTGAAATTTTGGATTTTTTTACTACGACCTCGAGGTAGTTTTTGGTGGGTCCCATAACCAGGTCCCAGGCTGTAATCTGCATGAATGCATAAGTCATGGAATTATCTTCGAAATGAGACTAGAATTGCTCAATTCTGATATTAAATGAAGAAGATATGGTCATTTTAGTCGGATGATACATACAAGGGAGGTTTCTGAAATTATCATAAATAATCCCAGGGGCTTTCATGTAAATTATCATATGTTGGATTGTTTGAATTTCAAATCATCATATCTTGATCATCCGACATCTGGATCATATGGTTTAGTTACCAATGTTCCTTGTTTTCAGTCCTTTTTAAAATGGACGTGAAGAATCCCGGGTAGAGGTCACCGGTGGGTCCCATGCAAGCTTGTATACAGAATTATCGATAGAACTTTATTTCTTCATATCTTGGCCGTTATACTTCCTATTCAGATGATTCCAAGGCCATTATTCTTCATTTGTGATGTTCTACATAGTGGACATGGAAAATCTCAAGTAGAACTCTCCGAAGGGTCCCATGCAAAATTACACATGGAAATGATCATTTAATCTTTAAAAATTCATATTTTGGTCACACCATATCCAAATCAGGTGATTTCAGTTTCATTATGTTCCATTTTGAGTACTCTACAAAGTGAACGTAAAGGATTTCCGGTAGAAGTCTCCGAAGGATCCCATGCAGAATGGCCAGTCAAATTATCGATAATTGGCCTACTTAAACTTCAAAAATTCATAAGTTGGCCATTTTATTTCCAAATGAGGTGATTCAAACTCCAGTATTTCTCATTTTTAGCGTTCTACAAAATGAACATGGAAAATTAGGGTAAAGGTTGTTGAAAAATTTCATGCGAAATGGCGACGGAAATGGCCTATGAAATGATAGAGAGAGAAAAACCAATTTTGGTCCAACCCAACTCAACCCATATCAGTTTAACTCAGTCAACCCAAGCCAGTCTCAACCCGATTCAAATCAGTTCATCCATGTGCATAGTATTTATATATATATATTATATATTGTATACTATATATATGTATGTTATTAAATATATGTGTATACATGTATATAATATATATTATTATATATAGAAGATAGAATCCGATAAAGGGAGGGAATCAGCAAGGAAATAAAGAAAAAAATAGTAATAAAAAGAAAAAAGAGAAAGAGAGAGAAGAAGAGAAGAAAAGGAAAGAAAGAGAAGAGATGAGGAGACGTGAAAGGGAGAGAATAAGAGAAAGAGAGAGAAGAAAAGATGAAAAGGAAAGAAAGAGAAGAGAGGAAGAGATGTGAAAGGGAGAGAATAAGAGAAAGAGAGAGAATAAGAGAAGAAAAGGAAAGAGAGAAAAGAGAGAATCCGAGAGAATAAGAAAAAGAGAGAGAAGAAGAGAAGAAAAGGAAAGAAAGAAAAGAGGGAATTTGAGAATAAGAGAAAGAGAGAGAAGAAGAGAGGAAAAGGAAAGAAAGAGAAGAGAGGAAGAGACGTGAAAGGGAGAGAATAAGAGAAAGAGAGAGAAGAAGAGAAGAAAAGGAAAGAAAGAGAAGAGAGGAAGAGAGAGAAGAAGAGAAGAAAAGGAAAGAAAGGGAAGAGAGGAAGAGACGTGAAAGGGAGAGAATAAGAGAAAGAGAGAGAAAAAGAGAAGAAAAGGAAAGAAAGAGAAGAGAGGAAGAGACGTGAAAGGGAGAGAATAAGAGAAAGAGAGAGAAAAAGAGAAGAAAAGAAAGAAAGAAAAAGAGAGAATCCGAGAGAATAAGAGAAAGAGAGAGAAGAAGAGATGAAAAGGAAAGAAAGAAAAGAAAGAATCCAAAAGAATAAGAGAAAGAGAGAGAAGAAGAGAAGAAAAGGAAAGAAAGAGAAGAGAAGAAGAGATGTAAAAGGGAGAGAATAAGAGAAAGAGAGAGAAGAAGAGAAGAAAAGGAAAGAAAGAGAAGAGAGGAACAGACGTGAAAGGGAGAGAATGAGAGAAAGAGAGAGAAGAAGAGAAGAAAAGGAAAGAAAGAGAAGAGAGGAAGAGACGTGAAAGGGAGAGAATGAGAAAAAGAGAGAGAAGAAGAGAAGAAAAGGGAGAATCCAGGAGAGATTGAGGATAAGAAAAAAAGAGAGAGAAAAAGAGACGTGAAAAGGGGAGAGAGAGATTGATATTGAGGGAGAAGAAGGGACGTGAGAGGGAGAGAGGTTTTTGGGGTTTAGATTAAGGGACAAGCAAAACAGAAGAGGATATCGAACTAAAGAACAGGAGAAGAAGCCAAAGAAGAAGAAAGGAGAAGCAACTCAGGTAAGCCGCTCCCTCTTCTTTGTTACATTTTACTACCTTGTTGAACCTGATATCCCCATTATTTGCCTACTCATAGAACCAGATCTACTAACCTACCCAACACATCTCTCACATCTAAACCAATCCCCACCTCATGGCCAACATTTGCCCTCATTACTGGCTGCCTCTTTGTAACCTTTCATCCACCTTCAAACCCTTATCTTTCACTCTTTCATCACCACCTCATATCCACTACAGATTCCCAGCAATACCTCTTGACATGCAAACTGGCCAAGCATCATTGCACCAAACCATCTTATTTCTATGCATGACCGACCACCCATCATCACAAGCTCTTTCTTACCTCTTTGTTCCATCTGTGCCTATCACCATTTAATACTCTTTATGACCAGCAAACACTTGTCCAGACATACCCAGTCCCATGCTCACCATCCACCATCCTCATGTGACACCTTGCTGGTCACACCTCTCCACCGATCCTAATCTGTCATCCCACTTCAAACCCCCACCAATTTGATCACTCCACCTGTTCGAAACCCAAAATTCCACTTCAGCCATCATCTCCTCATCCCAAAATTTAGGCACTGGTCATGCATTCTTATGATTTTGGAGTGATATGATATGAATTTTATAGTGCACTTGTGGTCAATTTTCATTAAAATTCAAAGCATACTGCAATGCAAGTTTGAGATTGGTGTTTCGCATTAGGAAGATGCTTTTGTTTGCACAAGGTTACTTAATGAAAAAGTTAGATTTATCAGTTATCTAAATGCCCATGTATTCAGATTTTATTTTCATCAGATATGTAATTTTATATTGATTTTATAGTACAACTGGCCAGAATCTGGAACAGACCTGACCAGTGTATTTGCATGTACTTACGGAATGATTTTGACCTGCCCATGGTCTCTTTTAGGATTAGTTACCTTGAAACAAAATTTTAGCCTCTGAGCCCTCTTTTCGAGGATATGTTTTATGAAAGTTTTGAGTAAATACAGCGCCCCATGAGCCCATTTTGGCCCAGTCTGACAAAATTTTCATCTTGCTGCATGTTCCACAATAATGCTTGTGTAAATGGATTCCAGAGACATCTTCTAATCTCTATCTCTTCATGAATAAGTTAAATTTAGAAGTATAAGAGACACCCGTTCTAATGGAATATTTTTCTGATATCCAGGGAATATAATATAATTATTTCCCCAGGACTGGTCTGAATTTGGAACCAGTTTGGTCAAATTTTGAGAGTCTAATTTTGATTGTTAGGAAGGCCTTTTCAGATCTCGACTTCTTCAGAGAAGTTCTAGATCTCTGAAAGACCTTTGATCTGGTATATTCTTTTTTCCAATTTAGACTCATAGAAGTTGGGTTTCAAATCAATGCAAAGCAGTACACAATACATGTATTTGCTAAATGGTCATCCAATGATTGATTTGTTATTTCTTCTACCATCTTTACCATTTTGGCATAAAACGATGCATTACATGCCACTCAATGCTATTTTTTAGATGCTCACACTCACATACCAATTTTGGATTGACTTACATGCTTTGCTTGACTCACATGCTTTGCTTGATTCTCACATATTTGCTACATCTGTCTGCTATACATGCTCATTGCTATATCTGTTTGTCACATACTCACATGCTATATTAAATGCTTACTACCATATTTGGATATTTACACTACTATATTTGAGCTCACACTGCTATGTTGGATTGCTTACATCGTTATCTTCGAACACAATAATTAGGGTAGGAAACCCTAAAAATGGATAGAATACAGCAATTAGGGTAGGAAACCCTAAAATGGAAAGAATAATTAGGGCAAGATAAACCCTATAATAAAGAGAATAATTAGGGTATGAAATCATAAAAAATGAAAATCACAATGAAAAAGGGATAGGAAACCCTAGAAACCTAAAAATGGAAACATTAAAAATGATAGAAATTTAGGTCTCATCCTTAGATCCTATTGACAAAAAATGAAAACAATAAAAATGGTAGGAATTTAGGTCTCATCCCTAGATTCTATTGACAAAAATGGAAATAAAAAAAAATGGTAGGAATTTAGGTCTCATCCCTAGATCCTATTGACAAAAATGGAAACAATAAAAATGGTAGGAATTTAAGTCTCATCCCTAGATCTTATTGACAAAAATAGATAGAATTTGGTACACATCCCAAATCAGAATGGTATAAATTTAGGTCTCATCCCTAGATCCTATTAACAAAAATGGTAGGAATTTGGTACACATTCTAAATCCGACTCTCACAATCATTTCAAACTATGTCGTACCTGATTTCTAGGGCAATTTGAGAATCCCAAATATGGTACAAAGCCACCCATTAACCATCCATCCAGCATAAACTTCAACTTGAATAAAGAATCTAATTGAAGCACATGCATAAATCACTTCTATAATCTTTAATCACAAAACCCTTTTTAAACTACGTTTTGGACTTGATCTTTAGGATTGGAATACGTAGGTAATTTGAGATGTCTTACAGGTCTCAGATTCAGTCCAAGACCGAACCATATTTGGTCTGGTTCACTGTATAATATTGTACATTACATTTGATTGTTTATTTACTTTAAAACATGATTGGCTGAACCCTAAGTTAGAATAACTTAGTAACTTTATTTAGGACATCCCCCATTGAACCCTAGTCATCCAGTTGACCAAGCACAGTCAAAAATTAGAATTTAAGGAAAGTTTAGGAGGTCGATATTGATCGGGCGGTTTGGGTGCCTAACACCTTCCCATAACCGTACCCTGAATACTTATCCGATCTCTTGCTGACCAAAGAACTTATACATTAGGTTATGAGTCAATAAAAGTCTTACCATAGGGTGAGGCTATATTTTTAGAGGTCCTAGACCTTAATCTAGGTGGTGACTCCAACAGATCAGTGATCTTCATCGATACGGTTACACATTTATCCCGAGAAGGAGGATCAACAATTTCCCATTGTCCTCACTGGTCGCATATCATGCCACCACACCCTCCCTGAAAACTTCCAGAGGGCGTGTAATCGACACATGTGCCTTGTGTGGTCGACCATAGCTGCGACCACACCAGTGTTTGGTCGAATTTCATTCTCAGTCTAATCCTGTAAGACCCACATGCCATGAACCTGGTCTAACCATACATTTCGTGTCGTGAACCGTCTACATATCATGGTCGAGCCAAGTAGACCAAGTGTGTGAAGAAACCCAAGACCCAATATGAAAATTTACCCAAAAATAGTCAAAATAAGGGTGGGGTCGCATGTCTTAATAGACAGGTCCGACCCCCTCATCGACCCTCACTATCGACCCTCAACCACGGGTAGCAGGGGGGTCGACCCTCTTATCAACCCTCTTATCGACCCTCAGTAATCGGAAAAAAACAGCACGAACCGAAAATTAGGAAACCTTCCTAATTTCAATTTGAACCTTTCCTAAACTCAATGGGACTTATTTTGGGAGGTTTCAATCTATAAATAGGACATCCCTAAGCCTCTTTCACTCCTTTTACAACCCTAATTGGATTGAGAGAAAGAGAAGAGAAGGAAGAGAAGGAGAAGAGAAGGAAAGTAGAGAAGAAGACCAAGCAGAAGGGATTCAGAGGAAGAAGCATGCTTCTCAGGTATGGATACTATCTCCATGAATTTCTTAAGACCTTAAAGTAGATAATGAAGAGGGGATTATCTAGGAGGAACCCAAATCATCCATCCATGGTTTCGTTTCAATGAAAACCATGGAGGAGATCATTAAAACCATGTAGGTGAATGAAGTATAGTTCTAAACCATAGAACATGTATAGAATGGATTGTGGAAGTAAGCCATAGGACCCAACCATGAAAGAGAGAACGAAATCTGATATTTTTGACTCAAACCATGGGGGGTCGCACCTAGGGTCGATGGCAGATCCGACCCTAGCATCGACCCCCAGTGTTCAGGAAATCTAGAAAAGAGGTGGTCGCACCTAGGGTCGATAGACCCATCGACCCTAGCATCGACCCTATAGTTAACAGTAAGTTAAAAAAATTGAAATAAAATCTAATTAAATTATATCAATTTTGTTAGGTCTTCTAGCAATATATTAACAATATATAGGTGATTCTTAAAGCTTGAAAGAGGATCTACTAGCAAGCTAAGGTGAGGAAACAAGACCTACATTAACTGAATAATAACAAACTACTTTTATTTTCTTGAGTCCAATGCCATGTTTGATTCAATGCGAATATGCTTGTAATGTGCATTCAACATGTCATCCAATATTTCTGCTATTATTGTTCATGCATATTTAATTTTGTTTACTTATAACATGATGATGATGATTGATGCTAGGAATAGGCATGTGAATGTTTGTGTGTGGTTAGTGTGCTTGATGCGAGTAGGGCATCAGGGGAGGTGTTATGCGGTGTTTGATCCGGGCACTTTAGCTCTATCTCTAACTCAAGTCTTGTGCATTAGCATCGTCGTATCGCCATTACCTTAGCAGAACTATTGCGACGTAGGGCATCAAGGAGGGTCTCGGTCCTTGAGTCCTATACTCTATCGGGAGGCCTTAGCTCTATCTCTACGGATGCTCTGAGGGATGCTGGGGTGAGGCCTTGGATACAATGTTTGACATTAGGATTAGTTAGTAGCGAGCCCCGTTTGCAGCCCTAGCCATCAGGGGTTTATTTGTTGGTATGAAGTTGTGCAGCGATAAACGTGACCTTTGTGTACAATGTTCATTGTGGGTGTTGTGGGAGACGGTGAGAGGTTCATCGGGCGTATCCACACTCTCGTGCATAGAGGTGCGGTGGCCACCTATCCTTTCTATAGCACAGTGCAAACGTAAAACCAGACCAAAGATATGAATTGAATCGCATGCATATGTATTGTTGCATTATTTTGTTTACTCACTGAGCTCAAGTTGGAGAGCTGACCCTCGCGCGCGCAATTCTTTTCAGTTTCTGATGTTGCAGGTACTATGATTGAAGATTTTGTCTATACGCCAACATATGGACGGGTGGAGGCTATGAATGAGCAAGCTGTGGAGAACGAACATGGTTCGTTAAGCGAGCGTTTCAACGGTGGATACGTTTAGTGTTTAGTTTTCGTATTTGGATATTGTAATATGTATTAAGTTATGTTTTGGTTACTTGGAAATAAATGGAATATTAATTATTTATCATGAATAGACCTCAGTTCATTATCTGTAAGCCTTCCACTATTTACTTTATTTCCTCTGATTATTGTGGAATGTGTTTTGGTTTATCATATGTGGGATAGCCTGAGGGAGATCCTGGTTGAACCGTTGGTTTATTGACGATTCATCACATCATTCTGGTTAGTCCAGAATTAGGGTGTGACTACTTGATATCAGAACTCTCGTAGGCCTTACCCATTAAACCTAAATACTACCACTGGAGTCCATGAACTGAGTTAGGATAAATTAAAAGCTTTAATACAAACAAACCATAAGCATCTGTGTTGGTTGAGACAGAACTTAAACAAGAAAATAACGTACATATAGGTGGAACCATATATATATACACTCAAACAGAAAGAGAAGACCAAAAATTATCCTAATAAATAAATAATATAGGATATTATCTATAAGTTGGGTAGTTATCCAAGTATACAAGAGATATAGTACAGTAAGAAGAAGAAAGCATCTGTAAAGCAGAAAATTGGAATACCGAGTTGGTATTCACAAGATGTGAAACTCGATGCATGATCGAGAAAGAAGAAAAATGACTAGTAATGCCTAAATCCCTGTGGAGATAAAGAGAAAGATCTCGGGCTAAATCCAACAGAGATAGGAGAATAATGGCCATACATTATGAATAAGAATAACTACAAGAAGATAAAGTTATACTCTGGGTGACATGGAAACTCAGAGTGAGATCCTCCACAAGCTGATCCATTACCCGTTGAGCATTAAGAAGAGGTTACAACTTGACCCCACCACTATCAGGGTCGAGAATGGATAATGAAAACTCATCTGAGTAGATAATCAGACTGTATCGAATTAAAAGAGTGAACAACTAGGCCACTACAACCAACTACCTAGACTACCAAATACATTGGCTATGGTTGTAATAAACTTGGCCCAATAAAATACAAGAGTAACAACAGATGAGACCGACTATGCAAGTTGCTATGTGAATTACTACTCAAGTTGCCGATGCCACATCAACACCTCCGAGTCAAACCAAGTACGGTACCAATTGGTAGCAACACTGTACCCCAACACCTGTTAACTATAACACAGTGCCTACCATATAGCAAGTCCCAGTAATGCACACCCCCGTGCAGAAGTTTGGTGCACAACAAGCAGTGTATCAAGGTGGTTACCCTTATCAGCCACTGAAGTATGGGATAGCTGCATTATGACAAAATGATCCAACAGGGGTTGAGGAATATTTTCTGAAGATGAAGCCTCAAACATTTTTAGCAAAGATCGAATCTATTGTGGCCATATGGCAAGATAGTTTATATAGAATGCGGTGCATTATTGATTTACTCTTATGATTATAGAGGATGCACATACCAGATTTTAATTCTCGTGTCTTAACAGGATACCTTCTTGATTTAACCTGTCAATTGAAGTCATAGATATTGTTTCTTTAGTAGTAGTCCTGATTATACCAATCTTAGCCACTCTCATGATCGACCACATGAACAGAGATGTGAACTGAACAAATAGTTAAATGTTTAATCATGTTGAGCGTACATCTTTTCGATTTATACCTGATTTATTAATGTACAAAATTTTTCTCCAGATTATATTTGATTTACTGATGTACGAAATCTTTCTCCAGACTTACTCCTGTAGTGCCTTGACCAATGGCATTATATATTCGATAAAACCTGTAACCATGAGGTTAAGAACTGAAAAACCTCTATTCCATGTGTTTGGACCACCATGCAACTTAATGATCTTTTGATTCCGGTTGGATTACCACAGATTTACTCTTGATCCTTTAAACCTAGGTTCACTAGATAAAGCAATTGTTTCCATTATGCTAAATTGAAAGAATGAAATGAATTGTTTTGGACAAACATTCTAATTTATACACTCCCTGATCATTGTTGATAAAGATGTGTAGTGATAATGGAATGATTAGAAGAAAGATGATTGGATTCAGATTAAATGCTATAGCCAAGAGACCTCCGATGAAGTAATGGAGAAGCTATTTTGAGATTTTTAAATGGATGGATATGAGTCATGTCTATAAAAGAGTGCATGAGCAAAAGTGAGAACTATCAAGAGTATCCAGTAAAGAAATAGATAGCACTCAATTAGAGTTAAGGATGGCTATATCGGTATGAATTTTGACAAGGTAGAAGATTCCTAAAGGCAAATCTATGAGTGGATACAAGGATAAAGTCAAAAAAATCATGGCATTAATAGTACTCGGTTTAATACAATGATAATTGAGTTATGCCCAATATTGAGTGATAAGATTAAGAAAAGACCAAAAGAGTTTGGCTGAATTAATGAATTTATAAGCATATACCCTAATGCTTATAGATAGGCTTGGGATATGGCGTAACAATCACAACATATTTTTGAGGCATATGAAAGAGAGATCAGGGTAGAACAACAAGGATAAAAGAAATATAAGCTAATGAGTGCAATATGAGATTTTGACGATAGTCTTTGAAAAATCATAAGAGATGAAGGAACTAGACAAGCTCTTAAGACCTTAATACTAGATTTTGCTAGTTCAAGCCCTTTTGGACTAAATGTTGTATTAGATGAGTGTTATAAACAATGTCCAAATAATATGGATGGGTGAAATTTGGACGCAACCTAATTAGACTTGAGATGGCAGACTTTGACGTCATCTTGGGGATAGACTGGTTGTCTCAACACTCTATAAAGTTGTTATGTGCATAGAAGAGGTTATCATTCAAGAATAAAGATGGCATATAATTTGGTTTTATTGGAAGCCTATTCCCTAGGAAGCGAAAGCTGATCCTCTCTATGCTAAAGGCGAAGAGATGCTTTGAAGAGAAAGAAGTTGGATATATGGTATCTTGTGGTATACGTTACCAAAGAAGCACCACAAATGGAAGATATTGATGTGATGCGTGAATTTCTTGATGTATTCCCAGGAAACTTATGGGGTCACCATCTGATTAAGTGACCGAGTTCGTCATGGACTTGTTACCAAGGACGATACTTGTGTCAAAGGCACCATAGAGTAAGCTCCTATGGGGTTGAAGGAATTGAGACTCAACTACAAGAGTTATTAGACAAGGGTTCTAATCGGCTAAGTATTGCATCACAGGGAACGTAAATGCAATTCGTGAAAAAGAAGGACAGTAGTGTCAGATTATGCATAGACTACCGGGAACTAAACAAGTTCAGGATCAAGAATCGATATCTACTACCTCAGATCGATGACTTGTTTAAATAGTTGCAAGGAGCGAAGGTATTTTCTAAGATTGATCTTCGATCAAGATATCATCAGCTGAAGAATTTGGATAGCGATATCTCGAAGATAGTTTTTAGAATCGGGATAGGCCAATTATGATTTTTCGATTATGATTATGATGTTTGGATTAACCAATGCCCTTACATCTTTTATGGAACGGATGAACTGCGTGTTTCATAACATGTTGAACACGTCAATCATAGTTTTCATAGATGATATTTTGGTTTATTCCAAGAATGAAGCAACTCATAAAACAGAGCTTAGAACCGCTTTACAATAGTTGAGAAGTGAAAAGCTTTATGCTAAGTCCAAGAAATATGAGACCCGATTAAACAAAGTGATCTTCTTAGATCACGTACCATCATAAAAAGGGATTAAAGTGGACCCTATTAAGATAGAAGCAATTGTATGGTGAGAAACACCTGAAGAATATTATGAAGATCATAAGTTTCTTGAGTTTAGCTGGTTATTACAGACGATTTTTGGAGGACCACTCTAAGATCGCAAAACCTCTTACCAAGCTAACCAGGAAGGGAGATGAGTTTAAATGGACTGACCAGTGTAAAGAATGGTTGATATCAACTCTCACGTTGATCATTCGTACACCAGGAAACCTTTTACCCTATAAATTGAAGCTTTCGGATTGGATCTAAGATGCGAGATAATGCAAGGTAAATAAGTGATTTCATATGCTTTAAGAAAACTGAAAGAGCATGAGAAGAGTTACCCTACTCATGACTTAGAATTATCGATGATGAATTATGCAATCAAAACTTGGAGACATTATCTATACGGAGAAGAATGTTAGATTTAATGGGAATACAAGAGTTTATTTATCTCTTCACCAGAAAGAGTTGAACATGAGGATAAAATAGCTGAAATTACCCAAGGAATAAGACTGTGATATTCAGTGTCACCCGAGCAAGGCTAATGTAGTAGCTAAGGCCTTATGCAAAAAGGGATTATGAGGTCTGAAGAAGGACCGAGTATAAATGTTGCCTTATGTTCTGCAGCAACAGATTCAGATTTGGAAAAAGAGTAACATATAATAGAAGCTAAGGATGATCCAATTAAGCGAGAACTTATGGATGAACTTATGGAGCAATAATTCCTCGCTTACGTTAAGTACATTAAAGATCATCTCTGAATTAATGGATGAAGTAAAAGTAGCAATTTTGTTAGATCTGTATATAAAAACAATGCAAGGAGATTTGGAGAAAGGAAAACCAAACCTGACTTATTTTGGATGCGGAGACGGTACTCAGGAAGAGGATAATGATAAGAGCCCATTGTACTCAATATTCAGGACATCCTGGAGTACCAATATGTATCATGAGCTGAAGAGATTGAATTGATAAAGAGGAATGATAACAAAGGTGGTGTAGTACGTGTTCCAGTGTCTGGATTATCAGCAAGTAAAGGCTGAAAGACAAGACCAACATGGCTTACTATAATAACTATCGGAGCTAGTTTGAAAGTGGAACTGCATTACAATGAACTATGTCACCAGTATTCCATTGATCGGTTGACGCAGTTTGGGTGATTGTTGATCGCATTATGAAGATAGCTTATTCCATTGTGATACAACCTCGGTATGCTTTGGAGCAGCTAACTAAGCTATATATGGATAGTATTGTCAGATTGAATGGTATGCATGAGAGCTTAGTGTCGGCCAGAAGCTCATGCTTTATCTTAAAGTTTTGGAAGGATCTATAGGAAACAATGGGAACAAAGTTGAATTTTAGTACCACATTTTACCTTAAACCGACGGACAGTCGGGGCGGACTACACAAATCCTAAGAGATATGCCCCGAGTTTATGAAATTGATTTCAAGGAACTTGAGTTGAGAAGTTACCGTGAATTGAAGTTGCTATTAAGCTACCTTCTAAATGTCACCTATCAAGCATGGTACGGTAGAAATGTTAAATTCCTTTATTTTGGAATAAAGTTGGTGAATGAAGAATTTTAGAAACCTAAGTCTAATGAAGAAAACTATCGAGTGGCAGACAAGATCAAAGAAAAGGGGCAGGATAGCTCAGGATTGTCAGAATAGACACTAAGACCTTGAGTTCGCCATAAGTGACAAAGTATTTTTGAAGATATCACTTATGCATAGTTTGAAATGATTAGACAAGAAGGAAAGTAATATTCTATATATGCGTCGAATCTTATAAACTCTGGAGAGACGTAGAAAAGTTGCATATCAATTAGCGTTACCGTTATCCATGTCTAGTGTGCATGATGTATTTCGTGTGTCTCTATTGAAGAAGTACATTGGAGATCCATATCAAAAGTATTGACCACGGATCACTGGATTAAATAGGAGATTTAACTATTGAAGTGGTACCAGCCTAGTTCACTAGTTGAAAGGTACAACACCTTAAAAACTTGGTATCAATTATACGAAGATAATCTGACGAAGACAAGACGTGGAGAAGACAGCATGGAAAGAAGAAGATGCAATGCGAAAATAGAATTCCCACCTACTGACTCCGAAGTAAATTCAAATTTTGAGGACAAAATTTATTTTAAGGATGGGAGAGTTGTAAGATCCGTACATTCAAATTTCGAGGACGAAATTTCTTGTAAGGGTGGTGGAGTTGTATGACCCGCACGCCATGAACCCGGTCTAACCATACATTTCGTGTCGTGAACCGTCTACATATCATGGTCGAGCTAGGTGGACCAAGTGTGTGAAGAAACCCAAGACCCAATATGAAAATTTACCCAAAAACAGTCAAAATAAGGGTAGGGTCGCATGTCTTAACAGACAGGTCTGACCCCCTCATCGACCCTCACTATCGACCCTCAACCATGGGTAGCAGGGGGGTCGACCCTCTCATCGACCCTTTTATCGACCCTCAGTAATCGAGAAAAAATAACACGAACCGAAAATTAGGAAACCTTCCTAATTTCAATTGGAACCTTTCCTAAACTCAATGGGACTTATTTTGGGAGGTTTCACTCTATAAATAGGACGTCCCTAAGCCTTTTTCACTCCTTTTACAACCCTAATTGGATTGAGAGAAAGAGAACAGAAGGAAGAGAAGGAGAAGAGAAGGAAAGTGGAGAAGAAGACCAAGGAGAAGGGATTCAGAGGAAGAAGCATACTTCTCAGGTATGGATACTATCTCCATGAATTTCTTAAGACATTATAGTAGATAATGAAGAGGTAATTATCTAGGAGGAACCCAAATCATCCATCCATGGTTTCGTTTCAATGGAAACCATGGAGGAGATCATTAAAACCATGTAGGTGAATGAAGTATAGTTCTAAACCGTAGAACATGTATAGAATGGATTGTGGAAGTAAGCCATAGGACCCAACCATGATAGAGAGAACGAAATCTGATATTTTTGACTCAAACCATGGGGGGTCGCACCTAGGGTCGATGGCAGATCCAACCCTAGCATCGACCCCCAGTGTTCGGGAAATCCAGAAAAGAGGTAGTCGCACCTAGGGTCGATAGACCCATCGACCCTAGCATCGACCCTACAGTTAACAGTAAGTTAGAAAAATTAGAATAAAATCTAATTAAATTCTATCGACTTTGTTAGGTCTTCTAGCAATATATTAACAATATAAAGGTGATTTTTAAAGTTTGAAAGAGGATCTACTAGCAAGCTAAGGTGAGGAAACAAGACCTACATTAACTGAATAATAACAAACTACATTTATTTTCTTGAGTCCAATGCCATGCTTGATTCTATGTGAATATGCTTGTAATGTGCATTCAACATGTCATCCAATATTCTTGCTATTATTGTTCATGCATATTTAATTTTGTTTACTTATAACATGATGATGATGATTGATGCTAGGAATAGGCATGTGAATGTTTGTGTGTGGTTAGTGTGCTTGATGCGAGTAGGGCATCAGGGGAGGTGTTATGCGGTGTTTCATCCAGGCACTTTAGCTCTATCTCTAACTCAAGTTTTGTGCATTAGCATCGTCGTATCGTCATTACCTTAGCAGAACTATTGCGACGTAGGGCATCAAGGAGGGTCTCGGTCCTTGAGTCCTATACTCTACCGGGAGCCCTTAGCTCTATCTCTACGGGTGCTCTGAGGGATGCTGGGTTGAGGCCTTGGATACAATGTTTGACATTAGGATTGGTTAGTAGCAAGCCCCATTTGTAGCCCTAGCCATCAGGGGTTTATTTGTTGGTATGAAGTTGTGCAGCGATAAACGTGACCTTCGTGTACAATGTTCATTGGGTGCTGTGGGCGATGGTGAGAGGTTCATCGGACGTATCCACACTCTCGTGCATAGAGGTGCGTTGGCCACCTATCCTTTCTATTGCACAATGCAAACGTAAAACCAGACCAAAGATATGAATTGAATCGCATGCATATGTATTGTTGCATTGTTTTGTTTACTGACTGAGCTCAAGTTAGAGAGCTGACCCTCGCGCGCGTAATTCTTTTTAGTTCTGATGTTGCAAGTACTATGATTGAAGATTTTGTCTACACGCCAACCTATGGACGGGTGGAGGCTATGAATGAGCAAGCTGTGGAGAACGAACATGGTTCGTTAAGCGAGCGTTTCAACGGTGGATACGTTTAGTGTTTAGTTTTCGTATTTAGATATTGTAATATGTATTAAGTTATGTTTTGGTTACTTGGAAATAAATGGAATATTAATTATTTATAATGAATAGACCTCAGTTCATTATCTGTAAGCCTTCCGCTATTTACTTTATTACCTCTGATTATTGTGGAATGTGTTTTGGTTTATCATATGTGGGATAGCCTGAGTGAGATCCTGGTTGAACCGTTGGTTTATTGACGGTTCATCACATCATTCTGGTTAGTCTAGAATTGGGGTGTGACAAATCCCTTCACGATTTGATTGCTTTAACTATCATTAGGGTCCTTCCTATGATTGATCTATGGCCTTAATTTAGTATTTTTCACAACCATCTACTCCAACCTACTCTTCATGAATTTACTTTGAGTTTTCGTCTATGGGTCTCATGGTTAAGATCCTACTTTGAATTAATATTTCCTCCATGATCTATTCTAGGAATTCAACTAAGGTAGGGGATGTTTTCATACCTTAAACTTGCTGAAGAATCAGAGCTCTCTCTTTTAGTTTGAGTTCTAAAAGAATGAAAGAGACTAAGGGACATCCTATATATAGAGGAAAACCCTCCATATACAGTCCTACTTAGATTAAGAAAGAACCCCCTTCAGAGTAGGAAGGTTTCCTAATCACGGAGTCAGTTTGTCATCGTGTGGTCGTACGTGGGGTCACAGGATCCGTTGACCACACATCCCAAATCTACGACCACACGTCCCAGACTCCAATGGTCTCATTATTTTGAGGTGTGGTCGACCACACCTATTTAGGTATGCGACCACATGTCTCAGTTAGATGATTTATGGTTCGAATTACATACCTAGCCTTGAGGTTTCTTCACGCACTTGGTCTGCTTGGTCCGACCATGATAAGAAGACTTGATACAAGGTGGTAAAATCAAGTTATTACGATACGGGTCTTACAACTCCCCCCTCTTATATAAATTTCATCCTTGAAATTTGCACATACCCACTCAGTCAAAAAGGTAAGGATATTGCTTTCGCATAGCATTCTCTTCTTCCCATGTTATCTCTTCCACGTTTTTGCTCCGCCAAGTAACTTTAACATAGCTCAATTCTCTACTCAAGTCACACCCCAATTCTGAACCAACCAGAATAGTGTGATGAACCGTCCATAGACCAATAATTCATCCAGGATCTCGTATAGGCCGAGCCCATTCAATTAAACCAGATACATCCCACAAGCAAATTCATAGTAAATAAATTGATAGCGGAAGTCTTTAATACTAATGAATTGAGAATCTGACAGTGATAGCATAAGTATCCTATTATCTCCAATGTACCTCAAGACAAAAGTAAAGTAAAATAGTCAATTACATGTCCCAGTAGTTAAACAAAAAAACTAATAAGAAACACATGAGTTACACTCGCACGACTAATCATGCGCATCTTCTTCAGCTTCTATGTCCATCGCAGCAACGTGTCCATATCTCGGCGCATTCATATATTCTTCAAAAGTAGGACCTGCATCAAGAACTAAAAATATTCGACGTCGAAAGGTTGAGCACACATCATGGCTCAGCAAACAAAATAATGCAACAAACATATGTATGCTTTCAATTCATACATTTGGTCTAGTTAATAAGTTTGCAATATGCTAAAAGAAAGGTTTGGTGGCCGTCGCACCTCTATACACGAGTGTGTGAATCTGCCAAATGGATCAAACACCATTGCCATCCCACATGCACCCACCATGGAATAGAGATAGAGCTAAAGTGTCTGAATCAAACACAGCCAACACTTCTCCTGATGCCCTACCCATACCACCACGTAAGCCCCTATTGGCGAGGGCTTGCAAACTGGGCTCGCAACTAACCAATTCTAATGCCATATAGTGTATCCAAGGCCTCACCCCAACATTTCTCAATACGTTCAAAGAGATAGAGCTAAGCCCACTCGGTAGAGTCAAAGACCACACGGTCGGAGACCACCTCCCCTGATGCCCTACGACGTAATAGTTCTGCTAAGGTAATGGTGATACGATGATGTTAGTGGGCAATACATGAGTAGAGATAGAGCTAGAGTCTATGACGGGGACGAAGACTACCATGCCACGTCCTCCCCCTGATGCTCCACTCGTATCCAACACACCAACCACACACATACATTCACATGCCTATTCCTAGCATCATAATCATCATCATGTCATTAATAAACGAAATTAAATATGCATAAACAGTAATAGCAGGAATATTGGATGACATGTGAGATGCACATAACAAGCATACAAGAATAGAATCAATCATGGCATTGGACTCAATAAAAATAAAATAGTCATTAGTTTAGGTCTTCTTCTCTCACCTTTGATCGTTGGTTGTTCCTCTTCCAAGCTTTGTAAATCACTTTTGGACCACTTGGAAACCTAATAAATTTATGGATTCTAAGTTAGAGTTCATATTCATTAATTAAAATATTTAAATGTCTTATTTGGAATCAATTAGATCTCCAGAAACTGAGTGGTCGCAGGTGTGGCTACACCTGTGGTCTCAGTTTCTACGACCACCGGGTGTATGGTCGATATGTGTGGTCGCATATCATGCAACCACACACATGTGACCACACCCTCCCTGGAAACTTCTTGAGTACGCGTGGTCGACACATGTCCCTCGTGTGGTTGACCATAGCTACGACCACACGAGTGTTTGGTCGACTTTCATTCTCAGTCTAATCCCTTCATGATTTGATTCTTGAACTATCATTAGGGTCCTTCCTATGATTGATCTATGACCTTAATTTAGTATTTTTTTATAATCATCTACTCCAACCTACTCTTCATGAATTTTCTTTGAGTTTCCGTCTATGGGTCTCATGGTTGAGATCCTACTTTGAATCAATACTTCCTCCATGATCTATTCTAGGCATTCAACTAAGGTAGGGGATGTTTTCATACCTTAAACTTGCTGAAGAATCAGTGCTCACTCTGAAATTCCTCCTCTTAGTCTTCCTCTTCAATTTTCCTTCTCTTCCTCCTCCTCTCTTTCTCTCTCTTTCGGTTTGAGTTCTAATAGAATGAAAGAGGCTAAGGGACATCCTATATATAGGAGAAAACCCTTTATATAGAGTCCTACTTAGATAAGGAAAGTGCCCCTTTCAGATTAGGAAGGTTTCCTAATCACGGAGTTAGTTTGACATCTTGTGGTCGCATGTGGGATCGCAAGATCCGTTGACCACACGTCCCAAATCTACGACCACATGTCCAAGACTCCTGTGGTGTCACTATTTTGAGGTGTGGTCGACCACACCTATTTAGGTATGCGACCACACGTCTCAATTAGATGATTTATGGTTGAATTACATACCTAGCCTTGTGGTTTCTTCACGCACTCGGTACGCTTGGTCTGACCATGATATGAAGACTTGATACAAGGTGGTAAGACCAAGTTAGTACAATACAGGTCCTACAAAGTAGGCTATGTTCACACATCGATCCCCTTCTACTTTTTTTCGATCAAACCATGGATATTGTGCCTCATTTTCAATGGACTTGAAGCAATTAGGGTCATGAACTCAGGGAACCTTGGGGCGAACGATGATAACTGCAAAAGAGAAGAGAATAAGAAAATAAGTTTAAAAAATTATAAAATTAGACAGCATAACAAAGTAAATTGGGAAAAAACCTCACTTTCACCCAAACCTTGGGCAGGAGGACTTACATAGGTCCCAAACCATCCTGCAAGGCTTGTTCATTCAACAATTGCAATTAAATAGATATAATTTGAGGAAATTTTGAAACTAAAGGAAAACCCCCAAATTCTAGGTCAAAATTGGGATTTTTTGCAATTTTGCCAAACTCACTGATGAAACTTGAATTTTCTTGAGGGCTTTCATCCGTTGGGTAGCCAATAGCAATAACCCCCAATAAAAATCAAATTTTTATGGACAAGATGATATCAGTTTGAAGAAAACCTTATATATGGAGAAAACCTAGGTATAAAAGCTTAAAGAGGAAGAAAGAATAGAGAACATACCTCGAGGAATGGAATGTAGATCCTCGTTCGATGGAAAAATCATCAAGCTTGTATGATTGACACTATAGCAACCCAATGGTGGCGAGCTGAGTTAAGACCGTAGGAGAAAGAAGGAGAAATGAGAGGGAAATCTCGGAAAAATAGGTTTTAAAACTAATTTTGAATCATACGATCGCACAATTCGACCAAAACGATCGACCGTGTCATCGGCCATATGATCGACCATAGGGTCTTGAGAAGTTGCCAAGGTTCTGATGGTCCAACTTATGGTCGCGCAACATGCGATGGTAGGGCATCGTCTGTATGACAGACTACTGTTTGCTTTTGATTATGTTATAACTATTGCCTCTTAATTTTGTTTCTTCTCTCGCCTCCCATTGTGAGATTAACCCAATACTACTATTCTGTCTTATCTCATAGGTGTAGCTTTTCCAATACCATTTTACCCACAAGTTTATATGGTTGGGCTTAGAGTTAGCAAAAGCAGATAGAATGCAAACCCACCTTTACCACCTACGGAGTCCAATGACAATGAAGGTAAGGAAGGACAGTAAGGAAATATTGGGAATCAAAATTGTAAGACCCGCACTCCACTAACATGGTTTAACCATATCGTGCCTAGTCTTCCCATCATTTCTGGACCAAGTGGACCGAGCGTGTGAAGATAGATCACAAATCAGGTATGAGAATTGAGTTTAAAACACAAAAAACATACCTAAGGTCGCATGCGTAGGTATGATCGATCATAAAGAAGGGAACCAAAAATCTCAAATCCAGAATCCCATTGTTGATGATTTCGACCTTACGGTCGACGGTTTTTGTGACCGTATGATCTATCATGAGAACCCAGATCAGACTCCGAGTTTTAAAAAATTTCCTAAACTAAGGGATTGCTTTCTTAATTGAAAGAGGACTTTATATGGAGAGTTTTTTTCTATATAAAGGACGTCTTTCAACCCTTTTTTACTCTTTTAAAACATTAGTAAACCCTAGAGAAAGAGAAGAAAAGAGAAGGAAGAAAAGGAGAAGAAGAAAAATCTAAGGAGAAGAGTTTGCTGAGAAGAGATTGGCTCTCTATCATACGCAAAGGTATGAAACGAATCTCTGGGGATGTAAACTCTAAGGAATAAGACTTCTATGGAGGATAGGCAATATCAACCTATTATGATCCATGTGATTTCCTTGAGAAAATCCCACGAAGAACCATGAGGAGTGAATTTGATGATTAGGGTTGATAAAAAATTACTAATGATGGCCATTGGATGACCTTAGAATAAAACCCATTGAAGAACAGAAGAATTTACCCAGGAAGAACTCGAATTTTAGGTAGACTATGACCAAAACTCAAGGTCGCAACTATGGTCGACCATTGCATGACAAGTATGACTAGAGGATTGACCATAGGCATTCGGGAAGATTCCATAAATCATATGGTTGTAGCTACGATCGCACCATATGCTACCATAGGGTATCGACCGTAGACAGTAAGGTCGATACAACATGAGACCATAGGACCAATCAGGCACCTATCAGTGCTCTGTTTCAATTTCTGACTACTGTAACATGTCACATATGAACCCTAACTTAAATTCATATAACTTTTAGGTTGTTAAATCTATTCAAAGAGAATTTTGAGGATTGAAAGGACATCGAGAATTGCTAATAGGTAATTGAACAAGACCTAAACTAATTGGATAATAACAAACTGTTTATTTTTATTGAGTCCAATGCCATGATTGATTCTATGCTTGTATGCTTGTAATATGCATCTCACATATCATCCAATATTCCTGTTATTACTGTTCATACATATTTAATTCCATTATTTATAACATGATGATGATGATGATGCTAGGAATAGGCATGTAAATGTATATGTATGGTTGGTGTGTTGGATGCGAGTCGAGTATCAGGGGGAGGACGTGACATGGTGGTCTTCAACCTCGTCACCAGACTCTAGCTCTATCTCTACTCGAGTCTTGCCCACTAACATCGTCGTATCACCATTACCTTAGCATAACTATTACATCGAACAGCATCAGGGGAGGTAGTCTCGGACTGTGTGGTCTCTGACTTTGTCGGGGGGCCTTAGCTCTATCTCTATGGACGTATTGAGGGATGCTGGGGTGTGGCCTTGGATACACTATTTGGCATTAGGATTGGTTAGTTGCGAGCCCAGTTTGTAAGCCCTCACCAATAAGGGCTTACGTGTTGGTATGGGTAGGACATCAGGGGAAGTTTTATCCGGTGTTTGATCTAGACACTTTAGCTCTATCTCTATTCCATGATGGGTGCATGTGGGACGGCAATGGTGTTTAATCCATTGGGTGGATTCACACACTCATGTATAGAGGTGCGGCGGCCACCAAACCTTTCTTTAGCACATTGCGAACTTAAAAACTAGACCAAAGATATGAATTGAATGCATGCATATGTTTGTTGTATTATTTTATTTACTCACTAAGCCGTGATGTGTGCTCACCCTTTTGACGTCGAATATTTTTAGTTGATGATGCAAGTCCTACCGTTGAAGAATATATAAATGCATCGACATATGGACACGTTGCTGCGATGGATGTAGAAGCTGAAGAAGATGCGCATGATTCATGATGCGAGTGCAACCAATGTGTTTTTGCTTAGTTTTAGTTATAGTTTAAACAACGGATATGTAATTTGATTATTTATTTTTATGTCTTGGGGTTTTGAGATAATTGGATTAAATATTTATTTATCACTGTTAGACTCTCAGTTTATTATCTGTAGGACTTCCGCTTATTTGTTTATTATCTCTGATTATTAATGTAGAATATGTATGTAGTTTGATATGGTGGGTACGACCTATGTGAGATCCTGGGTGAACAATTGGTTTATTGGCGGTTCATCACACTATTTTGGTTAAACCAAAATTGGGGTGTGATAAACTTGGTATCCGAGCACTCAGGTTCTACTCATTGACCTAACAACTTTTACATGAGTCTTGAACTGAGTTAGGGTAAAATTTAAAATCTATAATAAGAACACACCATAAGCACCTATGTTTTATGAGACATAAACTAAGAAAGAGAATAATGCATATATGTATATATATATATATATATATATATATATATATATATATATATATATATGGAAACAAGACAAATGTACATCAAATCAGAGTACAGTCCACAATCTAGACAGTTACTCTATAATATAAAAGTAAAAAGACATAAAGGGAAATCATGGAGCTGGAAGTGCTAGAGGAGGAGGAGCCTCATGATCTCACGTAATAGCCCCATCATGTCATCTGGTGGTGAGCGTGAAGGGCCAGCTGAATGAGAATCCCTATAAGGGCCAGCACAGTAGAATGTTGTAGCGATGTAGGAGGGATGGCATCCACATCCATGTACATCCGATCATCATCCTCCTCATCACCACCCTCGTGTGCCTCTACTACTACCTTTGCTGCTGCTGCTGCCACCTCTGCATCTGCTGCCGCTACCCGAGTAAGATGACGTCTCATAACATTCCTTTCGTCATCACTGACCTGTATCTCTCGCATGCCCATCTTGCTGATGGCCTCTCAGTCAGGGTCAGCTGAGAAGGTGTCCTCAACGATCCTCTCATCCACTAGGTCAACCTATAGACGAGTGAGCAAGGTGGAGATCAGCCGTCCATAGGGCAAGTTGCCTCTCGAGTCAGGCAATGTAGCTCTGTGCATAGTCCTGAGAGTAATGTATGGGAGGCAGACAGACTGCCTAGTACAGATACACTACAGTAGGTTCTGAGTCAGCTGAGAGATCATCTCATAATGTTCGCCCTAGGGAATCAGATTATGCTGGATAATCTTGTAGTAGACACGTGGCTCTAGACACAGGTTGACTGCTTTTACCTCTCAACGGTCATCCTAAAGAATCTAACTATCGATCTCTGCATTCATCTATGTAGAAAAAACTGTGGCTCTCTGGGTGCATAGAAAACCAACTGCCCATCATTGGAGATACCTAGGAGATCACCCAACTCTTGATAGTTGAAAGAAATTGGAGCCCCTTTCACCTAGCTGGTGATCCAAAGCTCTCTGCCCCTCTCTACATCTAGGTCACCCTCCACCTGAAGGTGACAGTAGAACTGCTTAACCAGGTTCGGATGAGTGCAAGCCTCGTATAAGATCATTAGAAGACAGCCCATATCACCAAATGCCTCTGCACATCCAACCGGGTTAAGTGGGCTAGGTTCACACATCTACCCCCTTTAACCTTCTTTTGGTCAAACCAAGGGTATCGCACTTCTGCTTCCACTGACCTAAAGCGAAGTGGT
Source organism: Protea cynaroides (assembly GCA_028583415.1). Classification (NCBI taxonomy): domain Eukaryota; kingdom Viridiplantae; phylum Streptophyta; class Magnoliopsida; order Proteales; family Proteaceae; genus Protea; species Protea cynaroides. The sequence continues at coordinate 51,839,557 of CM053265.1, forward strand.
TCATGAACTCGAGGAGCCTTGGTGTGAACCATGATAGCTGTAAGAAAAGAAAACAAGAAAACAAGTTAAAAAATTTGGAAAAATTTCACAGCATAATGACGTAAAATGAGAAAAAGCCTCACTTTTCACCCAAACATTGGACAGGAGGACTAACATAGGTCCTAAACCATCTTGCAATGCATATCCAATCTGAAATTTTAACTAAGTAGGTCGAACTAAGTAGGTTGAATTTGAAAAATTTTGAACATTGGACAAAAACCCCAAATTTTAGGTCAAAATAGGGATTTTCAAAATTTTTACCAAACCAACCGATGAAACTCAAATTTTCTTGAGGGCTTTCATCCATTGGGTGGCCAATAGCAAAAGCCCCCAATAAAAATTAAATTTTTACGACTAGAAAAATATTAAATAGAAGAAAACCCTACCAATGGCAAAAACCCTAGGTATAAAAGCTTAAAAATCAAAGAGAGTAGAGAACATACCTTGTGGAATGGAATGTAGGTTGTTAATCGAAGTAAAAATCACCAAGTATGTATGGTCGACACTGTAGCAACTCACTGGAGGCGAGTTGAGTAGAGACCGTAGGAGGATGAAGAAGAAATGAGAGAGAAACTCTCGAAAATAGGTTTTTAAAATTGATTTTGGATCTTACAGTCGCATAGTTCAACCAAAACCATCGACCGTAGCATCGGCCATATGATCGACCATAGGGTCTCCATAAGTTGCCAGGGATGTGATGGTCGCACCTAAGGTCGTACAACATGCGACCGTAGGCCATCGACCATATGACCTACTGTTGTTTGTATTTTGATTCTATTTAAACTTTTGCCTACTGATTTTGTTTTTCTCTCGCCTTCCATTGTGAGACTAACCCGATACTATCATCATATCTTGTCTCACTTGTACAGCCCTTCCAAGTACCATTCAACCAAAAGTTTAAATGGCTGGACGCAAAGTAAGTAAAAGGAAACATAATGCAAACCCATCTCCACCACCTATGGATACTAATGACAATGAGGCTCAGCAAGGACAGGAAGGAAATATTGGAACTCAAAATGTAGCACCTCAGAGCGTGCACACCCAAGCCAACCCAACCAACCTACCTACACCACCTATAGATTTGGCTACTACTGTGATGAATTTAGGACAACAATTGCAGTAAATACAGCAAGTGCAAGCCAACATACAAGCTGCTATGGGAATGGCTTTCCCAGCTACAAACACGATACCTCTACCTGCAGGACAAGCTAGTACTGCACCTGGTGGTAGCAACACCCTACCCCAAGCACCGCAAACACCAGCAGTACAAGACCAAGAGTAAAACCCTGAAGCACCGCAAGGCGGGTATAACCAAGGAAATATCAGTACCAGCCACCTATGTAGGGAGTATATGCACAGTATCAGCTTGATCACTCCAGACTGATCGAGCGTTTCTTGAAGTTAAAGCCAAAGGAATTTACAGGCAAGCCATCAGATCCGTTATGGCCAGCTCACTGGATTGATGAAATGGAAAGAAATTTTATGATGATGACTATAAATGAAGAAGATAAGGTATTATATGCCACTTTTATGTTGAAAGGTGATGCGCACCACTAATGGAAATCAACTAGAAGTTATCTATTAACAAAGCATGCCCAACTGAGTTGGGTTATTTATAAAGAAGCTTTCTTTGAGAAGTATTTTCCCAGGCATGTCAGAGATCAAATGGAAAAGGAGTTTCTGAGTCTGTATCAGGGACAGATGACTATAGACGCATATCAATTGCGTTATGAAGAATTGTTTTTCTTTGCTCCCTCTAGCATGCAGGAGGAAAATACCAAAACCTGAAGATTCTTCATGGGACTTAGGGGAAGCATCCGTGAGCATGTATTGGGACTAGAAAAGAAGATTTATAATGAAGTTGTACAAATTGCTCGAATACTAGAATCGAGCCAGAGGGAAAGTTATTTTGCTTAGAATAGTGGTATTAAAAGCCTAAAGGAAATTCACACAACGGAGGGAACTCAAAGATGTTTAAACCCTTCCGTACTCAAGGTTTCAATGCTGCAGCCAAGACTACTCTGACAGTCCAACCTCAACAGAAGCAAAGTAGTAATGGAGTTAAATGCTTTAACTGCAATCAAGTAGGACATTATTCAAGGGAGTTTCCTAAGCCAAGGAAGCATCTACAGCAAGGAAAGGTTTATGCAGTTACATCTGAGGATGCTGCCACATCGCCTGATGTGGTCACAGGTATGACTTGAACCTTTTGTTTTGTACTACCTTGTGTGAGCATATAGATTAATATAAGAAGAAAATCACAGGTATCGTATCTATTAATGGCATACCCGTCAGAGTACTCTTTGATTCTGGGGCTACTCATTCTTTTATATCTGTGTCATTTAGAAAGAAGTTAAATCTACCCCTCAGACCTTTAGACAGCAAAATGATTATACGATCACCTATGGGATTAGAAGTGGAACTAGACAAGGGTATGGACCATGTCCAGTTCTTATCGACGAGAAGATTTTGGATGCAACCTTAATTCAACTCGGGATGGCAGACTTTGATGGCAGACTTTGACATTATCTTGGGAATGAATTGGTTAGCTCGGCACTCTGTAAACCTATTATGTGCAAAAAAAAATTGACATTTAAAGACAAGGAAGGAGTAGAGTTTAGATTTGTGGGAACCAAACTTCCCCATAAATGAAAACTCATTCTCTCTCCATTGAAGGCTAGAAAATGCCTCGAGAAAGGAGGAATTGGGTATCTAGTATCCATGGTCGACCTCACCAAAAAAGCACCTCAAATGGAAGATATTAAAGTTGTGCGTGAATTTTTGGACGTATTTCCTGAGGAACTACCAGGACTACTACCCGATCGAGCGACAGAGTTCGTTATAGTTCTTATACCTGGAGCCACACCAACATCGAAAGCACCCTATCGAATGGCTCCTATTAAACTGAAGGAACAGAAGGTACAATTACAGGGATTACTGGACAAGGTATATTAGACCCAGCATATCATCATGGGAAGCGCCAGTATTGTTCGTAAAAAAAGAAGGATGGTAGCTTTTGACTGTGTATAGATTATTAGGAATTGAATAATCTTACAATCAAGAATCAGTACCCATTTCCTCGGATTGATGATTTGTTCGATCAGTTGCAAGGTGCCAAAGTGTACTCCAAAATTGATCTTCGGTCAGGATACTATCAGTTAAAGATTAAGGAAGGTGATATTCCGAATACAACATTCAGAACCAGATATGGACATTATGAATTTTTAGTCATGTCTTTTGGATTAACTAATGCACCCACAACTTTTATGGAACTCATGAATCGGGTATTCCATGATATGTTAGATACATCAGTTATTATATTTATTGATGACATACTAGTCTACTCCAGGGACAAAGAAACTCATCTCAAAAATCTAAGAGCCGCTTTGCAACGAGTTTGAAAAGAGAAGCTTTACGCAAAATTTACTAAGTGTGAGTTCTGGCTAAATGAAGTCGCTTTCTTAGGTCATGTTGTATCCACTAAAGGAATTAAAGTGGATCCTAGCAAGATTGAAGCCATTGTGAAATGGGAAGCACCTAAGAATGTTGTAGAAATCAGAAGTTTCCTAGGTTTGGCTGGTTATTATAGACGAATCATGGAAGATTACTCTAGAATCGCCATACCTTTCACCAGTTTGACAAAGAAAGGAAAAAAGTTTGTTTGGATTGATAAATGTGAAGAGTGTTTTCAGACATTAAAGGCTAGATTGATATCAGCTCCCATCTTGACTATTTTGATTCCAGGACAACCATTTATCTTGTACACTAATGCTTTTGGGTTAGGTTTAGGATGTGTGTTTATGCAAGGAGAACAAGTAGTTGCGTATGCCTCAAGACAACTGAAGACACATGAGAAGAACTATCCCACTCATGACTAGGAATTAGCAGCAGTAGTACATACTATTAAGATATGGAGACATTATTTGTATGAAGAAAAATTTTAGATTAAATCAGATCATAAGAGTCTCACTCATCTTTTTAATCAGAAGGAGTTGAACATGAGACAAAGAAGATGGCTGAAATTACTAAAGGATTATGATTGTGATATCCAGTATCATTCAGGAAAAGCTAATGTAGTTCCTGACGCACTAAGCAGGAAAGCTATGACAGAATCCCAAGAAGTTAGTGTGTGCATGATGTATTTCATATCTCATTACTGAAGAAGTACGTCAGAGATCCAACACACGTGTTAACAACGGATCCACCGGATTTGACTGAAGATTTGCCATTCGATGTAGTACCTTTTGAGATCACTAGCCAGAAGGTGCAACGTCTTCGCAACCGTAACATTTACTACGTTAAGGTTACTTGGAGAAGCCAAAATGTAGAAGAAGTTAAATGGGAAGCAGAGAACGCTATGCGGAAGCAATATCCTCACCTATTCAACTCGGAAGGTATGTGCAAATTTCAAAGACAAAATTTATATAAGCGGGGGGTTGTAAGACCCGTACTCCACTAACTTGGTCTAACCATATCGTGTCAGGTCTTCCCATCATTCCTGGACCAAGTGGACCAAGCGTGTGAAGATAGATCACAAACCAGGTATGAGAATCGAGTTAAAAACATAAAAAACATACCTAAGGTCGCATGCCTGGGTAGGTATGGTCGACCATAAATAAGGGAACCAAAAATATCAAATCCAGAATCCCATGGTCGATGATTTCGACCTTACGATTGTGTGGACAATGGGAAATCGATGATCCTCCTCGGGATGAATGTATATCCATATCGATGAAGATCGATTGTTCTTTGGAGTCGCCACCTAGATTAAGGTCTAAGACCTCTAAAAATGTAGCCTCACTCTAAGGTAAGACTTCTATTGACTTATAACCCAATATATCAGTTCTTTTGTTTGCAAGAGATCGGATAAGTATTCAGGGTACGGTTATGGGAAGGTGTTAGGCACCCAAACTGCCCGATCAATATCGACCTCCTAAACTTTCCTTAAACTCTAATTTTGACTATGCTTGGTCAACTGGATGACTAGGGTTCAATGGGGGATGTCCTAAACCAAGTTGCTAAGTTATTCTAACCTAGGGTTCAGCCAATCATGTTTTAAAGTAAATAAACAAGCAAATGTAATGTACAATATTATACAGTGAACCGGACCAAAGATGGTTCGGTCTTCGACTGAATCTGAGACGTGTAAGACATCTCAAACTGCCTACGTATTCCAATCCTGGAAATCAAGTCCAAAATGTAGTTCGAATGGGGTTTTGTGATTAAAGATTATGAAAGTGATTTATGCATGTGCTTCAATTAGATTTTTTGTTCAAGTTGAAGTTTATGCTGGATGTATAGTTGATGGGTGGCTTTATACCGTATTTGGGATTCCCAAATTGCCTACGTATTCTAGGGTGTGCCCTAGAAATCAGGTATGGCGTAGTTCAAAAATTGTGAGAGTCGGATTTGGAATGTGTAACAAATTCCTTCCATTTTTGTCAATAGGATCTAGGGATGATACCTAAATTCCTATCATTTTTATTTGGGATGTGTACCAAATTCTTTCTATTATTGTTAATAGGATCTAGGGATGAGACCTAAATTCCTACCATCTTTATTTAGGATGTGTACCAAATTCTTTCTATTTTTGTTAATAGGATCTAGGGATGAGACTTAAATTCCTACCATTTTTATTCTTTCCATTTTTAGGTTTCTAGGGTTTCCTATCCCTTTTCATTGTGATTTTCAATTTTTAGGGTTTCATACCCTAATTGCTATTTTTCTATTTTTAGGGTTTTCTACCCTAATTGCTATTTTCTTTCCATTTTTAGGGTTTTCTACCCTAATTGCTATTTTCTTTTCATTTTTTTTCAGTTTTCTAGCCTAATTGCTATTTTCTTTCCATTTTTTCTCTTTCCAAGACAAATATGACAAGTAAAAAAAACATTCCAACCATAGCAGTGGTAGTAATCCAAACATAGCAGCATGCATTCAAACATGGCAGTAAGTAGTAAGCGTGTGGCCGACAAATATGGTAATAAGCATGTGTAGCATTCCAAAACAACAAGAATCATGTAAGCATCAAGATGGTAGACATATCCACATGGAATCCAAAGGTTCAGATTTAATATCATCACATAATCAGAAATCAATTGAACATCCGGTGGATCAGATTTATCAATCAATGGCTCAAGATCAAACGCCATAATTTAATCATGTGAAATAACTCAACATCGAATGACCATATTAAAATTCACATTAAAATGTTTCAGATCAATGTTCACAATTAATCACATCAAATTCTCAAGATCAGATCCAAATTAGATGGCCACAATTTAATCATTCAAAATCCAGATCAATGGTCCATATTTAATCACCTTAAATTTTAAACCAATTGGATCAATTTCATAAAATTCTAAGCATGCGATGGGATCAATTTCATAACAATTCCAAGTATCCGATGGGATCAATTTCATAAAAATTCTAAGTATCCAATGGGATCAATTTCATAAACAATTCTAATATGTGGTTGGACCAATTTTGATCACATGAAATTCAAGCATTATTAGGATCAATTTAACTCACTTGAAATTCAAACACACTCGAATCAATTTAACTCACATGAAACTCAGACATATGGTAGACCATTGTATGATCAAGTTTTCAGTGGTATGGGAGAGTGCTATTGGGAATACGAGAGTAGTTGATGACCAAGGCTAGAATGGATCAGTGGGATTCAATGGGATTAACTCAGGCTCAGGTATCATTGCAATTGGATTCACAAAGGAGTCTCAGCCATGGGGTTTAGATTGATCAAATGGTAGGACAGGTGTAAGTATTAAGAAGATGCCAAGGAGGTGGGATTATAGCAGGCCATGGATAAGGTTATCGGGCTGAGGTTTGAAGGTTTTTAGTTTGGGCTTAGGAAGTAGATCTACAGTAGGTTAGAGTTGGTGTTAGAGAGTAACAAGAGGACTGGAGGTCTTGAAAATGGGTTATGTGGTTGCAGCAAGTGGTTTGTGTAGTGGTGGACAGATGGTGGCTTTCACAAAGGGTGGTAAGATGGTTTGATGGTGGAGATATGGAGGATAGGTGTGGGTTTCTGCAAGCATGTGTGATAGAAATCAAAACAAAGAGAAGGGGCAGTGGTGGCTTACCCGAATTGCAGAGCCACTTCCAGTGGCTGCCTCCTCCTTTTTCTTCTTCTCGCTGCTACCTCTCTTTCTCGATTCTTTCTCATATCTCTCCCCCCTCTTCTCCTTGCTGCAGCCTTTCTTTTTCTCCTCTTATCGGTCCATTTCTCTCCCCTGTTCCCCCTCCTTCTCTCTATTCACCGCCCTCTCCCCTTTTTCTTCTATTTTTTTTCTTTTTTTATTCTTTTCTCCACCTCTCTCTCTCTCTTTCCTCTTCTCGAACCTCCCCTCTTTCTGTTTTTTTTTTCTTTTTTATTCTTCCTTTCTCACCCCTCCCTCTCTCTCCTCCTCTTCTCGATCCTCTCTTTTTCTATTTTTTCCTTTTTTATTCTCCCACCGTTCTCTCTCTCTCTCCTCTTCTCTCCTCTTCTCTCGATCTTCTCCTTTTCTGTTTTTTTCCTTTTTTATTCTTCCACGGATCTCTCTTTCTCTCCTCTTCTCTCCTCTTCTCTCGATCTTCTTCCCTTTCTCGATTCCTTTTTTTATTTTATTCTCCATCTCTTCTCGGTTCTTCTTCCCTTCCTTTTCTATTTTTTTTCTTCTTATTTTATTCTTCCTTCACCGATTTCTCTCTCTCTCTCCTCTTCTCTCGATCTTCTTCCCTTTCTCGATTCTTTTTTTTTTATTCTTCCTCTCTTCTCGATTCTTCTTCCCTTCCTTTTCTATTTTTTTTCTTCTTATTTTATTCTTCTTTCCCACCGATCACTCTCTCTCTCCTCTTTTCGATCTTCTTCCCTTTCTTTTTTTTCCTTTTTTTATTCTCTTCTTTCCCACCGATCTCTCTCTCTCTCTCCTCTTTTCGATCTTTTTCCCTTTCTTTGTTTTTTTGCCTTTTTTTATTCTCTTCTTTCCTTCTTCAACTTCTCTCGATCTTTTCCTTCTTTGACAATCTCACCGAGTCCCTTTTATTCGGATCCTACTTGCCTCTTATATATATATATATATAACATATATATAAATATATAATATATTAATATATTAATATATATGATATAATATACATATAAGACATATACATATATTATATTATATATTATAATATATTATACATTATATAATAATATATAAATGAAATACATGCATATGTACCGACATGAATTGGTCTAGATTGACAAGGATTGATTGGATTGGGCCAAGACTGGCTTGGGTTGAGCTGAGTTGACTAGATTGACTGGAATTAACTGGGTTTCTCTCTCTATCATTTCATTGGCCATTTCCACTGTCATTTTGCATGGAATTTTTCGATGACCTCTATTCCTAATTTTCTACGTTCACTTTGTAGAAAACTAAAAATGAGAAATATAGGAACTTGAATCACCTCATTTGGAAATAAAATGGTCAACTTATGAATTTTTGAAGTTTAAGTGGACCAATTATTAATAATTTAGCTAACCATTCTGCATGGGATCCTTCAGAGACTTCTGTCGGAAATCCTTTACGTCCACTTTGTAGAGTACTAAAAATGGAACATAATGAAACTGAAATTACCTGATTTGGATATGGGATAATCAAAATATGAATTTTTGAAGATTAAATGACTATTTCCATATGTAATTTTGCATGGGACCCTCCAGAGACTTCTACCCAAGATTTTCCACGTCCACTTTGTAGGACATCACAAATAAAGAATAATGGCTTTGGAATCATCCGAATCCGACGTAGAACGAAAAAGATATGAAGCTTTGAAGTTCTAACGATAACTTTGCATGCAAGCTTGCATGGGGCCCACTTGTGACTTCTACCGGAAATCCTTTACGTCCACTTTGAAGAAGATTAAAAATAAGGAATAATGATACTTAAACCATCTGATTCAGATGTCGGATGATCAAGATACGATGATTTGAAATTTAAACAATCCAACTTAAGATAATTTACATGAAAGCCCCTGGGATTATTTATGATAATTTCAGAAACTTCCCTTGTACGTATCATCTGACTAAAATGATCATATCTTCTTCATTTGATATCAGAATCGAGCAATTCTGGTCTTATTTTGAAGATAATTCTATGACCTAGGCATCCATGCAAAATTATAACCCGTGACCTTGCTGTGGGACCCATTGAAAACTTCAAAAACTTCCTCAAATTCACAGTTAAAAATCCAAACTTTCGATCATCTTTCTTCCTTTTGTTGTCTACACACCAGCAGGACTTTGTTTAGCTGGGATGGCAAAAATGGGGTGCTTACAACGGTCGATGGTTTATGCGATCGTATGATCGACCGTGAGAACCTAGATCAGTTTTCGAGTTTTGGAAACTTTCCTAAACTAAGGGATTGCTTTCTTAATTGAAAGAGGACTTTATATGGAGAGTTTTTCTCTATATAAAGGACGTCTCTCAGTCCTTTTTCACTCTTTTAGAACATTAGTAAACCCTAGAGAAAGAAAAGGAAGAGAAGGAAGAGAAGGAGAGAAGAAGAAAAAGTTAAGGAGAAGAGTTTGCTGAGAAGTGATTGGCTCTCCATCATAGGCAAAGGTATGAAACGAATCTCTGGAGATGTAAACTCTAAGGAATAAGGCTTCTATAGAGGATAAGCAATATCAACTTATTATGATCTATGTGATTTTCTTGAGAAAATCCCAAGGAGACCCATGAGGAGTGAATTTGATGATTAGGGTTGATAAGAAATTACTAATGATGACCATTGGATGACCTTAGAATAAAACCCATTGAAGAACAAAATAATTTACCCCGGGAGGAACTCGAATTTCAGGTGGACTACGACCAAAAATCTCAAGGTTGCAACTACGGTCGACCATAGCATGACCAGTATGACTAGAGGATCGACCATAAGCACTCGGGAAGATTTCAAAAATCATATGGTCGCAGCTACGATCGCACCATATGCGAACATAGGGTATCGACCGTAGACAGTAAGGTCGATACAACATGAGACCATAGGACCAATCAGGCACCTATCAATGCTCTGTTTTGATTTTTGACTATTGTAACATGTCACATATGAACCCTAACTTAATTTCATATAATTTTTAGGTTGTTAAATCTATTCAAAGAGAATTTCAAGGCTTGGAAGGACATCGAGAATTGCTAACAGGTAAGGGAGCAAGACCTAAACTAATTGTATAATAACAAACTGTTAATTTTTATTGAGCCCAGTGCCCTGATTGATTCTATGCTTGTATGCTTGTAATGTACATCTCACATGTCATCCAATATTTTTGCCATTACTGTTCATGCATATTTAATTCCATTATTTATAACATGATGATGATGAAGCTAGGAATAGGCATGTGAATGTATGTGTGGTATGTGTGTGGTTGGTGTATTGGATGCGAGTCGAGTATCAGGGGGAGGACGTGACATGGTGGTCTTCAACCTCGTCACCAGACTCTAGCTCTATCTCTACTCGAGTCTTGCCCACTAACATCGTCGTATCACCATTACCTTAGCATAACTATTACATCGTACAGCATCAGGGGAGGTAGTCTTGGACTGTGTGGTCTCTGACTTTGTCGGGGGGCCTTAGCTCTATCTCTATGGACGTATTGAGGGATGCTGGGGTGTGGCCTTGGATACACTATTTGGCATTAGGATTGGTTAGTTGCGAGCCCAGTTTGTAAGCCCTCACCAATAAGGGCTTACGTGTTGGTATGGGTAGGACATCAGGGGAAGTTTTATCCGGTGTTTGATCTGGACACTTTAGCTCTATCTCTATTCCATGATGGGTGCATGTGGGACGGCAATGGTGTTTGATCCATTGGGTGGATTCACACACTCGTGTATAGAGGTGCAGCGGCCACCAAACCTTTCTATAGCACATTGCAAACTTAAAAACTAGACCAAAGATATGAATTGAATGCTTGCATATGTTTGTTGCATTGTTTTGTTTGCTCACTAAGCTGTGATGTGTTCTCACCCTTTTGATGTCGAATATTTTTAGCTGATGATGTAGGTCCTACCGTTGAAGAATATATAAATGTGCCGACGTATGGACACATTGCTGCGATGGATGTAGAAGCTGAAGCAGATGCGCATGATTCATCATGCGAGTGCAACCAATATGTTTTTGCTTAGGTTAGTTATAGTTTGAACATCGGATATGTAATTTGATTATTTATTTTTATGTCTTGTGGTTTTGAGATAATTGGATTAAATATTTATTTATCACTATTAGACTCTCAGTTCATTATCTGTAAGACTTCCGCTTATTTGTTTATTATCTTTGATTATTAATGTGGAATGTGTCTGTGGTTTGATATGGTGGGTACAACCTTTGCGAGATCCTGGGTGAACCGTTGATTTATTGGCGGTTCATCACACCATTTTGGTTAGACGAGAATTGGGGTGTGACAAAAATATTGCGTCTCAGGATGTTCACGCCCAAGCCAACCCAACCAACTTACCTGCACTACATATAGACTTGGCCATGGTAGTGATGAATTTGGCACAGCAAGTGCAGCATATACAGCAAATGCAAGCCAACATGCAAGCTGCTATGGGAATTGCTTCCCTAGTTGCAAACACAACACCTCTACTTTTAGGGCAAGCTAGTACCATACCTGGGGGTAGCAACACGGTACCCCAAGCACCGCAAACACCAGTTGTGCAAGCTCAAGTGCAGAATCCTGAGGCACCGCAAAGCGGGTACAACCATGGTAGTTATCAAAACCAACTGCCCATGTATGGAGCTTATGCATAGTATCAGCTTGATCACTCCAGACTGATCGAGGGTTTTCTAAAGATGAAATCAAGGGAATTCACTAGTAAGTCATCGGATCCTCTATGGCCAGCCCACTGGATCGACGAAATGGAAAGAAACTTTATGATGATGAATGTCAGCGAAGAAGAGAAAGTAATATGTGCCACAATTATGTTGAAAGGTGATACACATCACTGGTGGTAGTTCACTCAGAGTTAACTGTTGACAATGCACACTCAATTAACCTGGGATTTCTTCAAAGAAGCTTTCTTTGAAAAGTATTTTCCCAGGTGTTTCAGGGATTAGATAGAAAAGAAGTTCTTGAGCCTATATCAAGGTCAAATGTCGGTAAACTCTTATCAACAGCGTTATGAAGAGCTGTTCTTCTTCACTCCCTCTAGCATGTAGGAGGAAAATACCAAAATCTGAAGGTTCGTCATGGAACTTAGGGGAAGCATTCATGAGCATGTATTGGGTCTAGAAAAGAAAATATATAATGAAGCAGTACAGATTGCTCGAGTTTTGGAGTCAAGCCAAAGGGAGAGCTACTTTGCTCAAAATAGGGGTATCAAGAGGCCTAATGGAAACTCATTCAATGGAGGAAACTCCAAGACATTTAAATCCTTCTATACTGAAGGCTTTAATGTTGCATCTAAGACTACTCCAACAACTCAATTGCAACTGAAGTAGGCCAATGCTGGAGTCAAATGCTTTAATTGTGATCAATTAGGGTATTATTTAAGATATTACCCTAAGCCAAGGAAGTAGCTACAGCAAGGAAAGTTTTATGTTGTTACTTCTGAGGATGTTGTCGCATCGCCTGATGTGGTCACAGTTATGATTCAACCTTTTGTTTTGAAATACCTTATATGCGCATGTAGACTAAATTAAATCGAATCATAGGTATCGTACCTATTAATGGCATATCCACCAGAGTACTCTTTGACTTTAGGGCTACTCATTCTTTTATATTTGTGTCAATTGAAAAGAAGTTAAGTTTACCGCTCAGACTTTTAGACTACAAGCTACTAGTATGGTCGCCTACGGGATTAGAAGCAGAATTATACCAAGGTTATGGACCATGTCTAGTTCTTATAAATGGATCAAGTTTGGACATCAACCTGATGCAACTTGAGATGGCAGACTTTAACATCATCTTAGGAATGGACTGGTTATCCCAACATTATGTAAGTTTGTTTTGTGCTGAGAAGAAGATATCATTTAAAGATAAGGAAGGCACAGAGTTCAATTTTGCAGGAACCAAACTTCCCCATAAATGGAAACTCATCCTCTCTACATTAAAGGCTAAAAGATGCCTTGAGAAGGGTAGAGTTGGATACCTGGTGTCTGTTGTGCATCTTTCCAATGAAGTATCACGAATGGAAGATATAGAGGTTCTATGAGATTTTCCAAATGTGTTCCCTAAAGATTTACCAAGATTGCCACCTGATCGAGCGACAGAGTTCATTATAGACCTATTACCTGGAGCTGCACCAGTATATAAGGCACCATACAGAATGACTCCTACTGAACTTAAGGAACTAAAGTTACAGTTACAAGAACTACTGGACAAGGGTTATATTTGACCCAGTATATCACCATGGGGAGCGCCAGTGCTATTCGTAAAGAAGAAGGACGATCGCTTTCGACTTTGTATAGATTATCGGGAACTGAACAAGCTCATGATCAAGAACAGGTACCCGCTGCCTAGGATTGATGACTTATTCGATCAATTGTAAGGTGCCAAAGTATTCTCTAAAATTGAACTTCGATCAGGATATCATTAGTTGAAGATCAAGGAAGGTGATATTCTGAAGACAACATTCAGAACAAGATATGTACATTATGAATTCCTAGTTATGTCATTCGGATTGACTAACACACCTGTACTTTTATGGAACTCATGAATCGGGTATTCCATGATATGTTGGATTCATCTGTCATCATATTTATTGATGACATCCTAGTCTACTCCAAGGACAAAGAAACTCATATCACAAATCCTAGAACTGCTCTGTGGCGACTAAGAATAGAAAAGTTTTACGCTAAATTTACTAAGTGTGAGTTCTGGCTAAATGAAGTTGCTTTCTTAGGCCATGTTGTATCGACTGAAGGAATTAAAGTGGATCCTAGTAAGATTGAAGCTATTATGAAATGGGAAGCACTTAAGAATGTTGCAGAATTTAAAAGTTTCTTAGGTTTGGTTGGGTATTATCAATGATTTGTGGAAGAGTACTCCAAGATTGTCGTACCTCTCACTAGTTTGACCAAGAAAGGAGAAAAGTTTTTTTTCTGACAAATGTGAGGAGTGTTTCCAAACACTGAAGGCAGGACTGATATCAGCTCCCATCTTGACCATACTGGTACCAGGAGAACCATTTATCTTGTACACCGATGCGTCTGGGTTAGGTTTGGGATGTGTGCTCATGTAAGGAGAGCAAGTAATTATGTATGCTTCTAGACAATTAAAGACACATGAGAAAAATTACCCAATCCATGACTTAGAATTATCAGCAGTGGTACATGCTGTCAAGATATGGAGACATTATTTGTACGAAGAAAAATTTTAGATTAAATCAGATCATAAGAGTCTTACTCATCTTTTCAATCAGAAGGAGTTGAACATGAGACAGAGGAGATGGCTGTAGTTGCTGAAGGATTATGATTGCGATATCCAGTATCATCCAGGAAAGATTAATGTAGTTGCTGATGCACTAAGTAGAAAAGCAATGACAAAGTCACAGGAAGAAGCTAGCACAAATGCTGCAGTGTGTGACATAGTAAGAGTATTCAGTTGCAGCGATGAACAGTTCGTGATTGATAAACTGAGTAAATCAGCCGACCTAAGGTTTATTCATCGATTTTGAAACATGTTTGCTACATTGAAAATTGTACCAGATCTAATATATAAAGTAAAAATAGCTATTCAATCAGACCCCTATCTGAGAACAGTGCAAGAAGACCTTGAAAAAGGTAGCACTACTCCTGACTTCACTTTGGACCTTGAGAAGGTGTTAAGATACAAAGGGAGAGTATGTGTTCTTAAAAATGAAGACTCAGATATTAGACACAAACTAATGAAGGAATCCCACACCATCGCTTATTCAGTACATCCCGGGAGTACAAAGATGTATCATGATCTGAAAAAACTATATTGGTAGAGGGGAATAAAAGTGGATGTAGCTAAATTTGTGTCACAATGCTTGAATTGTCAGTGGATAAAGGCTGAAAGGCAAAGGCCTGCAGACTTATTGCAACCATTACCAGAACCAGCATGGAAATGGGACTGCATCACTATGAACTTCATCACAGGGTTACCATTGACTCCCAGAGTAGTTGACGCAGTATGGGTGATTGTAGATCATTTAACGAAGACAACTCATTTTATAGCTATACGACCTCAGTATACGCTAGCGAGGCTAGCTAAGCTGTATGTTGATAATATTGTCAGGTTGCATGGTGTACCTGAAATCATCATGTCTGACAAAGACCCACATTTTACCTCCAAGTTTTAGGAAGGATTATAGAAGGCTATGGGTACAACGTTGAAGTTTAGTACTGCATTTCATCCTCTGATAGACGGACAGTTAGAGCGCACCATTTAAATTTTAAAAGACATGCTCCGAGCTTGTGTGATTGATTTCAAAGGATCATTGGATGAGAATACCATTAATTGAGTTTGTTTATAATAACGGTTGTCAAGCTACAATACAGATGTCGCTCTATGAAGCACTGCATGGTAGGAAGTGTCGAACTCCTTTATTTTGGAATGAGGTTGGAGAACAGAGAATTGTGGGACTATAATTCATTGAAGAGATATGTCGAGTAGTTGACATCATCAAGGAAAGAGTTCAAATAGCTCAGAATCGTCCGAAGCAATATGCAAACAATTGACACAGAAACCTTGAATTTACCATAGGTGATAAGGTATTTCTGAAATTATCTCCTATGCACGGTTTCAAACTGTTCAGACAGAAAGGAAAGTTGTATCCCCCATATGTTGGACCATATGAGATTCTGGCAAGGCATGGAAAGCTAGCATATCAGTTAGCACTACAACCATCAATGTCTAGTGTACATGATGTATTCCATGTCTCACAAATGAAGAAGTACGTCAGAGATCTAGCACACATGTTAACAACAGATCCACTGGATTTGACTGAAGATTTGACGTTCGAAGTGGTACATTTTGAAATCACTAGTCGAAAGGTTCAACGTCTTTGCAATCATGACATATATTATGTGAAGGTTACTTGGAGAAGTCAAGATGTAGAAAAAATCACATGGGAAGAAGAGAATGCTATGCAGAAGCAATATCTTCACCTATTTGACTCGGAAGGTATGTGCAAATTTGGAGGACAAAATTTATGTAAGGGGGGGAGTTGTAAGACCCGTACTCCATTAACCCAGTTTAACCGTATCGTGCCAGGTCTTCCCATCATTGCTGGACGAAGTGGACCAACTGTGTAAAGTAGGATCACAAACCAGCTATGAAAAATTGACTTAACATTCTAAGAACTATGCGTAGGGTTGAATACCTAGGTAGGTATGGTTGACCATATGGTAAGGAATAAGGATCACAGACCAATGACCCTATGGTCAATGTTTTTGACCCTACGGACGGGTTCTGCGATCGTATGTCTGAGCGTAAGACCCCAAATCAGACTCCAAGTTTGGAAACTTTCCTAATTTCAGGAGGGTCTCTTTCTTATTATTAGAGAACTCTATATGGAGGGTTTTTCTCTATATAAAGGTCGTCCCTCAACCTTTTTCACTTTTTTAGAACATTACTAAACCCTAGAGAAAGAGAAGAAGAGAAGGAGAAGGAGAGAAGGGTAAGGAGAAAGTGTTGCTGATAAGATTTTAGTTCTCTACTATAAGCAAAGGTATGAACCTAATCTTTGAAGATGTAAATTCTATGGAATCAAGTTCTATGGAGGATTGGAGATGTCAACCTATTATAATCCATGTGATTCCTTGAGTAAATTCCAAGGATAACCATGAGGGATGAGTTTGGTGATAATGGTTGATGAGAAACTACTAATGATGACCATAGGATAACCTTAGTATGAACCCAAAGAAAAGTCGAGGAGTTAACCCAAGAAGAACTCGGATTGAATGTAGTTTGTGAGCAGAAATTGTAAAGTCGCAGCTACGGTCGACCATAGCATGACCATAGCATGATCAAAGTATTGACCATAGGCATTCGGGAAGAATTCAGAAACCATATGGTCGTAGGGTATGGTCGCATATAGTGCGACCGTAAGGTATCGACTGTACGTAGTAAGGTCGACACAATATGCGACCATATGGCCTATCAGACACCTATCAGTGATCTATTTTGATTTTCGACTACTGTAACACATTACACATGAATCCTAACTTAAATTTATATAACTTCTAGGTCATTAAATTGATTCAAAGAGAGTTACAAGGCTTGGAAGGAGAACAAATTTTGCTAACAGGTAAGGGAACAAGACCTAAACTAATTGGATAATAATAAACTGTTATTTTATTGAGTCCAATGCCATGATTGATTCTACGATTGTATGCTTGTAATGTGCATCTCACATGTCATCCAATATTACTGTTATTACTGCTCATATATATTTACTTCTGTTTATTTGCTATCATATTGATTGATAATGATAGGAATAGGCATGTGATTGTGCGTACACGGTTAGTGCGTTGGATGCGAGTGGGGCATCAGGGGGAGGATGTGGCATGGTGCTCTTTGACCTGGTCATCAAACTCTAGCTCTATCTCTACTCAAGTCTTGCCCATAGTATCGCCATTACCTTAGCAGAACTATTACGTCGCAGGACATCAGGGGTGGTGGTCTCGGACCGTGTGGTCTCTGAATTTGTCGGGGGGGGGGCCTTAGCTCTATCTCTATGGACGTATTGAGGGATGCTAAGGTGAGGCCTTGGATACATTGGATGACATTTAGGATTGGTTAGTTGCGAGCTTAATTTTTAAGCCCTCGCCAATAGGGGCTTACGTATTGGTATGGGTAGGGCATCAAGGGAAGTGTTGGGGGTGTTTGATCCGAACCCTTTAGGTCTATCTCTATTCCATGGTGGGTGCATGTGGGACGGCAATGTTGTTTATCCACTGGAAGGATTCACACATTCGTGTATAGAGGTGCGGTGGCCACCAATCCTTTCTATAGCATATTGTAAACTTAAAAACTACACCAAAGATATGAATTGAATGCATGCATATGTTTGTTGCATTGTTTTGTTTGCTTATTGAGTCGTGATGCTTGCTCATCCCTTTCGATGTTGAATATTTTTAGTTGATGATGCTGGTCCTACTGTAGAAGAGTAAGTGAATGCGCTGATATATGGACACATGGCGGCTATGGACGTAGAAGTTGTTGAAGATGTGTATGATCCTTCATGCGAGTGCAATCAATACATCTTTGATTAGTTTAGTTATCTTGTGGTTACCGGACATGTGATTGATTATTTTATTTTATATCTTAAATTACTTAGAGATAACTAGATTAAATATTTATTTAGCACTATTAGATACTCAATTCATTAATTATAAAGACTTCTGCTTATTTTTTTATTATCTTTGATCATTACTGTGGAATATATGTGTGGTTGATATGGTCAATACTACCTAACAGAGATCCTGGTTGAACCATTGGTTTATTGACAGTTCATCACACTATTCTAGTTAACCCAGAATTGGGGTGTGACATCGTCATTCACCAACCTCATTCCAAAATAGAGGTGTCTGACATTTCATACCTTATAATGTTTCGTATGGTGACATTTTAATGGGGGCTTGATATTTATTGTTGTAAGTGAACTCAATCAGTGTTAGCTTCTCATCCCAAGCTCCTTTGCAATCAATTGCAAAAGCTCTAAGCATATCCTCTAAGATCTGAATAGTCTTTTTTGATTAACCATCTGTCTGAGGATGAAAGGTTGTGCTAAACTTTAGCTGTTCGCATAGCTGTCTGTAATACTTGCCAAAATTTAGAGGTAAAGTGAGGATCTCGATCTGACACTATGCTCTCAGGTACAACATGTAGTTTGAAAATATTATCCACATATAGTCTTGCCAACCTATCCAAAGTATACCAAGGCCTTATTGTGATAAAATAAACTATCTTTGTAAAGCGATCTACAATCAGCCAGACTGCGTCAACTGATCTGGGAGTCAACGGCAATCCAATGACGATGTCCATAGTGATGTAGTCTCATTTCCATACTAGTTCTGGCAGTGATTGTAGTAAACCTATGGGTCTTTATTTTTCAGCCTTCACTTATTGATAATTTAAACATTGGAACACATGCTTGGCCATGTCTACTTTCATTCCTCTCCACTAGTATAGTCTCTTCAGATCATCGTACATCTTGGTGCTTCTGGGACGTACTGAATAAGGAGTAAAATGAGCTTTTAGGTATAGACAGTCTGCCTCTGTATCTGAGTACCTTCTCCACATCCAAGGTAAAGTCAGGGTTTGGTTTACCTTTCCTAAGTCCTCTTGCACTATCCTTATATACGGATTCTATAAAATTACTGCTTTCACATCCTCTGTCAGATTTGGGATAATCTTTAGTGCAACAAACATAAGTGAAAACTTGTGAATTAACCCTTTCCCTATTGGGTCATCTAGAGATTTCAGTACGTGTTGCATTTCATTCATTTTAGAAGCTGATACCACGTAGCATAGAGTGGAATTCGTACTAGGTCCTCCTTTCGACTTTAGTATTCCTTTCTGGTCAATACGTCTACTACTACGTTGGCCTTGTCTGGATGATACTGAATATCGCAATTATAATCCTTCAATAGCTCCAACTACCTTCTTTGTCTTATGTTTAACTCTTTCTAAGTAAAGAGATAGGTAAGGATCCTGGGATTTGACTTGACTTAAAATTTCTTTACCGTACAAGTGGTGTCTCTAAGTCTTGATTGCATGAATCACTATTGCTAACTCTAGGCCATGTGTAGGGTAATTCTTCTCGTGCTCCTTCAGTTGCTTTGATGCATAGGCAATCACTTGTTCACCTTGCATTAGAACACATCTTAAACCCAATTCGATGGCATCTGTATAAAGTGTGAATGGTTGCCCTAATGGCAGAATGGTCAAGATGAGAGTCAATATCAGCTTTGACTTCAAAGCCTGAAAACACTTTTCACATTTATCAGCCCAAATATACTTCTCCCCTTTCTTGGTTAGCTTTATAAAAGGCATCATGATCTTGGAGTAGTCTTCTACAAGTCGTCTATAGTAACTTGCTAATCCCAAGAAATTTCTTATCTCTACAACATTATTAGGTACTTCCCAACTTACAATTGCTTCAATCTTACTAAGGTCTAATTTTATCCCTTCTAAAGAAACTACATGACCCAAGAAAGTTACTTCGTTCTGCCAGAACTCACACATCTTGAATTTGGTGTAGAGCTTTTTCTTTCTTAGTTGTTGTAAGGTTGCTCTAAGATGTATTGCATGTGTCTTGTTGTCCTTGGAGTAGACCAAAATATCATCTATAAAGACTATGACCAAGGTATCCAACATGTCATGAAACACTCAGTTCATAAGTTCCATAAATGATGTGGGGGCATTGGTCAATCCAAACAACATAACCAAAAACTCATAGTGTCCTTACCTAGTTTTGAATGCTGTCTTAGGGATGTCCCCTTCCTAGATCTTCAACTGATGATATCTTGATCAAAGATCGATCTTATAGAACACCTTCGCACCTTGCAACTGATCAAATAAGTCATCGACCTGAGGCAATGGATCTCAGTTCTTGAAACTAAGCTTGTTAAATTCTCAATAATCGATGCATAAGCAAATACTACCGTCCTTCTTCACAAACAACACTAGGGCTCCCCATGGTAATATACTCGATCGTATGAAACCTTATCCAATACTACTATAGTTGAGTCTTCAGTTCCTTCAGTTCTATAGGAGCCATCCAATAGGGTGCCTTCGACATAGGTGCTAACCTTGGTAAGAGATCTATCATGAACTTGGTTGCTCGATCTAGTGGCAATCCAGGTAGGTCCTCTGAAAACACATCAGAAAACTCTCATACTACTATGATGTCTTCCATCCGTGGTGCTTCTATGGTAACATCCACTATGGACACAAGATAACTAATTCTACCCTTCTGAGACACCTCTTTGCTTTGAGGACAAAATGGATGAGCTTGCACTTCCTAGGCAATTTGCTTCTAGTGAAACCAAATTCTATGCCGCCTTTGCCCTTAAACGATAACTTCTTTTCAGCACATAACAACTTCATTGAGTATTGAGCTAACTAGTTTATTCCCAAAATAACATCGATATGAGACCCACACTCCAATAACCCGGTTTAATATGGGTTAACATGTCATGACAAGTCTTTCCATCATAAACGGGCAAGAAGAGATGATCGGTTGACAAACCATGCATTCAAGGTATGAAACTAGAAACCTTAAACTTTACGATCTTGTGTATTGTGTGACTGGACAAGCATAAAATCAACTCCAAGTTAAGAAAAGTTTCCTAGTATGCTTAGACTACTCTCTTAATTGGGAGAGGACTCTATTAAGAGGTTTCCCCTCTATATAAGTAATGTTTCTACACTTTCTCTCTCTCTCTTTTGCTTAAACCACAAAGCTTGAAACTGAAAGGAGATATGAGAGAGGAATGTTGAGGAGGAGAAGAAGGCTGTAGAGAAAGCGTACTTGCCTTCGGTTTTAACCAACATTGTCAGGAAGCCAACGGTAAGTCCTCTAACACTGTAGAATGTTAGGTTTGTAGGTTAGGCTTAATGACTAGGGATCAATACCATGAACGACCAGATATTGATTCAAAACCTTAATTTTGCAAGTTGAAAACTATTGATCCAATAATTATGAAATAAGTAGGGAAAGAAGCAACCAACTAATGAGACCTAATGTATATCTGACCATAGAACTACATAGGAGAAACCCTAGAATATATTAGAGGATCAATTCTGAGCAAACCACAGATAGAAGAACAACATGTAGGTTATCCGATCAGTATGATAGGTCGTACCTACAGTGAGATCGGTCACAGATCCAAACACTCTCAGGAAGTGTCTTAGAGTCGTTCGGTATGATGTTCGATCGGACAATATGCCACACCAGACAATGTCCATAGTGGCTGTTTGCCAATCTAGATAATGAATCAGATCAATGTAATTTTGTCAAAATTAAACCTAAAATCTACCCTATTGATTTTTTAAGACTCATAATCAAACAAAGCTATTTTTGAGGTCTTCAGAAGAGTCAACATTACTCAATAGGTAAGGAACAAGACCCCAAATTAATTGGTTAATAACAAGCTACTTTGCTTATTGTTGATATGTTGTGCTTGTGTATATAACATGTCATCCAATATCTATTATTATTATTCATGTATATTATTTTATTTTTATTATGATATGATTGAGGATAGGCACTATTTGTGTATGGTTGGCGTATTAGGTGGAGTGAGGTTGGAGCCTCAAACCATTCATTACACTGAAATCGTCATATTACTGTTACCTTAGCGTGGTTAGTAAGTTGTAGGGTATTAGGGGGAGTACTAGCGATGTTGGCCATATCCTCACCGTTAGACTCTAGCTTTATCTTAGTCTTGTATTAAAGAGTGCTAGGGTAAGGCCTTAGATACAATATTGATGACATCTAGGATTGGTTAGTAACGTACTCAGTTTGTAAGCCCTTGCCAGTATGGGCATATGTACTGGTATGGGGTAAGGTATGAAGGGGTGCTGACAGTTTGGTTATAGCCTGTTGTTTGGCTCAAGCTCTATCTTCAGCTTGTAGTGGGTGTTGTAGGGCAACGACAGTTTGGGTTGGAGCTTAACTGTTGGGTGTGTTCATACTCTTGTGTATGGAGGTGTGGTTGTAGCCTATCATTACCATAGCACAATACAAGCTTAACCAAACCAAATGAGTAAATGGCCTGATTGATACTGGCCAGTAGGGGCTTAGGTACTGGTATGGGTAGAGCATCAGGGGAGGTACGGGGATATCTTAGCTCTATCTCTATTCCATGATGGGTGTCTGTGGGCCGATAGGGGTGTGATCCATGCTACGCCACACTCTCGTGTATAGAGGTGTGGGGGCCACCAAACCTTTCTATAGCACATTGCAAGCTTAAACCAGACCACATCATAAAATGATTGTTACTCATGCATAATATTGTGAAACTGTCTGATTGTCTTACTGAGCTAAGTTGTGAGCTCACCCTTTGTGTACACATTGTTTTTAGATGTTGATGCAGGTTACACGGTGGACGACTATATGAATGCTCCGACGTATGGTGATGGTGCTGCTCTGGGTGTGCAGGTAGGAGAGGACGAGCATGACGCTTCATGCGAGTGCCCTTTCTGCGTGTACCTTTGATTGATTTTATTTATTTATTTCAGTTATTTTCAGTTGACTTTTAAAGAGATGTAAGGATATTATATTTTATGATTGGATTTGAATAATTGGATATTTTATTTAAATTTATCAATAGATTCTCAGTTCATTTATTTAAAGACTTCCGCTGTACTGTTTATAATCTGATTGTGGTTTTGTGCAATGGTTTGTATGAGTGGACACGGTCTATTCAAGATCCTGGTGTGAACCGTTGGTTCAGTGACGGTTCACTCACACCATTCTGGTTGGTTCAGAATTGGGGTGTGACATCCTATGTGACCCAAAGGCTCTAAGCGAGCTCTGCTACACATCGGTTCGTTGTACACTAAGACTCCTAGATCTCCTTGGCATGTCAGTCTGTCACGCTCTGAGCCTTTCGGATCTCTAGAAGCAGTGCCATCATCGAGTCTGAAGAAGGCTGAGAAGGTCCAACTATAGGTATGGGCTGGGGTGTAGGAGGAGGAATGTCATCTATATCCATGTATAAATCCTCCCCTGAACCCTCAGCTGCTGCTGCCTCTGCCGCTACTGCGGTTGCTACTGCGGCTGCTGCCCCTCTTAACGGCTACTCTTTTGCCTACAGTTCCTCATCGCTCAGAACAAAGTTGTGTATCTTCATCTTGTAAATGGCTTCCCAATCAAAGTTAGCCATCATCATCTCCTCATAAATCTGTTCTCCCTTCATTTCCATACTAAGACGGTCTAAGAGGGTAGTAATCAGCTGACCATAGGGTAGGTTGCCCTACAGCCCGGGTGTCATAGCATGATGCATGGTCAGGATGATAATGTAGGGGAGACATACCTCCTGCCTAGGAGCCATGCAGAAGGTCAAGTATTGGGCCAACGGTGAGACCTCATTATAGTGCCCGCTCTGAGGGAGTATGTTATGCTGTACCTTCCGACAGTAGATGCGGGGGAGAGGATGCAAGTTGATTGCCTTCATAGGGTGGTCAGGTTGTAGAATCTGACCCCGTACAATCTCACAAAGTTCCTCTGTCAAATACTTCACTCCTTAGGCGCACAATAAACCAGCTCACCATCGTTGGAGATACCCAACAGATCTGCCAACTCCTGGGTATTGAAGGAGATGTCCACACCCTTCACCTTGCAAGTGATGCAGAGCTCTCCACCTCGAACCAAGTCATTAGGGTTGCCCACCAACTCTAAGTTGTAGTAAAAATATCGTACCATGTTGGGATGGGTGGCTGCATCGTACTAAGTCAGTAGCAGCCAACCCAAAGCACCAAAAGCCACCTCTACCTCAAACCTGTCCAACTATTGTAGGTTTACAAAATGACCAACCTCTACACTCTTACTCTAATACCATGGGTACTGAGCCTTTGCTTCAACAGAGCAGAACCGACACCCATCATATAGCCGAGTGGAAGGGGGTAGACCTCAAGAGCTAGAAGGTGTCCACATTCTTGGCAGTTGCTGTAAGACCTGTTTCGTATTAACCCAGTCTTACCACCTTGTATCAGGTCTTCCTATCATGGTCGGACCAAGCGGACCAAGTGCGTGAAGAAACCACAAGGCTAGGTTTGTAATTCGAACCATAAATCATCTAATTGAGACGTATAGTCGCATACCTAAACAGGTGTGGTCGACCACACCTCAAAATAATGAGACCACAGGAGTCTGGGACATGTGGTCGCAGATTTGGGACATGTGATCAACGGACCCTGCTATCCCACGTGCCAGCACACGATGTCAAACTGACTCCGTGATTAGGAATCCTTCCTAATCTAAAGGGGGTTCTTTCCTAATTTAAGTAAGAATCCATATGGAGGGTTTTTCTCTATATATAGGACGTCCCTTAGCCTCTTTCATTCTTTTATAACTCAAACTAAAAGAGAGAGAAGAGAGGAGGAGGAAAAGAAGGAGAACTGAAGAGGAACACTAAGAGGAGGACTTTTAGAGAGAGCTCTGATTCTTCAGCAAGTTTAAGGTATGAAAACATCCCCTATCTTAATTGATTGCCTAGAATAGATCATGGAGGAAGTATTGATTCAAAGTGGGATCTCAACCATGAAACCCATAGATGGAAACTCAAAGGAAATTCATGAAGAGTAGGTTGGAGTAGATGATTGTGAAAAATACTAAATTAAGGCCATAGATCAATCATAGGAAGGACCCTAATGATAGTTTAAGGAATCAAATTGTGAAGGGATTAGACTGAGAATGAAATTCGACCAAACACTCATGTGGTCGCAGCTATGGTCGACCACACAAGGCACATGTGTCGACCACACGCCCTCGGGAAGTTTCTAGGAAGGGTGTGGTTGCATGTGTGTGGTAGCATGATATGTGACCACACGTATCGACCACACACCCTATGGTCGCAGAAACTGAGACCACAGGTGCAGCCACACCTGTGACCACTCAGTTTCTGGAGATCTGATTGATTCCAGATGGGACATTTAAACATTTTAATTAATGAATATGAACTCTAATTTAGAATCCATAAATTTATTCGATTTCCAAGTGGTCGAAAAGTGATTTACAAAGCTTAAAAGAGGAACAACCAACGATTAAAGGTGAGGGAACAAGACCTAAACTAATTGGATAATAACAAACTGTTTTATTTTTATTGAGTTCAATGCCATGATTGATTCTATGCTTGTATGATTTTAAAGTGCATCTCACATGTCATCCAATATTCCAGTTATTACTGTTCATGCATTTTTAATTTTGTTTATTTATAACATGATGATGATGATGATGATGCTAGGAATAGACATGTGAATATATGTGTGTGGTTGGTGTATTGGAAGCGATTGGAGCATCAGGGGGAGGACATAGCATGGTGGTCTTCGACTTTGTCACCAGACTCTAACTCTATCTCTACTAAAGTCTTGCCCACTAACATCGTCATTTCGCCATTACCTTAGCAGAACTATTATGACGTTGGGCATCAGGGGAGGTGGTCTCGGACCGTGTGGTCTCTGACTATGTTGGGGGACCTTAACTCTATCTCTATGGACATATTGAGGGATGCTGGGGTGAGGCCTTGGATACACTGTATGACATTAGGATTGGTTAGTTGCAAGCCCAGTTTGCAAGCCCTCGCTAATAGGGGCTTACGTGTTAGTATGGCTAGGGCATCAGGGAAAGTGTTGGCGGTGTTTGAAGCAAACACTTTATCTTTATCTCTATTCCATGGTGGGTGCATGTAGGACGGAAATGGTGTTTGATCTATTGGGTGGATTCACACACTCGTGTATAGAGGTGCAGCGACAACCAAGCCTTTCTATAGCATATTGCAAACGTATAAACCAGACCAAAGATATGAATTGAATGCATGCATATGTTTGTTGCATTGTTTTGTTTACTCACTGAGCCGTGATGTGTGCTCACCCTTTCGACGTCGTTTTTAGTTCTTGATGCAGGTCCTACTGTTGAAGAATATATGAATGTGTCAATGTTTGAACACATTGCTGCGATGGACGTAGAAGCTGAAGAAGATGAGTACGATTGGTCATGCGAGTGCAACTCATGTGTTTTTTATTAGCTTAGTTGTTCAACTATTGGGACATGTAATTGATTATTTTACTTTACTTTATGTTTTGAGGTACATTGGAGATAATTGGATACTTAATTATGCTATCAGTGTCAGATTCTCAGTTCATTAGTATTAAGGACTTCCACTATCATTTATTTTCTCTGAATTTGCTTGTGGGATGTATCTGGTTTAATCGAATGGGCACGACCTATATGAGATCCTAGTTGAACCGTTGGTCTGTGGACGGTTAATCACACTATTCTGGTTGGTTCAGAATTGGGGTGTGACAACATGGTATTAAAGCTGTTAGGCTCTGCTCTATTGAACCAAAATACTACCACAAGGGTCGTGAACTGAGTTAGGATAAATTAAAAGCTGTAATAAAAACACACTATAAGTACCTATGTTGTATGAGACGTAAACTAAGAAAGACAATAATGCACATATGTAAATGGGAAACCAATGTTATATATATAAAAGATAGATCCGAATCAGAGTACGGTTTACAACCTGGACAGTTACTCTGTAATATAAAAAGGAAAAAGAAATAAATGACATCATGAAGGTGGGGGTGCTGGAGGAGGAGGTACCTCACGATCTCGGTTATAGTCCTCAACATATACTCTTGTAAGCCAGGCTACCTGAGTCTGGGTCACCTGGAGACTAGCTACCAGATCTGCTACTCTCTGATCCGTGGTATGCTGAGCCTCCCAAATCTCACTTAGCAGCCCCATCATGTTATCTGATGGTGGGCGCGAAGGACTAGCTGAGTGAGAAGGAGCTCGAGAAGGACTAGCTCCAGAGGAATGCTATGGTGATAGAGGAGGTATGGCATCCACATCTATGTACATCCGATCATCATCACTCTCATGTGCCTCTGCTCCTACCTCTACTGTTGCTGCTGCCGCCTCTGCATCTGCTGCTACTGCCTGAGTGAGAGGATGTCTCATAGCATTTCTCTCCTCGTCACTGACCTGCACATCTAGCATCCCCATCCTGTAGATGGCCTCCCAATCAAGGTCAGTCGAAAAAGTATCCTCGTGAATCCTCTCATCGACCAAGTCTACCTGCACGTGAGTGAGTAGAGTGGTGATCAAACACCCATAGGGTAGGTTACCCACCAGTCCAGGCATTGTAGCAGGGTGCATGGTCCTGATAATGATATAAGGAAGGCAGATAGGTTTCCTAGTGCAGATGCAGTACAGAAGGTACTGGGTCAACTGTGAAACCTTCTCATAGTGTCCACTCGGGGAATCAGATTGTCTTCGAATGATCTTACAATACACACGGGGTTCGGACGTAGGTTAATTGCCTTCATCCTGCCAATGATCATCCCTTGGCTGTCTATTTCGTGCGCATTCGACTGATAGGAACTGGGGTTCCTTGGGTGCACAGTATACTAAGCGACCGTCATTGGAGATTCCCAGGATATCAGCCAACTTCTGGTAGCTAAATGAAACCTCTACCCCTTTAACTGAACTGGTGATCCTAAGCTCTCTGCCCTTATTTATAACCTCTGGGTCACCCTCTACCTGTAAATTATAGTAAAACTGTTTCACCAACTTAGGCAGGTGCGACCCTCATACAGAATCACAGGGAGCCAACCCATATCACCAAAAGTTCCCTCTACATCAAATAGGGCTAGGCTGGCCAAGTTGACACAACGACCCCCTTCCACTTTCTTGCACTCGTACCAGGGATACTGTGCCTCTGTTTCAATGGACCTAAAGCGACAGGGGATCGTGAATTCGGGGACTTTAGTGCAAGCCATGTTATCGCAACGGCATAGACCAACAAGCAACATATTAAATATAGTAAAAATTTAAAATTTTGGCATTATGATGGCGTGATTGGCCAAAAGCCTCACATTTCACCCAAACATTTAGGCAGGAGGACTTACATAGGTGCCATCCCATTCTGCAAGGTTCATATAATCGAAAATTTAAACTAGCTGGGTCGAATTTGAAGAAATTTTGACAATTGGGAAAAATCCCAAAATTTAGATAAAAAAAGGAAATTTTTAAGTTTCTATTAAACTAACCGATGAAACTCAAATTTTCTTGAGGGCTTTCATTTATTGGGTGGCCAATAGTAATAACCCCCAATAAAAATCAAATTTTTACAGTCAGAAAAATATTAATTTAAAGAAAACCCTATAAATGGAGCAAAACCTAGGTATGAAAGCTTAAAAAGGAAAAAGAGTAGGGAACATACATAGAGGAACAGAATGTAGGTCATAGACCGATGAAAGAATCACCAAATTCGTACGGTTGACATTGTAGCAACTCAATGGTGGTGAGTTGAGTTGTGAATAGTAGAAGACAAAAGTGAAAATAAGAAAATGGCTTGAAATCAAAATTAAAAACCTGATTTGGTGTCATGTGGTCTCAAAATTTGACCAAAAATATGACCCCATGATCAACCCCATGATTGACCACAGGCTCTCGATGAGCTGACAAGGTTTGTGTGGTCGCAACCCTGTGGTCGCATATAGTGTGACCCCACGATCGACCCCACGATGAAAATGCCCTGTTGTGACTGAATGACTTTAAAATTGAAACTTTGCCTTGTTTATTTGGAAATTAACATGAGATCATTGTATATTATGTTTGCCTCATATGTTTCTTTGATTTTCAGACACTACCATTGTCGAAAATAGGAAATGTCTGGCAGTAGAGTAAGTTGAAGGAGACAGAATGTCAACCCATCTCCACTACCTATGGAGACCAATGACAATGAAGGTCAGCAAAGATAGGAAGGAAATATTAGAACTCAACATGCTGCACCTTAGAATGTGCACACCCAAGCCAACCCAACCAACTTACCTGCACCACCTACGGATTTGGCTACTGCGGTGATGAATTTGGCACAACAAATGCAGCATATACAGCAAATGCAAGCCAACATGCATGCTGCTATGGGAATTGCTTTCCCAGTTGCAAACACAACATCTCTACTTACAGGACAAGCTAGTACTGCACCTGGTGGTAGCAACACTGTACCCCAAGCACTGTAAACATTAGCAGTACAAGGCCAAGTACCAAATCCTGAAGCACAGTAAGACAGGTACAACCAAGGTAACTATCAGTATCGGTCGCCTATGTATGAGGCATATTCTCAATATCAGCTTGATCACTCCAGACTAATCGAGTGTTTCTTGAAGTTTAAGTCAAAGAAATTTACAGGCAAACCATCAGATCCATTGTGGCCAGCTTACTGGATCGACGAAATGGAAAGAAACTTTATGAAGATGACTATAAATGAAGAAGAGAAGGTATTATGTGCCACATTTATGTTGAAAGGTGATGCACCACTGGTGGAAATCAACTAGAAGTTATCTGTTAACATAGAATGCCCAACTGACATGTGTTATTTATAAAGAAGCTTTCTTCGAAAAGCATTTTTCAAGGAGTTTCAGAGATCAAATGGAAAAGGAGTTTATGAGTTTATATCAGGGACAGATGACTATAGACGCATATCAACAGCGTTATGAAGAACTCTTTTTCTATGGTCCCTCTAGCATGTAGGAGGAAAATACCAAAACCCGAAGGTTTGTTATGGGACTTAGGGGAAGCATCCATGAGCATGTATTGGGATTAGAAAAGAAAATTTATAATGAAGCTGTACAGATTGCTCGAGTATTGGAATTGAGCCAGAGGGAAAGTTATTTTGCTCAGAACAGAGGTATAAAGAGGCCCAATGGAAACTCATACAAAGGAGGGAACTCAAAGACATTTAAACCATTTCGTACTCAAGGCTTCAATGATGCAGCCAAGACTACCCCAACAGCCCCACCTCTACAAAAGCAAAGTAGTGCTAAAGTTAAATGCTTTAACTGTGATCAAGTAGGACATTATTCAAGTGAGTGTCCCAAGCCAAGGAAGCAGTTATAGCAAAGAAAGGTTTATGCAGTTACTTCTGAGGATATTGCCGCATCACCTAATGTGGTCACAGGTATGACCTGAAGTGTTCATTTTGTACTACCTTGTGTAAGCATGTAGACTAAATTAAATCAAATCACAGGTATCGTACCTATTAATGGCTTACCCGCCAGAGTACTCTTTGACTCTGGAGCTACTCATTCTTTTATATCTGTGTCTTTTGGAAAGAAGTTAAACCTACCCCTCATACCTTTAGACTACAAACTACTTGTACAATCACCTATGAGATTAGAAGTGGAACTAGACTAAGGTTATGGACCATGTCCAGTTCTTATCGACGAGAAGATTTTGGAGGCAACCTTAATCCAACTTGAGATGGTAGACATTGACTTTATCTTGGGAATGGATTTGTTAGCTCGACACTCTGCAAACCTATTATGTACGAAAAAGAAACTGACATTTAAAGACAAGGAAGGAGTAGAGTTTAGTTTTGCGGAAACCAAACTTCCCCGTAAATGAAAACTCATTCTCTCTGCATTAAAAGCTAGAAAATTCCTCGAGAAAGGAGAGATTGGGTACTAGTATCTGTGGTCAACCTCACCAAGGAAGCACCACGAATGGAGGTTATTGAAGTTATGCGTGAATTTTTGGATGTATTTCCTGAGGAACTACCAGGACTACCACCCGACTGAGCAATAGAGTTCGTTATAGATCTTATACCCAGAGCCGCACCAGTATTGAAAGTACCCTATCGAATGACTCCTACTGAACTGAAGGAATTGAAGGTACAATTATAGGAATTATTGTACAAGGGTTATATCAGACCCATCATGTCACCATGGGGAGCGCCAGTATTGTTTGTGAAAAAAAAAGGACGATAACGTTCGACTGTGTATAGACTATCAGGAATTGAATAATCTTACAATCAAGAATCGATACCCATTGCCTCGAATTGATGACTTGGTCGATCAGTTGCAAGGTGCCAAAGTGTTCTCCAAAATTAATCTTTGGTTAGGATACCATCAGTTGAAGATTAAGGAAGGTGATATTCCGAAGACAACATTCAGAACCAGATATGGACATTATGAATTTTTAGTCATGTCTTTTGGATTGACTAATGCACCCGTAACTTTTATGGAACTCATGAATCCGGAATTCCATGATATGTTGGATACGTCAGTTATCGTATTCATTGACGAAGTACTAATCTACTCCATGGATAAAGAAACTCATATCACAAATCTAAGAGTCGCTCTGCAACGACTAAGAAAAGAAAAGCATTACACTAAATTTACTAAGTGTGAGTTCTGGCTAAATGAAGTCGCTTTCTTAGGCCATGTTGTATCCGCTGAAGGAATTAAAGTGGATCTTAGTAAGATTGAAGCCATTGTGAAATGCGTAGCAGCTAAGAATATTGCCAAAATCAGAAGTTTCTTAGGTTTAGCTGGGTACTATTGACGATTCGTGGAAGATTGCTCTAGAATCGTCGTACCTCTCACCCGTTTGACAAAGAAAGGAGAAAAGTTTGTTTGGACCGACAAATGAGAAGAGTGTTTTTAAACATTGAAGGCTAGATTGATATCAGCTCCCATCTTGACTATTCTGATCCTAGGACTACCATTTACCTTGTACACCGATGTGTCTGGATTAGGTTTGGGTTGTATGCTTATGCAAGGAGAATAGGTAATTACATATGCCTCAAGACAACTGAAGACACATGAGAAGAACTATCCCACTCATGACTTGGAATTAGCAGTAGTGGTACATGCTGTCAAGATATGGAGACATTATTTGTATAGAGAGAAATTTCAGATTAAATCATATCATAAGAGTCTTACTCATCTTTTTAATCAAAGGAGTTGAACAAGAGACAGAGAAGATGGATAGAATTACTGAAGGATTATGATTGCGATATCTAGTATCATCCAAGAAAAACTAATGTAGTTGCTGACATACTAAGCAGGAAAACTATGACAGAATCCCAAGAAGAAGCTAGTGCAAATGCTGTAGTGTGTGTCACAGGAAGAGTATTTAATTACGATAATGAACAGTTCGTGATTGATATTTCAAATGAATTAACTGACAAGGGTTTATTCACCTATTCTCAAACATGTTTGCTACATTAAAGATTGCATCTGATATATTTGACGAAGTGAAAGCAGCTATTAAATCAGACCCTTATCTGAGAATGGTGCAATAAGACCTTAAAAAATGTAGGACTACTCCTGAGTTCACCTTGGACGTTGAAAAGGTACTAAGATACAAATGAAGGGTATGTATTCCTAAAAATGAAGACTTAAATATTAGATACAAATTAATGAAGGAAGCTCACACCGCTTATTTGGTATATCCTGAAAGTACTAAGATGTATCATGATCTGAAGAAACTATATTGGTGGAGAGGAATGAAAGTGGATGGAGCTAAATTGGTGTCTCAATGCTTGAATTATCAGCAGGTAAAGGCTGAAAGGCAAAGACCTGCAATATTGTTGCAGCCACTGCCAGAACCAGCATGGAAATGGGATTGCATCACTATGGACTTTGTCACCGGGTTACCATTGACTCCTCGAGTAGTTGACACGGTCTAGGTGATTGTAGATCGTTTGACTAAGACAACTCATTTCATAGCTATACGACCTCAGTATACCCTAGAGAGGTTAGCTAAGCTGTTTGTTGATAATATTGTTAGATTACATGGTGTACCTAAAAGTATCGTGTCTGAAAGAGACCTACGTTTTACCTCAAGGTTTTGGGAAGGATTACAAAAGGCTATGGGTACAAGTTGAAGTTTAGTACTGCATTCCATCCTCTCAGAATCAATACAAGTCAAATGGATGTAGCGAAGAAATAAAATTAGGTTAGGTGGGGTGCTATGTACATATATGAATATACATATTACATCTATATTCTATAGTAAGCCTATATACTATAATACTATATCTTTATAAAGATATATAAAGCATAACTATATACAATATTTTATACAATATAGAATACAAACAGTCAGAATATACCATTCAGATTTTAGAAGATATGCTCCGAGCATACATAATTGATTTCAAAGGATCATAGGATGAGAAATTACCATTGATTGAGTTCGCTTATAACAACAGCTATCAAGTGACTATACAGATGTCACCTTGTGAAGCACTGTATGGTAAGAAATGTCGAGCTCCTTTATTTTGGAACGAAATTGGAGAATGGAGTATTGTTGGACCAGAGTTTATTGAAGAGACTTGTCATGTGGTCGACATTATCAAGGAAAGAGTCTGAACAGCTCAGAACTATCATAAGCGATATGCAGATAATCTATGCAGAGATCTCGAATTCATCATAGGTTATAAGGTATTTCTAAAAATATCTCCTATACGTGGTTTGAAAAGATTTGGACAGAAGGAAAAGTTGTGTCCCAGATATATTGGACATTATGAAGTTCTAGCGAGACGTGGGAAGGTAGCGTATCAGTTAGCACTACCCCCATCCATGTCAAATGTGCATGATGTATTTCATATCTCATTACTGAAGAAGTACATCCGAGATCCAACACACGTCCTAACAATGGATCCATCGGGTCTAACTGATGATTTGACATTCGAAGTAGCACTAATCGAAATTACCAGTCGGAAGGTTCAACGTCTATGCAACCGTGACATTTACTATGTTAAAGTTACTTGAAGAAGCCAAAACGTGGAAGAGATAACATGGGAAGAAGAGAATGCTATGTGAAAGCAATATCCTCACCTTTTCGACTCGAAAGGTATGTGCAAAATTTGAGGACAAAATTTATATGAGGGGGGAGTTGTAAGACCCGTATCGTACTAACCCAGTCTTACCACCTTGTATCAGGTCTTCCAATCATGGTCGGACCAAGTAGACCAAGTGCGTGAAGAAACCACAAGGCTAGGTTTGTAATTCGAACCATATATCATCTAATTGAGACGTGTGGTCGACCACAGGAGTCTGGGACGTTTGGTCACAGATTTGGGACATATGGTCGACGGATCCTGCAACCCCACGTGCGACCATACGATGTCAAACTGACTTCGTGATTAGGAAACCTTCCTAAAGTGAAGGGGGTTCATTCCTATTCTAAGTAGGACTCTATATGGAGGGCTCTCCTCTATATATAGGATGTCCCTTAGCCTCTTTCATTCTTTTAGAACTCAAACTGAAAGAGAGAGAAAAAGAGGAGGAGGAAGAGAAGGAGAATTAAAGAGGAAGACTAAGAGGAAGAATTTCAAAGAGAGTTCTGATTCTTCAGCAAGTTTAAGGTTTAAAAACATCCCCTACCTTAGTTGAATGCCTAGAATAGATCATGGAGGAAGTATTGATTCAAAGTAGGATCTCAACCATGAGACCTATAGAAGGAAACTCATAGGAAATTCATGAAGAGTAGGTTGGGGTAGATGATTGTGAAAAATACTAAATTAAGGCCATAGATCATTAATAGGAAGGACCCTAATGATAGTTCAAGGAATCAAATCGTGAAGGCCTTAGACTGAGAATGAATGTTGACCAAACACTCGTGTGGTCGCAGCTATGGCCGACCACACGAGGAACATGTGTCGACCACACGTCCTCGAGAAGTTTCCAGGGGGGTGTGGTCGCATGTGTGTGGTCGCATGATATGGACCACACGTATCGACCACACACCCTGTGGTCATAGAAACTGAGACCACAGGTGCAGCCACACCTGCAACCACTCAATTTTTAGAGATCTAATTGATTCTAGATGGGACATTTAAACATTTTAATTAATGAATATGAACTCTAACTTAAAATCCATAAATTCATTAGATTTCTAAGTGGTCCAAAAGTGATTTACAAAGCTTAGAAGAGGAACAACCAACGATCAAAGGTGAGGGAACAAGACCTAAACTAATTGGATAATAACAAACTGTTTTATTTTTATTGAGTCCAATGCCATGATTGATGTTATGCTTGTATGCTTGTAAAGTGCATCTCACATGTCATCCAATATTCTTGCTATTACTGTTCATGCATATTTAATTCCGTTTATTTATAACATGATGATGATGATGATGCTAGAAATAGACATGTGAATGTATGTGTATGGTTGGTGTGTTGGAAGCGACTGGCATCAGGGGGAGGATGTGGCATGGTGGTCTTCGACCTCGTCACCAAACTCTAGCTCTATCTCTACTCAACTCTTACCCACTAACATCATCGTATCGCCATTACCTTAGTAGAACTATTACGTCATAGGGCATCAGGGGAGGTGGTTTCGGACCATGTGGTCTCTGATTCTGTCGGGGGGCCTTAGCTCTATCTCTATGGACGTATTGAGGGATGTTGGGGGGTGGCCTTGGATACACTGTATGGCTTTAGGATTGGTTAGTTGCGAGCCCAGTTTGCAAGCCCTCGCCAACAGGGGCTTACGTGTTGGTATGGGTAGGGCATCAGGGAAAGTGTTGGTGGTGTTTGATTTGGACACTTTAGCTCTATCTCTATTCCATGGTGGGTGCAAGTGGGACGACAATGGTGTTTAATCCATTGGGAGGATTTACACACTCGTGTATAGAGGTGCGGCGGCCACCAAACCTTTCTATAGCATATTACAAACTTAAAAACCAGACCAAAGATATGAATTGAATGCATGAATATATTTGTTGTTTTGTTTTGTTTGCTCACTAAGTCGTGATGTGTGTTCACCCTTTTGACGTCGAATATTTTTAGTTCTTGATGCAGGTCCTACTATTGAAGAATATATGAATGCGTCGACGTATGGACACATTGCTGTGTGGACGTAGAAGCTGAAGAAGATGTGCATGATTCGTCGTGTGAGTGCAACTCATGTGTTTTGGATTAGCTTAGTTGTTTAGCTAATGGGACATGTAATTGATTATTTTACTTTACTTTTTGTCTTGAGGTACATTGGAGATAATTGGATACTTAATTATGCTATCACTGTCAGATTCTCGGTTCATTAGTATTAATGACTTCCGCTGTCGTTTATTTACTCTGAATTTATTTGTGGGATGTATCTGGTTTAATCGAATGGACAAGGCCTATAAGAGATCTTGGTTGAACCGTTGGTCTATGGATGGTGCATCACACTATTGTGGTTGGTTCATAATTGGGGTGTGACAGTTGGTCTGTGTTTAGACATGATTAAACCTATAGGAATCAACTAAAACAAACATAAGTTAGTCAAAATTTTTGAAAAAATTTAGCAATGTAATGGCGTAAAATGGGGCAAAAGCCTCAAACTCGCCCAATTTAGGGACAGGAGGACTTACATGGGTTGCAAACCATCCTGCAATGGGCAACTATAAGGCGAATACAACCAATTTCAAATAAAGCTTAAGAATTTGAAAATTTTAAAAATTTCCCCAAAATCTAGGGCATAAATCCAAATTTTTGGGGTTATCAATGAAAGCACCGTTGAAACCCCAAATTGATTGAGCGTTTTTGTTCGTTGAGGCCCCAATATTAATTTTAAACCAAGAAATAAAGTTTCCAATGGATGAAAAAATTTCAATCGAAGAAAAACAAGAAAAGTACATTGAAACCCTAGAAAAACTTCTAAAAGAGAGGATAGGAAGGAAGAAACTTACCTTTGGGATGATGCCGAATACTTTGACCAAAGTAGAATCTTGGAAATTGACTGAAGGGACTGTAGCAACTCACTGGAGGTGAGTTGGGTCAGAGCCAACGGAGAAAATAAGAAAGATAAGTGAGAAAATGACCCAACTCATTAGTTTAGCAAATTTTGTTTGTCCGGTTGAACTTTTTGATTTTCATGTGCGACCGGATCAGTGATAGGACATGCAATTGGACAGTCTTGGCAAGTGTCTTAGAGATTGTCCAGATTGATGTCCGATGTGGCTAAAGACTAGACCAGACAATCCGACTAGACAAAATTTTCAAACTCACCGAATATTTTTGGTGGGATGACCGGTGGGACAAGGCATCCCAGACCTGCAACCGGTCAAGTGCAACTGGATAAATTTTCTTATATTGGTGTTTGTCTAGAAAATTTTGCTGCTCAGTTCTAATTGGGATTTTCGTTTCACGTATACTATATGTGACTAACACCGTATATTATCGATTTATTTGTACAATTATCTCATACATATTTTGGTGTTTTATTAATCCTCTAGGTACTACTAGATTGAAATGGCAGGCCGTACTCGTAGAGGCAGTCGAAGGGCCCGCAGCCCAACCTCTCCACCAACCTAGACCAGAACTGGAACTGATAACCAAACTGGGCAGGTACCAACCAATAAGAATCAAACAGAAACAAATCAAGGGGTAAACATCCAGGCCATACAGAACCCTCTACCTGGACCACCAGGGGATTTGGCCATGGTTGTGACCAATCTGACTCGTCAGGTGCAAGAACAACATCAAGTATTGATGGAATTACAAGCTGCTTTGGGTACAACTGCACCAACCACTGTCAACAACACACCAGTGCTTCTGGGCAGAGATAACACCGTACCAGTTGGCAGTAATACCATCCCTGCAACCCAACAACAACACCAATAGATTCTAGTACTGATCACACCAAGATAGTATGTGGGCATATATGAAGGCGGCTACCAGGGTAGATACCCATATTAACCGTAGATGTATGGGATGACTGCTCCGTGGTAGAATGATCTGACAAGGGTGGTGGAGCATTTCTTGAAGATGAAGCCCCAAACATTCTCAAGCAAAGGATTAAACCCACTGTGGCCAGTACAGTGGATAAATGAACTGGAGAAGATATTCTGTATGATGGTGTGTACGAAAGATGAGAAGGTGTTATGCACTACCTATATGCTAAGGGAAAGTGATAATTATTGGTGGAACTCCACCCGCACCTATCTGATGACCAAGCATGCTCAAGTGACTTGGGTGATATTCTAGGAAGCGTTTTTTGATAAGTACTTCCCTAGAAGCTTCTGAGATTAGATGGAGAGAGAGTTCTTGAATTTGCACCAGGGACAAATGACTGTAGACGCATACCAGCAAAGATATGAAGAACTGTTCTACTTTGCACCAACCAACATGCAGGAAGAAGCTATAAAGACCTGATAGTTTACCATGGGACTTAGAGGTAGTGTGCATGAGCATGTGCTGGGTGTAGAAAAGAGCATCAACAATGAAGCAGTGCAGATTATACGAGTTTTGGAGTCCAGTTAGAAGGAAATATTCTTTGCTCAGAACCATAGATTGAAAAGGCCTAACAATGATACATCAATTGGGGGAAATTCAAAGCCTTTCAAACCATTTAGGCCACAGACAACAGCAGGACCAGCTAAGACTGCTTTAACAAATGCACAACAGGAAGGTGGTTAAGCTAAGAATATCATGTGGTACAACTATAACCAGATGGGGCACTATGTAATGACATGCCCTCAACCTAAGAAATAGTTACAGTAGGGAAAGGTGTATGCTGTGACCTCTGTAGATGCAACTGCATCATCTAATGTGGTTACAGGTATGATTTAATTTATTTACACTGTACTTATGTGAGCATATAGACTAAGAGATAGTTATAACTACAGGTACTGTAAATATAGTAAGTGTACCTGCCAGAGTTCTCTTGGACTCTGGGGCCACCCATTTTTTCATGTTCGTCTCATTTGGAAAGAGATTAGAAGTACCCGTCAGGCCTTTTGACCAGAGCCTACTAGTATGATCTCCTTTGGGACTAGAGGTAGTGTTTGATGAATGCTACAGACCGTGTCCGATTTGTGTTGATGAACATGATCTAGAAACAAACCTAGTTCAACTCAAAATGGTAGACTTTGACTATCACACCCTAATTCTGGTCGAACCAGAAGTGTGAATGAACTGCTAATAAACCACAACTCAAGCTAAGATCACATAAGAACCGTGCCAACATTCAAACCATATATTTAACCATAAACAAAATATATAAATAATCAATGAAAGTCTTTATTAAATAAAGAACTAAGAACTAATGTGATAATTAAATAATATCCAATTATCCAAGTGTTGACCAAAATAGAAAATAATAGTAATCCATTATATATCTTATAAACCCAAACACCAAAATAGAATCCGATAGATAGACA
Source organism: Protea cynaroides (assembly GCA_028583415.1). Classification (NCBI taxonomy): domain Eukaryota; kingdom Viridiplantae; phylum Streptophyta; class Magnoliopsida; order Proteales; family Proteaceae; genus Protea; species Protea cynaroides. The sequence goes on from CM053265.1 coordinate 51,879,226, forward strand.
CAATAGCGACACTCGTATGACGAGTCATGCTCTTTCTCCACCAACTGCACATCCGTCACTGCTATTCTTCCAAATGAAGGTGCATTAACTTAATCATCCATTGTATAACCTGCATCATCAAAAACTAAAAAGAAAACATAAATGTGGGGTGAGTTCACAACTTAGCTCAGTGAGAAACAAAACATGAAGTAACCAATATGCATGGTGTAGCATTCAAACATTTGGTTTGGTTAAGTTTGTTTGCAATGTGCTATGATAAGCATAGGCTACAACCACACCTCCATACATGAGAGTGTGAGCATACCCAATGGTCAGGCTCTAATCAAAATCATTATCGCCCCACAACACCCACTACAAGATAGAGATAGAGCTAGAGCCTAATATCAGACTACAACCAAACCGTCAGCGCCCCCCTGATACCCTACCCCATACTAGTATGTATGCCCTTACTGGCAAGGGTTTACAAACTGGGTACGTCACTAACCAATCCTAGATTTCATCAATATTGTATCCAAGTCCTTACCTTAGTACTCTTCAATACAAAACAAAGATAGAGCTAGAGTTTAACCGTAAGGCTATGGGCAACACCGCTTGTACTCCCCTTGATACCCTGTAACAGACTAAGCATGCTAAGGTATCCACGATACGATAATGTTAGTGTGATGAATGATTTGCGGATCCAATCTCTCTCTACCCAAAAAACCAACCACACACAAACACATACCTATCCTCAATCATAACATAATAGAAATAAAATAATATGCATGAGTAATAATGATAGATATTGGAAGACATGTTATATACATGAAAATAGCATATCAGCAACAGGCAAAGTAGTCTGTTATTAACCAATTAGTTTGGGGCCTTGGCTCTCACCTGTTGAGTGATGTTGACTCTTAGCAAGGCCTTAGAAATAGCTTTGTTTAATTATGAGTCCTAAAAAATGAATAGGATATATTTCAGGTTTAATTTTGACAAAATTACATTGATCGGATTCATTGTCTAGACTAGAAAATAGTCACTTCAGACATTGTCCGGTCCCATGTTTGGTGTGGCATATTAGACAACCCTAAGATACTTTTTGAGAGTGTCTAGATCTGTAACCGATCTCCCTTTAGGCGCGATCGATCATATAGACCGGACAACCTACAGGTTGTTCTTCTGTCTGTGGTTTCCTTGGAGTTGATCCTCTAACTTATCTTAGGGTTTCTCCTATGTAGTTCTATGGTTAGATATATACATTAAGTCTCATTATTTGGTTGCTTCTTTCCCTGCTTCTTCATAATTATTGGATCAATAGTTTCCAACCTACGAAATTAGGGTTTCAAATCAATACCTGGCTGTTCATGGTATTGATCCCTAGCCATTAAGCTTAACATAGAAACCTAACATTCTACAGTGTTAGAGGACTTATTGTTGGCTTCCTAACAATGTTGGTTGAAATCGACGGTTAGTACACTTTTTCTACAACCTTCTTCTCCTCCTCATCTTTCCTCTCTTAGATCTCCTTTTAGTTCTAGGTTTGTGGTTTCAGCAAAAGAGTGAGAGGAAGTGGGGAAACACCACTTATATAGTGGGGAAACCTCTTAACAGAGTCCTCTCCCAAAAAGAGAATAGTCTAAGCAAAATAAGAAACTTTCCTTAACTTGGAGTTGATTTTATGCTTGTTTGGTCGCTTATCCAGTCGCACAATACATGAGACCAGACAACCTCAACCAGTTAAACCAGACAAGTTTAAGGTTGCCAGTTTTGTACCTTGAATGCATGGTCTATCATCCAACTGTCTCTTCTTGTTTGATTATGATGGGAAGACATGTCAGGACACGTTAACCCATGTTAGACTGGGTTATGGGAGTACGGGTCTCACACTTTCCCCTAAAAAGAAATTTCTTCCTTGAAATTTGAATATACCTTCCGAGTCGAATAGATGAGGGTGTTGTTTACGCATCGTAGCCTCTTCTTCCCAGGTAAGCTCTTCCATGTCTTGGCTTTTCCAGGTTACCTTGATATAAAAGATATCCCAGTTTTGAAGTTACTGTACCTTTCAACTTGTAATCTTAGCTGGCACAACTTCGAAGGTCATTTCTTTTGTCAAGTCTAAAGGATCTGCAATCAATATGTGGGATGGATCTTTGATGTATTTCTTTAGTAGAGAACATGAAATACATCATGCACACTTGACATTCATGGTGGTAGTGCAAGCTGATATGCCACCTTGCTATGCCATGCTAGAATCTCATAGGGTCCCACATATCTAGGGCATAACATTCCTTTCTTACCAAACTGTTTCAAGCCCCGTATAGGTGATATCTTCAAGAACACTTTATCACCTATAGCAAACTTAAGGTCTCAGTATTTATTATCGGCATAGTTTTCCTATCGAACTTGAGCTGTGTTACTCTCTCCTTGATCTTATCTACCACTTGATAAGTCTTTTCAACAAACTTTGGCCCCATAATTCTTCATTCACTAACCTCATTCCAAAATGGAGGGATCTGATATTTCCTACCGTACAATGCCTCGTAAGGTGACATCTATATGGTAGCCGAATAGCTGTTGTTGTCAGCAAACTCAATCAGTGGTAATTTTTCGTCCCAAGCTCTTTTGAAATGAATTGCACAAGCTCAGAGCATATCCTCTAAGATTTGAATAGTCCTTTTTGACTGATCATCTGTCTAAGGATAAAAAGTTGTGTTAAACTTCAGCTCACTCCCATAGCTGTCTGTAATCCTTTCCCAAATTTTGAAGTAAAATGAGGATCTCTATCTGACATTATGCTCTCTGGTACACCACAGAGTTTGATAATATTGTCCATGTATAGTTTATAGTTTTGCTAGTTTTACTAAGGTATACTGAGGTCTGATCGCAAAGAAATGAGCTATCTTTATAAGATGATCTACAATCACCCAAACTACATCGACGAATCTGGGAGTCAACGGTAGACCAGTGATGAAGTCTATAGTGATGCAGTCCCATATCCATGCTGGTTCAGGCAATGGTTGTAGTAAACCTGCTGGTTTCTATCTTTTGACCTTTACTTACTGATAATTTAAACATTGAAACTCATATCTGACCACGTCTACTTTCATTCCTCTCCACCAATACAATCTCTTTAGATCATGGTACATTTGGTACTTCTGGGGTGTACTACATAAGGAGTAGATTGGGCTTCTCTTATTATCCTATCTCTGAGGTCTGAATCTTTAATTTCATGTATGCATAACCTGCCTCTGTATCTAAGTGCTCCCCTTCTAAGGTGAATTTAGGGATTAGTTTACATTTCTCCAAGTTCTTACGGGTCTTGTAGAATTATTTCTTTCACTTCGTCTATCAGATTTGGTAGAATCTTTAGTGCGGTGAATATAAGTAAAAACTTATGAATTAAACCTTGCTCTATAGGGTCATCTTGATGGTGAGCTTGTTCAATTCTCGATAATCAATGCACAAGTGAACACTACAGTCTCTCTTCTTTGTGGTAGTACTGGTGCTCCCCATGGCGATATACTCGATCGTATGAAACCCTTATCCAACAACTCCTGAGTCTTCAGTTCCTTCAGTTTTGTAGGAGCCATTCAGTAAGGTGCCTTAGACACTGGTGCCGACCTTGGTAGGAGATATATCACGAACTCGGTCACTTAATCTGGTGGTAACCCAGGTAGGTCCTTTGGAAACACATCAGAAAACTCTCGCACTACTTCAATGTCTTTCATCCTCGATGCTTTTATGGTAACGTCCACCACAGATACAAGGTAGAAAATTCTGCCCTTTTCGAGACACCTCTTTGCTTTGAGAGTAGAAAGGATGAGCTTGTACTTCCTAGGTAGTTTGCTTCCAGTGAAACCAAATTCATTGCCGTCTTTGCCCTTAAACAACTTCTTCTCGGCAAATAATAGCTTTGTTGAGTATTGAGCCAGTCAAAGTCTACCATCTCTAGTCGAACTAAGTTCAATTCTAAATCCCATCCATCAATACAGACTAGATATGGTTCGTAGCATTCCTTTAACACTACCTCTAGTCCCAAAGGTGATCTTACTAGTAGGTTATAATCTAAAGGTCTGATGGGTACATCCAATCTCTATCCAAATGAAACAGACATAAAAGAATGGGTAGCCCCAGAATTGAAGAGAACTCTGGTAGGTACACCAACTATACTTACAATACCTATAGTTTTATCTATATTTAGTCTATATACTCACACAAGTATATTGTAAGTAAAAGTTAGGTCATACATGTAACCACATCAGGCGATGCGGCTGCATCTTCAGATGTCACAACATACACCTATCCTTATTGCAATTGCTTCTTAAGCTAAGGTCATGTTTTGCATAGTGCTCCATTTCGTTGTAGTTTAAACACTTGATGTTTTCAGCCTGATTGCCTTCTTGCTGTGCATTGGTTGAGGTAGCCTTGGCTGGTCATGCCGTTGTCTGTGGCCTGGACTATCTAAAAAGCATTGAGTTTCCTCCAGTTGATGCATCATTATTAGGCCTTTTCAGTCCACGGTTTTGGGTGAAGAAGCATTCCTTTTGACTGGACTCCAAAACCCGTGCAATCTGCACCGCTTCATTATAGATGCTTTTCTTTATACCCAGCACATGCTCATGGATACTGCTTCTCAGTCCCATGGTGAACCATCTAGTTTTTATGGCCTCTTCTTACATGCTGGCAAGTGTGAAGAAGAATAATTCCTCATACCTTTGTTGATAGGCATCCACAGCCATCTGTCCTTGGTGTAGATTTTAAAACTCCCTCTCCATTTAATCTTAGAAGCTTCTAGGGAAGTTCTTATTAAAGAACGCTTCCTTAAATACGGCCCAAGTCACCTGTATGTACTTGGTCATCAAATAGGTGTGAGTGGAATTCCACCAGTGATTTACACTTTACCTCAGCAAATAAGTAGCGCACAACACCTTCTCATCTTCTGTACACACTATCATACATAATATCTTTTCCAGTTTGTCTATCCACTGTGCTGGCCACAGTGAGTTTGATCGCTTGTCGGAGAAAGTCTAAGGCTTCATCTTTAGGAAATGCTCCACTACCCTTGTTAGATGATTTGCCATCGAGCAGCCATCCCCTACATCTATGGTTAATATGGGTATCTGCCCTGATATCCACCCGGATACTGTCCTGGTGTGTTTAGTACTGGAATTTGTTGGTGCTGTTAGGCTGTAGGGATGGTGTTTCTACCAATAGGTGTCATATTAGTTTGGCTTTGTGGTGCTGGTGTAGCGTTGGTAGTGTTGGTCATGCTTGTTGCCAATGCAACTCGTAATTCCATCAATACTTGACGTTGTTCTTGTACTTGATGGGCCAGATTCGTTACAAATGTAGCCAAATCCCCTGGAGGTGGTCCAGGTAAATTATTTTGGGTGGCCTTGACAATTGCCCCTTGATTTGCTCTTGTCTGATTTTTATTATTTGGTGTCTGCTCAACTGGGTTTTCATTTGTAGCTCCCGATCCAAGTGGTAATGGGGTCGGGTTGCAACCTCTACGACTGCCACTACGGCTTGCCATTTTAGTCTAATAGTACCTAGAGGATCAGTAAAGACATGACCACTATGTAAGAGAAAATTACAAAATAAATTGATAACATATTGTGTTAGTCCCAAACATGTGTGCAAAATGAAAATCCTAACGAGAACTGAGCAGCAAAATTTTCTAGACAAACACTCATATAAGGAAATTTGTTCGGTCACACTTGATCAGTCGTAGGTTTAAGATGCCTTGTCCCACCTGTCATTCCTCTGGACATATTTGATAAGTTGAAAAATATTATCCAGTCGGCTGTCCGGTCAGGAAAATAGCCATGTTGGACATCAATCCAGACAAACTCTGAGACATTTCCCAAGAGTGTCAAGTCGGATGTCCAGTCGACTATCTGGTCGCATTTTGAAATCGAAAAGTCTTAGTGGATAATCAAATTTTGCTTTAAATCTCATGATTTTGAGTCATTTCTTACTTTTTTTTCTTTGTTTTCTCCTTTAGCTCTGACCTAACTCAGCTCCGGTAAGTTGCTACAGTTCCTCCGATCAATTTTCTCTAGTTAAGGCTTCCATTCCCCTCCCAGAGGTAAGTACTCCCTTCCTATCTTCTCTTTTGGGTATTTTTCTAGGGTTTCTAGGCATTTTCTTGTTTTTCTTCAATTAGAAAAAATTTTACCATAGGAAAACTTTTTTCGTGGTTTAGAATCAATACTAGGATCTCAACAAATGAAAGCCCTCAATCAATTTGGGGTTTCATTGGTGGGTTCATTGAAAACCCTAAAAATTTTGAATTTTGCCCTAGGTTCTGAGAAAATCCCAAATTTTTGAAATTTTCTTAATTTCTTCAATTCTTTGTTCAATGGTTTGTTTCTATTGGTTGTTGATATGTTTCATAGTTGATGTAAGTCATCCTGTCCATGAATTAGGCAAGTTCAAGGCTTTTTCCCCATTTTACACCGCTTTGTGGCCAAAATTTCTAAAATTTTTGGCTATTGTATATTGGTTTAGGTTTGATTCTTGCAGGTTTATCATGTCTAGATACAGAGCGGCTGCCAAGAATGTGGCACCTTTTGGTTCTCAAGGTCCACCCCCACCCACTCGACTATATGATGGGTGCCAGTTCCATTTTGCTGAGGCACAAGCTCAGTACCCTTGGTTCCAGGGTAAGAGCATAAAGGTAGGATGGTTTGTAAACCAACAGTAGTTGGACAGGTCTGATGTCGAGGCAGCATTTGGTGCTTTGGGTTGGTTGCTTGTGACTCAATATGAGGCAGCCACCCACCCAAACTTGCTACGGTAGTTCTACTGCAATTTGGAGTTGGTGGGCAACCCCAACGATTTTGATAGGGGCAGAGAGCTCCGCATCACCAGAAGGGTAAAGGGTGTGGACATCTTCTTCAATACCCAGGATTTGGTAGATATGCTAATCAATTTCAATGCTGGCGAGCTGGTTTATTACACACCAAATGAGCGTAAATATTTGGTTGAGGATTTAGCCAGATCATTTGGAGTCAGATCATGTAGCCTGCCACCTCGTAATGAAGGTGGTCAACCTGCGTCCTCTCCCTTGCATCTACTACCTGATCATCTAGCACAACATACTCCCCTGGAGTGGCCACTACAATGAGGTCTCATAGTTGACCCAGTATCTGACCTTCTGTGTGGCTACTAGGCAAGAGGTATGTCTCCCATACATCATTATCAAGACCTTGCATCATGCGAAGACACCCAGACTGAAGAGTAATCTGCCCTACGATCATCTGATCCCTATCCTCCTAGACTATCTTGGTGTGGACATGGAGGGAGAGCAGATGTATGAGGAGACTGTGATGGATGATTTAGATTGGGAGGCCATCTACAAAATGGGCATGCACAACATCATCCCCAGTAACAAGGAATTGGAGTTTCGTCAGTGGCCTTTGAGAGGGGAAAAAACCACAGCAATAGCAGCAGCCGAGGTAGTAGTAGTAGCAGCACCTGCAGAGGGTATGGGGGCAGACATGCATATGGATGTGGATGACATCCCAGCCCCTATACCCCAGCCCATCCCTATGGTTGGACCTTCTATTCAGTCACCAACCAGATTTTGTCCCATCTCCTGGCCATTCGGGCAGACCAGCAAACTCTTCTTGACGCTTAGTGGGGATGGACCAACGTGTGGCGAGTCTCACTCAGAGTCTCTGAGTCACCCAGGAGCAGGTGCACTAGCTTCCGGTGGCTTATGAGCAAGACTATGATCGTGATGAGCCGATACCTGCACCACCTCCCCCACCAGCCCAGTGATGGATTTTCTTTTGTTTATTTATTGTTATTACTTGTTTCTTTTCAGGATAATTGTTTGACCTATGGACTATACCCTATTATTTTATATACAGTCATTTATGTTATCATCATTGTTTATAAAATTTTTACTTTTCTTTATTAGTGCATTATGTTCTTGTTTAGTTGCTTGTCCCATCCAACATATGTGGTTTACAATGTGCATTTGTATTAAAGTTTTTAATTTATCCTAACTCAGTTCATGGATACAAGTTAATGCAGACAGGTTTGATTGTCAGAGCCTTTGACCTCTGATAACAAGTTGTCACACCCAAATTCTGGTCGAACCAGAAGAGTGAATGAACTACTAATAAAGAACTAATCATACAGTGGATGATTAGTAGTTCATTCACTCTTCTGGTTTGACCAGAATTTGGGTGTGACAACTTGTTATCAGAGGTCAAAGGCTCTGACAATCAAACCTGTCTGCATTAACTTGTATCCATGAACTGAGTTAGGATAAATTAAAAACTTTAATACAAATGCACATTGTAAACCACATATGTTGGATGGGACAAGCAACTAAACAAGAACATAATGCACTAATAAAGAAAAGTAAAAATTTTATAAACAATGATGATAACATAAATGACTTTATATAAAATAATAGGGTATAGTCCATAGGTCAAACAATTATCCTGAAAAGAAACAAGTAATAACAATAAATAAACAAAAGAAAATCCATCACTGGGCTGGTGGGGGAGGTGGTGCAGGTATCGGCTCATCACGATCATAGTCTTGCTCATAAGCCACCGGAAGCTAGTGCACCTGCTCCTGGGTGACTCAGAGACTCTGAGTGAGACTCGCCACACGTTGGTCCATCCCCACTAAGCGTCAAGAAGAGTTTGCTGGTCTGCCCGAATGGCCAGGAGATGGGACAAAATCTGGTTGGTGACTGAATAGAAGGTCCAACCATAGGGATGGGCTGGGGTATAGGGGCTGGGATGTCGTCCACATCCATATGCATGTCTGCCCCCATACCCTCTGCAGGTGCTGCTACTACTACTACCTCGGCTGCTGCTATTGCTGTGGTTTTTGCCCCTCTCAAAGGCCACTGACGAAACTCCAATTCCTTGTTACTGGGGATGATGTTGTGCATGCCCATTTTGTAGATGGCCTCCCAATCTAAATCATCCATCATAGTCTCCTCATACATCTGCTCTCCCTCCATGTCCACACCAAGATAGTTTAGGAGGATAGGGATCAGATGATCGTAGGGCAGGTTACTCTTCAGTCTGGGTGTCTTCGCATGATGCAAGGTCTTGATAATGATGTATGGGAGACATACCTCTTGCCTAGTAGCCACACAGAAGGTCAGATACTGGGTCAACTATGAGACCTCATTGTAGTGGCCACTCCAGGGGAGTATGTTGTGTTAGATGATCAGGTAGTAGATGCAAGGGAGAGGACGCAGGTTGACCACCTTCATTACGAGGTGGCCAGGCTACATGATCTGACTCCAAATGATCTGGCTAAATCCTCAACCAAATATTTATGCTCCTTTGGTGTGTAATAAACCAGCTCGCCCGCATTGAAAATGATTAGCATATCTACCAAATCCTGGGTATTGAAGAAGATGTCCACACCCTTTACCCTTCTGGTGATGCGGAGCTCTCTGCTCCTATCAAAATCGTTGGGGTTGCCCACCAACTCCAAATTGCAGTAGAACTACCGTAGCAAGTTTGGGTGGGTGGCTGCCTCATATTGAGTCACAAGCAACCAACCCAAAGCACCAAATGCTGCCTCGACATCAGACCTGTCCAACTACTGTTGGTTCACAAACCATCCTACCTTTATGCTCTTACCCTGGAACCAAGGGTACTGAGCTTGTGCCTCAGCAAAATGGAACTGGCACCCATCATATAGTCGAGTGGGTGGGGGTGGACCTTGAGAACCAAAAGGTGCCACATTCTTGGCAGCCGCTCTGTATCTAGACATAATAAACCTGCAAGAATCAAACCTAAACCAATATACATTTGCCAAAAATTTTAGAAATTTTGGCAACAAAAAGGTGTAAAATGGGGCAAAAGCCTTGAACTTGCCTAATTCACGGACAGGAGGACTTACTTCAACTATGAAACATATCAACAACCAATAGAAACAAACCATTGAACAAAGAATTGAAGAAATTAAGAAAATTTCAAAAATTTGGGATTTTCTCAGAACCTAGGGCAAAATTCAAAATTTTTAGGGTTTTCAATGAACCCACCAATGAAACCCCAAATTGATTGAGGGCTTTCATTTGTTGAGATCCTAGTATTGATTCTAAACCACGAAAAAAGTTTTCCTATGGTAAAAATTTTTCTAATTGAAGAAAAACAAGAAAATGCCTAGAAACCCTAGAAAAATACCCAAAAGAGAAGATAGGAAGGGAGTACTTACCTCTGGGAGGGGAATGGAAGCCTTAACTAGAGAAAATTGATCGGAGGGACTGTAGCAACTTACCGGAGCTGAGTTAGGTCAGAGCTAAAGGAGAAAACAAGAAAAAAAGTAAGAAATGACTCAAAATCATGAGATTTAAAGCAAAGTTTGATTATCCACTAAGACTTTTCGATTTCAAAATGCGACCAGATAGTCGACTGGACATCCGACTTGACACTCTTGGGAAATGTCTCAGAGTTTGTCTGGATTGATGTCCAACATGGCTATTTTCCTGACCGGACAGCCGACTGGATAATATTTTTCAACTTATCAAATATGTCCAGAGGAATGACAGGTGGGACAAGGCATCTTAAACCTACGACTGATCAAGTGTGACCGAACAAATTTCCTTATATGAGTGTTTGTCTAGAAAATTTTGCTTCTCAGTTCTCGTTAGGATTTTCATTTTGCACACATGTTTGGGACTAACACAATATGTTATCAATTTATTTTGTAATTTTCTCTTACATAGTGGTCATGTCTTTACTGATCCTCTAGGTACTATTAGACTAAAATGGCAAGCCGTAGTGGCAGTCGAAGAGGCTGCAACCCGACCCCATTACCACTTGGATCGGGAGCTACAAATGAAAACCCAGTTGAGCAGACACCAAATAATAAAAATCAGACAAGAGCAAATCAAGGGGCAATTGTCCAGGCCACCCAAAATAATTTACCTGGACCACCTCCAGGGGATTTGGCTACATTTGTAACGAATCTGGCCCATCAAGTACAAGAACAACGTCAAGTATTGATGGCATTACGAGTTGTATTGGCAACAAGCATGACCAACACTACCAATGCTACACCAGCACCACAAAGCCAAACTAATATGACACCTATTGGTAGAAACACCATCCCTACAGCCTAACAGCACCAACAAATTCCAGTACTAAACACACCAGGACAGTATCCGGGTGGATATCAGGGCAGATACCCATATTAACCATAGATGTGGGGGATGGCTGCTCGATGGCAAATCATCTAACAAGGGTAGTGGAGCATTTCCTAAAGATGAAGCCTTAGACTTTCTCCGACAAGCGATCAAACTCACTGTGGCCAGCACAGTGGATAGACAAACTGGAAAAGATATTATGTATGATAGTGTGTACAGAAGATGAGAAGGTGTTGTGCGCTACTTATTTGCTGAGGTAAAGTGTAAATCACTGGTGGAATTCCACTCACACCTATTTGATGACCAAGTACATACAGGTGACTTGGGCCGTATTTAAGGAAGCGTTCTTTAATAAGAACTTCCCTAGAAGCTTCTAAGATTAAATGGAGAGGGAGTTTTAAAATCTACACCAAGGACAGATGGCTGTGGATGCCTATCAACAAAGGTATGAGGAATTATTCTTCTTCACACTTGCCAGCATGTAAGAAGAGGCCATAAAAACTAGATGGTTCACCATGGGACTGAGAAGCAGTATCCATGAGCATGTGCTGGGTATAAAGAAAAGCATCTATAATGAAGCGGTGCAGATTGCACGGGTTTTGGAGTCCAGTCAAAAGGAATGCTTCTTCACCCAAAACCGTGGACTGAAAAGGCCTAATAATGATGCATCAACTGGAGGAAACTCAATGCTTTTTAGATAGTCCAGGCCACAGACAACGGCATGACCAGCCAAGGCTACCTCAACCAATGCACAGCAAGAAGGCAATCAGGCTGAAAACATCAAGTGTTTAAACTACAACCAAATGGAGCACTATGCAAAACATGACCTTAGCTTAAGAAGCAATTGCAATAAGGATAGGTGTATGTTGTGACATCTGAAGATGCATCCGCATCGCCTGATGTGGTTACATGTATGACCTAACTTTTACTTACAATATACTTGTGTGAGTATATAGACTAAATATAGATAAAACTATAGGTATTGTAAGTATAGTTGGTGTACCTACCAGAGTTCTCTTCAATTCTGGGGCTACCCATTCTTTTATGTCTGTTTCATTTGGATAGAGATTGGATGTACCCATCAGACCTTTAGATTATAACCTACTAGTAAGATCACCTTCGGGACTAGAGGTAGTGTTAAAGGAATGCTACGAACCATATCTAGTCTGTATTGATGGATGGGATTTAGAATTGAACTTAGTTCGACTAGAGATGGTAAACTTTGACTGGCTCAATACTCAACAAAGCTATTATTTGCCGAGAAGAAGTTGTTTAAGGGCAAAGACGGCAATGAATTTGGTTTCACTGGAAGCAAACTACCTAGGAAGTACAAGCTCATCCTTTCTACTCTCAAAGCAAAGAGGTGTCTCGAAAAGGGAAGAATTTTCTACCTTGTATCTGTGGTGGACGTTACCATAAAAGCATCGAGGATTAAAGACATTGAAGTAGTGCGAGAGTTTTCTGATGTGTTTCCAAAGGACCTACCTGGGTTACCACCAGATTAAGTGACCGAGTTCGTGATATATCTCCTACCAAGGTCGGCACCAGTGTCTAAGGCACCTTCTCGAATGGCTCCTACAAAACTGAAGGAACTGAAGACTCAGGAGTTGTTGGATAAGGGTTTCATACGATCGAGTATATCGCCATGGGGAGCACCAGTACTACCACAAAGAAGAGAGACTGTAGTGTTCACTTGTGCATTGATTATCGAGAATTGAACAAGCTCACCATCAAGATGACCCTATAGAGCAAGGTTTAATTCATAAGTTTTTACTTATATTCACCGCACTAAAGATTCTACCAAATCTGATAGACGAAGTGAAAGAAATAATTCTACAAGACCCGTAAGAACTTGGAGAAATGTAAACTAATCCCTAAATTCACCTTAGAAGGGGAGCACTTAGATACAGAGGCAGGTTATGCATACATGAAATTAAAGATTCAGACCTCAGAGATAGGATAATAAGAGAAGCCCAATCTACTCCTTATGTAGTACACCCCAGAAGTACCAAATGTACCATGATCTAAAGAGATTGTATTGGTGGAGAGGAATGAAAGTAGACGTGGTCAGATATGAGTTTCAATGTTTAAATTATTAGTAAGTAAAGGTCAAAAGATAGAAACCAGCAGGTTTACTACAACCATTGCCTGAACCAGCATGGATATGGGACTGCATCACTATAGACTTCATCATTGGTCTACCGTTGACTCCCAGATTCGTCGATGTAGTTTGGGTGATTGTAGATCATCTTATAAAGATAGCTCATTTCTTTGCGATCATACCTCAATATACCTTAGTAAAACTGGCCAAACTACAAACTATACATGGACAATATTATCAAACTCTGTGGTGTACCAGAGAGCATAATGTCAGATAGAGATCCTCATTTTACTTCAAAATTTGGGAAAGGATTACAGACAGCTATGGGAGTGAGCTGAAGTTTAACACAACTTTTTATCCTTAGACAGATGATCAGTCGAAAAGGACTATTCAAATCATAGAGGATATGCTCTGAGCTTGTGCAATTCATTTTAAAAGAGCTTGGGACGAAAAATTACCACTGATTAAGTTTGCTGACAACAACAGCTATTAGGCTACCATACAGATGTCACCCTACGAGGCATTGTACGGTAGGAAATATCAGATCCCTCCATTTTGGAATGAGGTTAGTGAATGAAGAATTATGGGGCCAGAGTTTGTTGAAAAGACTTATCAAGTGGTAGATAAGATCAAGGAGAGAGTAACACAGCTCAAGTTCGATAGGAAAACTATGCCGATAATAAATACTGAGACCTTGAGTTTGCAATAGGTGATAAAGTGTTCTTGAAGATATCACCTATATGGGGCTTGAAATAGTTTGGTAAGAAAGGAATGTTATGCCCTAGATATGTGGGACCCTATGAGATTCTAGCATGGCATAGCAAGGTGGCGTATCAGCTTGCACTACCACCATGAATGTCAAGTGTGCATGATGTATTTCATGTTCTCTACTAAAGAAATACATCAAAGATCCATCCCACATATTGATTGCAGATCCTTTAGACTTGACAATAGAAATGACCTTCGAAGTTGTGCCAGCTAAGATTACAAGTTGAAAGGTACAGTAACTTCAAAACTGGGATATCTTTTATATCAAGGTAACCTGGAAAAGCCAAGACATGGAAGAGGTTACCTGGGAAGAAGAGGCTACGATGCGTAAACAACACCCTCATCTATTCGACTCGGAAGGTATATTCAAATTTCAAGGAAGAAATTTCTTTTTAGGGGAAAGTGTGAGACCCGCACTCCCATAACCCAGTCTAACATGGGTTAACATGTCCTGACATGTCTTCCCATCATAATCAAACAAGAAGAGACAGTTGGATGATAGACCACGCATTCAAGGTACAAAACTGGCAACCTTAAACTTGTCTGGTTTGACTGGTTGAGGTTGTCTGGTCTCATGTATTGTGCGACTGGATAAGCGACCAAACAAGCATAAAATCAACTCCAAGTTAAGGAAAGTTTCTTATTTTGCTTAGACTATTCTCTTTTTGGGAGAGGACTCTGTTAAGAGGTTTCCCCACTATATAAGTGGTGTTTCCCCACTTCCTCTCACTCTTTTGCTGAAACCACAAACCTAGAACTAAAAGGAGATCTAAGAGAGGAAAGATGAGGAGGAGAAGAAGGTTGTAGAAAAAGTGTACTAACCGTCGATTTCAACCAACATTGTTAGGAAGCCAACAATAAGTCCTCTAACACTGTAGAATGTTAGGTTTCTATGTTAAGCTTAATGGCTAGGGATCAATACCATGAACAACCAGGTATTGATTTGAAACCTTAATTTCGTAGGTTGGAAACTATTGATCCAATAATTATGAAGAAGCAGGGAAAGAAGCAACCAAATAATGAGACTTAATGTATATATCTAACCATAGAACTACATAGGAGAAACCCTAAGATAAGTTAGAGGATCAACTCCAAGGAAACCACAGACAGAAGAACAACCTGTAGGTTGTCCAGTCTATATGATCGATCGCGCCTAAAGGGAGATCGGTTACAGATCTAGACACTCTCAAAAAGTATCCTAGGGTTGTCTAATATGCCACACCAAACATGGGACCGGACAATGTCTGAAGTGACTATTTTCTAGACTAGACAATGAATCCGATCAATGTAATTTTGTCAGAATTAAACCTAAAATATATCCTATTGATTTTTTAGGACTCATAATTAAACAAAGCTATTTCTAAGGCCTTGCAAAGGGTTCACATCACTCAACAGGTGAGAACCAAGGCCCCAAACTAATTGGTTAATAACAGACTACTTTGCTTGTTGCTGATATGCTATTTTCGTGTATATAACATGTCATCCAATATCTATCATTATTACTCATGCATATTATTTTATTTCTATTATGTTATGATTGAGGATAGGTATGTCTTTGTGTGTGGTTGGTTTTTTGGGTAGAGAGAGATTGGATCCTCAAATCATTCATCACACTAACATTATCGTATCGTGGATACCTTAGCATGCTTAGTCTGTTACAGGGTATCAAGGGGAGTACAAGCGGTGTTGCCCATAGCCTTACGGTTAAACTCTAGCTCTATCTTTGTTTCATATTGAAGAGTACCAAGGTAAGGACTTGGATACAATATTGATGACATCTAGGATTGGTTAGTGACGTACCCAGTTTGTAAGCCCTTGCCAGTAAGGGCATACATACTAGTATGGGGTAGGGTATCAGGGGGGTGCTGACGGTTTGGTTGTAGTCTGATATTAGGCTCTAGCTCTATCTCTATCTTGTAGTGGGTGTTGTGGGGCGATAATGATTTTGATTAGAGCCTGACCATTGGGTATGCTCACACTCTCATGTATGGAGGTGTGGTTGTAGCCTATGCTTATCATAGCACATTGCAAACAAACTTAACCAAACCAAATGTTTGAATGCTACATCATGCATATTGGTTACTTCATGTTTTGTTTCTCACTGAGCTAAGTTGTGAACTCACCCCACATTTATGTTTTCTTTTTATTTTTTGATGATGCAGGTTATACAATGGATGATTAAGTTAATGCACCTTTATTTGGAAGAATAGCAGTGACGGATGTGCAGTTGGTGGAGAAAGAGCATGACTCGTCATACGAGTGTCGCTATTGTGTCTATCTATCGGATTCTATTTTGGTGTTTGGGTTTATAAGATATATAATGGATTACTATTATTTTCTATTTTGGTCAACACTTGGATAATTGGATATTATTTAATTATCACATTAGTTCTTAGTTCTTTATTTAATAAAGACTTTCATTGATTATTTATATATTTTGTTTATGGTTAAATATATGGTTTGAATGTTGGCACGGTTCTTATGTGATCTTAGCTTGAGTTGTGGTTTATTAGCAGTTCATTCACACTTCTGGTTCGACCAGAATTAGGGTGTGATAGTCGAAGTCTACCATTTTGAGTTGAACTAGGTTTGTTTCTAGATCACGTTCATCAACACAAATCGGACACGGTCTGTAGCATTCATCAAACACTACCTCTAGTCCCAAAGGAGATCATACTAGTAGGCTCTGGTCAAAAGGCCTGACGGGTACTTCTAATCTCTTTCCAAATGAGACGAACATGAAAAAATGGGTGGCCCCAGAGTCCAAGAGAACTCTGGCAGGTACACTTACTATATTTACAGTACCTGTAGTTATAACTATCTCTTAGTCTATATGCTCACATAAGTATAGTGTAAATAAATTAAATCATACCTGTAACCACATTAGATGATGCAGTTGCATCTACAGAGGTCACAGCATACACCTTTCCCTACTGTAACTACTTCTTAGGTTGAGGGCATGTCATTACATAGTGCCCCATTTGGTTATAGTTGTACCACATGATATTCTTAGCTTAACCACCTTCCTGTTGTGCATTTGTTAAAGCAGTCTTAGCTGGTCCTGCTGTTGTCTGTGGCCTAAATGGTCTGAAAGGCTTTGAATTTCCCCCAATTGATGTATCATTGTTAGGCCTTTTCAGTCTATGGTTCTGAGCAAAGAATATTTCCTTCTAACTGGACTCCAAAACTCGTATAATCTGCACTGCTTCATTGTTGATGCTCTTTTCTACACCCAGCACATGCTCATGGACACTACCTCTAAGTCCCATGGTAAACTATCAGGTCTTTATAGCTTCTTCCTGCATGTTGGTTGGTGCAAAGTAGAACAGTTCTTCATATCTTTGCTGGTATGCGTCTACAGTCATTTGTCCCTGGTGCAAATTCAAGAACTCTCTCTCCATCTGATCTCAGAAGCTTCTAGGGAAGTACTTATCAAAAAACGCTTCCTAGAATATCACCCAAGTCACCTGAGCATGCTTGGTCATCAGATAGGTGCGGGTGGAGTTCCACCAATAATTATCACTTTCCCTTAGCATATAGGTAGTGCATAACACCTTCTCATCTTTCGTACACACCATCATACAGAATATCTTCTCCAGTTCATTTATCCACTGTACTGGCCACAGTGGGTTTAATCCTTTGCTTGAGAATGTCTGGGGCTTCATCTTCAAGAAATGCTCCACCACCCTTGTCAGATCATTCTACCACGGAGCAGTCATCCCATACATCTGCGGTTAATATGGGTATCTACCCTGGTAGCCGCCTTCATATATGCCCACATACTATCCTGGTGTGATCAGTACTAGAATCTATTGGTGTTGTTGTTGGGTTGCAGGGATGGTATTACTGCCAACTGGTACGGTGTTATCTCTGCCCAGAAGCACTGGTGTGTTGTTGACAGTGGTTGGTGCAGTTGTACCCAAAGCAGCTTGTAATTCCATCAATACTTGATGTTGTTCTTGCACCTGACGAGTCAGATTGGTCACAACCATGGCCAAATCCCCTGGTGGTCCAGGTAGAGGGTTCTGTATGGCCTGGATGTTTACCCCTTGATTTGTTTCTGTTTGATTCTTATTGGTTGGTACCTGCCCAGTTTGGTTATCAGTTCCAGTTCTGGTCTAGGTTGGTGGAGAGGTTGGGCTGCGGGCCCTTCGACTGCCTCTACGAGTACGGCCTGCCATTTCAATCTAGTAGTACCTAGAGGATTAATAAAACACCAAAATATGTATGAGATAATTGTACAAATAAATCGATAATATACAGTGTTAGTCACATATAGTATACGTGAAACGAAAATCCCAATTAGAACTGAGCAGCAAAATTCTAGACAAACACCAATATAAGAAAATTTATCCAGTTGCACTTGACCGGTTGCAGGTCTGGGATGCCTTGTCCCACCGGTCATCCCACCAAAAATATTCGGTGAGTTTGAAAATTTTGTCTAGTCGGATTGTCTGGTCTAGTCTTTAGCCACATCGGACATCAATCTGGACAATCTCTAAGACACTTGCCAAGACTGTCCAATTGCATGTCCTATCACTGATCCGGTCGCACATGAAAATCAAAAAGTTCAACCGGACAAACAAAATTTGCTAAACTAATGAGTTGGGTCATTTTCTCACTTATCTTTCTTATTTTCTCCGTTGGCTCTGACCCAACTCACCTCCAGTGAGTTGCTACAGTCCCTTCAGTCAATTTCCAAGCATTCTACTTTGGTCAAAGTATGCAGCATCTTCCCAAAGGTAAGTTTCTTCCTTCCTATCCTCTCTTTTAGAAGTTTTTCTAGGGTTTCAATGTACTTTTCTTGTTTTTCTTCGATTGAAAATTTTTCATTCATTGGAAACTTTATTTCTTGGTTTAAAATTAATATTGGGGCCTCAAAAAACAAAAACCCTCAATCAATTTGGGGTTTCAACGGTGCTTTCATTGATAACCCCAAAAATTTGGATTTATGCCCTAGATTTTGGGGAAATTTTTAAAATTTTCAAATTCTTAAGCTTTATTTGAAATTGGTTGTATTCGCCTTATAGTTGCCCATTGCAGGATGGTTTGCAACCCATGTAAGTCCTCCTATCCCAAAATTGGGCGAGTTTGAGGCTTTTGCCCCATTTTACGCCATTACATTGCTAAATTTTTTCAAAAATTTTGACTAACTTATGTTTGTTTTGGTTGATTCCTATAGGTTTAATCATGTCTAAACACAGACCAACTGTCACACTCCAATTATGAACCAACCACAATAGTGTGATGCACCGTCCATTTACCAACGGTTCAACCAAGATCTCTTATAGGCCTTGTCCATTCGATTAAACCAAATACATCCCACAAATAAATTCAGAGTAAATAAACGACAGCGGAAGTCATTAATACTAATGAACCGAGAATCTGACAGTGATAGCATAATTAAGTATCCAATTATCTCCAATGTACCTCAAGACAAAAAGTAAAGTAAAATAATCAATTACATGTCCCATTAGCTAAACAACTAAGCTAATAAAAAACACATGAGTTGCACTCACACGACGAATCATGCACATCTTCTTCAGCTTCTACGTCCACACAGCAATGTGTCCATACGTCGACGCATTCATATATTCTTCAATAGTAGGACCTGCATCAAGAACTAAAAATATTTGACGTCAAAAGGGTGAACACACATCACGACTCAGTGAGCAAACAAAACAAAACAACAAATATATCCATGCATTCAATTCATATCTTTGGTCGGGTTTTTAAGTTTGTAATATGCTATAGAAAGGTTTGGTGGCCGCCACACCTCTATACACGAGTGTGTAAATCCTCCCAATGGATTAAACACCATTGTCGTCCCACTTGCACCCACCATGGAATAGAGATAGAGTTAAAGTGTCCAAATCAAACACCACCAACACTTTCCCTGATGCCCTACCCATACCAACACGTAAGCCCCTGTTGGCGAGGGCTTGCAAACTGGGCTCGCAACTAACCAATCCTAAAGTCATACAGTGTATCCAAGGTCACACCCCAACATCCCTCAATACGTCCATAGAGATAGAGCTAAGGCCCCCCGACAGAATCAGAGACCACATGGTCCAAGACCACCTCCCCCGATGCCCTACGACGTAATAGCTCTACTAAGGTAATGGCGATACGATGATGTTAGTAGGCAAGACTTGAGTAGAGATAGAGCTAGAGTTTGGTGACGAGGTCGAAGACCACCATGCCACATCCTCCCCCTGATGCTCCAGTCGCTTCCAACACACCAACCATACACATACATTCACATGCCTATTTCTAGCATCATCATCATCATCATGTTATAAATAAACGGAATTAAATATGCATAAACAGTAATAGCAAGAATATTGGATGACATGTGAGATGCACTTTACAAGCATACAAGCGTAACATCAATCATGGCATTGGACTCAATAAAAATAAAACAGTTTGTTATTATCCAATTAGTTTAGGTCTTGTTCCCTCACCTTTGATCGTTGGTTGTTCCTCTTCTAAGCTTTGTAAATCACTTTTGGACCACTTTAAAATCTAATGAATTTATGGATTTTAAGTTAGAGTTCATATTCATTAATTAAAATGTTTAAATGTCCCATCTGGAATCAATCAGATCTCTAAAAATTGAGTGGTTGCAGGTGTGGCTGCACCTGTGGTCTCAGTTTCTATGACCACAGGGTGTGTGGTCGATACGTGTGGTCCATATCATGCGACCACACACATGCGACCACACCCCCTTGGAAACTTCTCGAGGACGTGTGGTCGACACATGTTCCTCGTGTGGTCGGCCATAGCTGCGACCACACGGGTGTTTGGTCAACATTCATTCTCAGTCTAATGCCTTCACGATTTGATTCCTTGAACTATCATTAGGGTCCTTCCTATTAATGATCTATGGCCTTAATTTAGTATTTTTCACTATCATCTACCCCAACCTACTCTTCATGAATTTCCTATGAGTTTCCTTCTATAGGTCTCCTGGTTGAGATCCTACTTTGAATCAATACTTACTCCATAATCTATTTGAGGCATTCAACTAAGGTAGGGGGTGTTTTTAGACCTTAAACTTGCTGAAGAATCAGAACTCTCTTTGAAATTCTTCCTCTTAGTCTTCCTCTTTAATTCTCCTTCTCTTCCTCCTCCTCTCTTTTTCTCTCTTTCAGTTTGAGTTCTAAAAGAATGAAAGAGGCTAAGGGACATCCTATATATAGAGGAGAGCCCTCCATATAGAGTCCTACTTAGATTAGGAATGAACCCCCTTCACATTAGGAAGGTTTCCTAATCACGAAGTCAGTTTGACATCGTATGGTCGCACGTGGGGTTGCAGGATCCGTCGACCATATGTCCCAAATCTGTGACCACACGTCCCAGACTCCTGTGGTCGACCACACGTCTCAATTAGATGATATATGGTTCGAATTACAAACCTAGCCTTGTGGTTTCTTCACGCACTTGGTCTACTTGGTCCGACCATGATTGGAAGACTTGATACAAGGTGGTAAGACTGGGTTAGTACGATACGGGTCTTACAACTCCCCCCTCATATAAATTTTATCCTCAAATTTTGCACATACCTTTCGAGTCGAAAAGGTGAGGATATTGCTTTCACATAGCATTCTCTTCTTCCCATGTTATCTCTTCCACGTTTTGGCTTCTTCAAGTAACTTTAACATAGTAAATGTCACGGTTGCATAGACGTTGAACCTTCCGACTGGTAATTTCGATTAGTGCTACTTCGAATGTCAAATCATCAGTTAGACCCGATGGATCCATTGTTAGGACGTGTGTTGCATCTCGGATGTACTTCTTCAGTAATGAGATATGAAATACATCATGCACATTTGACATGGATGGGGGTAGTGCTAACTGATACGCTACCTTCCCACGTCTCACTAGAACTTCATAATGTCCAATATATCTGGGACAACTTTTTCTTCTGTCCAAATCTTTTCAAACCACGTATAGGAGATATTTTTAGAAATACCTTATCACCTATGATGAATTCGAGATCTCTGCATAGATTATCTGCATATCGCTTATGATAGTTCTGAGCTGTTCAGACTCTTTCCTTGATAATGTCGACCACACGACAAGTCTCTTCAATAAACTCCGGTCCAACAATACTCCATTCTCCAACTTCGTTCCAAAATAAAGGAGCTCGACATTTCCTACCATACAGTGCTTCACAAGGTGACATCTATATAGTCACTTGATAGCTGTTGTTATAAGCGAACTCAATCAATGGTAATTTCTCATCCTATGATCCTTTGAAATCAATTATGTATGCTCGGAGCATATCTTCTAAAATCTGAATGGTACATTCTGACTGTTTGTATTCTATATTGTATAAAATATTGTATACAATTATGCTTTATATATCTTTATAAAGATATAGTATTATAGTATATAGGCTTACTATAGAATATAGATGTAATATGTATATTCATATATGTACATAGCACCCCACCTAACCTAATTTTATTTCTTCGCTACATCCATTTGACTTGTATTGATTCTGAGAGGATGGAATGCAGTACTAAACTTCAACTTGTACCCATAGCCTTTTGTAATCCTTCCCAAAACCTTGAGGTAAAACGTAGGTCTCTTTCAGACACGATACTTTTAGGTACACCATGTAATCTAACAATATTATCAACATACAGCTTAGCTAACCTCTCTAGGGTATACTGAGGTCGTATAGCTATGAAATGAGTTGTCTTAGTCAAACGATCTACAATCACCCAGACCGTGTCAACTACTCGAGGAGTCAATCGTAACCCGGTGACAAAGTCCATAGTGATGCAATCCCATTTTCATGCTAGTTCTGGCAGTGGCTGCAACAATATTGCAGGTCTTTGCCTTTCAGCCTTTACCTGCTGGTAATTCAAGCATTGAGACACCAATTTAGCTACATCCACTTTCATTCCTCTTCACCAATATAGTTTCTTCAGATCATGATACATCTTAGTACTTTCAGGATATACCGAATAAGCGGTGTGAGCTTCCTTCATTAATTTGTATCTAATATCTAAGTCTTCATTTTTAGGAATACATACCCTTCATTTGTATCTTAGTACCTTTTCAACGTCCAAGGTGAACTCAGGAGTAGTCCTACCTTTTTTAAGGTCTTATTGCACCATTCTCAGATAAGGGTCTGATTTAATAGCTGCTTTCACTTCGTCAAATAGATCAGATGCAATCTTCAATGTAGCAAACATGTTTGAGAATAGGTGAATAAACCCTTGTCAGTTAATTCATTTGAAATATCAATCACGAACTGTTCATTATCGTAATTAAATACTCTTCCTGTGACACACACTACAGCATTTGCACTAGCTTCTTCTTGGGATTCTGTCATAGTTTTCCTGCTTAGTATGTCAGCAACTACATTAGTTTTTCTTGGATGATACTAGATATCGCAATCATAATCCTTCAGTAATTCTATCCATCTTCTCTGTCTCTTGTTCAACTCCTTTGATTAAAAAGATGAGTAAGACTCTTATGATCTGATTTAATCTGAAATTTCTCTCTATACAAATAATGTCTCCATATCTTGACAGCATGTACCACTACTGCTAATTCCAAGTCATGAGTGGGATAGTTCTTCTCATGTGTCTTCAGTTGTCTTGAGGCATATGTAATTACCTATTCTCCTTGCATAAGCATACATCCCAAACCTAATCCAGACACATCGGTGTACAAGGTAAATGGTAGTCCTAGGATCAGAATAGTCAAGATGGGAGCTGATATCAATCTAGCCTTCAATGTTTAAAAACACTCTTCTCATTTGTCAGTCCAAACAAACTTTTCTCCTTTCTTTGTCAAACTGGTGAGAGGTACGATGATTCTAGAGCAATCTTCCACGAATCGTCAATAGTACCCAGCTAAACCTAAGAAACTTCTGATTTTGGCAATATTCTTAGGTGCTACGCATTTCACAATGGCTTCAATCTTACTAAGATCCACTTTAATTCCTTCAGCAGATACAACATGGCCTAAGAAAGCGACTTCATTTAGCCAGAACTCACACTTAGTAAATTTAGTGTAATGCTTTTCTTTTCTTAGTCGTTGCAGAGCGACTCTTAGATTTGTGATATGAGTTTCTTTATCCATGGAGTAGATTAGTACTTCGTCAATGAATACAATGATTGACGTATCCAACATATCATGGAATTCCTGATTCATGAGTTCCATAAAAGTTACGGGTGCATTAGTCAATCTAAAAGACATGACTAAAAATTCATAATGTCCATATCTGGTTCTGAATGTTGTCTTCGAAATATCACCTTCCTTAATCTTCAACTGATGGTATCCTAACCAAAGATTAATTTTGGAGAACACTTTGGCACCTTGCAACTGATCGACCAAGTCATCAATTCGAGGCAATGGGTATCGATTCTTGATTGTAAGATTATTCAATTCCTGATAGTCTATACACAGTCGAACGTTATCGTCCTTTTTTTTTCACAAACAATACTGGCGCTCCCCATGGTGATATGATGGGTCTGATATAACCCTTGTACAATAATTCCTATAATTGTACCTTCAATTCCTTCAGGTCAGTAGGAGCCATTCGATAGGGTACTTTCGATACTGGTGCGGCTCTGGGTATAAGATCTATAATGAACTCTATTGCTCAGTCGGGTGGTAGTCCTGGTAGTTCCTCAGGAAATACATCCAAAAATTTACGCATAACTTCAATATCCTCCATTCGTGGTGCTTCCTTGGTGAGGTTGACCACGGATACTAGTACCCAATTTCTCCTTTCTCGAGGCATTTTCTAGCCTTTAATGCAGAGAGAATGAGTTTTCGTTTACGGGGAAGTTTGGTTTCCGCAAATCTAAACTCTACTCCTTCCTTGTCTTTAAATGTCAGTTTCTTTTTCGTACATAATAGGTTTGCAGAGTGTCGAGCTAACAAATCCATTCCCAAGATAAAGTCAATGTCTACCATCTCAAGTTGGATTAAGGTTGCCTCCAAAATCTTTTCGTCGATAAGAACTGGACATGGTCCATAACCTTAGTCTAGTTCCACTTCTAATCTCATAGGTGATCGTACAAGTAGTTTGTAGTCTAAAGGTCTGAGGGGTAGGTTTAACTTCTTTCCAAAAGACACAGATATAAAAGAATGAGTAGCTCCAGAGTCAAAGAGTACTCTGGCGGGTAAGCCATTAATAGGTACGATACCTGTGATTTGATTTAATTTAGTTTACATGCTTACACAAGGTAGTACAAAATGAACACTTCAGGTCATACCTGTGACCACATTAGGTGATGCGGCAGTATCCTCAGAAGTAACTGCATAAACCTTTCTTTGCTATAACTGCTTCCTTGGCTTGGGACACTCACTTGAATAATGTCCTACTTGATCACAGTTAAAGCATTTAACTTTAGCACTACTTTGCTTTTGTAGAGGTGGGGCTGTTGGGGTAGTCTTGGCTGCATCATTGAAGCCTTGAGTACGAAATGGTTTAAATGTCTTTGAGTTCCCTCCTTTGTATGAGTTTCCATTGGGCCTCTTTATACCTCTGTTCTGAGCAAAATAACTTTCCCTCTGGCTCGTTTCCAATACTCGAGCAATCTGTACAGCTTCATTATAAATTTTCTTTTCTAATCCCAATACATGCTCATGGATGCTTCCCCTAAGTCCCATAACAAACCTTCGGGTTTTGATATTTTCCTCCTACATGCTAGAGGGACCAAAGAAAAATAGTTCTTCATAACGCTGTTGATATGCGTCTATAGTCATCTGTCCCTGATATAAACTCATAAACTCCTTTTCCATTTGATCTCTGAAACTCCTTGAAAAATGCTTTTCGAAGAAAGCTTCTTTATAAATAACACATGTCAGTTGGGCATTCTATGTTAACAGATAACTTCTAGTTGATTTCCACCAGTGGTGCATCACCTTTCAACATAAATGTGGCACATAATACCTTCTCTTCTTCATTTATAGTCATCTTCATAAAGTTTCTTTCCATTTCGTCGATCCAGTAAGCTGGCCACAATGGATCTGATGGTTTGCCTGTGAATTTCTTTGACTTAAACTTCAAGAAACACTCGATTAGTCTGGAGTGATCAAGCTGATATTGAGAATATGCCCCATACATAGGCGGCCGATACTGATAGTTACCTTGGTTGTACCTGTCTTACTGTGCTTCAGGATTTGGTACTTGGCCTTGTACTGCTAATGTTTACAGTGCTTGGGGTACAGTGTTGCTACCACCAGGTGTAGTACTAGCTTGTCCTGTAAGTAGAGATGTTGTGTTTGCAACTGGGAAAGCAATTCCCATAGCAGCATGCATGTTGGCTTGCATTTGCTGTATATGCTGCATTTGTTGTGCCAAATTCATCACCGCAGTAGCCAAATCCGTAGGTGGTGCAGATAAGTTGGTTGGGTTGGCTTGGGTGTGCACATTCTGAGGTGCAGCATGTTGAGTTCTAATATTTCCTTCCTATCCTTGCTGACCTTCATTGTCATTGGTCTCCATAGGTAGTGGAGATGGGTTGACATTCTGTCTCCTTCAACTTACTCTACTGCCAGACATTTCCTATTTTCGACAATGGTAGTGTCTGAAAATCAAAGAAACATATGAGGCAAACATAATATACAATGATCTCATGTTAATTTCCAAATAAACAAGGCAAAGTTTCAATTTTAAAGTCATTCAGTCACAACAGGGCATTTTCATCATGGGGTCGATCGTGGGGTCACACTATATGCGACCACAGGGTTGCAACCACACAAACCTTGTCAGCTCATCGAGAGCCTATGGTCAATCATGGGGTCATATTTTTGGTCAAATTTTGAGACCACATGACACCAAATCAGGTTTTTAAATTTTGATTTCAAGCCATTTTCTTATTTTCACTTTTGTCTTCTACTATTCACAACTCAACTCACCACCATTGAGTTGCTACAATGTCAACCGTACGAATTTGGTGATTCTTTCATCGGTCTATGACCTACATTCTGTTCCTCTATGTATGTTCCCTACTCTTTCTCCTTTTTAAGCTTTCATACCTAGGTTTTGCTCCATTTATAGGGTTTTTTTTAAATTAATATTTTTTTGACTGTAAAAATTTGATTTTTATTGGGGGTTATTACTATTGGCCACCCAATAAATGAAAGCCCTCAAGAAAATTTGAGTTTCATCGGTTAGTTTAATAGAAACTTAAAATTTTCCATTTTTTATCTAAATTTTTTGATTTTTCCCAATTGTCAAAATTTCTTCAAATTCGACCCAGCTAGTTTAAATTTTCGATTATATGAACCTTGCAGAATGGGATGGCACCTATGTAAGTCCTCCTGCCTAAATGTTTGGGTGAAATGTGAGGCTTTTGGCCAATCACGCCATCATAATGCCAAAATTTTAAATTTTTACTATATTTAATATGTTGCTTGTTGGTCTATGCCGTTGCAGATAACATGGCTTGCACTAAAGTCCCCAGAATTCACGATCCCTGTCGCTTTAGGTCCATTGAAACAGAGGCACAGTATCCCTGGTACGAGTGCAAGAAAGTGGAAGGGGGTCGTTGTGTCAACTTGGCCAGCCTAGCCCTATTTGATGTAGAGGGAGCTTTTGGTGATATGGGTTGGCTCCCTGTAATTCTGTATGAGGGTCGCACCTGCCTAAGTTGGTGAAACAGTTTTACTATAATTTACAGGTAGAGGGTGACCCAGAGGTTATAAAAAAGGGTAGAGAGCTCAGGATCACCAGTTCAGTTAAAGGGGTAGAGGTTTCATTTAGCTACCAGAAGTTGGCTGATATCCTGGGAATCTCCAATGACGGTCCCTTAGTATACTGTGCACCCAAGGAACCCCAGTTCCTATCAGTGCGAATGCGCACAGAAATAGACAGCCAAGGGATGATCATTGGCAAATAAAGGCAATTAACCTACGTCCAGAACCCCGAGTGTATTGCAAGATCATTCAGCACAATCTGATTCCCCAGAGTGGACACTATGAGAAGGTTTCACAGTTGACCCAGTACCTTCTGTACTGCATCTGCACTAGGAAACCTATCTGCCTTCCTTATATCATTATCAGGACCATGCACCCTGCTACAATGCCTGGACTGGTGGGTAACCTACCCTATGGGTGTTTGATCACCACCCTACTCACTCACCTGCAGGTAGACTTGGTCGATGAGAGGATTCACGAGGATACTTTTTCGACTGACCTTGATTGGGAGGCCATCTACAGGATGGGGATGCTAGATGTGCAGGTCAGTGACGAGGAGAGAAACGCTATGAGACGTCCTCTCACTCAGGCAGTAGTAGCAGATGCAGAGGCGGCAGCAGCAACAGTAGAGGTAGGAGCAGAGGCACATGAGAGTGATGATGATCGGATGTACATAGATGTGGATGCCATACCTCCTCTATCACCATAGCATTCCTCTGGAGCTAGTCCTTCTCGAGCTCCTTCTCACTCAGCTAGTCCTTCGCGCCCACCATCAGATAACATGATGGGGCTGCTAAGTGAGATTTGGGAGGCTCAGCATACCACGGATCAGAGAGTAGCAGATCTGGTAGCTAGTCTCCAGGTGACCCAGACTCAGGTAGCCTGGCTTACAAGAGTATATGTTGAGGACTATAACCGAGATCGTGAGGTACCTCCTCCTCCAGCACCCCCAGCTTCATGATGTCATTTATTTCTTTTTCCTTTTTATATTACAGAGTAACTGTCCAGGTTGTAAACTGTACTCTGATTCGGATCTATCTTTTTTATATATAGCATTGGTTTCCCATTTACATATGTGCATTATTGTCTTTCTTAGTTTACGTCTCATACAACATAGGTACTTATAGTGTGTTTTTATTACAGCTTTTAATTTATCCTAACTCAGTTCACGACCCTTGTGGTAGTATTTTGGTTCAATAGAGCAGAGCCTAACAGCTTTAATACTATGTTGTCACACCCCAATTCTGAACCAACCAGAATAGTGTGATTAACCGTCCACAGACCAACGGTTCAACTAGGATCTCATATAGGTCGTGCCCATTTGATTAAACCAGATACATCCCACAAGCAAATTCAGAGAAAATAAATGATAGTGGAAGTCCTTAATACTAATGAACTGAGAATCTGACAGTGATAGCATAATTAAGTATCCAATTATCTCCAATGTACCTCAAAACATAAAGTAAAGTAAAATAATCAATTACATGTCCCAATAGTTGAACAACTAAGCTAATAAAAAACACATGCGTTGCACTCGCATGACCAATCATACTCATCTTCTTCAGCTTCTACGTCCATTGCAGCAATGTGTTCAAACATTGACGCATTCATATATTCTTCAACAGTAGGACCTGCATCAAGAACTAAAAATGACGTTGAAAGGGTGAGCACACATCACGGCTCAGTGAGTAAATAAAACAATGCAACAAACATATGCATGCATTCAATTCATATCTTTGGTCTGGTTTATACGTTTGCAATATGCTATAGAAAGGCTTGGTTGTCGTTGCACCTCTATACACGAGTGTGTGAATCCACCCAATGGATCAAACACCATTTCCGTCCTACATGCACCCACCATGGAATAGAGATAAAGATAAAGTGTTTGCTTCAAACACCGACAACACTTTCCCTGATGCCCTAGCCATACTAACACGTAAGCCCCTATTAGCGAGGGCTTGCAAACTGGGCTTGCAACTAACCAATCCTAATGTCATACAGTGTATCCAAGGCCTCACCCCAGCATCCCTCAATATGTCCATAGAGATAGAGTTAAGGTCCCCCGACATAGTCAGAGACCACACGGTCCGAGACCACCTCCCCTGATGCCCAACGTCATAATAGTTCTGCTAAGGTAATGGCGAAATGACGATGTTAGTGGGCAAGACTTTAGTAGAGATAGAGTTAGAGTCTGCTGACAAAGTCGAAGACCACCATGCTATGTCCTCCCCCTGATGCTCCAATCGCTTCCAATACACCAACCACACACATATATTCACATGTCTATTCCTAGCATCATCATCATCATCATCATGTTATAAATAAACAAAATTAAAAATGCATGAACAGTAATAACTAGAATATTGGATGACATGTGAGATGCACTTTAAAAGCATACAAGCATAGAATCAATCATGGCATTGAACTCAATAAAAATAAAACAGTTTGTTATTATCCAATTAGTTTAGGTCTTGTTCCCTCACCTTTAATCGTTGGTTGTTCTTCTTTTAAGCTTTGTAAATCACTTTTCGACCACTTGGAAATCGAATAAATTTATGGATTCTAAATTAGAGTTCATATTCATTAATTAAAATATTTAAATGTCCCATCTGGAATCAATCAGATCTCCAGAAACTGAGTGGTCATAGGTGTGGCTGCACCTGTGGTCTCAGTTTCTACGACCATAGGGTGTGTGGTCGATACGTGTGGTCACATATCATGCTACCACACACATGCAACCACACCCTTCCTAGAAACTTCCCGAGGGCATGTGGTCGACACATGTACCTTGTGTGGTCGACCATAGCTGCGACCACATGAGTGTTTGGTCGAATTTCATTCTCAGTCTAATCCCTTAACAATTTGATTCCTTAAACTATCATTAGGGTCCTTCCTATGATTGATCTATGGCCTTAATTTAGTATTTTTCACAATCATCTACTCCAACCTACTCTTCATGAATTTCCTTTGAGTTTCCATCTATGGGTCTCATGGTTGAGATCCCACTTTGAATCAATACTTCCTCCATGATCTATTCTAGGCAATCAATTAATATAGGTGATGTTTTCATACCTTAAACTTGCTGAAGAATCAGAACTCTCTCTAAAAATCCTCCTCTTAGTGTTCCTCTTCAGTTCTCCTTCTTTTCCTCCTCCTCTCTTCTCTCTATTTTAGTTTGAGTTATAAAAGAATGAAAGAGGCTAAGGGACGTCCTATATATAGAGAAAAACCCTCCATATGGATTCTTACTTAAATTAGGAAAGAACCCCCTTTAGATTAGGAAGGATTCCTAATCACGGAGTCAGTTTGACATCGTGTGCTCGCACGTGGGATAGCAGGGTCCGCTGATCACACGTCCCAAATCTGCGACCACATGTCCCAGACTCCTGTGGTCTCATTATTTTGAGGTGTGGTCGACCACACCTGTTTAGGTATGCGACTATACGTCTCAATTAGATGATTTATGGTTCGAATTACAAACCTAGCCTTGTGGTTTCTTCACGCACTTGGTCCGCTTGGTCCGACCATGATAGGAAGACCTGATACAAGGTGGTAAGACTGGGTTAATATGATACAGGTCTTACAGCAACTGCCAAGAATGTGGACACCTTCTAGCTCTTGAGGTCTACCCCCTTCCACTCGGCTATATGATGGGTGTCGGTTCCGCTCTGTTAAAGCAAAGGCTCAGTACCCATGGTATTAGAGTAAGAGTGTAGAGGTTGGTCATTTTGTAAACCTACAATAGTTGGACAGGTTTGAGGTAGAGGCGGCTTTTGGTGCTTTGGGTTGGCTGCTACTGATTTAGTACGATGCAGCCACCCATCCCAACATGGTACGATATTTTTACTACAACTTAGAGTTGGTGGGCAACCCTAATGACTTGGTTCGAGGTGGAGAGCTCTGCATCACTTGCAAGGTGAAGGGTGTGGACATCTCCTTCAATACCCAGGAGTAGGCAGATCTGTTGGGTATCTCCAACGATGGTGAGCTGGTTTATTGTGCGCCTAAGGAGTGAAGTATTTGACAGAGGAACTTTGTGAGATTGTACGGGGTCTGATTCTACAACCTGACCACCCTATGAAGGCAATCAACTTGCATCCTCTCCCCCGCATCTACTGTCGGAAGGTACAGCATAACATACTCCCTCAGAGCGGACACTATAATGAGGTCTCACCGTTGGCCCAATACTTGACCTTCTACATGGCTCCTAGGCAGGAGGTATGTCTCCCCTACATTATCATCCTGACCATGCATCATGCGATGACACTCGGGCTGAAGGGCAACCTACCCTATGGTCAGCTGATTACTACCCTCTTAGACCGTCTTAGTATGGAAATGAAGGGAGAACAGATTTATGAGGAGATGATGATGGCTAACTTTGATTGGGAAGCCATTTACAAGATGAAGATGCACAACTTTGTTCTGAGTGATGAGGAACTGTAGGCAAAAGAGTAGCCGTTAAGAGGGGCAGCAGCCGCAGTAGCAGCCACAGTAGCGGCAGAGGCAGCAGCAGCTGAGGGTTCAGGGGGGGATTTATACATGGATATAGATGACATTCCTCCTCCTACACCCCAGCCCATACCTATAGTTGGACCTTCTCAGCCTTCTTCAGACTCAATGATGGCACTGCTTCAAGAGATCCGAAAGGCTCAGAGCGTGACAGACTAACATGCCAAGGAGATCTAGGAGTCTTAGTGTGCAATGAACCGATGTGTAGCAGAGCTCGCTTAGAGCCTTTGGGTCACATAGGATGTCACACCCCAATTCTGAACCAACCAGAATGGTGTGAGTGAACCGTCACTGAACCAACGGTTCACACCAGGATCTCGAATAGACTGTGTCCACTCATACAAACCATTGCACAAAACCACAATCAGATTATAAATAGTACAGCGGAAGTCTTTAAATAAATGAACTGAGAATCTATTGATAAATTTAAATAAAATATCCAATTATTTAAATCCAATCATAAAATATAATATCCTTACATCTCTTTAAAAGTCAACTGAAAATAACTGAAATGAATAAATAAAATCAATCAAAGGTACACGCAGAAAGGGCACTCGCATGAAGCGTCATGCTCGTCCTCTCCTACCTGCACACCCAGAGCAGCACCATCACCATACGTCAGAGCATTCATATAGTCGTCCACCGTGTAACCTGCATCAACATCTAAAAACAACGTGTACACAAAGGGTGAGCTCACAACTTAGCTCAGTAAGACAATCAGACAGTTTCACAATATTATGCATGAGTAACAATCATTTTATGATGTGGTCTGGTTTAAGCTTGCAATGTGCTATAGAAAGGTTTTGTGGCCCCCACACCTCTATACACGAGTGTGTGGCACAGCATGGATCACACCCCTATCGGCCCACAGACACCCATCATGGAATAGAGATAGAGCTAAGATATCCCCGTACCTCCACTGATGCTCTACCCATACCAGTACCTAAGCCCCTACTGGCCAGGGCTTGCAAAATGGGCTCGCAACTAACCAATCCTATATGTCATCAATGTAGGCTCTATCCCAGCACAGCCGTCTATGGCATAGAGATAGAGCTAAGGCATCCCCGTACCTCCCCTGATACCCTATCCGCAACTAACCCACTAGGATAGAACAATATATAGGTAGACCCTATCCCAACATAACTCCCTACAACATAGAGATAGATCTAAAGCATCGTCGACAAGCCAGCGTCGGCATCGGAGACCACAATGCCACATAACCATGGCCAGTCCAACAACAACATCGGAGACCACCGTACCACGACCTTCCCCTGATGCCCCACCCGTACCAAGCATGTTAAGATAGAATACTACAAAAAGTACCAGTGTGAGGAATGATCCTAGGCTCATGCCCCACTCCACACACCAACGAAAACAATCACATGCCTAACAATCACATCCTATCAATGCATGAACAATAATAATAACTGAAAGTAAAGGATGGCATGTGAATGCACAAACATCACATCATATATATTCGGTGTCATTTACAAAGATTTACTGTCCATTAATTATTAGGTTTAGGTCAGATTCCCTTACCTGATGCTCGTTTGATAGCTTGCTCCACGTCGCAAGGTCCAAACATGCTATCACAAAGTCCTACAATATTATTAGGGTTTCATTAAAATAGTTTCTTAGGGTTTACGTTGGTCGGAAAACCAACGAGATTACAAAATACACTCACAGAGCTGACCGGTGGCATGTACCGGTCGCAGCTCTGTGGGGAAGACTGGCGACCGGTATGGTCAGCCGGTCCCCACAGACCAGCCCCCCGGAAGGTACCAGTGGCAACATACCGGTCACACAGGGTGCAACCGGTATAGCGACCGGTATGTCTCCGGAAGACCATACTTTGGGTTTTTTGACTGTCGTCGATCATTTTCCATGGATTTCCAGGGTTTCTCCTATCCATTCTAAATCTGAGCTTGGAGTTAGAGTTATCTCCAACTTAATCAAGTTTAGTTTCGATGATAATCATCCTAGAACTCGAATCTAGGGTTTGACGGCAACTTAGGGTTTAATGGCCAATTTGGGTTTTAGATCAATACCTGCTTTGCATGGTATTGATCCAACCACACAACTATCCTAAATTAATAGAGTAAGAAGAATGATTAAAACACTTACCGTCGACTGGCGTAAAGTGAGCGTTGTCGAACGGCAAAGGCAGCACTTCCTTCTTCTTCCTAGCTTCTTCTCCTTCTCCAACCTCCTTCTCCTCTTTAGGGTTTGTGAGAGATAATGGGAAGGATTTGAGGAGGTTTAGAGGTGTTTATATAGGCTAGGATTAGGGTTTAGTAACCCTATTAGGATTAGGAAGGTCCAGGTATTAGGGTTTAGGAAAGTGGGACCCACAGAGACCCAATTCTGGATCTCCGTAGTCAACTGCGCAGAGCTGACCGGTCGACCGGTACCATCGACCGGTCAACATAAAATCATGATTATTTGACCGTCTTTGGTCCGATTTCATACCAGTTTGTCATCCGCTCGTCCCGTCTGGCCCGGTGATGATCGGAAGACCTGTTACGACATGAAACCAAGGTTTAGACCGGGTTCACGGAGTGTGGGTCTTACATAGGATGAGGTGCACTGGCTACAGGTGGCTTAGGCACAAGATTATGAGCATGATGACATGGCACCTGCACCACCTTCCCCACCAGTCCAGTGATGGATTTTCTTTTATTTTGTTTTGTTTTGTTTTACTTGTTCCCTTTAGGGTAATTGTCCGATCTGTGGATTGTACCCTTTTATTTTTGTTCGGAACTTAATTCATTGATATATAAAATTTTCACTTTCCTTTATTAGGGCATTATGCTCTTGTTTAGTGTTTTGTCTCATCCAACATATGTGGTTTATAATGTGTGTTTGTATTAAAGCTTTTAATTTCAACTTATCTCAGTTCATGAACTTAGGTTAATGCATACTCGTTTGATTGGTAGAGCCCTAGCGATCAAATACCAAGTTGTCATACCCCCATTTTGGTTAAACCAGAAGTGTAAATGAATCGTCAATGAACCAATGACTTAAGCCACGATTACAAAGATCGAACCAACATTCAAACCATTGCATCATAACCAATAATAAAAATATATAAATAATCAATGAAAGTCTTTATTAATGAACTGAGAAAGTAAGTGATAAATAATAAATAATTTAATTATCTCAAAGTTTACCAAAATGTAAAATAACAATATCCCTTACAAGTCTTATAATCCCAAACTCAAAGCAAACCCTAAATGTAAACATAATAAAGACACCTGCATGACGAGTCATGCTCATTCTCCATCATCTGCACATTCATAGCTGCTACTCTTCCAACAAAAGGTGCATTGACGTAGTCATCCACAATATAACCTGCATCATTAGAAACTAAAAAGAAAACATATTCATGGGGTGAGCTCACAACTTAGCTCAGTAAGAAACAAAACATACAGCAAGTAATATTCATAATGTAGCATTCAATCATTGGATTTGGTAAAGTTTACAATGTGCTATGGTAAGGATAGGCTACAACCACACCTCCATATACAACAGTGTGAGCACTCCCAACGGTCAGCCTCCAACGAAAACCTCGGTCGCCCCACAATACTTACTATAAGATAGAGATAGAGCTAGATCCTAATGGCAAGCTATAACTAAACCATTAGCAGTCCCCTGATACCCTACCCTATACTAGTATGTATGCCCTTACTTGCGAGGGCTTACAAACTGGGTTCGTCACTAACTAATCCTAGATGTCATCAAATTGTATCCAATGCCTTACCCCAACATCCTTTAATATGAAACAGAGATAGAGCTAGAGTCCAATGGTAAGGCTATGGCCAACACCTCCAGCACTCCCCCTGATACCCTGCATCGTACTAAGCACGCTAAGGTAACAGTGATACAGTGCAGTGAACGATTCAAGGCTCCTACCTCTCTCCACTCAACACACCAACCACACACAATCACATGCCTATCCTCAATCACATCATAGTAAGAATAAATAATATGCATAAACAGTAAAATAATAGATATTTGATGACATGTTATATGCACATTACAATAGACATTAATAATACAATGTAATTTGTTGTTAACCACTTAGTTTGGGGTCTTGTCCCTCATCTGTGGAGTAATGTTTAACTCTTTCCAAGATGTGGAATCTAGCTTGAATGGATTATAAACCCTAGACAAACATTAGGTTTTAATTAGGCTTAAATCTGATAAAATTACAGTGATCGAATTCACTATCCAGATTGGCAAACAGTCACTCCAGACATTGTCCTGTTACATGTCCGGTGTGGCATATTGTCTAACAGGAC
The DNA here is from genome assembly GCA_028583415.1 of Protea cynaroides. Lineage (NCBI taxonomy): Eukaryota > Viridiplantae > Streptophyta > Magnoliopsida > Proteales > Proteaceae > Protea > Protea cynaroides. The sequence continues at coordinate 51,915,698 of CM053265.1, forward strand.
ATCAATCTGGGTAACTCTAAGACACTTCCCGAGAGTGTCTAGATCTGTCACCGATCTCACTCTAGGTGCAACCGATCAACCAGACCAGACAATCTACAAGTTGTTCTCCTGTCTATGTTTTCCTCAGAGTTGGATCCTTTGGCTCTTTCTAGGGTTAGGGTTTATATCCCTAGTTTCACACATATTTTTGTCGTTGATTCCTTATTGAACCATTCGACAACACAATTCATACTTTGTTAAAATTCCTCAATCAATCTTCGATGACTGAATCCCAACTTCTTATTCGTATAAATCTATGTATAATGATGAAGATCATACCGTTAGTTTCTCGACGACGTTGATCAGAAACTAACAATGAACTCTTCCTCTTTGTAGCTTCTTCTTCTTCCACAGCTTCTCTCTCAGATCCCCTTTTAGTTTCTAGGGTTTTTAGTTGGTTTAAAGAGTGAAAGAAAGTGGGAAACAAACCTTATATAGAGGAGGAACCTCCTAATTAGAGTCCTCTCCCGATTAGGAGAGTAGTCCAAGCAAACTCGGAAAGTTTCTTATTCATGAACTTTATTTTATGTTTAACCTGTCACACAATACGCGAGATAGGACAATCTCAACCAGTCAGACCGGACAAGTTAAAGTTGTCTCAGTTTTGTACCTTGCATGTTTGCTTTTGTCATCCGATTGTCTCTGCTAGCCCTTATGATGGGAAGACCTGTCACGACACGATAACCACTGTTAGATATGGTTAGTAGAGTGCGGGTCTTATAGTTGTGGCTGAGGAGGAGGTGCCCTCTAAGTGGACGGAGGTGCCTTCTTGGCCGCTTCGTTGCTGGTTGTCCCCAAAGCACTTGTAGGCATAGTTCCCCTCTTCTTATAGATGTCGGCCTAAAGATCCTTCCCCAGCTTGGTCTTCTTGCTGTTGGGTCTGTCAACCTCTACTAGAGGATGCTTGCCCTTGCATAGGTCTTGGGCTGCCTGAGAGTGGGTGGCCACTCCTCCATTTGTTCCCGCCCCACCTTCGCTCAGCTTACTAATGGGTGTAGCCACCTTCGGTTGGCCTTTAGTCTGGCCACCACGTGCTGACCGTGCAACCTCTAAGTTCTTGATCAGATCCTCGCGTGAGAAGTTCACTGCAAAACAAAGACGAAGATAGTGTGGGTTAGCCCAGTATTGCAGTATTAGAGACAATCAGCTACTGATTCGAAACCTTACTTAGTAGGTCATACTCTGCCAAGACTTTCGGCTTCATCAAGTCAGAATAGAGGACAGTCTGACCCACCTTCACTAAATGAAGGGTCTCCATCTCCTCCTTCGTCAGTAACTACTTCTTGTTGAAGTCGGGGGTGATCATAGGGGTCCAAATTTTCGATAGAGTGAGTTTAGGTTGGCCTTCGCTAGGGCCCACAAATATAATCTTCTTCCTCCACTCATGGACGGTGGAGGGTTTCCCTGAAATCAGAGGGTATGACTTGGCATCTTTCTAACTAAAATAATACCACCCCTTCAAAGCATTGGAGTCCTTCTTTAGAACATTATTGAACTGGAAGAGGGTGTGGAACAGATTGACAGTTAGCTCTTTACCTAATCAATGTATGAAGATGATAAATGCAAAAATACACCTCTACCCATTCGGGTATAACTAAGATAGGGCTATATGGTAAGCCTTTAGAATATCTAGAACTACCAAATGAATTGGGAACCTTAGTCCCAATTTGAAGGTGTGTTCATACACGCATATTCCAGACTCTTTTAACAAACAAGCTCTCTCGGTAATAGTTAGTAATCGTAAGGTCACTGACATAGAAATCTAATACTCGGCTTGCATTTGGAGTAAACCAGCCTTGGAGTGGATTGCACTTTCAATTTTTGAACCTGGGATGGTGTCCAGCACAAGGATAGTCGGCTTTCCACCTTTCTTTCGGTGGACCCTTTTAGTCGAAGTGGCCGCAAGCCGACTTCATTCTTTCGCTTCAGAAGAAGACTCAGATGCCTCTTCCTAGGAGGTTGATTAAACCTCCTCCAACTGAGAGGATTCTTTCATTTTGTCCTCTTCTACAGATTGACTCTCTAATAAAGAGTCTGAGGAATTGGATTTTGGGGGTGTATGACCCGCACTCCACTAACTTTGTATAACCGTGTCGTGCCAGGTCTTCCCATCATTCTTGGACCAAGTGGACTGAGTGTGTGAAGATAAATCACAAACCAGGTATGAGAATCGAGTTAAAATACTAAAAAACATACCTAAGGTTGCATGCCTGAGTAGGTATGGTCGACCATAAGGAAGTGAACCAAAAATATCAAATCCAGAACCCCACGGTCGATATTTTGACCTTACGATCGATAGTTTATGCGACTGTATGATCGGTCGTGAGAACCCAGATCAGACTTCGAGTTTTGGAAAATTTCCTAAATTAAGGGATTGCTTTTCTAATTGAAAGAGGACTCTATATGGAGAGTTTTTCTCAATATAAAGGACATCCCTCAGCCCTTTTTCACTCTTTTAGAACATTAAAAACCCTAGAGAAAGAGAAGGAAGAGAATGAAGAGAAGGAGAAGAATAAAAAGCTAAGGAGAAGAGTTTGCTGAGAAGGGATTGACTTTCTATCACAAGCAAAGGTATGAAACGAATCTTTGGAGATGTAAACTCTAAGGAATAAGACTTCTATGAAGGATAGGCCATATCAACTTATTATGATCTATGTGATTTCCTTGAGAAAATCCCAAGGAGAACCATGAGGAGTGAATTTGATGATTAGGGTTGATAAGAAATTACTAATGATGACCATAGGATAACCTTAGGATAAACCCCATTGAAGAACAAAAGAATTGACCCAGCAAGAACCCCAATTTCTTGTAGATTGTAACCAGAAATCTCAAGGTCGTAGCTACGGTCGACCATAGCATGACCAGTATGACCAGAAGATCGACCATAGGCATTCGAGAAGATTTCAGAAATCATATGGTCACAGCTACCATCGCACGATATGCGACCGTAGGGTATCGATCGTAGACAGTAAGGTCGATACAGCATGAGACCATAGGACCAATCAGGCACCAATCAATGCTATGTTTTGATTTTTGACTACTGTAACATGTCACAGATGAACCCTAACTTAAATTCATATAATTTTTAGGTTGTTAAATCAATTCAAATAGAATTTCAAGGCTTCGAAGGACATCGAGAATTGCTAACAGGTGAGGGAACAAGACCTAAACTAATTGGATAATAACAAACTGTTTATTTTTATTGAGTCCAATGCCATGATTGATTCTATACTTGTATGCTTGTAATGTGCATCTCACATGTCATCCAATATTCCTTCTATTACTATTTATGCATATTTAATTTCATTTATTTATAACACGATGATGATGATGATGCTAGTAATAGGCATGTGAATGTATGTGTGTGGTTGGTGTGTTGGATGCGAGTCGAGCATCAGGGGGAGGACGTGGCATGGTGGTCTTCGACCTCGTCACCAGACTCTAGTTCTATCTCTACTCAAGTCTTGCCCACTAACATCGTCGTATCGCCATTACCTTAGCAGAACTATTACGTCGTAGGGCATCAGGGGAGGTGGTCTCGGACCGTGTGTTCTTTAACTTTTCCGGGGGGCCTTAGCTCTATCTCTATGGACGTACTGAGGGATGCTAGGGTGAGGCCTTGGATACACTGTTAGGCATTAGGATTGGTTAGTTGCGAGCCCAATTTGCAAGCCCTCGCCAATAGGGGCTTATGTGTTGGTATGGGTAGGGCATCAGGGGAAGTGTTATGCGGTATTTGATCCGGATACTTTAACTCTATCTCTATTCCATGATGGGTACATGTGGAACGTCAATGGTGTTTGATCCATTAGGTGGATTCACACACTTGTGTATAGAGGTGCGGCGGCCACCAAACCTTTTTTTAGCACATTGCAAACTTATAAATCAGACCAAAGATATGAATTGAATGCATGCATATATTTGTTGCATTGTTTTATTTGCTCACTGAGCCGTGACGTGTGCTCACCCTTTCGACGTCGAATATTTTTAGTTGATGATGCAGGTCCTACCATTGAAGAATATATGAATGCGCCGACATATGGACACATTGCTGCGATGGACGTAGAAGCTGAAGAAGATGCGCATGATTCATCATGAGAGTGTAACCAATGTGTTTTTGCTTAGGTTTAGTTATAGTTTGAACATCAGACATATAATTGATTATTTATTTTATGTCTAGTGGTTTTGAGATAATTGGATTAAATATTTATTTGTCACTGTTAGACTCTCAGTTTATTATCTGTAAGACTTTCTTTTATTTGTTTATTACCTATGATTATTAATGTAGAATGTGTGTGTGATTTGATATGGTGAGTACGACCTATGCGAGATCTTGGGTGAACCGTTGATTTATTAGCGGTTCATCACACCATTCTGGTCAGACCAGAATTGGGGTGTGACAATTTGGTATCAGAGCACTCAGGTTTCTATCCATTGACCTAACTACTTCCACATGAGTCAAGAACTGAGTTAGGATAAAATTTAAAAGTTGTAATAAGAAGACACCATACGCACTTGTGTTGTATGAGACATAAACTAAGAAAGAGAATAATGCTCATATGTAAATAAAAAACCAATTTGATATGTATATGGGAACAAGACAAATGTACATCAAATCAGAATACAGTCCACAATCTAGACAGTAACTCTGTATTATAAAAGGAAAAAGATATAAAGGGAAATCATGGAGCTAGAGGTGCTAGAGGAGGAGGAGCCTCAAGATCTCTATCGTAGTCCTCAACATATACTCTCGCGAGCCAGGCCACCTGAGTCTGAGTCGCTCGGAGACTAGCCATCAGATTCGCTACCCGCTGGTCTGTAGAACGCTGGGCATCTAGAAGCTCTCTTACTCTCTAATCAATCATGCGCTGAGCCTCTCTAATCTCACGTAACAGCCCCATCATGTCATCTGGTGGTGGGCATGAAGGGCCAGTTGAATGAGAAGCCCTAGAAGGGCCAGCTCCAGTAAAATACTGTGGTGATGGAGGAGGGATGGCATCCACATCCATGTACATCTGATCATCATCCTCCTCATCATTGCCCTCGTGTGCCTTTGCTGCTACCTCTGCTGCTACTGCTGCTGCCGCCTCTACATCTACTACCGCTATCCGAGTGAGAGGACATCTCATAACATTCCTTTCATCATCACTGACCTATATCTCTTGCATGCCCATCCTACTGATGGCCTCCCAATCAAGGTCAGCTGAGATGATGTCCTCAACGATCCTCTCATCCACTAGGTCTACCTGTAGATGAGCGATCAAGGTGGAGATCAGCGCCCATAGGGCAAGTTGCCTCTCGAGTCAAGCAATGTAGCTCGGTGCATGGTCCGGAGAATAATGTATGGGAGGCAGACATGCTGCCTAGTACAGATATAGTATAGAAGGTACTGAGTCAGTTGAGAGATCATCTCATAATGTCTGCCCTGGGGAATCAGATTATGCTGTGTAATCTTGCAGTAGACACGTAGTTCTGGATGCAGGTTGACTACTTTTACCTCCTAGCGGTCATCCCAAAGAATCTGATTATCGATCTCTGCACGCATCTGTGTGGAAAGAAACTGTGGCTCTTTGGGTGTACAGTAAACCAACTGCCCATCATTGGAGATACCTAGGAGATTAGCCAACTCCTGACAGTTGAAAGAAATCAGAACCCCTTTCACCCAACTAGTGATCCGAAGCTCTCTGACCCTCTCTACATCTATGTCACCCTCCACCTGAAGGTAATAGTAGAACTGTTTGACCAAGTCCGGGTGAGTGTAAGCCTCGTGGATCACTGGAAGCCAGCCCATATCACCAAATTCCCTCTCCACATCAAACAGGGTCAAGTGGGCTAGGTTCACACATCTACCCCCTTCAACCTTCTTTCAGTCAAACCAAGGGTATCGCAGTTCTGCTTCCACAGACCTGAAGTGAAGTGGGTCATGAACTCAAGGAACCTTGGTGCGAACCATGATAGCTGTAATAAAAGAAAACAAGAAAACAAGAAAACAAGTTAGAAAATTTGGAAAAAATTGATAGCATAACGATGTAAAATGAGAAAAAGCCTCACTTTTCACCCAAACATTGGGCAGGAGGACTTACCTAGGTCCCAAACCATCCTATAATGCATATTCAATTGGAAATTTTAACTAGGTAGGTCAAATTTGAAAAATTTTGATAATTAGGCAAAAACCCCAATTAGGTCAAAAATGAAAATTTTGAAATTTTTACCAAACCAACCAATGAAACTCAAATTTTCTTGAGGGCTTTCATCCATTGGTTGGCCTATAGCAAAAGCCCCCAATAAAAATCAAACTTTTACGGTTAGAGAAATATTAATTCGAAGAAAACCCTACAAATGATAAAAACTGTCACACCCCAAATTCTGATCCAACCAGAATGGTGTGAGTGAACCGTCATTGAACCAACGGTTCACACCAGGATCTCGAATAGGCCGTGTCCATTCATACAAATCATTACACATAACCAACGATCAGAATATAAATATTACAGCGGAAGACTTTAAATAGAATGAACTGAGTATCTATTGATAATTTAAATAAAATATCCAATTATTCAAATCCAAACATAAACTATAATATCTTTTACATCTCTTAATACCAAACAAAAATAACGAGAACAACTAAATAAAATCCATCACAAGTACACACAGAAAGGGCACTCGCAACTAACCAATCCTATATGTCATCAATGTATGCTCTATCCCAGCACAGCCGTCTACGGCATAGAGATAGAGCTAAGGCATTCCCACACCTCCCCTGATGCCCTATCCGCAACTAACTCACTAGGATAGAAACATAACGCAGGTAGACCCTATCCCAACATAACTCCCTACGGCATAGAGATAGAGCTAAAGCATCGTGGACAAGCCAGCGTCGACTCGAAATCCACAGTACGACATAACAATGGTCGGGACAACATCAATATCGGAGACCACCGTACCACGACCTTCCCCTGATACCCCACCCGTACCAAGCATGTTAAGACAGAATACTACAAAAGGTGCTAATGTGAAGAGCGATCCCAGGCCCATGCCCCACTCCACACACTAACGAAAACAATCACATGCCTAACAATCACATCCTATCAATGCATGAACAGTAATAATAACTGAAAGTAAAGGATGGCATGTGAATATGCACAAACATCACATCATAGATATTCAATGATTAACAACGATTTACTGTCCATTAATTATTAGGTTTGGGTCAGATTCCCTTACCTGACGCTCGTTGGTTCACTTGCTCCACGTCGCAAGATCCAAACGACAAGTCACAAAGTCCTACAATATTATTAGGGTTTCATTAAAATAACATTCTTAGAGTCTCATGTTGATCGGAAACCAACAGGGTTACAAATACCCTCACAGAGCTGACCGGCGGCAACATACCGGTCGCAGCTCTGTGGGGAAAAATTGGCGACCAGTATGGTCAGCCGGTCCCCACAGACAACCTCCCGAGAGGTAGCGGTCGCAACATACCGGTCGCACTATGTGCAACCGGTATAGTCGACCGGTATGTCTCCGAAAGACCATACATGGGTTTTTCGACTGCCGACGATCATCCTCCATGGATTTTTAGGGTTTCTCCTATCCATTCTAAGTTTAGGCTTTGAGTTAGAGTTATCCCCAACTCATTCAAGTCTCGTTTCGATGAATATCATCTCGAAACTCAAATCTAAGGTTTGACGGCAACTTAGGGTTTATTGGCCAAATTAGGGTTTTAGATCAATACCTACTTTGCATGGTATTGATCCACCCACACAACTAACATAGGATAAGAAGATGGATTCAAGCACTTACCGTTGATTGGCGTAATAAGAGCGTCGTCGAACGGTAACGGCGGCACCTCCTTCTTCTTCCTAGCCCCTTCTCCTTTCCAACCTCCTTCTCTTCTCTAGGGTTTGTGAGAGACAATGGAAAGGATTTGAGGAGCCTTAAGGGTGTATTTATAGGCTAGAAATAGGGTTTAGTAACCCTACTAGGATTAGGAAACTTCTAGGATTCGAAATCAGGAAAGCGGAACCCGTAGAGACCAATTTCCAGATTCCCGCACATAGCTGCGCAGGCCATACCGGTCGACCGGTACCAAGACCGGTACCATCGACCGGTATACCCAAAATCAGGTATAATTGGTCGACTTCGGTCCGATTTTGTACCTGTTTGTTATCCGCTTGCCCCGTCTGGCCCGGTGATGATCGGAAGACCTGTCATGACACAAAACCAAGGTTTAGACCGGGTTTTCAGAGTGCGGGTCTTACAAAAACCCTAGGTATGAAAGCTTAAAAATGAAAGAGAGTAGAGAACATACCTTATGGAACGGAATGTGGGTTGTAGATCGAAGGAAAAAAACACCAAGTTTGTATGGTCGATACTGTACAAACTCACTGGAGGCGAGTTGAGGAGAGATCGTACAAGGAAGAAGAAGAAATGAAAGGGAAACTCTCGAAAATAGGTTTTTAAAACTGATTTTGGATCTTACGGTCGCACAATTCGACCAAAACCATCGACCGTAGCATCAACCATATGATCGACCATAGGATCTCGGTAAGTTGCCGGGGATGTGATGGTTTCACCTAAGGTCACACAACATGCAACCGTAGGCCATCGACCGTATGCCCTACTGTTGTCTGCATTTTGATTATGTTTGAACTTTTGCCTACTGATTTTGTTTTTCTCTCGCCTTCCATTGTGAGACTAACCCCATACTATCATCATATCTTGTCTCACATGTATAGCCTTTTCAAGTACCATTCAACCAAGAGTTTAAATGGCTGGATGCAGAGTAAGTAGAAGGAGACAAAATGCAAACCCATCTCCACCACCTATGGAGACTAATGACAATGAGGGTTAGCAAGGACAGGAAGGAAATATTGGAACTCAAAATGCTGCACCTCAGAATGTGCACACCCAAGCCAATCCAACCAACCTACCTGCACCACCTATAGAATTGGCTACGGCGGTGATGAATTTAGCAACAATTGCAGCAAATACAGCAAGTGCAAGCCAACATTCAAGCTGCTATGGGAATGGCTTTCCCAGGTGCAAACACGACACCTCTACCTATAGGACAAGCTAGTACTGCACCTGGTGGTAGCAATATCGTACCCCAAGTACCGCAAACACTAGCAGTACAAGACCAAGTGCAAAGCCTTGAAGCACCGCAAGGCGGATATAACCAAGGAAATTATCAGTATCAATCGCCTATGTATGGAGTATATGCACAGTATCAACTTGATCACTCCAGAATGATCGAGCGTTTCCTAAAATTAAAGCTGAAGGAATTTATAGGCAAACCATCAGATCCGTTATGGCCAGCTCACTGGATCGATGAGATGGAAAGAAACTTTATGATGATGACTATAAATGAAGAAGAGAAGGTATTATGTGCCACTTTTATGCTAAAAGGTGATGCGCACCATTGGTGGAAATCTACTCGGAGTTATCTATTGACAAAGCATGCCCAACTGACCTGGGTTATCTATAAAGAAGCTTTCTTCGAGAAGCATTTTCCAAGGAGTTTCAGAGATCAAATGGAAAAGGAGTTTCTGAGTCTGTATCACGGACAGATGACTGTAGACACATATCAACAGCGTTATGAAGAACTATTTTTCTTTGCTCCCTCTAGCATGCAGGAGGAAATTACCAAAACCCGAAGGTTCATCATGGGACTTAGGGGAAGCATCCATGAGCATGTATTGGGACTGAAAAAGAAGATTTATAATGAAGCTGTACAGATTGCTCGAGTACTGGAATCGAGCCAGAGGAAAAGTTATTTCGCTCAGAACATAGGTATTAAATGGCCCAATGGAAACTCATATAACGAAGGGAACTCAAAGACATTTAAACCCTTCCGAAGGCTTCAATGCTGTAGCCAAGACTACTCTGACAGCCCAACCTCAACAGAAGCAAAGTAGTGATGGAGTTAAATGTTTTAACTGTAATCAAGTAGGACATTATTCAAGGGAGTGTCCTAAGCCAAGGAAGCAGCTACAGCAAGGAATAGTTTATGCAGTTACATCTGAGGATGCTGCCGCATCGCCTGATGTGGTTACAAGTATGACCTGAACCTTTTGTTTTGTACTACCTTGTGTGAGCATGTAGACTAAATTAAATCAAATCACAGGTATCGTACCTATTAATGGCTTACTCGCTAGAGTACTCTTTGACTCTGGGGCTACTCATTCTTTTATATCTGTGTCATTTGGAAAGAAGTTAAATCTACCCCTCAGACCTTTAGACTACAAACTACTTCTACGATCACCCATGGGATTAGAAGTGGAACTAGACAAAGGTTATGGACCATGTCCGGTTCTTATCGACAAGAAGATTTTGGATGCAACCTTAATTCAACTTGAGATGGCAGACTTTAATGTTATCTTAGGAATGGATTGGTTAGCTCGGCATTCTGCAAACCTATTATGTGCAGAAAAGAAATTGACATTTACAGACAAGGAAGGAGCAGAGTTTAGTTTTGCGGGAACTAAACTTCCCTGTAAACGAAAACTCATTCTCTCTGCATTGAAGGCTAGAAAATGCCTCGAGAAATGAGGAATTGGGTATCTAGTATCCGTGGTCGACCTCACCAAAGAAGCACCATAAATGGAGGATATTGAAGTTGTGCGTTTTCGGATGTATTTCCTCAGGAACTACCAGGACTACCACCCGATCGAGCGACAGAGTTCGTTATAGATCTTGTACCTGAAGCCGCACCAGTATCGAAAGCATCCTATCAAATGGCTCCTACTGAACTGAAGGAACTGAAGGTACAATTATAAGAATTACTGGACAAGGGTTATATCAGACCCAGCATATCACTATAGGGAGCGCTAGTATTGTTTGTGAAAAAAAAGGACAGTAGCATTCGACTGTATATAGATTATCGAGAATTGAAAAGCTTACCATCAATAATCGGTACCCATTGCCTCGGATCGATGACTTATTCGATCAGTTGCAAGGTGCCAAAGTGTTCTTCAAAATTGATCTTCGGTCAGGATACCATCAGTTGAAGATTAAGCAAGGTGAAATTTTGAAGATAGCATTCAGAACAAGATATGGACATTATGAATTTTTAGTCATGTCTTTTGGATTGACTAATGCACCCATAACTTTTATGGAACTCGTGAATAGGGTATTCCATGATATGTTGGATACGTCAGTCATTGTATTTATTGACGACATACTAGTCTACTCCAAGGACAAAGAAACTCATGTCACAAATCAAAGAGTCGCTCTACAACGACTAAGAAAATAAAAGTTTTACGCCAAATTTACAAAGTGTGAGTTCTGGCTAAATGAAGTCGCTTTCTTAGGCCATGTTGTATCCACTGAAGGAATTAAAATGGATCCTAGCAAGATTGAAGCCATTGTGAAATGGGAAGCACTTAAGAATGTTGCAGAAACTAAAAGTTTCCTAGGTTTAGTTGGTTATTATCGATGATTCGTGGAAGATTACTCTAGAATCGCCATACCTCTCACCAGTCTGACAAAGAAAGGAGAAAAGTTTGTTTGGACTGATAAATGTGAAGAGTGTTTTCAAACATTGTAGGCTAGATTGATATCAGCTCCCATCTTGACTATTCTGAACCCAGGACAACCATTTACCTTGTACACTGATGCGTCTGGGTTAGGTTTAGGATGTGTGCTTATGCAAGGAGAACAAGTAGTTGCGTATGCCTCAAGACAACTGAAGACACATGAGTAAAACTATCCCACTCATGACTTGGAATTAGCAGCAGTAGTACATGCTGTTAAGATATGGAGACATTATTTGTATGGAGAGAAATTTTAGATTAAATCAGATCATAAGAGTCTCACTCATCCTTTTAATCAGAAGGAGTTGAACATGAAACAAAAAAGATGGCTAGAATTACTGAAGGATTATGATTGCGATATCCAGTATCATCTAGGAAAAGCTAATGTAGTTGCTGACGCACTAAGCAGGAAAGCTATGACAGAATCCCAAGAAGAAGTTAGTGCAAATGTTGTGGCGTGTGTCACAGGAACAATGTTTAATTACGGTAAAGAGCAGTTCGTGATTGATATTCTGAATGAATCAACTAACCAAGGGTTTATTCATACTACATTGAAGATTGTACCTGATCTATTAGATGAAGTGAAAGCTGCTATTAAATCATACCCTTATCTGAGAACGGTAGAAGAAGACCTCGAAAAAGGTAGGACAACTCCTGAGTTAAACTTGGACATTGAAAAGGTACTAAAATATAAAGGAAGGATATGTGTTCCTGAAAATGAAGACTTAGATATTAGACACATACTAATGAAGGAAGCTTACACCACCGCTTATTCGGTACATCTTGGAAGTACGAAGATGTATCATGATCTGAAGAAACTATATTGGTGGAAAGGAATGAAAGCCGATGTAGCTAAATTTGTGTCTCAATGCTTGAATTGTCAGCAAGTAAATGCTGAAAGACAATGACCTACAAGATTGTTGCAGCCACTGTCAGAACCAGCATGGAAATGGGATTGCATCACTATGGACTTCATCACCAGGTTACCATTGACTCCCCGAGTAGTTGACGCGGTCTGGGTCATTGTGGATCGTTTGATCAAGACAGCTCGTTTCATAGCTATACGACCTCAGTATACCCTAGAGAGGTTAGCTAAGCTTTATGTAGATAATATTGTCCGATTACATGGTGTACCTGAAAGCATTGTGTCCGACAGAGACCCACACTTTACCTCAAATTTTTGGGAAGGATTACAGAAGGCTATGGGTACAACATTGAAGTTTAGTACTGCATTCCATTCTCAGACAGACGGACAATTGAAGCGTACAATTCAAATTTTAGAAGACATGCTTTGAGCTTGTGTTATTGATTTTAAAGGATCATGGGATGAGAAATTACCATTGATTGAGTTCGCTTATAACAACAGCTATCAAGCGACTATACAGATGTCACCCTATTAAGCACTGTATGGTAGGAAATGTCGAACTCCTTTGTTTTGGAATGCAGTTGGAAAACAGAGTATTGTTGGACCAGAGTTTGTTGAAGAGACTTGTCGAGTAGTCAACATTATCAAGGAAAGAGTCCGAATAGCTCAGAACCATCAGAAGCAATATGCAGATAATCGATGTAGAGATCTCGAATTCACCATAGGTGATAAGGTATTCCTGAAAATATCTCCTATGCTTGCTTTGAAAAGGTTTAGATTGAAGGGAAAGTTGTGTCCCAGATATATTGGACCTTACGAAGTTCTAGATAGACGTGGAAAAGTAGCATATCAGTTTGCATTACCACCGTCCATGTCAAGTGTACATGATGTGTCACACCCCAATTCTGAACCAACCAGAATGGTGTGAGTGAACCGTCACTGAACCAATGGTTCACACCAGGATCTCAATAAGACCGTGTCCACTCATACAAACCATTGCACATAACCATAATCAGAATATAATAAATACAGCGGAAGACTTAAATAGAATGAACTGAGTGGGCTATTGATAAATTTAATAAAATATCTAATTATTCAATGACCCAAAAGTTAAATAAATATTTTTACATCAACTGTATCCCAATAGAAAAATAACTAAAATAAATAAAGTAAAATCAAAGGTACACACAGAAAGGGCACTCACATGAAACGTCATGCTCGTCCTCTCCTGCCTGTATGTCCAGAGCAGCAACATCTCCATACCTCGGAGCGTTCACGTAGTCGTCCATCGTGTAACCTACATCAACACCTAAAAATGGTGTATACACAAAGGGTGAGCTCACATCTTAGCTCAGTAAGACAATCAGACAGTGTATCAATATTATATGCATGAGTAACAATCATTTTATGCTGTGGTCTGGTTTAAGTTTGCAATGTGCTATAGAAAGGGTTGGCGGCCACTGCACCTCTATACACGAGTGTGTAGCATCCCACAGTAGATCACACCGCTGCTGACCTACATGCACCCATCATAGAATAGAGATAAAGCTAAGGCATCCACTACCTCCCCTGATGCTCTACCCATACCAATATAGAAACCCCTACTGGCTAAGGCTTGCAAACTGGACTCGCAACTAACCAATCTTATATGTCATCACTGTAGGCTCTATCCCAGCATAGCTCCCTACGGCATAGAGATAGAGCTAGAGCGTAGTGGGAAGGCCGGAGACCACAGTGCCACGACCTCCCCCTGATACCCTACCCGCACCAAGCATACTAAGACAGAACAATACGCAAGTAGACTCTATCCCAACATCACTCCCTACGTCATAGAAATAGAGCTAGAGCGTGGTGGCCAGGCCGGAGACCACAGTCCCACGACCTCCCCCTGATACCCTACCCTCACCAAGTATGCTAAGATAGAATACTACAAAAAGGTGGTAGTGTGAGGAATGATCCCAGACCCTAGGCCCTTCCCATTCCACACACCAACGAAAACAGTCACATGTCTAGAAATCACATCCTAGCATAGCGAGTATGCATGAACAATAATAATAGCTGAAAGTAAACGATGACATGCAATATGCTCAAACACCAATCTACCTATTCATTGTTATTTACAACAGTTTACTGTCCATTAATTATTAAGGTTTAGGTCCGATTCCCTTACCTGACGCTCGTTCCATTGCTTGCTCCACGTCGCAAGATCCAAACGTGCTATCACAAAGTCCTACATAATATTAGGGTTCAATTAGAATAGTTTCTTAGGGTTTACGTTGGTCGAAAACCAACGAGGTTACAAAAATACACTCACAGACCTGACCGGTCATAGTATCGGTCGTAGCACTTTGGGGAAACCTACGATCAGTATGGTCAGCCGGTCCCCACAGACCAGCCCCCGGAAGGTACCGGTCGCAACATACCTGTCGCACAGGGTGCAACCGGTATAGTCGACCGGTATGTCTTTGGAAGACTATATGCCCGATCTTCAACTTTCGTCGGTCCCTCTCTATTGATTCCAGGGTTCCTCTACACATTCTAAGTCTGAGCTTTGAGTTAGAGTTGTTTCCAACTCCATTCAAGTCTACTTTTGATGGTATTCATCCTAGAACTCGAATCTAGGGTTTATCGACTAAATTAGGGTTTGACGGCAAAGTAGGGTTTAGGTCAATACCTGCTTTGCATGGTATTGATCCAAACAACCCAACCATCCTAGAGTCATAATGTGAGAGGAATGGTTTAAACACTTACCATTGACTGGCGTAAGGTGTGCGTCGTCGAACGGCAACGGCGGCTCTTCCTTCTTCTTCTTAGCTCCTTCTCCTTTTCCAATCTCCTTCTCCACTCTAGGGTTTGTGAGGATCAATGGAAGGGATTCTAGGAGGCTTAGAGGGGTTTAAATAGGCTAGGAATTAGGTTTAGGAAGCCTCTTAGGATTAGGAAAGTCTTAGGATTCAGAATTGGGAAAGTAGGACCCGTAGAGATCCAATTCTGGATCTTGGTAGTCTGCTGCGCAGACCATACCGATCGACCGGTACCATAGACCGGTACCATCAACCGGTATGAATGAAATTCATACTTCAGTTGGTCTATTTGGTCCGATTTCGTACCTGACTGTCATCCGCTCGTCCCGTCTGGCCCGGTGATGATCGGAAGACCTGTTACGACATGAAATCAAGGTTTAAATCGGGTTTACGGAGTGCGGGTCTTACAACTCCCCACCCTTAAAAGAAATTTCATCCCCAAAATTTGCATGTAGGTCTCACAACTCCCCCACCCTTAAAAGAAATTTTGGCCCTGAAATTTGAACGTAGCTTGATCGTCGAAAAGGTTAGGGTACTCCTTTCTCATCGTGCTCTCCTCCTCCCAAGTAATTTCTTCGACATCTTGGCTTTTCCAATGCACCTTCACATAATGGATATCCTTGCTTCGAAGTTGTTGTACCTTTCGGCTTATGAGCATCACAGGTACCACTTCAAATGTTAAGTCCTCTGTCAAGTCTGGGGGGTCTGCTGTCAAGATGTGTGATGGATCCCTGACATATTTCTTCAATAATGATACACGGAACACATCATGAACACTTGACATAGACGGTGGTAGAGCCAATTGATATGCCACGTTACCACATCTGGTCAATATCTCGTATGATCCCACATACCTGGGGCATAGCTTCCCCTTCTTACCAAACCTTTTCAGACCTCGCACCAGTGATATCTTTAGGAATACCTTGTCACCCACTGCAAACTCCAGATCTCGACGTCGGTTATCCGCATAGTGCTTCTGTCGAACTTGAGCTGTCTTCACTCTTTCCTTGATCTGATCAATTACTCGACAAGTTTCTTCAACAAACTCCGGTCCTACAATTCTTCTTTCTCCCACCTCATTCCATAACAGAGGTGTACGACACTTCTTCCCATAGAGTGCTTCATATGGAGCCATTTGAATTGTAGCCTGGTAGCTATTATTATAAGCAAACTCGATGAGTGATAGCTTCTCGTCCCATGCTCCTTTGAAATCTAGGGCACAAGCTCGGAGCATATCTTCTAAAATTTGAATAGTCCGTTCTGACTGCCCGTCCGTCTTAGGGTGAAAAGTTGTACTAAACTTCAACTTGGTTCCCATAGCTTTCTGTAATCCTTCCTAGTACTTTGATGTAAAATGGGGATCTCTGTCAGATACTATACTTTCTGGGACACCATGCAGTCTGACTATATTGTCAACATATAGCTTGGCCAGCTTGTCCATGGTATAATGAGGTCTGACCGCTATGAATCAAGCTATCTTGGTAAGTCGATCGACTATAACCCAAACTGCATCCACCGACCTTGGTGTCAAAGGTAGGCCAGTGACGAAATCCATTGTGATACAATCCCACTTCCATGCAGGTTTCGATAATGGTTGTAGTAAAACTGCGGGTCTCTATCATTCCGCTTTAACTTGCTGGCAATTTAGACATTGGAACACGAAACGAGCTATATCTGCTTTCATACCCCTCCACCAATATAATCTTCTTAAATCATGGTACATTTTGGTGCTTCCTAGATGTACCGAGTATGGAGTGTAATGGGCTTCTGTCATAACTCGATCTCTGATAATTAAGTTCTCACTCTCAGGTATACATAATCGTCCACGATACCTGAGTACCTTGTCTGAATCCAAGGTAAAGTCAGGATTGTTGTTACCCTTCTCTAGGTCTTCTTGTACTGTCTTGAGGTGTGGATCCTGTAGGATTGCTACTTTGACCTCATCTATGAGATCCGATGAAATCTTCAAGGCTGTGAACATCAATGTAAACTTATGAATTAAGCTCTGTTCCACTGGATCTCTTGCAGTCTCTATTATATACTCTTCGTCATTCTCTGTTGAGCTCAAGGCTGCAGCACATAATGCAGCATTTGTACTTGGTCCTGCCTCCGGTTTCAATGCCCACTTCCTGCTTAAGGCGTTAGCCACAACATTTGCCTTACCCGGATGGTACTGGATGTCACAATCATAATCTTTTAATAACTCCAGCCATCTCCTCGGCCTCATATTCAGGTCCTTCTGAGTGAAAAGATATGTTAAAGTGGTCTGACTTAAACGGAAACTTTTCACCGTAAAGGTAGTGTCTCCAAGTTTTGATTGCATGTATAACCGCTGCTAACTCCAAGTCATGTGTAGGATAATTATTCTCATGCTCTTTCAACTGTCTTGATGCGTAGGCAATCACTGTTCTCCTTGCATCAATACACACCCAAGACCCAACCCTGAAGCGTCCGTATATAAGGTAAACGGTAAGCTTGGTGCTGGGATGGTCAAGATAGGTGCAGAGACTAGTCTTGACTTCAAAGTCTGAAAGCATTTCTCACACTCATCTGACCATATAAATTTCTCTCCCTTCTTGGTTAGTCTTGTAAGTGGAACGGCGATCCTTGAGTAGTCTTCCACGAATCTTCTATAGTAACCAGCCAATCCAAGGAAACTACGAATCTTTGTAACTGATTTTGGTGCTTCCCATCCTACTATAGTAGCTATCTTACTTGGATCTACCTTGCTACCATCTTCAGATACTACGTGGCCCAAGAAAGCCACCTCCTTCAGCCAAAATTCACACTTCTTGAACTTGACATAAAGCTTCTCCCTTCTCAGCTGTTGTAGGGCTGCTCCCAAATGTGTTGCATGAGCCTCCCTATCCTTTGAGTAGACCAATATGTCATCGATGAATACGATGACCAAAGTGTCCAACATGTCATGAAACACTCGGTTCATCAGTTCCATGAATGACGCTAGAGCGTTAGTCAACCCGAACGACATTATCAGAAACTCATAATGCCCATACCTTGTTCTGAAAGCAGTCTTTGGAATATCTCCAGCCTTGATCTTCAATTAGTGGTACCCAGATCGGAGATCAATCTTTGAGAAAACCTTTGCACCCTGTAACTGATCGAACAAATCATCGATCCTAGGAAAAGGATATTGATTCTTGATGGTTAACTTGTTCAGCTCTCGGTAGTCAATACATAGCCGTACACTACCGTCCTTCTTCTTGACGAATAATACAGGTGCTCCCCATGGTGATATGCTTGGTCGTATGAAACCTTTATCTAGCAATTCTTGTAACTGGGTCTTCAACTCCTTTAGTTCGGTAGGGGCCATCCTGTATGGTGCTTTAGACACTGGTGTCGATCCTGGCATTAGGTCTATCACGAACTCCGTAGCCCTGTCTGGAGGTAAACCTGGGAGATCCTCTGGAAACACATCTGGAAACTCTCGTACCACATCTAGATCTTGCATTCTTGGCACCTCAGCAGTTATGTCGACCACAGACACTAAATACCCTACTCCTCCCTTCTCTAAGCATCTCTTAGCTTTTAGGGCAGAGAGGATCAGCTTCCGCTTCCTAGGTAACTTGGTCCCGGTGAAGCTAAACTCCTTTCCTTTGTCATCTCTAAGCACAAGCTTCTTTTCACCACATAATAGGCTGGCTGAATGCTGGCCTAACCAATCCATTCCCAAGATGACGTCAAAGTCTGCCATCTCGAGTTGAACCAGATTAGCTTCTAGATCTCGACCGTCAATGTTAACTGTACATGGTCCAAAATATTTGTTCAACGCCACTTAGACTCCTAATGGGGAGCGAACTATCAAGCTTGGGTTTAGATGCTTGACAGGTAATTCCATTCGCTTCCCGAAAGAAATAGAAACAAAGGAGTGCGTGGCCCCAGAGTCAAAGAGTACTCTGGCAGGTATACCAGCTATATTTACAGTTCCTGAAATTTAATTATCCCTTAGTTCTACATGCTCACACACACAAATAAATAGTAAGCTAAATAGGAAGGGATAGAATCATACCAGTGACCACATCAGGTGATGCGGCTGCCTCTTCGGTGCTGACTGCAAATACCTTTCCTTGTTGTGGAGTTTGTTTCTTAGGTAGAGTGCAGTTCTTTGCAATATGACCCAGTTGCTGACAGTTGAAACATTTAATGTTTGGGTTTTGTCCAGCGAACTGCGACGGTGGTGGTGCGGTAGTGTTTCTTACAGGAACCATGGTGGACTGAGCCCTGTATTGGCAGAATGGTCTATTATTGCCGCCACCTGAAGTCTCAGTAGCTGGTCTCTTCAGTCCCCTGTTCTGAGCAAAGAAACTATCCTTCTGACTTGACTCGATCACTCTGGCAACCTGTACAGCCTCATTATATATCTTCTTTTCTAGACCCAAAATGTGCTCTCTAATGCTTCAATGCAGTCCCATGGTGAACCTATGGGTCTTTGTTTCTTCTTCTTGCATACTTGCCGGTGCGAAGAAAAATAGCTCTTCGTACCTTTGCTGGTAAGCATCCACAGTAGACTGAGACTGTTGTAGATTGAGGAATTCTTTCTCCATCTGATCTCTGAAGCTCTTTGGAAAATATTTATCAAAGAAGGCTCCCTTGAATATAGCCCAATCAATCTGAGTGTGCTTTGTTTTCTAATATGCCTGTGAAGAATTCCACCAGGCGTTTGCGTCCTCTTTGAGCATATGTGTGGCAAACAGTACCTTCTCATCCTCAGAACATGTCATCAGATGGAAGTTCTTCTCCATCTCAGCAACCCATTGTGCAGGCCACAACGGTTTCCCTGGTTTCCCTGTGAAAGTAGGGGGTTTTGGCTTCAAAAACCTATCCACTGCTCGGCTCAGATCGTGCTGCCCTTGTGTATTCATTCTGTACCATGGTGGTGGGTACGGATAGGCTCCCTGGTAAGCAGACGACGATGGAAATTGGTGTGGTGGTTGTACATTTTGTCCTTGGCCCATTGGCCCTGGGCTACCATCCGTTGGCAGTGTAGTATTATTTCTTCCAGACTCAGGCGTACCTTCAGTGGGAACATAACCCGGTGGCCTGAACATCTTCAACATCTCGTTCAGGAATGTCTTCTGCTGAGCTTCCATCTGGTAAACTAGATTCGTAACAATTGTCTGGGAGTTTATATGAGGAGGGCCTGGTAAATTTGTGGGTGCCCTGGGAACCTGCCCTTCTCCACTCTCCGGGTTCTGGTTTTGCTCTTCAACATAACCAGTTTCCATATTCTCCTCAGTTTGGCGCACCCTGGAGTGGTGACTCTTTCGCGAGCCTCTACGACCTTTTTCGCCTACCATCTCAGATTATTCTTGTCTGGATCTGAGAAGAAGACATAACACATGAGACACAGTAGTATAATAATACTAGTGTTATTCTTGAACAATACAAGGTGAAAAGTCGAGATGTAAACTTAAAATTTTCCAAAAAAAAAAATTTCTGGCCCTTTTTTTTTATTACTTTTTTTTTTGCTGACCGGTCGCGACATAGCGATCCCGACTCTGTAGAGAAATGGGGAGACCGGTATAGTCGACCGATCAGAATTTTCATTCTGACCGAGACATAGTGGTCGCAGTACCCTAGGGGGTACCGGTCGACCGGTATGGGCAAAATCGTCGACCGGTATGCCCAAAAACCCCTTAAAATCGCGAAACAAGTGAGTTTTTCTCACTTTTTCTCTTCTTCTTCTCTCCAGTGGTGATTTCTCTCTGGCTCCTGAGTTGCTACAGTCTGACTGGTGATCCTAGAAGTCCTTTTCTTCTGATCAAGACTTAGAATATCGCCTCCAAGTAAGTTCTCTCCTTCCATTCACCATTTTCATATCATTTTTTCATGGTTTTAAGCTTAAAAACTATGGTTTTCATTGATTGGAAGATTCTAACCGTAGGAACTCTTTTCCTTCGGTTTAGAAAGGGTTTAGGGACCCCTAAGAGCAAAAACCCTCAACTAATTTGAGGTTCCACCGAATGGTTTTAGGAAAAATCGAATTTTTTCTAGTTTTGACCTAGGTTTTGTCAAAAAAATCGATTTTTGCTAAAAATTCTAAATATCTTGTTGTTTGTTCTATGTTTGGCTTCCATGAAGTGTGTGGGGGTTACGTAAGTCCTCCTCCCCATGTTTTTGGGTGAGTTCGATGCTTTTTCTTGATTTGCTATCGTTATGCTGTCGAAATTTCAAAAATTTTTAACCATTTCTACTTGTTTTTCCTTGTTTTGCAGATCTAATGGATCCACGCAGAGGTGCTGGCAAGCGCTCCTATGGTCTAAGCATGCACCTTCCCCACCCGCCTGTACCACAGCTCGATGAGCATTGGTTTCGAGTGAACATGAAGGGTGAGATTGCTGTGGAGGACACTATAACCTCTGACATCAATTGGGATGCCATCCTGCGGATGCAGATGGATAATCCGCCTATCAGCAATGAGGATTTGGAGGCTCGTCCTCGCCCACTCAGGAGGGTAGCAGCCGCGGCAGCAGCAGCAGCAACAGCCAATGCTGCTCATGCAACAGAGGCAGCGGGTGATGACGAGGGTGGCGATGATCGGATGGAGGATGTTCCAGCACCAGCACCACCGCCCACATATGCAGTGGGACCATCTCAGCCTCCTCTCGACACCGTGTTGGGTATGTTTACAGAGCTCAGGGACGCTCAGCGTGAGATGAGCCGTGACTTGGGGCACTTGGCTCGCAGCCTCAGAGTCACTCAGGATCAGGTGCACTGGCTTAGGGTCGCTTACGAGCGAGATTATGAAATTGCTGACCCTATTCCTCCTAGGCCCCCTACCCCATGATTGTCTTCCTATTTTTTGCTCTCTTAAAAGTTTATATAACAGGGTAACTGTCCGGCTTGTGGACCGTACCCTGTGGCACTTTTAACTTTATCACTCTTGAAGGTTTTAATAGTATTTTATGGTTTTTGCCTATCTAGAGCATGTGTACTTATTAATTCCATATTTAATATAGTATGTTACGCTCTTTCTCATATAGTTTTAGGTATCAAACAATGCTTAAGGTGTGTTCTTATTAAAGCTTTTAATTTTTCCTTTCTCAGTTCATTGACTGAGTTAAGTGTAATATGGTTTGTTGGACAGAGCCTGTCAACTCTGATACCAAGTTGTCACACCCCAATTCTGAACCAACCAGAATGGTGTGAGTGAACCGTCACTGAACCAACGGTTCACACCAGGATTTCAATAAGACCGTGTCCACTTATACAAACCATTGCACATAACCATAATCAGAATATAATAAATACATCAAAAGACTTAAATAGAATGAACTGAGTGATCTATTGATAAATTTAATAAAATAACTAATTATTCAATGACCCAAAACTTAAATAAATATTTTTACATCAACTGTATCCCAATAGAAAAATAACTGAAATAAATAAAATAAAATCAAAGGTACACGCAGAAAGGGCACTCGCATGAAGCGTCATGCTCGTCCTCTCCTGCCTATACGTCCAGAGCAGCAACACCTCCATACGTCGAAGCGTTCACGTAGTCGTCCACCGTGTAACCTGCATCAACACCTAAAAATGGTGTGTACACAAAGGGTGAGCTCACAACTTAGCTCAGTAAGACAATCAGACAGTGTATCAATATTATATGCAAGAGTAACAATCATTTTATGTTGTGGTCTGATTTAAGTTTGCAATGTGCTATAGAAAGGGTTTGTCGGCCACCGCACCTCTATACACGAGTGTGTAGCATCACACAGTAGATCACAACGCTACCGACCCACATGCACCCATCATGGAATAGAGATAGAGCTAAGGCATCCACTACCTCCCCTGATGCTCTACCCATACCAATACATAAGCCCCTACTGGCTAGGGCTTGCAAACTGGGCTCGCAACTAACCAATCCTATATGTCATCATTGTAGGCTCTATCCCAGCACAACTCCCTATGGCATAGAGATAGAGCTAGAGTGTGGTGGCCAGGCCGGAGACCACAGTGCCACGACCTCCCCCTGATACCCTACCCGCACCAAGCATACTAAGACAGAACAATACACAAGTAGACTCTATCCCAACATCACTCCCTACGGCATAGAGATAGAGCTAGAGCGTGGTGGCCAGGCCGAAGACCATAGTGCCACGACCTCCCGCTGATACCCTACCCACACCAAGTATGCTAAGATAAAATACTACAAAAAGGTGCCAGTGTGAGGAATGATCCCATACCCCAGGCCCTTTCCATTCCACACACCAACAAAAATAGTCACATGTCTAGCAATCACATCCTAGCATAGCGAGTATGCATGAACAATAATAATAGCTGAAAGTAAAGGATGACATGCAATATGCACAAACACCAATCCACATATTCATTGTTATTTACAACAGTTTACTATCCATTAATTATTAGGGTTTAGGTCTGATTCCCTTACCTGATGCTCGTTCGATAGCTTGCTCCACGTCGCAAGATCCAAACGTGCTATCACAAAGTCCTATATAATATTAGGGTTCAATTAGAATTGTTTCTTAAGGTTTATGTTGGTCGAAAACCAACGAGGTTACAAAAATACACTGACAGAGCTGACCGGTCATAGCACAGTGGGGAAACCTGCGATCGGTATGGTCAGCCGGTCCCCACAGACCAGCCCCCAGAAGGTACCGGTCGCAACATACCGGTCGCACAGGGTGCAACCGGTATAGTCGACCGGTATGTCTCCGGAAGACTATACGCCCGATCTTCGACTTTCGTCGGTCCCTCTCTATTGATTCCAAGGTTTCTCCTATACATTCTAAGTCTGAGCTTTGAGCTAGAGTTGTTTTCAACTCCATTCAAGTCTAGTTTTGATGGTATTCATCCTAGAACTTGAATCTAGGGTTTATCGACTAAATTAGGGTTTGACGGCAAAGTAGGGTTTAGGTCAATACCTGCTTTGCATGGTATTGATCCAAACAACCCAACCATCCTAGAGTCATAATGTGAGAGGAAGGGTTTAAACACTTACCATTGACTGGCATAAGGTGTGCGTCATCGAACGGCAACGGCGGCTCTTCCTTCTTCTTCCTAGCTCCTTCTCCTTCTCCAATCTCCTTCTCCTCTCTAGGGTTTGTGAGGATCAATGGAAGGGATTCTAGGACTCTTAGAGGGGTTTAAATAGGTTAGTAATTATGTTTAGGAAGCCTCTTAGGATTAGGAAAGTCTTAGGATTCAGAATTGGGAAAGTGGGACCCGCAGAGATCTAATTCCGAATCTTGGTAGTCTGCTGCGCAGACCATACCGGTCAATCGGTACCATAGACCGGTACCATCGATTGGTATGAATGAAATTCATACTTCAGTTGGTATGTTTGGTCCGATTTCATATCTGACTGTCATCCGCTCGTCCCGTCTAGCCCGGTGATGATCGAAAGACCTGTTACGACATGAAATCAAGGTTTAGATCGGGTTCACGGAGTGCGGGTCTTACATGAGGTATTTCATATCTCATTACTGAAGAAGTACGTCAGAGATCCAACACACGTGTTAATAATGGATCCTCCAGATTTGACTAAAGATTTGACGTTCGAAGTAGTACCTTTTGAGATTACTTGCCGGAAGGTGCAACGTCTTCCCAACTACGACATTTACTACGTTAAGGTTACTTGGAGAAGCCAAAATGAAGAAGAAGTAACATGGGAAGAAGAGAACGCTATGCGGAAGCAATATCTTCGCTTATTTGACTAGGAAGGTATGTGCAAATTTCGAGGATAAAATTTATATAAGAGGGGGAGAGTTGTAAGACCCGTACTCCACTAACTTGGTCTAACCGTGTCGTTTCAGGTCTTCCCATCATTCTTGGACCAAGTGGACTGAGCGTGCGAAGATAAATCACAAACCATGTATGAGAATCGAGTTAAAACACTAAAAACATACCTAAGGTCGCATGCCTGAGTAGGTATGGTCGACCATAAGGAAGGGAACCAAAAATATCAAATTCAGAACCCCACGGTCGATGATTTTGACCTTACGGTTGATGGTTTATGCGACCGTATGATCGATCGTGAGAACCCAGATCAGACTCCGAGTTTTGGAAACTTTCCTAAACTAAGGGATTGCTTTCCTAATTGAAAAAGGACTCTATATTGAGAGTTTTCCTCTATATAAAGGACGTCCCTCAGCCCTTTTTCACTCTTTTAGAACATTAGTAAACCCTAGAGAAAGTGAAGGAAGAGTAAGAGAAGAAGAAAAAGATAAGGAGAAGAGTTTGCTGAGAAGGGATTGAATCTCTTTCACAGGCAAAGGTATGAAACAAATCTCTGGAGATGTAAACTCTAAGGAATAAGACTTCTATGGAGGATAGGCCATATCAACCTATTATGATCTATGTGATTTCCTTGAGAAAATCCCAAGGAGAACCAAGGGAGTGAATTTGATGATTAGGGTTGATAAGAAATTACTAATGATGACCATAGAATGACCTTAGGATAAACCTCATTGAAGAATAGAAGAATTGACCCAAGAAGAACTCCAATTTCATGTAGACTGTGACCAAAAATCTCAAGGTCGTAGCTACAGTCAACCATAGCATGACCAGTATGACCAGAGGATCGACCGAGGGCATTCGGGAAGATTTTAGAAATCATATGCTAGCAGCTACGGTTGCACCATATGCCACCGTAGGGTATCGACCGTAGACAGTATGGTCGATGCAGCATGAGACCATAGGACCAATCAGGCACCTATCAGTGCTCTGTTTCGATTTTCGACTACTGTAATATGTAACATATGAACCCTAACTTAAATTCATATAACTTTTAGGTTGTTAAATCAATTCAAAGAGAATTTCAAGGCTTAGAAGGACATCGAGAATTCCTAACAGGTGAGGGAACAAGACCTAAACTAATTAGATAATAACAAACTATTTATTTTTATTGACTCCAATGTCATGATTGATTATATGTTTGTATGCTTGTAATGTGCATCTCACATGTCATCCAATATTCCTGCTATTACTATTCATGCATATTTAGTTCCGTTTATTTATAACATGATGATGATGATGATACTAGGAATAGGCATGTGAATGTATGTGTGTGGTTGGTGTGTTGGATGCGAGTCGAGCATCAGGGGGAGGACGTGGCATGGTGGTCTTCGACCTCGTCACCAGACTCTAGCTCTATCTCTACTCAAGTCTTGCCCACTAACATCGTCGTATCGCCATTACCTTAGCAGAACTATTACGTCGTAGGGCATCAGGGGAGGTAGTCTCGGACCATATGGTCTATGACTCTGTCGGGGGGCCTTAGCTCTATCTCTATGAACGTATTGAAGGATGTTGGGGTGAGGCCTTGGATACACTGTTTGGCATTAGGATTGGTTAGTTGCGAACCCAATTTGCAAGCCCTCGTCAATAGGGGCTTAAGTGTTGGTATGGGTAGGGCATCAGGGGAAGTGTTATGTGGTGTTTGATCCGGACACTTTAGCTCTATCTCTATTCCATAATGGGTGCATGTGGGACGACAATGATGTTTGATCTATTGGGCGGATTCACACACTTGTGTATGGATGTATGACGGCCACCAAACCTTTCTATAGCACATTGCAAACTTATAAACCAGACCAAAGATATGAATTGAATGCATGCATATATTTGTTGCATTGTTTTGTTTGCTCATTGAGCCGTGATGTGTGCTCACCATTTCGACGTCGAATATTTTTAGTTGATGATATAGGTCCTACCGTTGAAGAATATATGAATGTGTCGACGTATAGACATGTTGCTGTAATAGACGTAGAAGCTGAAGAAGATGTGCATGATTCATCATGCAAGTGCAACCAATGTGTTTTTGCTTAGATTTAGTTATAGTTTGAACATCGGACATGTAATTGATTATTTGTTTTTATGTCTTGTAGTTTTGAGATAATTGGATTAAATATTTATTTATCACTGTTAGACTCTCAGTTCATTATCTGTAAGACTTCCGCTTATTTGTTTATTACCTCTGATTATTAATGTGGAATGTGTGTGTGGTTTGATATGGTGGGTACAACTTATATGAGATCCTGGGTGAACCGTTGATTTATTGGCGGTTCATCACACCATTCTGGTCAAACTAGAATTGGGGTGTGACAGGGGGTCTCTCTCCTAATGGTAGAAAAAACATCGTCGAAGGCGATGAACTCAACAGACTCACTGGAAGACTTAGTTTCACTCTGGTATTGAGCCATTATCCACTTTTTCTGACTGATACCTCCCTCTCTCACTGATGAGTCCACACTATCCACTAAAGAAGTTAGGTACATAAATAGAAGCAAGAAGATAAGAAAAGACTTATTGGTAAAGGAGAGTGCTTCCGGAAATGGCGAAGAAGCTTGAAAGTGGCCACAGCAATAGCCTTCGACTAGATAGACAAATAGCAAACGATAAAAATCTCTAACATTTTGAGTGAGGGTTGAGGAGGATATTTATAGATCTTCTATGCGCTTCGGAAAGTGAAGAGATGTATGCCATGTGGCACACTCCCATGGCCCCCTGTCAGCGCATTTAATGCTACACAGAACTCTGTCAATCCGCAGGCTACGGGCTCATTATAACCTACGAGAGTTGGCTTCTTTTCGAGGTGTGTGTCCGGATTTAGCTAAGGGCACAGACTCGGTGCTTTAATTGCACCCCATTTGGGATGTGATGGGTGTACCCTTCCAAGACGCCTGACCATCTTCTCAATGGTTTGATGCCGTGCTTCGAAGCAGGTTCTTCTCCCACCTTTACTGTGTAGTGAGGAAGTGCGCTGACAACTAGTAGCCCTTGCGACGAAATAGATACTCCTCTGAATGGTCACATGATCAACTTGGGAGCATTATCATAAAGCCAATCGGATGCTCTAATGCACCTCCGAATGCACACTTCTATAGGTGCAAGGGGAAACTGATCAGTTCAGTAGCGCCGACCTGAACTCTTTTTTGCACCATTGAATCCACAACATCCGATGGCGCAAGGGGTAGCTATTAGGGGAGAAAAATATCCCACAATTAAAAGCTGACATGTGGCATACCATTCGCCCCAACTGAATTGGCCTATCATAATTACACTCAGCCTTTATCTCTTAATGACTGACTCCTACTAGGATACATCGTCTAGTTGAATATGTTTCTAAAGCTACATGTCTTTGTGTAACCCACGTCCACTCCGAATAACTCACACAACGACAATTGTTGCCCTCATCCCAAGGGACTCGAAAGCCCTTATCATTGAGGTCTTATACTCTGACTTGGAGCTTATGATTGGGGTATCTCACATTGCGACACCTCGCAGTCCACTTTGCTCACGACATGCATGGTCTTGGTACCTCTACAACTCTAATCTCTGCCTATAAATATGAACAATCCTCTCAAGGTAAAGCACTGACTTCATCTCTTTTACACTCAAGCTCTCTCTACAATCCCCCTCTTTTTGAACTGGAGATAGCTTTTTGCTACCTCTTGACTATTTACATTGGGATTTTGACTTCGCATCAGAGTGCACCAAGGGCTTAGTCACTCAACTCCTTTGTCTAATTTTGTGACTGCAGGTTGTCTGGGCCGTAGATCGGTGGGACGATTTCTAACCGTAACAGAAGGGTATTAGAGTTGTGACTACAATTAATGAAGTTCTCTCTATACCCATTAGCAAAAGACATTAGGATATCTTCTGGAGGCTATGGAAGACTATGACCGAAAGATTACGATCAAAACTTAAAGCGTCTTGGAGCATAGGGAAATCGATCTCTTCACCAACAGGTATTTGTTTATGTTCATTGTTTATTTTATCTTCATTATGTTCTAGAGTTCTTAAATGGATTGGGATGGTTTTGTTGAAGCCCTATTTGTGTAAAAATCTAACAGAAATGACCTCTTTATGGGCTCGTAGATATTTGTGACTGCCCACCCATTGTAGTCTGTGCCAAAAAAGATCTTCTACAGTCGCCCAACTTGTCATACTGATGCATCCCAATCCATCCAATAAATGACTGATGTGGCTGAACGACAAAAAGAAAATCCAAATCCACCTTGCTAGAACATACCCACACAATCGGATCAGAAACTTAATCCTTAAACAATAAATAAAATACTTAAGGCGAAGATGTACCTCAGGGGATGATGATTCGGTTCCCTACGTTTTACTTGCAACTAGGCGGACTCACAATGTCAACATCTGTGATACAACGACAAAAGCACTTATCACACAAGCCCCAAATTTCTAAGTATATCACTAGATATAATTGGAGGCTCCCTCTCTCATCCTTATCCACAAAATGGTCGTCGCCTATTTTTGTAAGAGTTTGTCTTTTGCTGGGAAAACCAGAGAAATATTTACGGAGTAGTGCTATTTTCATCATTGATGTCCACCATTTATATCAGAGCAGTGCTTCAAGCATAAAACAGAGAATAGACGAGAGACAATATTCATTGAAAAAAAAAAAGATATGGTTTTGCTAGACAAACTCTGGGACGATGTTTTGGCTGGCCCTCACCCTGATCAGGGCCTCGGCAGGCTCAGGAAGGGCACCCCCAAACCCCTGAAACTTGGAGGTACTAAATTTCTCTGCTTTCTTTCTCCTACTTTATCAATCTGGTGCCAACACTATAAATAATTCGCGACCAGTGTTCTTCAGATTTTGCAAAAACTCAAAATTCATCCGTTATTAAATACCAAAAAACTCCTTCTCATATATTGAGATTTTCACAATGGCTAAATGATATCTCATGAAAATGAAACCGTGTCAAAGCCGGGTATCATGTTGAAAAACGTAATAATAAAGGATTTTTCTCATTGTGGTGTCAAGCAAAAGCCAATTCCTCTCCTTTGTCATAAGCCAAAATACCCATATTTTGAGGTTTCGTGATGTTCCCACTAAAAGAAATCAGTGTCAATGATTGATGTCATATATGAAGACCTTATGAATTTTTCTTATCGACACTGATCCCATGTCAAGCCCAAACCCATATAATGTCAAATACCAAAATATGAAATATTGAGATTTCCGTGATGATGAGTAATATCCCATGAAAAAATCAGTGTCAATAGTTGGTGTCATTTAGAAAAACCCTTATTTTAGATAATTCTTTATATGCGTACCTAGATGGTATCGAAGGAGAGGGAAGCAAATACCAGCGATCGTTGTCAATGCCGGCGGGCGCCAGTACTCCACCAACACCTGGAACACCGATGACACCTAAGAAAGAGAACGTGTGGAGGAGTGTGTTCAACCCGGGGAGCAACCTTGCCACCAAGGAAATCGGCGCTGCCGTCTTCGACAAACCCCAGCCCAACACTCCAACTGTTTACGACTGGTACGTATGTACGATTGACCCTCTTGGGACTCTTGCTGTATGATCAGATCATGATATATATAGAATCGAATGGTTTGGATGAGATAGAAATTCTCTTCTGTCATTGGAGGAATTCTAACGGTGATATAACGGTTGTAATTTGTTCAATGCATATATCGATGTATTGATATACAAACCAAAAAAATTCTAACTGTTAGATCATGCTAGAGTCCTCCTACCATAGGAGGAGAGGATTTGAATCCATTTGGATGAAGATTTATTATATATTTATGAGTGGGTTTCTTGAATTGCAGGCTTTACAGCGAAGGCACTCGTAGCAAGCACCAGTGAGTGAAGGAGCATACACGGTGATGTTGCCACGTGTCACGTAAAGATGTGGTATTTAGTGTATGCAGTAGATCTGTTCGTACATAGAGTAGGTGGCCTGCCTTGGTCGCCTATCTGACTAATCATAATAACTCGATAAGTGCGTGAATATGCAAGTGCAGTGCGTGTGTAGTGTATGTATCTCTGTTTTTAAGTTTTGATGAATCGTTCCGTGAAATCTAAGCCGTAGATGGATTATCTACTGCTTTTGTATGTCGTGATCATGATGTTGATAATAATGTTGAATAATAATAAAGCAAACTGATGCTTATATAAATAAATTTATCTGCTTTTTTCACGTAATCGTGGATAATGCTAATGATTCTCATCCTCTGATTTCGACATTACTCTTTTTTTTCTTTGAAGACTCTTTTTGTGTTGACCTTTCACATGTTTGACTGTTCAAACAAGAGTAAGATCGTAAAAGTTGGATTCAAATCCTCTCATGACTCTCATGCTGGTATGAGGGAATCTAATGGCTATCATTTACTATGCATATATATTAATACACCGGTATATGTTTACAGTATACAATAGCTACTAGATTTCCACATGCCAGCATGAGGGGCATGAGAGGATTAAAATAGATAAAAATTGTAAGGATTTCTTATTTTTAGGAAAAATAGTAAGGTTTAGTTTGGTTGTAAGGGAAATTAAAAAAAGAAGAGAAATGAAAATTTTAAATTTAAAAAGAAAACTTGTATAGATATAATACAACATGATTGTATAAATTATTTAAATTTCTAACCATAATTAGTAATAATATTTATTAGATGTAAATTTTATTTTATTTTTTAAATGCAAAAGATTTAAATGCAAAGTAAAGTGTAAGTTGATTACTAAATATAGAATGATTTAGAGTTACTTACATAGTCATTTGATAGCATATGATGTAATGATTATGAAAGTTTGCTTTATAAGTAAAAAAAAAAAAAATTCACTTCCCTACTTTTTAATTCCCCTTACATCGAATCAGTGCCTAAGGATTTACAACCAGTAAAAACACATGGGCCTAGTTTTTACCACAACACACTGTAGGTCCCGCACTGTAAATCAATGGAAACTCCTAATTTTTAATACGTGGATCTGGCTGTATGCCTTGAATTATTTTTTGTTTTCAGATATCTTTCGATTTTTGCAGGTATTTGGTATCGATTATAGAACATGTTTTCATTAAAAAGATAAAAACAAGGGAAAATTACTCGGACCTCCTCTTAACATTTCGTTTACTATATGGACCTCCCATGACATTTACTGACTTACATGGACCTCCCTCATAAAAGCAAATTTATAACACTTTAGTCCACTCCGATAGAAAATGGACAATAATTACTAATGTAAAAATACCTTCTTTTGTTTTTTCAAATACCACAGTACCCTTATCCTATCAAATTACCCTTTTACCTCTAGTAGTGTTTAAGACAATTCAAGGTATTTTATCCTTATCGATTTTTCTAATCTTAGGAGATACCATTCTCAATTTGTTACTTAGAGTTTAGGAGTTAAGTTCAATTAAATAAGATGTGAATTCACTTCATTAAACAGAAGGTATTTTGATCAGTAAAAAATTTAAGTTAACATTGTTATTTTAAGGAGGTACGTATAAATCAATATGCAGCCCTCCCAAAAAAATAAAGGGCAAAAACCAAAAACGTTTTTTGGCATTTTATCGCTCGAGTAATGAGCATGTGTTCTCAAGCCTTAGAATCGAGGGTTAACATGTATTTTTGAATTTTATTTATAAAATTTTCTTTTTTTAGGTGCTTGCCTTTACATTTTGGCATAGACGGATAGGGAGAGGGAGAGCAGAAGAGAGCCAAGTCTTGCACGGCTATCATTTCTCCCATGGTATTGATGGTATCTTGCGTATATACAAGTAGGGTGTAAGTATTGGTATCCGATAGATATTGGCCGATGATTTGATATCAAAAAGAATCAATTTGGAGTCAACTGATGATTGATATGTAGTTAGTGCGATTAAAAAGTTTTAAAAAAAATTATAAAAAGTCCAAGCATCGGATCGATATCATTCACCATAGAAATCAATTTGAATCGATGAATGCAATACCAATTACTAAAACCATGAATACAATCACATTAATCATCAAACATCACTGAAGCAGATTCTTTTATCTTACATACATCATAGCAGGTCTAGTAATGGTTTGAAGTGTCATTCTCTCTATTTTATCAAATTTCATGAAAAGTGGTTGACAATTGATGCATTCCATTTTGATCCACACTTGCTGGGCTGATTCCAAGTAGTAGTGGAATTGATTATTGATTTACGAAAAAATTACACGCACCACCCCTGAACTAATCCTTTAACGACAAAAACATCTTATTTTTTGCATCAATTACAAGCATTCCAAAGGTGGTAAACAGAAAAGTAAAAATGACAAATTTACCTTTTTCCTATATGAACTCAAAATAAAACCATTCACAGACAACCGTCCTCCCTTCTCAAGAACTTCACGAGAGTTCTTAATCTCGGCAAAACCAAGCAACTCGATGTAGCAGAAGTCATTGATACCCATTATCCGACTGTACAATCATGACTTCTGACGGACGCAACATCTCACGAGCGTTTTCTTTTGTAAAATCTATATTTTTTTCCTTTGAAAAGTTCTCCGGCTTCAGTACGGGTATCTCTAACTCATATTTGTCCAATCCCTTCAGGCAACATACGAAGGTGAGTAGAGAGCAGAGTCATAGTAGAGATCTGTGGCAATATGCCAGTAAATCTCTAGCATTTCCTGAACAGGGGAGAGCATAAAAATGAGCAATGATGGTGAAATAGTTGCAGAGTGTTAATTAAACAAAAGGTTAAGCATACCTTGTTGCCAAGATCACACAACCGAAGAAAAACTTGGAAGCTCCACGTCCCCATCACGAACTTGCAATCAAAATCGCCTTGTCACAAACGCGTAGGGACTTTTCTAATGCAACAAGCTCACACTCTAAATCCCAAAGCAATAACGGATGCTCTTGAGATACACTCAAACACAAGAAGTTAGAGAGAGAGAGAGAGAGAGAGAATTTTGAGAATTCAGAAACCTCACCTTAATTTGTGGGCTCCAATGCAGCCTAGTTTGGGAAGACAGACAAATAAGGCCTAACCCAA
Source organism: Protea cynaroides (assembly GCA_028583415.1). Classification (NCBI taxonomy): domain Eukaryota; kingdom Viridiplantae; phylum Streptophyta; class Magnoliopsida; order Proteales; family Proteaceae; genus Protea; species Protea cynaroides. The sequence goes on from CM053265.1 coordinate 51,949,714, forward strand.
TATATATTTTCTCCCACTTTCCCAAACAGGGTGAATCTCCTCAAATGTTCATCCGGACCACTATACAACAGGCATCTTCTCATACAGGAAATGGAGTGTACGACCTAACGAGATTATACAAAGAGAGGATGTTATATCAAACTTCCATTTAACCAACATAGCACATCACTCACACACAACCTTAAAACATCCTAAACAATCCAACTACATCCGATTCAGCACTCTCGATCTCTCGAAAAGAGCAACGCTAACCCCTAACTTGTAATGTACTCATGACTATGGAAAAACAAATACAACATGTCGCCCAGGCAATGCGTCACAAAATATATAGAAAGATGTACAATTGAATCGTTTTCTCTAAGACGTCATGTCAATCCGATTATCCCAACCGCTTTCCTTGTCATGACCCGCAAGACCACATCATCCATGATCCTAAGGAGCATGCTATATTAGCGTCATTAAACATCCTCTTCGTGACATAGTCTCAGTTGAAAATTGTGTTCGTAGGATCGACTCAGCATGATCCTTGTGGCTCACACATTGATAAAGCAGAGATCTATTCACTCCTACACGTGGTCTAAATAAGCACATACAATATGAAATGTATGCTATGGGCAAGCCACTTACAAAATAAGTGCACCAAATGAATCTAGGCTCAGTCACACACTCATGTGACTAGCCTGAATCATGCAACTCAATCACCCTCACAGTGCCTGCCTGAAGTCTCACATTTGGATACATACAGGCTATATGATGATGTGGTGCCCCATGTTCAACCATAAAAGGGCTCATCTCAGCTCTAGCTAAGGCTTCACTTGGCCAGAATGGTCAAAATCTCATCTTTCTCATTGTCTCTAAGTGCCAAGGTAAAATCACCCATGTGAGTGGGTCTATTCATGCAATCCAATAACTATGACAATTGTTCATGCATTCTTGCATATTATTAACTCTATATTAGATTGGTAGATTATGGATTGTTTGATAACATAATTGTTTGTCATTCACTTGTGTCTTAGTGGATTCAGATGGTTGGAACGGGACAATTCATCCTGGTCCATTAAGCTAGGATATGGGTACCTACATTAGTAATATTCTTGGTTTAGGTTTCAATATTTCATGACAAGCAACCCTTGCCAATAGGGGTTTAAGTATTGGTATAGGCTTATTTGTGGACCAGCCATGGGCTCGGACTCTTTCACAACTGAAGCAGGGTTTAGGACATGGGTTGGGCATCAACCTCTAGTGTCTCAGGTGAGAGCTAGGGATGAGTCTAGTTTAAATGCTTGTATGATGGATCGGGAGTGCACTCAGAGAAGTAAAGTGAAGTTTACTATTGTAATGCCAAGAGGAATCCTATGATGGGGGAATGTTGATAGATGCTAGGTTGGTGTACTTGAGTCGCATCTTCATTCTTTGGGTAATGTTTCACATGCAGCGTGGCCAAGTGTGTTTCATTCATCTCACCCGTGCTTGAGTGTTCATTATCAGGATTTAGGTGTGACATGACTAGCGCATGCTAGTTCAAAAACCATATAACCTTAATGAACTATTCATGCATTGTGTGCTTGTGTATATACTAATTTCTCACTGAGCATGTGATTTTACTCACCCTTGTACGTACAAAATTTTTATATTGTTATGCAGGTAATAATACCATTGAAAATGATGTGATTGAAGAAGAAGTATCTGAAGATGATTCGCATGACTCTCTGTGTGAATGCAATGATTATCTCTATGGCTAAGGGACAATGTTTCTGAAGAAGACATGAAGACGTCTCTATCTGAGAGACAAGATTTTATTTAAACTTTATTTTTTATTTAAGTTTATTTAGCTACTTTGTTTTCAGGCATTGTTTAACCCGTGATAGTTTTGATTAAGTATTATTTTATTTATGTATTAGTTTGAAGATAAATAAACTTTTATTACATTTATCTAATACAATTACACTTGGGTTCTATTTCTACTTATTGATTTCCACTATTATTCTGATTTTTGCCTTTGATGTTCCCGTAATCTAGGTTGTGATTAATGGAAGAGTTATGATATGTGAATACTGTGAATGGATTCTGGTATGGTAGTACTTGCACTGCGAAGCAACCATGGTTATACCAAAACGTTCGAGTTTTGGGGTATGAGAAACTAAGTTCTGTCACACCCCAATTCTGGACTAACCAATGGTGTGATGAACCGCCATAAGAACCAACAGTTCAAACCAGGATCTCTTATAGGCTATGCCAACCATGTTAAACCAAAACACATTCCACATTAATCAGAGATAATAAAGTAAATAGCGGAAGTCTTATTAAAAATGAACTGAGGTCTAACATGATAAATAATTAAATAATCCAGTTATCTCCAAGTAACCAAAACATAAATATATCAAACTATTATAAATACCAAATACGAAAGTTAAACACTAAGCGTAATCATTGTTGAAACACTCGCTTGGCAAGTCATACTCATCATCCAAAGCTTGCACATTCATAACCGCCACGTGTCTATACATTGGTGCAATCATGTAGTCTTCAACGGTATTACCTGTATCATTAGAAACTAAAAGAAAACGGTTCCGTGGGATGAGCTCACAACTTAGCTCAGTGAAAAAACAAAACAATGCAACAAACATATGCATGCATTCAATTCATATCTTTGGTATGGTTTTTAAGTTTGTAATATGCTATAGAAAGGATTGACGGCCACCGTATCTCTATACACGAGTGTGTGTCCACCCAATGGATCAAACACCATTGTTGTCTCACATGCACCCACCATGGAATAGAGATAGAGCTAAAGTGTCCAGATCAAACACCGCCAATACTTTCCCTGATGCCCTACCCATACCAATACGTAAGCCCCTATTGGTGAGGCTTGCAAACTGGGCTCAAAACTAACCAATCCTAATGCCATCCAGTGTATCCAAGGTCGATACGTGAAATTAATTAGCACATTCTTGATCATATATAGTTTAATTTTGTAATTTTTAAGAGACATTTAGTTTAATTTAATTAATATTTTAAGTATTTTATTAATTTATTTAATTCTTAGTTATTTTTTATTATTTGGTAGGTTTTTGAATTAGATAAAGACTAAACAATAGGTGTCAAGACAGCTCAAAGCTTGGTGTTACATTCTTAAATGGTTTGAAAGATAATTGACTAAAATCTAGCTTAAAATCAGCATTCTCCAACAAATTGGATAAGTTGCAAGATTGTAAAAGGCTGATTTTAAGGGGCTGTAAACTTATAAATTAAGAAGAAGAAGAAAAGAAAAATACAGAGAGCAAGAGGAGCTGTTCACAGAAGGGACTACAAGGCACGTTGGAGGTGGAGAGTTCGAGAGGGATGAAGCTAGAAGACTAGAGAGAAATCTTGGATTCAAGCTTCATCTATTCCCAAAATGAGTTCTTCCCTTTTCTCTGTGATCCCTTTGTTTATGTTTTAGAATTGTCAATGATGAATTGCTAGATTTCTTATTCTAGGATTAGGATGGATTCATTGAAATTGTGTTGATTAACTCCTTGACTTTTGAATGATTATGTTTTATGCAATCTGGTATTTTAAAAAAATTACATGTGATTAATTGATCACTAATTGCATATCTCTAGGTATCAATTAAGGGAGTGAAAGAGGAAGATTGATATTAGTTCATAAAATATCAGTCCTTGGTTGAGTATTTTCTTAGAAATAAGAGCTCACCATTGTGATCTTTGTTATAATTCTAATGAACTTAATGAATTTGTATTAGAATCCTACAAATACGAAAGTAAATGAAGAATTAATACTAACATAATTTGTTATTCTTGAAAGAGATAACATAATATCTTAAGGAATTGATCGTTGCATCAACAGAAATTTATTCAATAAGTCTGGTTTGGTTAAGTATAATTTAATTGAGGAAGTCCGAATCCTAGAACTTGTGTCATTAATCTTTGGTTTCATAATCTGATAATTAATTATTAATCTTGGTAATTCAGTTGTCTAAATAATAGAGAGAATTAATTAGGTTTGGTAATTGAACATTCTCCCTGTGGAAACGATACTCAACTTATCACTATTTTATTTGCACGACCCGTACACTTGCGGATTCGAACCAAGAAAAATTGGCTCCATTGTCGGCGAGCGATGTTTTCAATATTGAAACAAACGATTCCCTTTATTAATTTGGATTGTATTATTTTATTTTATTGTTCTTAGTGTTTCTAGTTTAATAAGGTTGTCAGGTGGATTTGTAGGTAAATTTTAATCCAATTGTGTTCAATTTATTATTTAGCCAAAATTTTATTTATTATTATTTTTTTGTTAACTAATGTAGATTGCCATAGTGCATGCCACGTACCCATGAGCTAATTGAAGCATTTGGTCCTGAGATGGAGTAGACTTTACGGGCATTAAGAAAAGAGCAGAGGCTTAAGCAGAAACGAGCAATAGCCATGGTAAAAAATCAGAATAATCAAAATTAGAGGTTGCTGCGGGACTATGGCATGCCAAGCACCAATGGCAACCAAACCAGCATAACTAGACCTGCAGTCAATGCAAACAACTTTGAGATTAAACCTGGTCTCATTCAGATGGTGCAGCAAGAGCAGTTTGGGGGAGATATATATGAAAATCCCAACGCACATTTGGCCAACTTCTTGGAGATCTATGGTACAATTAAACTGAATGAGGTAAGTGAAGATGTATTTAGATTATGACTCTTTCTCTTCTCTTTGAAAGACAAGGCCAAAAGATGGTTGAATTCCAAGCCCCTCAACTCATTTACCACCTGAATTGCATTATCCCAAGCATTCCTCAATAAGTACTTTCCACCAAGTAAACTGCCAAACTCAGAAATGATATCACTACTTTTGTGTAACATGATGGTGAATCATTATATAAGTCTTGGAAAAGATTTAAGGAATTACAGAGACGGTGTCCACACCAAGGCCTTCCTGAATGATTGATTGTGTAAACTTTTTATAATGGTTTGACACATTCAGTTAGAGTCACCATAGATGCAGCCGCAGGAGGAGCTTTGATGGGTAAGTCAACCGAGGCAGCATATGAGTTGTTAGAAGAGATGACTTCTGATAATTATTAGCGATCCAATAAATGAGGTCTGCCAAAGAAAGCTTCAGGTATGTATGAGATTGATGGCATTAACATGTTAAATGCAAAAGTTGATAACTGGGTGAAAATCTTTGGTAAGTTAGGTAACGTGAATTCTGTTATTAACCTTAACCCTGCTTTGAGTTGTGAATGATGCGGAGGCATACACATTAGTTCTGAGTGTTTGCAGGTTAAACAAGCACAGTTCATGTCAAATATGAATAGATAACAGCAACACCATCAACAGTTGAACAATCCTTACTCACAATCCTACAACCCAGGCTAGAGGAATCATCCTAATTTTTCCTGGAGAGACTAAGGCAATCAAGGTAGCAGCTCAAAACCTTTCAATCCTCCAGGTTTCCAACTAAGGCCTCAAGGAGTGGTGCAACAGCCTGAGACCAAACCATCGTGGGAGCTGGCTATTGAAAAATTAGCCAATGTGACTTTAAAAAGAATTGAGATGATGGATACCAAAGTTGTCTAGTTAACCACTTACAACCTTAACCTCGAAATTCAAATGGGCCAATTGGCTAATGTTTTCAACTCAAGAGGACAAAGTAATTTGCCTAGCAAAACAGAGATTAATCCAAAGGACCAATGCAAGGAAATTACCTTGAGAAGTGGTAAGCAACTCGATCAAGTAAGTAAAGAAGTGGTAGTGAGTGAAGGAGAAGAAGTGGCTTATGAAGAGGTAACCAAAGAGAATGAAACCAAAAAAACTGAGCATAATGAGACACAATCACAACCACCACCGGAAGTAAAACCTTATGTACCTCCCATTCCTTTTCCTCAAAGACTTAAACAAAATAAAATTGATAAATAATTTAAAAAGTTTCTTGAAATGTTTAAACAATTGCATATTAACATTCCTTTTGCAGATGCCTTAGCACAAATTCTTGCTTATGCAAAGTTTCTTAAGGAAATTATGTCAAATAAACAAAAATTAAAGGATAATGAGACTATTGCGTTAACTGAGGAATGCAGTGCAAACATTCAAAATAAACTGCCACCAAAGCTAAGAGATCCAGGGAGTTTTTCAAATCCTTGCACTATTGGTGAAGTTGATTTTTCTAGAGCTTTGTGTGATTTAGGTGCTAGTATTTCATTAATGCCTTTATTTGTGCGCAAGAAACTTGTGTTGAAGGAGTTAAAACCTACTACTATTTTTTTACAGCTAGCTGATCAATCAATAAAGTATCCATTAGGTATTTTAGAAAATGTATTGGTTAAGGTAAAAAATTCATCATTCCTATCGACTTCAGGAAACTTGTGTTGAAGGAGCTAAAACTTACTACTATTTCTTTATAGCTAGCTAATCGATCAATAAAGTATCCATTCGGTATTTTGGAAAATGTGTTGGTCAATGTAAAAAAATTCATCATTCCTGTCAACTTCATTATGTTAGAAATGGATGAAGATACTGAGTAGTTATTATCATGGGTTGGCCTTTCTTGGCCACAGCTGGGGTTATCATATATGTTAAAAATGGTAGGTTGACATTTAAGGTTGGTGAGGAAGAGATAGAATTTAATTTGTTTAAATCAAATAAATATCCTTCTTTTACTGACCATGTTTTTCAAGTTGATTCTATAAATCTAATCACTCGAGAAGTTTTTAAGCTTGAAAATCCTAAAGAACCTCTTGAGAAATGTTTAGTGAGTGCAGGAACGACAAATGATGAAAATTTAGAGGTGACAGAAATGATATATGCTTTGGAGGATACATGGACTAAATCAAGACAGAAAGGTTTTCATTTTGAGAATCTAGGCAAAGGTAAATCATTACCTCCCCCTTCTAATGTGCGAGCATTAGTTTTAGAGTTGAAACCATTGCCCCCACATCTCAGGTATGCTTTTTTGGATGAAAATGATAAATTACCTGTTATTGTAAGTGCTTCATTATCTAATATTTAACTTGATAAATTATTGCGTGTGTTGAGATTAATAAAATGAGCCATAGGATGTACTATTTCAGACCTTAAAGGAATTAGCCCGTCATTTTGTATGCATAGAATTTTAATGAAAGATAACCATAACCTATTATTGAAAATCAGAGACGGTTAAATCATAACATAAAAGAAGTAGTGAGGGCTGAAATTCTTAAATGGTTAGACGTAGAAATTATTTATCCTATATCTGATAGTTTATGGGTTTGTCCTATGCATGTAGTACCTAAAAAGGGTGGGATGACTGTTGTGTATAATGAACATAATGAATTAACTCCCATTAGAATAGTGACTGGGTGGAGAGTTTGTATTGATTATAGACAACTTAATAGTGTTACCCGTAAGGATCATTTTCCTTTGCCATTTCTTGATCAGATTCTTTAAAGATTTGCTAGGTATGAATATTATTGTTTTCTAGATGGTTATTCAAGATATAATCAAATTCCTATAGCCCCGAAAGACCAAGAAAAAACCACTTTCACTTGTCCTTATGGTACTTTTGCATTTCGGAGGGTGTCTTTTAGTTTATGTAATGCACTTGCCACATTTCAACGTTGCATGATGGCTATTTTTTTTGATTTTGTGGAAAAGATCATAGAGATTTTTCATGGATGATTTTTCTGTGTTTGGATATTCTTTTGACAGTTGTTTTGCTAACTTGTCTAAAGTCATGCAGCATTGTGAGGAGACCAACTTGGTCTTAAATTGGGAAAAATATCATTTCATGGTGTAGGAAGGCAATGTGTTATGCCATAAGATCTCAGCAAAGGGTATTGAGGTGGATCGAGCAAAGATTGAGGTCATAGAGAAATTACCACCACCTATGAATGTGAAAGGAGTCTGGAGTTTCCTTCGTCAAGCAGGATTTTGCGAGCGTTTTATCAAGGATTTTTTTAAAATTTTAAAATCTCTATGTAACCTATTGAATAAAGATGTTGCATTTGATTTTGATACTGATTGTTTAAATTCTTTTAACAGGTTGAAGCAGGAATTGGTGTCTGCACCAATCATGGTTGCACCAGATTGGAGTTTACCATTTGAGCTGATGTGTGACGCAAGCGATTTTGCATTGGGTGCTGGTTTAGGCCAAAGGAAAAATGGGAAGTTACATGTTATTTATTATGCTAGCAGACTTATGAATGATGCTCAAATAAATTATGCAACTATTGAAAAAGAATTGCTTGCTATTGTGTTTGCATTTGATAAGTTTCGATCATATCTTGTAGGGTCCAAGGTGATTGTTTACACGGACCATGCGACAATCAAGTACTTATTGACTAAAAAAGATGCGAAGCCACGGCTAATTCGGTGGGTGTTGTTACTTCAAGAGTTTGATGTAGAGATTCAAGATAAGAAGGGAATGAAGAATGTGGTAGCTGATCACTTATCCAGGTTGGAGGTTCAATCAAAATGAGAAGATGTGCCAATCAATGAAAGCTTCCCACACGAGTAGTTGCTTGCGGTTGCTATTGTTCCTTGGTATGCTGATTTAGTGAACTATCTGGTTAGTGGTATTATTCCACCAAACTTGAACTACCATCAAAGGAAGAAATTCTTGTGGGAGGTGGAACATTACTTTTGGGAGGAGCCTCTATTGTACAACCATTGTGCAGATGGGATGATCAGAAGATGTGTACCTCAAATGGAGATTCATGACATACTATGCCATTGTCATTCTTTAGAGTGTGGTGGACATTTCAGCACTTCTAAGACAGTTGCAAAAGTGTGGCAATTTGGCTTCTATTGGCCAACCATGTATCAGGATGCTAGGGTGTATGTTGCTATATGTGATCGGTGTCAGCGAGTAGGAAACATGACCAAAAGAAATGAGATGCCACAAACTAGTATTTTGGAGGTTGAATTGTTTGATGTGTGGGGAATTGACTTCATGGGTCCATTTCCATCGTCTTTCAACAATCAGTTCATACTGGTAACAGTAGACTATGTTTCCAAATGGGTGGAGGCAATAGCAACATAGACCAATGATTCTTGGGTGGTAACTAAGTTTCTTAAGAAGAATATTTTTTTTGAGGTTTAGTGTACCAAGAGTTATCATCAGTGATCAAGGATCTCATTTCTGTAATCAATCATTTGACACTTTGTTAAAGACATATAGAGTCACACACAAGGTGGCACTTGCTTATCATTCTTAAATAAATGAGTAAGTGGAATTAGCTAACCGAGAACTAAAGTTGATTTTGGAGAAAACTATAGGTAGATCAAGGAAAGATTGGACAACCAAACTTAATGATGTATTATGGGCATACCAGACAGCTTTCAAGACACTCTTAGGCATGTCTCCATATAGACTTGTCTTTGGGAAGTCTTGTCACCTACCAGTTGAGTTAGAGCAAAAGATTTATTGGGCAGTTAGAGAACTGAACATGGATTTGAAGGCTGTTGGAGAAAAGAGGTTGTTACAGTTGAGTGAATTGGAGGAGTTTAGGCTGAATGTTTATGAAAATACTTAGATTTACAAAGAAAAAACTAAGTATTGGCATGATAAGCATATTCAGGAAAGAGACTTTGAGGTTGGGCAACGAGTATTACTCTTCAATTCACGACTTAAGCTATTCCCAGGCAAGCTTTGGTCAAGGTGGTCTGGCCCATTCATGGTAACAAAAGTATAAACATATGGTGCTGTTGAGGTTCATATTGAGGCTACTGGTACATTCAAGGTGAATGGGCAACGTCTGAAGCTCTATCTTATTGGTGATGTGGTACTTAAAGGAGTGACATACTCCTTGGAAGAAGCTAGCTATGGTTGATGGATTGGTAGTCAAGCTAACGACTATAAACAAGCACTTTTTGGGAGGCAACCCAAGCTATACTATCTTTCTCTTTCTTTATTATTATTATTATTGTTTTCTCTTTTTCGTCTTCTTCTAGTTGTTGAATAAATATGACCGTACTTACCCTCTTTTGGTTGTGTTTTTCAGGTACGAGCACATGGAGCAAGAAATCGATTTGAATATTATTCTTCCTTTCTTATTTACTTTCACATTGAAGACAATGTTCAAATTAGGTTTGGGGGGTGATTGATAAGTTTCTTATACCTGTTGACCTACTTGGTGTTCTTTTTGGGAAAAAAAAATGCATCTTTGGTTAACCCTCAAACTAAAAGTTTTTGTGAGAAAATAAGAAGAATGAACTTGTTATTTGGAGTCATGATTTACATTTGGGTTTCTAGTCATGTTTAAGCATTGAAGTTTTAACTTAGGATGGGCAATATCTTATAAAACGAGATTAATCATGTTTATTTTCTTTAAAAGATTATTGAAATTCATGTTCTAGGCAAAGTTGTGTGAGTTGTGTGACTATGCATAATATATGAGTGCATTGATTTTCTTGTGAGTATTTTCTTTGTTCTAGGCCTAAACATGGTTTAATTAAATAGGGTGGTATTTTTGAAAAAAAAAAGAAAAAAAAATTTCAAGCTAATGGGAAAGCATGTGGTGGAATTGAGAAATGAATAATCAAATATTTACTCATCCATAAACACATGTGTATAGTGGGAGAGCATAAAATACAAACACTATACCAAACATTGCTTAAGGTGGGAGAGCATAAAATGCAACCACCAATAACGAAAAAAAAAGAAGAAAAAAAAGAAAAGAAAAGATAGTGAGCCCTAGTTTGCTACCATTGTTTGTAGTAGTGAGAAGGGATGATTGCAAGTTTAGTTGTACATAAATAGATTATGTTGGTTGCATGATAAGCATGGTTAGTTTAGAATTATGTGTGGATATTTGAATTTGAGAACATGAGTATGCTTAGTTTTTCTTTATTTGCTATTGTTGTATTAAAGTTGAAAATTTCATGTTTACATAGTAGGAGTCTTGGATGTGAGGATTGATTTTAAATATGCTTCATGTCCTATGTTTTAAATATGGTTTTTCTTTTGCTTGAGGACAAACAAATATTTATGTTTGGGGGTATTTGATACATGAAATTAATTAGCACATTCTTGATCATATTTAGTTTAATTTTGTAATTTTTAAAAGACATTTAGTTCAATTTAATTAATGTTTTAATTATTTTATTAATTTATTTAATTCTTAGTTATTTTTGGTTATTTGGTAGGTTTTTGAAATAGATAAGAACTAAAAAAGAGGTGTCAAGTGTCACACCCCAATTCTGATCCAACCAGAACGGTGTGAGTGAACCGTCATTGAACCAACGGTTCACACCAGGATCTCGAATAGGCCGTGTCCACCCATACAAACCAATTACACATAACCACAATCAGAATATAA